>CM040427.1:104986929-105657923 GCA_022702705.1 Papilionanthe hookeriana x Papilionanthe teres
TGCATTATATTTCTATGATGGATAAGTCTATGATGGAATATTTATTTGAAATTAAATCCAAGAGGGATATTATTGCTGCAACGAGCTCTCCACTTGATGCTGAGGATATTCTTTACTAGTTGATAACTTTCCTAGATATTGTTAAACATTTTCTATAAAATTAAGATTTAAATCAACAGCTTTGTTGAGAGTCAATTTCATACTAAATGAAATAAAATTTGTGCTCATGTGGTGATAAATTTATTAATAAGTCCTTATAAAGTTTTCTTAATTTAAATGGAATTCAACATCAAATTAATTGACCTTATACGCCTAAACAAAATGGTGTAGCAAAATGAAAACATAGGCAATTATATTAGACAATACAAACTCTTTTGCTTGATCAATGTTAATCTTCCATCCAACCTATGGGCAAACAATCATCTTATAGTTACATACCTCATTAATCATCTACCTTCTCCAACTACAAATCTTGTCTCTCCATTTCAACTTCTCAAAAATAAAATCCACAACATATACTCATTTCAAGGCCATTCGATGTTTATGTTATCTATGGTTATCACCCTATGCTCCTCATAAAAATATTGCCAAGTCAATTGTATGTTTCATATATAACCACTTTTGTCATTACCTCTCTCTATAACTAACCTTGCTATGGTACAGGTGTTGCCTCCTTCTACATACCTTTTCTATGCTAATCGTATTAAATACTAAATGTAAATGCCTCAGTAAAAGGTTAATAAATATAATTTTAAATTTTACAATATGCTCTTAATCTCTATTTTTCGCAGTATGGTTTATATCTTGTTATTTGTACTTTGGTTACAATTGAAAATTAGAAGTGTGTATATTGAAGAAATGGATATCAGATAAAACATATTTATTCTCCCTCCCAGTAAAAAGAAAATAAATTTTTTAGATAAATATAATTTAAATTAAAATATTAAGATTGGATTTTTTCTTGTTCATTGAACTTGAAATAGTTGCTTAATTTGTCCTATTGACACCATTTGAAGTGGTATCAACACACCAAAACTTTTTTAAACCCTCATAATGGATGCTTGAAAAGGGGCCCCTTTTTCCCCAATTTAAACTCAATTCATCTTCCCTTACTCTCTTCATCCTCTTCTTTTCTTGATCTTCTTTTTTATTCTCTTTGTCTACTCTTCTTCTTTCCTCTAGTTCACCAAGAATCTTATGAAAATAGTTTGAAAAATATCTTTTTAAACTTACTTTGATGTTTCATTTGTCGTTTGTTAAAACATTTCAAGGTAGTAACCATCAAATTTAAGTCATTTTTTCTGCTTATGTTAAGCTCTTATATCATGTGGAATACGTGATAGCATTTAGTTTGTTAAGTATTATTTACTAAAACCATCATATAAAATTTTAAAATTAAATTTGTCAAATGCTTTAGTCACAGTAGTTTATTTCGAGCATCAAAGTTATTTTTAGAAAAGAAACTATCAATGGTTATTCTTAATTTTGTAATAATTTATAACTGAGTTAGATTAATAATGATTTTTTTTAACTGGGATTTAGATACACCTGGATACACTTTAAAATTGTTTGTAATGGTAGAGGGAAGTTATAATTATCTATTAATTTGTTCTTCATAATTAACATTAAAAAAAGATAGTGTAAGAAATCATAAAATTAATGAAGCAACCCTTTTAATTAAAGATAAATAACACAATAAATTAATTTAAATTGCATAATCCTTTATAAGATAAAGAAGTTGTATGATGTTTTTTAAGACAAAATAACATGTTATACAAATAACATAGATGAGCTTCGTGTTAATATTAATTAGATTAAATTTATAATTTCTTCATTTTTTCATTCATATTTTTTGATGAGTTTCCAACTTTAAAGTTTGATATTATTTATTGATAATTAATTCATAGTAACTGCTGAATTTGTGCCAACTGATGTTGGTGTGAATGGAATCGACAATTAGAAGTTTCTTTATGGACATTATATGAATATTTATAGAATATAATATTGTGTCATTAATATTTACTTTTCAAAATATTATTAATTAGATATTACAATTCACCATTAGGACTAGATTCGTTACAATACCAATTAGTGATAATAAAATTACAAAGTTAATTTTAAAGCTTTCTTACCAGTAGACCTTAGTAGTTTATATAGAACTTGAAGAATTATAAAGTATTGAAAAAATTGTTGTTCACTCTCTATCCATACCATCAAGCAAAATGTGCATTTAGAATGCATTTCTATCTCTTAAGATTTTACAAAAACATATATTGTGAACCTTCTGATCTTATGAGAATAGAGTTTGACTTAATCTATAATGAACATTATGTATGTCTTAACGTATGTACATGCTAGTCATGTAGTTAAGATAAATGGTCCTCCTTGTTGTAAGATTTTATATATTTGTTGGTGGGTCCTAATTTATCCCTCATGATGGTCAAGAATGAATTCACATTGCATATATATACCTCTACAAAATTAAACTTTGCTTTGTAGTGAATAAAATCTATAATTTTTAGATTCCTTTATGTATTAAAATAGTTTAGGATTTTTTTTTTTTTGAAATAAGTGTTCGTTAAAAGAAATTAAAAAATAGGAGCAGATAAATCATGTTACATACTTTAATTTCAAATATAAAATATTGTATAAATCTAAGATCGGGTTGTATATGCAAAGCCCAACTATATTTTTTATTTCCTGAGTTCTATTGTCTAACCTACTAGTACTCTATCCATTTATAATCTTATATTTAGCATTATTATTCATGAGCATGAATATTAATTTTTTGTTCTTATTGTGTGTTGATTATGTAGGCTCACATATGCACTTAAGATCCTGGGACGAACAATGAGTTTTATATAAATCTAATAATATCTGCAATCAAGTATAAAAACTCATCAATTTTTTATAAAAAATAACACTCTTTTTGCTTAGCATATGGTCAATTTGTAAAAAAATAAAAGATTTTGCAATATAAAATTTTGGAGTACTTATTGAGACAATGAGAATGTGTATCTTAATTTGTAAGTCACATGTCAGTCATAATAGAGAGTTCTACCTAGCATTGAGATAATGTTCATCAAATGGCTTATACCATGCATGCTAATAAAACTTCCATATGAGAAGTGATGAATTTGTATCATTCCATGCCATCGGAATGTGTATATGTTTTCAACACCTAACTGGACACAGATATTAGATGCATAAGTGGATATTTAGAATGCTTATGACTTTATGGCCATCCTAACCTAGACAGGATTGTAAGTCTCTATTGAGTAGCCTTGATTCATATAGTCGGATTACATGTCCCTCACTTTTTTCCATATGAACTTTGTCATTTTTTTTGTAAGAATAAATCTTATTTTTTTAATCTCTTTTATTAGACAATGTTCTAGTATTCGAGGCTCGTCTCCTTCATTATATTAAAATCTATGAATTCTCCTTATATGGTGTAATTTATGAATTACTAATAAGGATATTTAGTCTGCAATGGGTTACCATCTCTATAACTAAAGCAGATTTAGAGAATGATGACCAAGTTTGATAAGTTCATAAAAGCTTGACATTATTATTTTCACATTTCTATAAATTCGTTGCTTAATCTAGAAACCCTTTTAAGCTTATTTAATTTGCTTGCATATGTCAGTTGCTATGATTTGGCAGGTTCTCATTTGTTGATAATCTACCACCCATTGTGATATGTTGATGCACCTACCATGTGGCCTGATATTACTTTGAAGCACAAGGTAACCTCTATTGAAATAATAATCTTCATTTCTTGGTACATCATATAATAAGATAATAAAATTGAAATAAAATTTTTTAATCGAGATTTTTCTTACATATCTCCCAATTATAATTTACCAAAATAATATATTTATTTTGAGCTGCTACTATAGCTAGAATAAATATATCTTTTTAATCTTTGGTTGTACATGAAAAGTATTTACATGACTTCATCAAAATTTGTTTGAAGGGAGTTTGTCTAAATCCTCCACCAACTTCTGCCTCCCACTCATTGGACGAAGGCAATTTTTTAGTACATTTATACATTCCTATTTTATTTTCATATTTTCTTTCCATTTTCCTACCTTTTCCAATCATCTTTAATTTTGAGTGAAGAGAGGTTATTAAGAGAGGAAACCTTGAAATATTAATTAAATTGAACCAAACAAGCAACTATTGTTTATTATTTTCACTGCAACATTAAGTTTCAGTAGCCTGTCCCATACTCATAACATCACCTTATGTTGATCTTTAACTATTATTATATCATTACTGTTTTCAGTAGCCTGTCCCATACTAATAACAACAACATTTGTTGATTTTTAACCATTATTATATCTTTCACTAAAAAGAAATAAGACTTGTGATACAATGTCTGATGTAACATAGCCATAAAACTCCACCATTCACATAGGATTAATAGAACACCAGAGTGACTCAATGATTTTAATAGATGTAGGCCACAATAACTTAAATGTATTTTAGTACTAAATCTATCTTTAAATCTCTCTCTCAAGCCATATATATATGTGTGTGTGCGAGTGTGTGCAATTACTGTACCATGGATAACCCTACAAGGATAATGAGAGTGCTATGTGATGAATATCAACAAACTTTAGAGTTAGGACGATGAATGATTATGAGCATGTTTTTGTTTTCACTCATGCTTAATGTTACTATATAGTGGTGCAAGTATATATTAAGGCTATGGGATGGGGATTGCTAAAGAACTTTATAATTCACTTAACGTTTATTAATTTCCATCAATACATATCATGAAATAATAATAAAAAAAAGAATCACAACGGAGTTAAACTAGTGCAAATCAGTCATTGAAGGATATGATATGAGGTATCAGCAATAGCTTTCATAGGTGAAGTCTAAATAATAGTTTTAAAAAAATAATAATAATAATACATATTCATATTTTCTTTAAAGATAAAATAACGTGTAATGTTCAACACAAAAAAAAACATAACAAAAAACTATGTGATATATATATTTTAAAAATAACAAATAAGAAAATAATGAATGTAACTAATTAACATAAACTTGGTATAAAAATACTGAAATGAAACTAAGATTAATTTACTCAATGTTTGGTAAACCTGTTCAACTAATTTGGAAAAAGATACATAATTTGAGTCATGATGAAATATTTCCTAATGATCAAAATTATGCAAACCCTCACTCTCTTTTCAATTTTTTTGTTTTAACAATGAAGAGTTACTTTTATGTGGATCCAAGAAAGCCGTGGGGCTGCCACTGCTTAATGTATATATCAAGAAACCCGTGCAGCTGTCGCCACTGTCACCAAGTTGAGCCAGCGAAGGTCAAAAGATTTGGTCACAAGTTGCAGCAAAATACCCCTTTGTGAAAACAATCTTGTGAAAGGAAGAACATAAATTATTTCGCAATATTATTAAAAGAATTTTTGCGAAATATAAGTTAACAAATTTTAAATTCGTTTTCCGCACTATTATATAATAAACCCTATTTATTTAATTTTAGGTTCATTATAAAACAGCTTATATTAAGAAGAAAACTTATACAGAGTAAACAACATTTATGTCGAAGGCTGGTATGACTTCTTAGCGTTATGATACAAATTAAAATAAACAGAAATTCGTAAATTCATAAACATGAGGGCGAAAGGTATGAAGACATTTGCTCGGAAGATCCAAGGAGCGGAATCTATTTATATAAAATGCGTCCAAGTGTAGAGTTATACAACGGCTTCTAAAAGGTAAAATATTATTTATGGAAGAAATTACTTATCAGATTTGGAGCCGACCACGATTTCAAGTCGAGCTGGGGTCGGCTCAAATAAATTTGGTGTGGTTTAAAATTGGCTTATGGCTTGCTATATTCAATTTTAGGTTGAGTCGGCTTGAAATTAAATCGATCTTGATCCGGCTTGAAATCAAAATGAGTTGGCTCAAATTAACTTATTTGGATCAGTTTAAGCTCGGAAGCATCTTGATCTGGCTCAAAATTTAAACTAATTGGCTCAAATTGAGTTATTTGGATCCATTCCAGCTCGAAATTGGCTCTCATGGCTTGTTATATTCTGTTTAATCCGAAAGTGACCGGAAAACATATCAAAAAATAGAATGTTCTGCTATAAAGTAATTAGGGAGAGAGAGAGAGAGAGAGAGCACAGTAGGGAGCGGTAAAATAGAGTGTCATTTATTTATGTCATGAACCCCTATTTATAGGCCCAACATTACAAAAGTACATAAACAGTATTTTTTTGTAATTACAGTTATTCATATATGATAAGACCGAACTGATTCGATTAATGACAGTAGTCTATCGTCTCGTAAGCATTGACTCGATCAATATTTAGCCCGAAAGAGTGCTTCCTGTCGATCGTCCTGGGGCTGATTATCGTCATGTCAGAGCTTCTCCTGACACCTTCCGCTGATCATTTGAACAAGACGCTTCTCTTGCTAATATTCAGTAAAAAAAATGATGGTCGAAGGCTATGTTCGATCGTCCCCATATTCTTCCTAAGCCATTCATCTGCTCTGAGATTCGCCCTAACACATTTTTATATGTACATATTCAGCTTCCTGATTATCTTACTCCTCAGAAGTTGTACAGTACACGAGAATCATTTTAACATGTATGAAATAATTAAATGACATTATTGCGTAATAATGGATTTCTTTGCATTTCCATGCTCGAGCCATTATAAATAGGCTCTGGGATAAGGGAGATTTGCACCTTCTCTATTTCTTCTTGCTCCTTTGTCTCGTGTCCTTCTCTTCTCGTGTTTTTTGTGATGTCTGGAAAAGGAGAGCGGCCTTCTGATAGGAGTGTCCACTTTAAGGCCATGAGTGTTATGCGAGCACAAGCTCGTAATTTTGACGTGAAGCGTAGGCCGATGAGTGAGGTATCAGCAGAACTGGTGAGTCGAAATAGAGTTGTGCCCAAGCCAGAAGCAAGTGATCGTGAGAGCCAAGAGAGGTTGCAGAGCAGGCTAATGGTCATCCTGATGATCATCCTATGAAACACTCGCCAATGGTGTTGCGAGAAAGAGATTGTCCTCCAGGTGGCTATGGGGACTGCGGTTCCCCAAAGGGTCCTGAGGGGACAACGGATGAGGCCAAGACACTGCTTAGATCGACTAAGAGAAGTTTTTCTTCTGAAGATGGAAGACAAGAGAAAGCAGTAAGGACATTTTTCTTACACCAAATCTAAATTGGGGAGGATCCTTGGTATGTTGCTTCATTTGCCTTTTCCATCTTTTTTTTTCGGGTAGAGCAATGAAGTATTGACTGTCAATTTTGTATCGTTGGATATTGATGCTTTTTCTAAGGATGAAGATGCAGTTGTGGCCTAGTTGTGGTCGAGGGAGTGAACGGAACAGGTTGTTCCGGGGAGAATGGATATGACGGTACTGATCGCACCAGAGCAAGGTGTTGAGCGGGATGTCGAGGGTTAGGGTGCTGAAGTGTGAAGGATAAAGGGATACTTATCACTCGGTGGGGGTCAGAGTGCGGTCCTTCAGGTTTCTTCTTGTGCTATGAGGGAAGAGGAGGCGGTCGGGGACACTGTGCGTCCCCTGACTTTATACTTTGCAGCCTTGGTATGATGGAGTGTTTTCTTCATATTATGGGGTATCCTTGAGGAGATGGTGACAGAATAATTACTGAGGTTCTTGTGAGAATCGACCAGCTAGAGAGAGAAGTTCTTACATACATACATACATACATACATACATATATACATACATACATACATACATACATACATATATACATACATACATACATATATACATACATACATACATATATATATATATATATATATATATATATATATATATATATGTATATATATATATGCCGCATTCCTTGTCCAATTGGTGGCGGGGTCACTGTAAGTCCTCTCAGCGAGTGTTCGATCCTCCTCGTGGTGCGTGGGGGTCGAATATTTAGGCACTTGGAGCAAGCGCTCATCATGGGGCCTAGATGCAAATGGGAAATAGATATTTGGGCCTTTGCAAAAAATAGATTTCTTTTTAAAATATATATCAACCTCAAGCTTAGGTTCTTCTCTCTTCTACTCACCTCTAACCAACTCTTCTAGCTCCTTTCTACTCCTCAACTAGATTGCCTTATAATATTTTTTTTTAACTTTTTTTCTTTTTTTCTTTTTTTCTTAGAGTCCACCTCTAAGTTGCTTGGTGAAGTCCCTTGTGTATTGTTACTCAAAGAATATGGCAACAGCTCCATTTAATTTTTATTATTCCTTATCATTATAGTTGGGTTTACAATTGATTTCTCATTTATATAACAAGTTCTTCTAATGATATTATTTTTCTTTAAATTTATTTATGAAATTAAAACTTAGAGGATTAATTGGTCAAGGATTTCAACATTTTTTTTATTTTGATTATTCAAGTTTCCTAGAGGTTTGGTTGGTTACTAGGCCAGTTGTTATTCCCTATATTTTGATTAATATTCCAATTCAATCTATGATTTTTTTTAGCTTGAAGTATTAATGTTTGAAATTATTATTATTATTATTATTATTATTACTACTACTACTACTGCTGCTGCTGTTGCTTCTGCTGCTATTACTACTACTACTGGAGATTAGATTCACTAACCCCTCATTAGAAAAATAAGAAATAAAATGATCATCTATTAGTCCATAAATATTTTCCTCAACACTAGCATGTGATCCCTAACCCTGATTCAAACTTATGTTTTCTAGCTTCTTAAAGATTTCAACTACAAATAAAGTTAATAAAACTAAGACATTAATTTCATTAATAGTATCAACTTTCTTAAGGTTTACCAATTCTGAGGGTCTTTAAAAATCATTTGTACCCATTTTTTCAATCAATAAATATAACTCATCAAAAACTATAAACATGAGTGAACTCCCAACTACAATATATATAATCGACTTCAAAGATCTTACCAACCCATTATACAAACACTTTCTTAAGAGCTTCTTAAACTTCTCTCGAGTTTTATAGATTGACTTATTATCTAACTATTTAAATGATATTATTTTCTTTCTAAGTATAGTAGTCTTGTATGGAAGAAAGTACTTGGCTATAAATTTTTGTGCTAACTCAATCAATGTAGTTATCCATTATGCTACAAGCTATTTTATCCAAGCATTGGTGTGCTAAATCTATTATAATTATCTCACTATTTGTAAATTATATGCATTCGCAAAAGACTTGAAAGTGGAAGTGAATCATTTATTGATAAAAGAATAAAGAGCACATTCATTGGTATGAGAATAGTACTACAAGGTTTCCTAAACCTACCTGCATCAATTATGATGAGTATGAGACCTTGAATTTATATGTTTGTCATTTCAAGCAAATCTCATTTGGATAAGACTTGTACATGCTTGTGAGTTAAACTCCAAATGTCACATTTACCATTTCCTCGCTTTGTTTACACACTAGTACATAGACATATAGTTCACTTAGAAATTATATTAGAAAATTACATAATTGAGAATTATAAGGGTGCATATACAACTAAGTTTCATGTTATTCATAACGGTCAACAACACAAGATTTTGATGCAAGTGTTGGCATGATAGAGTTAACTCTAGTGAACTTTAGATGTAGTGTTATACCACAAATCAAATAATACAATAAAATGATTGTCGAATGTACCTCACAATGCCATATGATTTATAAGTTGTGCAGTAATTACATGGCATTATAGGGCAACTTCTCCATCAAACCTAAAAGTTATAGGTAATCTTTAATTTTTCAAAATTAATTATGTTTTGCAATAATACAAGACTTAATTATCTTTTATATTGGCAGGTATTATTTATGCTAAACGTGGAACAAAATTGCCCTTTACGACATGTTCCTTATTATTGGGTTAACATAGACTAGGAGTGTGCTAACAACTCTTTTGGTACACCTAGTCATAGCTTATTTACAACGTTCTCGTAGGATTGCACACTCCAATGAGGTATGCTTACTCTATCTTTTATTGGTTAGTATTTGAGTTTTCTTTTGTGATAAATATTATAATGACATGTGCACAGTACCATCTTAGAGGAGAACTTACATCAACTAATTACATGTGCACAGTACCATCTTAGAGGATACTTCATTCACTTATTTACAATACTACGCTCTATGGCTATCTTAAATAATGATAGGTAATGGACCCTCCATGTCTTACCATGAGGGATAGTTTTTTTATGTTCATTGCTACAACAATTTCAGCAGTTCCACAATAGCAACACTCATGAATACTTATTTTTACTACAACTACATAGGATACACAGTACATGTAGTGTTGTCATTGGTAGTATAGTTGGAGCACGAGTTAACAAACTTAGAGCAGCAGCAACATACCTTTGCTATAGGCCACTACACACCCATGACCCCAACGTGCATAATAGTGCAACAATTCAACCAAGATTTTATTGTAGATGCTCTTGGATCATTTAGTTTATGTATTTCTTTTTAAATTATTTTCATATTCCGCTTATCTTTCATCTTCTTCATCTAGCCTCATCACGTGACATGTACTATTCGAGTATCTAATGATTGAAACTTTTTAATATTCCATTTATGTATTAATGTGAAATTCTTAAGTACACCTCACAGCTTTATGAGAGGAAAATATATACAACAAATTAACCTATTCTAAATGATAGAGTAGAACTAATCATAATTAACTTCATGTACTATCAGAAATTCCTAATTTTAAAAATAATTAAGCATGCATTGTTATCATAAGCCTTATGTAAACATATATAATATCCAACTCAAATTATTTAACATTTTTAAAAATAATAGTAATTTAAAAATAAAATTTAAGCATTATCGCCACTTAGAGAATCGACAATATATCTACGAAGCATTGTCATCACTTAAAAGTGGTGACAATTCTACTTTCTTGCCACTCTACGGGCTGACAACGTCGATTTCAAACAATTTCTTTTTAAAGCTGACATTTACTTTAACAATAATAATTTAAAAAAAAATGCTTATTGTATCAAACAAAAAATAGTTCTTTGAGTGCGAAAGCTATTTTATCTCAATTTTTAGGCATCTTAATAAGACTTCCATGCTTTATAAGAAGTCATTTGTAAGGTCCTTATTATATAATATAACTATTTTTAGAAAAATTTACATACATATCATTCTATTCTTATGTATTTATACATTTAACACCCACACTTTCATATTTAAATATATAACATTTTGAGGTCATGAACATAGGTATAAAAATATATATTTCACTTCTAAAACTTAGTACCGATATTTTTGTATGTAATGTTATTTGAGTGCTATGCCTGTAAATATGAAAGCTTAGGTGGTACATAAATTAATACACAATAATTTTGTGGTAGGTAAAAGCCCTTTATTTATATGTTATGTGCAAATTTACAAAGCAGGTAAGCAGAATCATCAATTTGAACTTACTACCAACTCATTTGTGATCAGTACAAAGTACAATTTACATTATTTATTTATTTTTCTCTTATTTGCACGTTTAACATCATTCTTTCAAAATCTCAAGTAAACCCCTCATTAAAAGATTTAAAAACCCCTCTTTGTTATATTTATTGGTATAAAATTTAAAACGAAAATTTTGATGCCCACTAAGCTCTAATCTAAGAACTCAATAATTTTATTTCATAAATAAATAAGGAAGATTTCCATACATACCACTCAATTGTAGTTATTTAAAAAAATCAGGTGATTTCTTTTGATGGTCTTATTTTTACTGATTGAAGCTTTTATCTCGAAAGGTAAGGGATCAGAAGCTTATTAGTAGATTGTTAGCCAAAGCCGAGACTGAGCACTCCAATGCTAAACGCTCGCTGTTTCGAACCACAACATAAATTTACAATTAGTTGAAAAGAGATTAATTAGTACAAATTAATTTGCTTTACTTGGCCTTGTATTTTATAAATACAACATTTGGGTAGGCCCATTAAAAAAAAAGTTCCATTTTCATTATCTTCTTTATCTATTCGTCTATTTTGATGCAAGTTTATTGAACAGCTGAATAAAAATTAAAGCTGAGATCAAATTCTCATCATGCAGTCATATCTATTTAAGTTCATAAGAAGTATCCATATATATATATATATATATATATATATATATATATATATATATATATATATATATATATATATATATATTATTGCCACCCAAATACGGATCCTTATGTGACGCTATTCGAGAACCACGCGACACAAGGGGATCAAACCCGTGAATTGAGAGGACTTACAGAACCACGCCAACCAACGGACCACGGTCACAGCATATATATATATATATATATATATATATATATATATATATGTATGTATGTATGTATATATTGTTTTGTAATTAGTCATAATCAAAGCCAACTCGTGTTTTAAACTGTCGAATGGATAGTATGAAAATTTCACTCAACAATTACGAACACAAATATTTGGTAAACATGCCATCTGATCAACTCGGTAGTCTACCCCAGGGTGTACACTTAATTTATTCTCTCTTCTAACTTCGGAAGACAACTGCAAAAGGAGTAAGGGAACGAATTCATTCGTTGCTTAGTTGTGAGGTTTATACCTTGCTCATGTCATGGAATGTGTTGCGATATTTGTTAGACCTAGTTGTATAATTAGCCTGCATGAGGTCAGTTAAGCCCACTTCTTGGTCTTAGTCATTGAGTTGTACATTCAAATCTTACTCGTTGATCATTTTATTATTCCCTTACTCAAGAAAGTGATAAGCCTTTAATGGGCCACTCCTTCGGGAGATCATGACCTTCATGTGGGGTCACCAATTAAATTTGTCAAAGAGTGAACTCGTGTGCATTGCAAGTTTTTAACTCTTAGTTGGGACTAGTCCTAGTGGGGCAAATGGAGCTTTGGCACCCAAGTTTGATGTTGAATAATTTTAAGTAGAATTATACACAGTAATCTGCAATATTTGCCCAAAAAAAATTTATTATGCACTTTTACTCTTTAGCAAACTTGCCTGCATGGAGTGAATTCGCTGACATGCAAAAAGGATAAGTTTCCCCAAGTGATAACTATTGAACTTGTTTCATGGACAAGGTAGTGTTGGCATTTAATAAAAAATACAAAACAAAAATAAAAGAAGAGTGACTATGAGAGTCTTTGTTTTCAAATTATCAGACACCTTGCTATGTATGGGATTCGGGGCAACTAAACGTGCCAACTAGAACTAATAATCTCAGTCGATCTCATCTGACAAGATTTCCTTTGGCAAGACCTTTGTTGTCACTCCATAAAACTGCGTAATTTTAAAGTTAAGGCATATGTTCATGCTCATTACACCCTTTAGAATGTTAGATCCCGATTTTCTACAAACAGACCATATCTAAATTGAAACACTAAAGTTCAGAATGATAGAACTTGATATGTCCATAAATTTTGTCCAAATTTTACTGGCATGGAGAAAAAAAGAATGGCATGGGAAGAGATTGAAGGTAGAGGAGAAAAAAAGTATTAGTTATATTAGAATATAATCTTTGCTCTCTCCCTTTTATAAACTCTTTGACTCCTATTTAAAGATTTTAGGGTATCTTTTACTATTTCACATTATTGAATAGAATTTAATAATAAAAAGTACATAAAAGTACATAGAAATACATTGAAGCTAGACCATGCCGCCTTCTATAGCTACACGGAATGCCGTGTTGAATATCAAATTGTGAATTGCCATATCGCTAACAAAGTAGCTAGTAATGGCTATGGGAGTAAATTTGCTTAGTTTGGACGACTTGGATAACTGTTTTGTGACACCATTTGGTTTTAAATGTCTAAAAATATGCATTAAATGAACAAACAAAATGTAGAACCAAATCAAACCAAACAAGAATTTGGTTCACTCATTTCGATTTGATTTTGGTTAAACAAAAGTATCATATATTTAGAATATATTTGTGCAAGTTATATTTATTATGCATTTGTTTATTATATAATTGATAAGCAATAAACATGCTTAAAAATATATAATTAGAAATGTAATTTTGTTATTTTCAGGGTAGTTCAAATCGAGAAGATGAATAATATAAATAATGTGAATTGCAAAATGGGTTTTAATTTATTAGTTTTTAATCAGTTCTTCTATTCTATACAAAATTATGATTCTCAAAACAAACTAAAAAACAAAAATATAATAATTCACTAATAAAAGTCAAACCAAATCATCCAAATAAATTTTAGTTTGCTTGGTTTATTGGTTATAACCAAATAACACCACTAGTTATGCCCCAATTGAAACTCAACACTTGGTACTGAACACTTAAACTCGACACTTGTAACTTGGTAGTTTGTGCTCAGCACTTGAAACATGACATTTGTACTCAACAACTAGTCAACTCGACACTGACCAGCTCGAAACCTAGCAAACTACACACTTAGCTAACTTGGTATTTGGTCAACTCAGTAGTCACGGGTGTAAATCTGATACAGGACGTGATTGTATGGTCTTATAAAGGAGGGTCTAAGGTGTGGTGTTATCAACACTCCTCCAATTGATGATCTTAATGATAGTAGCAATTTGTCTAGCAATAAAGTAAACCATGCGATTTAATGAGCTTTGGTGAAGAAGTTCACTAACTAGTTCTAAGTGCTAACATGTGAAATAGAGATCTCTTGCATCTTAAATGCAATTGTAGATGAAATGATAATCAATTTTGATGTGTTTGGTGCAAGCATAAAATATTAAATTCTTATTAAAAGCTAATGCAGAGGTTGTCTCAATAGAGTGGTATTGGGGAGGTTTAAGGAGCTTCTAACTTTTTTAGTAGGGGACGAAGTAAGATGATGAAAATAGGAGCCGTGGCAAGTGCAAGTAGCCAGCATCCATGAATAAGCATGCTATGATGTTCTATTTCTTAAGACACCAAGCGATGAAAGTTGACCTACGGAATGCACAGTGGCTTTTGTCATTTTTCGGTCTTGGTGATCAGCATCCCAGTCCAAGATCAAGTAGGCCGTGAGATGAAGTTGTCCATGGCAATCGGGAATGCCATAACAAGAAGTGCTTTTGAGGTATACGAATATGAATTTAAGAGATTGGAAATGAATTATGAGTGTCTTGACACAAGCAATTGACGAGCATATCATGTTTAGATACAAGAGAGGCGATTAGGTGCCTATGTCATGTAATTTTGTTGAGTTGGCTAGAGTGGGAAATTGGTAGTAAGGGCTTAGAATTGATTTGGAAATACTCATGTTGGATCTTTATAGGAAGTTTAAAGTATATTAGTAATGACTTGAGTGAATCGCATGAGATGCATACCTAAACAAAAAACATAAAAAATAAATAAATGAATTCTATAAGAGATAGGAGTAGCATGATGGATGCTTGAAAGATTACGAAGATTGTGCATATGAAAACAAATGCGAAGGTTTTAGAAAAGGCCTAAGATAGTCGTTGAATAGTTTCTAGTGAAAAATATGCACGTAGATAAAAAGTATAAACAGAAGTATTGGTGGAAATGACAAAAAATGTTTTGAAATCAAGTCATTGTAAAGGACCTAAATAAGTGGCAAAGCACTAGAACAAGGCTTGCTTATAGCCATAGAGATCTTTCTTGAGAAGGCTGACAAAATTCAAGTACTAGGAATCTTTTAATCCTTAGGGTTGAGTCATGTATACTTTATCATTTCAAGTTCTCATGAAAAAGTAGCTTTGGAAATATTTAGTTGATTTATTATTCAGTTGTGCATGAGAGCACCTGTGAAAAGAGTGGGAATTATTGAACCACAATCTTTTCGTGGGTTACGGCCAAATCTTATTAATTCAAAGGAATTGAAGAATAAAAGATGAGGCAGATGAAGCATATCGATGAAAATCAAGCTTAGAACTCCACAATGACCAATTAGAGGGGGGAGAAAGAAAAAAAGATTGAACCCTTGGCTCTCCATAGGATCTCTATTATATGGAAAGATGTTGGGTCTCAAGTGCTACATGGAAGGCTACAAAATTAGAAATTAATGTATAGTATAAAGAGTATAAAAAAATATAAAAAGCTAGTTTCCTTGGTGTTGACTCAGACTGATTAACCAACTTGTTGGAGAAGTCCCTGGTCCCTGAGTAGGTCAAATTGCATATTTAGTTATAAACGACCAAGTTAGCATGACCGGTTTATAGAGACTGGTACGAGCGAATTCCACATTACTATTGATCCTTAACGGATGCTTCTCTATGATAGGTGTGCAAGTCCACATTACTATTGATGGGTAAATAGCTTAAACCTTATTGGGCGGGTATGTCTGAATTGATTTGTCCAAATCAAACTTACGAACAATTCTACACAAGAACTACCACAGAAAGTTATGTTGAGCTAAAATTGTCGAGCTCACCCACTTGCCATTCTTTTAGGTGAGTTTGAACCAGGTGTACACGTTTAATTCTATCATTCTCAAGTATTTTTAAAAGACAACTACTAAGAAAAAAAATAAAATTATGAAATTACATATTATTTTTTAACGAGCTTGGTACCTTGCTTATTAATATATGCGAGTCTAAAGGTCGGTGTTGGCTAAGCTTTACAAGCAACCTACAAAGACTTGCATGTGTAATCATTGGAATTTAATTTTTTTATTTAGAAAAATAGATAGTAGAGTTTAAAAAAAAATTAATGTGGATTAATGTTCATGGATTTTGACTCTGTCATTGAGCCATTGTTAGCATGAGTTGCACTTCTATAAATTTCCCACAGATCCATGTTGAGAGGGTTTCATAACGTGACTTTCTCCTTTTCCATTGTCATCTGAGTTTTGCAACTTGTGAAGCATGAATGTCAGAGATTGATGCCACTGACAAAACTACCATGGCCATGAAGTTAAAGGACAAGAAGCTAACTTTTTTTAGAGGAGAAAGACGACGAAGGTTGTCACTGGCCCTTCTAAAACAAAGTGGAGGTTGTTAGCCCATAAAAGTACTGACAATATCATTTTCGTCAAAAAAAGTCCAAAAATGTAACTTTCATCTCGAAGAAATAAGTCATTGTATAACCCATGAAGATGAGTCGAATAAAAAAATAAGTATGCAAATTACCTCAGGGAAATTGCATTAATATTATGTTCCATTGTTTTAAAGGCGACCCAAAAGAATGAGATACTAAGATAGTTGGATAAACCCCTAAACCAAAGGTAGCAAATGATACAGACTCGTCAATAAGATAGACATTCAAGTAGGGGTGTCAATACGAATTCATAAGTATTGATTGGAATTTGAACCAACCTAAAAAAATGAAATAGATCGTAACTCTAGGACCCAAATCTGACCCAAAGATTAATGGGATCAACCTGAACCAAGGCTTTTTGAGTTAGGTTCGATTCTAGATATCCTGTAAGGGCAATTTTTAACATCTTTATAACTAGGGTCAAGGAGAGGTGAATTCATTACTGTGGCAACTTCAGCAAGCACCTCACAAAACTCTTGGGGCCCATATGGCAGAAAGCAACATCATTCTTTGCCAACAACTGAGGAATAGATGCCTACCTACAAAAGTACTAATTGATCTAATATATTTCTTGTTTAGGGTTGTTACGAGTTGTGACTTTGGTTAAGAATTAAGTCAGCCTTAAATTTGTAAATTAGTAATGTATTATATGTTTGAGTTGAATGTATAATTTACTCATTATATGTGTATGTCATAATAGAATGCAATGTATTTTTCTAATTAAAATTTTGTTGTTTACTCAATTTTTATTTCTATATGATGATTGTTTTGTCTTTAAAAATAAGTGAATGTTTGATAATTAGTTAGGAACTCGCATTAAGTTAACTCTATAAAAAATGAATTTTAAGTGAATGCATAATTGTTTCATAAAATGACTTAATATATATGTAATAAGTCGTATATCTAAGATGATTCTAATTTTCACTAATATGAAAAGTTTTCGCTCATAGCAAACGCTAACTCATACTTGATTTGTTAAGTCGAAGCGTCATAGTCACTTGGGCAGTGTGTCATTATCATTATGTTTCCTGTGCATTTAATGTCAATTTTTTTAATGGAAGAGTATTGAATTGTCCTTATACTAGATGTAGTGCCAATGATAGAAGCCGACGGTATAAATATTATTCCTCCACCTACCACAGTTACTTTTCTTCAACTTACAAGCTCAAGTGACTCCTTGGCTACATGGTCAATTTGGTTAGTCCAACTACAGTAAGATTTAGAATTTTAAATCTGGGTGAATGCCTAAGTTTAATAATTTATCTAGAGAAAAACATCAAACAATTGGGGTCACCATCAGAGGACAATTCTTCTTATATTGACTCTGGATGATAAACCTTGTCTATAGAGTATAAACTACACGTTCTGCACATTCATGAGTGACTCTTAGCCATTAAATTTGTCAAGTTCGACAATTGAACATGTAACATCATACTTGGGATTTGATCCCAGATGTCTTGGATAATTCTCCTAAATTTCTCTCCAAATCTTTTTTTAATCTATCTTTCAACACAGTGAATTATCTAACCTTACAATCTTTTGGTAATCTATATTTATCTATTCTTTGATAGGATGAGTTCCTTGGGTTTAGACCATTTAGTAAATTTTTAAATGTCCATTCAAGTTCTAGTCATAGCCTATGCTCATCACATCTAAAAAATATTAAATCTCAAATCTATTCGTGAGTTATGCACAAACTTTATTGATTCAAAGAAAAGATAGGCCAAGAAAAGAGATGAAGTAGAGGAAACAAATACAATAAAATCGAGCTTAAAATTTTATAATGATGAAGTATAGAGGGGAGAGAGTAAAAGAGAACAAAACGTTAGCTTTCCCAAAGAACTCCTATTTAGAGGCATCTATTAGGGCCTTATGCGCTACATGGAAGGCTATAGAATAAGTAGTAAATGTACAAAAGATAAGAAAAGAAATGCAGAAAGCTTGTGGTCCTAGTATAGACTCTGATTGGGTAATCAACTTACATTAGTATTTTCAAGTTTCATTAGTAAATCAGATTGCATCTCTTGTCGTAGGAAAACAGTTTAACTTAGTAGCCTTTAGAGTCTAGTTTGAGTGGAGATGTCATCCTTGAGCCATAATAGATGCTTCTTTTTTATTGGCGTGTGAGTTATAATACTAACAGATAGATACCTTGTGCTTAGCTAGGTGAGCCTATTTCCTTGAGCTCAGCCAGGGAGCCATCCTCAAAAATTTGATTGATGAATCCATATAAAATTGATTCAACGAGCTGGTGTTGAGCCCAACTTGTCAAGCTCCTCCCCTTTATCATCCTTTTAGGTGAGTCCACCATACAGATTTACAAAAATGGTTTGCATTCTGATGACCAAACTACACGTTGATGTAGTCTATTCCATATTTTTGGGTGTAGCTTTGTGCTATCAATTATGTTTTATAATGAGCGATGAAGCCATCAGAGTAATATTTGATCCAAAATACCAATTTGCATCGTAGGCCATATTGGTTTAATTGAGGAACAAAAACCCAACTTCCTTATTTGAGTAAAGTTTGAAATTCTTAGAACATGGCTGATTAACATTTGTGATCTTAAACTGCCAAAGTGTAGCATATAAGATCTAGAATGGTGGTGGTGTGGGATTTGACTCAAGATGTGTTTAGGCAAGATATACCCTATTTTGGATCTAGTGATCATTGGATGAATGGGGAAGGATGGGCTAGCAAACATGTTTTAGAGACTAAGATGATGACTTGTGGGTGGCGGGAGTTGGAGAAATTTGTGGTATCTCGATGAATCGAATGTAGGATTTACATAGCAGTTATGCTAAGGGTAGAAATTATGAAAATAGGTACACAAGTTAGAGGTCAGAGTATAAAGATGTGATGGTTTATTGTGGTTGAGAGGAAGTAGTTTGATAGGGGTAGACAGCTTCAACAACAACAACAAGAACAAGCCCTTATCCCACTAAGTAGGGTCAGCAAGGGAAGATAGTTTCAGTAAAAAAAAATATGGTGAGAGATGAAGGCCTTGTCAATGATGGGGGTGAAAAAGTTTGTATCATTTTTGTAGATGAATATAATCGATGATTGTATAAGATCAACAAAATGTTTTAATAGTTTTGATGCATACGCTTTGTAGCGTCATTTTGTTTAAAAGAGAGAGAGGGAGAACATGTGTGGGTTTTTCTTTTTTTTTGTGGGGGGGGGGGGGAGGGTGATGTTTAACATGAGAGACGTGATATTTGTTGACACCATCAATTTGAAGCATTTTGATTGAGTTCAGTAATTGGTGCAAGGTATAGTTTTTTTATGACAAGGTCCTTGAAAATAGTGTGTTGAGTCTTCGAGTTCTATATATTAATTCATTTATTTCGAACAAAAATGTAGCAATGAATGTCTTTAATTAGGCATTGAAAAGAGAGGTTGGAGGATAATTTTGGGATATGGATAATATGAAATAGTAGAAGCATTTCATTGGGAGTTATTAGTTAGGCATTG
The DNA here is from genome assembly GCA_022702705.1 of Papilionanthe hookeriana x Papilionanthe teres. Lineage (NCBI taxonomy): Eukaryota > Viridiplantae > Streptophyta > Magnoliopsida > Asparagales > Orchidaceae > Papilionanthe > Papilionanthe hookeriana x Papilionanthe teres. The sequence goes on from CM040427.1 coordinate 105,007,374, forward strand.
AATAAGGAAATGAGATGTTTATATGATAAATATAGATGATACTAGCATTGTATGTGGTATGACTTATTTTACTATTATATATTTGATGAATAAATAGTGAAGAGGATATGCTACACTGATAGTATGAGGAAGGGAGTCTAGGTTTGGAGTGAGATTGGCATGGTCTACCATAGCTTAAGAATGGATTGTAAAAACCTCATTTATGAACCTTGGTCGCAACAAGTGTAGTGAGTCAATCGTTAGTTTACAAACCTCGTAGCTTTTGTCGAATCTCCACTACATAGAAGGGAGTAGAGATCATCTAGGATAATAGGTTGTAGTGTAGTTCAAATGGATATCTTGCAGGATTGATAATTAGGGTGAATATAATTTAGTATATAAGAGATGAGATCATCCAGATCAAGTAGAGAATTAGCAAATACTATGGATTCAACCTTAGTATTAATGTTTGAGGCCCATACATTTCAATTGGATAACATGAAAGTGGTTGGTAGATTATGATTGATACTCTATTTGTAATTCATATTTTAATGTTGGAATCTAGAGTGACATAAGGGTGAAGAGATGGGGAGATATGATGGTGTAGAGTGTTGTTGACAGATTTTGATTGATAAGCATACATGTCCTGTAGTTTGTGTTCAAGTGGAGTGAGCCATCATAATCAATAAACTGTTTTGATGAACATGAGTTGATCCACTGAGGTATCCAACGAAGCCATTTGCACCAAAGATTTTTAGTAGTTGATCTATCCATAGGGGATGATTCTTTGAGTTGAGCTGGATACTGACAATCTGTATGATGTTCATCATCAAGAAGTTAAGTGAATGGAGGTTCCCTTACCAATGTTGAAGATGTAGCATCGTTTGAGGATGGGCTACTTAAGGTAGAGTTCCTCAAGTTACGCAGCGAGATGAGCTGGGAGGAGTACAGATGGACTGAAAAAGGAAGAACAGGTTGAAAGCCTTGTTTACAGAAGATTAGACTAGTACGAAATCTAGAAGAGTGAGGATTGGTGCTGACATTGGGAAGTATGCTGCTACGATCCCCATAAGGATAGATCCGTAAACTACATAGTAGAAATGAAGAGTGGGCTAAAGAAAGTTTGCAATATTGTTCATATTATATTAAGTATTGCTGCAGTCTTTTTTAATCTCAGATAGCCTAGTGGTGTTACATTGCAATTGCATTTGATTGTTAGGGTTAGAATTGGAAGTTGTTGATCTACAGTTTTCATTTATGATTTGTGGTGACGAGGTGCTTCTGCTGTCTGACAAAGGCTTTTTTGAGGTATGATCTTATCAGTCTTGACCCATGACCACATACTGGCAAGCTTCAATACTAATCATTTTCACAATTTCTTCAGCCTCATTGTGCTTCAAGAAGCAAAAATTGTAAAGCAACATTAAGAATTGAAATTTCAATCACTTGCATGAATCTACTACTCTAAAGCATAAATATTCAACCATTTGATTCTAATTCAATCAACTGAAATTAAAAGGCACGTTATCATTTTCAGTAAACCAGACTCCAAGCTAAAAGGCTTTAAAATTAAATGAAATTCAATCATAAAAAAATAAAAATAAAACAGTAAGCAAGAAACAATTCAAAAGGTTCATGAAATCTTATACCTCTTGAACTCTTCACGACACATACTTCTTCAACAATACCTTGGTTCTCTTTCTCAATCGAAAGAAAACTACAACAGCACCAACAAGAACCCATGGAGGAAACATCCCCGATGAGAACTTCGAATTCTTCAACCAATCTGGAGGGTCCTTCACCAAGACTGAGATCACAATGGAAATCAACACAACCGCAACCAGGAACTTCGTTATAGGTTTAACCAGCGGATCCTTTAGTAGGAAAAGATAGGAAAACGTCGGATCAAATTTACAATTCAATCCCCCCAAACATCACACACACACACCCACACTCAAACACGAAAAAGAAACAAAATTGATGACCTTGGGCTCGCCGTCGAGGAGAACTAGGGATCCGTCGGTGTATGAGAGGATGGATCGGCCGTTCTTAGGGTTGAACCGGATGGGAACACCACGGCCAGTGGAGGGATTGAAAGAGTAAAGGGTTTTAAACCCGTATTTGTCGAGGATGTCCTGAACCTCAAGGTGATCCTGATCCCATCCGCCGAGGCTCGAACGGAAGGTGGCGATCGGACCTTTACCGCGGTTAAAGAGCTGGATGTCCACCTCCGGGACCTTCGTCCTCACCATTCGTCGACTGAGTTCAGGATTAGGGCTAGGGTCAGGTCTCGCAACTGAATCGCCGGCGGGCATTAATTCTTCTATTTCTTTACCACCGTCGATCTCCATTACTGACCAGTCCTCGAAGCTCCACAACACCACAACTATTAACGCAGGTCAAAGCCTTTCAGAGCTCCTTCCAGAGTTACCCCTCAGCCATGTGAAGTTAACTATATATTTGGTTCGTTATTTGTTTTTTGTTTCATCAATTTTCCTGCTTTCAAAACAAAAATTATTTAACTTCTTGATATAGCACTTAGGGGCTGTCTAGTATATTTAAGTTATTACTATTTAGTAAATCTGTATTTATTAAATTCTTTCGAGAAAATTATCTGATAATAGATTTAGTAAATCCTATAAATGTTTGGCAAGATTTAACCTATCACGTTGTTCTCACTTGTGGTCTTACCTTTCAAGTGTTTTAAATCTCGTAAATACGTTGATTCTCAGAATTTAGTAAATCCCGGACTTACGACGAAAATCCGTGAAATCCGCAGCTTCATTTTGTCCAAAATGAACATTTGGCAAGATTTAGGGGCTGTTTGGATAGGCAAATTCGCGGTGCGGCGCTGTACCGCACCGCGAATTTGCTGTAAAACGGAAGGCTAGGCGACGGATTAGCTGCGAGCTGTCGCGAAGCCGCGTGAAAGCGGACCGCGGGATAAGCCCCGCGGCCCCGACTTTCGCCTAGCTTGAGGAATTTCTTTCCTACGTTGCCCTCGCTCCGCTCGCTCTCCCCGAACTCTTTCTCTGCCCTGGACCTTCTCGCGAGCCGACGGTTCTTCTTCTTCCTCGACCGAGAAACGTTCGAATCTGAGGTAACCTACCTTCGATCTATCATTCTGTCTCGCGGCCCCGTCCCCCTCGACTTCTCTCGGCGATATTTCGATGTTTATTTGATGTGGAATGGTTTGATCCGTTTGTCGTTGAAGTTAAGGGCAAAATATTATGATTTCTGGGGCACTCCTCCATTTCTTCCCTCTTCTTCTGTCCCGATCTACATATCCTTTTTTTTGGCTTTCACGGGTGAAAAGTTTGTTATGCAATGTTGAGAAATGGCTGTGTGCAGAGGAATTCTTTGTGCTTTCATAAAGCTATGGTCGGCTATGCTCGTGTGATTACATTTGCTTGGGCTCAAGGTGAAAAAATGGAAATTTTTTTACGAGAAGTTTTTCCTCGCGCTCCACATAGGGCTCTTCCTTCTTCTTTCTCACTTCTTCCATTTCTAATCGTGAAATTTGGTAGGCTCCGGTTCCGATTCCGGATACGAGTAGCAAAATTTTCGTAGGTTCAGGACACTGATCCTGATCCAGACCAACAAGCAAAATTTTCGTTTTTGAGCCAGGTTTAGTTCTTTGTATCAGCCCCTGATACACGAGCAAAATTTTCGTTCATCCTGTTGGAGTTCTGCTATTAGTTGCTTTGTTTGGATTTGGGTTATATGTGCTCCAATTTTGCACAATTCTTTAATTTTATCAATTGCATTGCAAATCTGGTAGCCTAAAATCGATGTTTTTTTTAATGATGTGGCTTTGTTTTCCTTTCTGTAGTTCTGTTAACCTGCAGTTTACAAAATTTAGGTGTTAGTTGTGTAATGCATTCGGGTGACCTGCAGTATTTCACCTTCATTATTTGGTGCGGATTGGAATTGGATGATATGTATGAAATTGGGTGATCTATTTCAAAATCATCCTAAAATTGGATGATTTAACCAATTTTAGGATGGGCTGACTATCTTCATATTCATTTTGTATAAGAAACTTTAATGGGAGCTCCAAAATTAAGAGGCAGATTATTATATATTGCTTGATGCTATTTTGATCAAAATGATTCATCCTTAATTCATAATTCCATTTTGCTTTTGGGAATACTCTATCCAGACTTTTGGCTGAAGATATTCACATACTTTGTTCTAATCAAAAAATTTGGAGGATTTACATAGAATTTTAAACTTGGGACTCGCTAAAAATCACATCTGTTTTTTAGCCATGGTTGTCCTTTATCACATCTGCAATTTAGGTGTTAGTTGTGTTCTTTAGCAGTGCTGTCTTTGCATGTTTGGGATGCAGGTATATGTCCTTGCACTTTATGTTCCTACTGCAGATGTGTTTACATTATTTCAGTGAGCTGTGTGGTGTGCAAGCATATGAATGAACTATATTTTGAAAGATTTGTAGTTTACAACAATTTCTGGTTTATGTAGTTTACAACAATTTTGATGTTCATCATTGTCATAGTTACATCATTGTTATTGCAACATAAGACTTCATTCATAATGCTTACAGAGCATCAACCGGATCTGTGTCTGATGCATTAAATTTGAAAAATATATATGTCTGATGCATTCTTTTACGATCATCTGTGATCTGTTGATAGCATTCCCTTATTCTAATGCCTACTGATATGGAGCTCATGGTAGAGGTGTCACTTCTTATTGAATTCAAACCTTTAGTATTTTCATACATAAGCATCAATACATATGAAACATGCCCAGTTTTTTGGTTTTGCTGGATTTAAAAAGAGAGGATTATGTATTCACATGCATGACAGTTTTTTCTTTTTTTTTAAAAAATGACAACATGATAGTTTTATTTTATGAAAATTAGAAAATCTGTATGAGGAATTGTTGAACAGGGCTTGGAAACATTATAGCCAGCTAATTGGTCCTTTGTAGATTAGTATAAAGAAAGCACATATGTATATATTTGTACAGATGGGTGATAAACAATTTGCGAGATATCTTGTTTGTTTTTTTTTCTATACTATCCACGTTTATATGGATTGAATGGAAATTGGGAAAGTTGATTTAAAGGCTTTAAAGTTTTATATGGATTGAAAGTTCATTCATATAACTGATATTTGTGGAAGCATTGAAGTGCATCTCCCCTAGTAAACTTGTACAGCTTTCAGTGCATCTCTCCTAGCTTCTATATAGGGCTGCATTTCGGCTCAAGTTAGCTGCTGGTTGCATATGCATTGGAATGGAAATGCTGTATTTCAGGTACCCTTGGGAGTTTAGTAGTGGAGTTCTTGTTTGTTGAAAATGATATCTCCTTATATTCTGTAACATCAGGCAAATTGGAGTTGAGTTTTTCTGTTACTTTAAAATTCTATGTACATGTCCCCTATTTCAACAATAAAGAAATATCATTTCTTTCCCGTGGATGTAGGTCTATTTGACCAAACCACGTAAATTGTGCTCTTTTCTGTGCTTACCTGTATTATTTTGTTAATTGCACTTTATATCTGTCAATGCTAGTATGAGTAAAGATTTAACTAATATATGCACTATTCATAGTATGGCTAATAAGAACAAAGAAGTCACTACTCCAGCACTTTGGGAGAAGGACATAAAATTAATTTTCTATGATCTATGCATAGCCGAAGTCGAAAAAGGGAATAGACCAAATTCTTCTTTCAGCAAAGAAGGCTGGCAAAACATTATAACAAATTTTAGGGAGGTCACAAAGGTGGATTACGACAAAGCTACAGCTAAAAAATAAATGGGATCAACTAAAGAAAGAGTGGAAACTTTGGAAGGACTTAAAACAAGGATCGACCGGCTTGGGTTGGGATCCGTCGAAGCGAACAATTGCCGCATCGAAGCATGGTGGACTCGAAAGACTTGCGGTAAGCTATTATTCATTTAATAATTGTAATGTTAATCATTTTTAGTTTTTAGCCATCCTAATAAAATATAATTTTATTTTACGGATTTTTCCTACGGCGAAAAAGTTCAAAACAGCTGGGATAGAACCAGAATTGGAGGACAAACTCGACATAATGTTTGGTGGGGTGGTGGCTACAGGGAAATATTCAGCTGCCCCTAGCCAAATAATGTTTGCAACAACCCTCGAAGATGTCGCCGTACAACTATCAAACGATTCAGCAGAAATCCGCATGTACGATCAAACTGAAATGCAATCAACAAACCGTTCGAAGCGCCCCCGGATCGAAAGGAAGAGGAAGACTGCTGCTTCAACTATGAGAGAGCAGCTCTCATACCTGGTGGAATCATCAAATGATGCCCCGCACAGAGTTCAAAAAACCGATGTCCATGAGGTCGTTAGGCTTCTTCAGGATGACCCAGACATTACAGGGGATCGTGATATTTTCTACTTTGCTATCGACCTCTTCCGGGATTCTCTCCACCGAGAATTCTTCACTGCACTTGACAGAGAGCGACGAGTAGAATATATACGCTATTATTATATCCGTCGCACCATGTGATTTGCTTTGGAACTGCTAAATTTATCTCATCCATGATTAGTACTGTCAGCGATGTTGTTGTTTGGACAAGTTTTATTTGAATGATGGATTGTTTAAGTTATTTCTTTTCTAAATATAGTTCATTCGTATGCCTGTTTTAGTCAGTTGATGATTTGTATACAAAGTAACTTGTTGATCATTCGTATGCCTGTTTTAGTGTAGTGTATACCTTCATGGACTCGGAGGAAGTCCGGCGCCGTAGGAGAAATGCAGCGGTAAATATAATGGTGCAATACTATAGTACGTACGTCGATCGTGAACCCTGTTACACGTCATCTCAGATTGGAGAAAAATGGATGGGTGAAATGATTTCAGGACACCCAACGAGATTTCGAAACATCTTCCACATGTCACATGATGTTTTCAGAGATCTTCTATTAGATCTAACAACATCTCATGGACTACATGGGTCTTCTAGAACAACAAACTGTGAAGTATTGGGCATAACACTTTACATACTATCACAGAATGAGTCAATGCGTGGAGCAATGGAACGCTTCCAGCATTTGTCGGAAACAGTAAGCAGATATTTTTCAGTTGGTTTGGATTCTCTTGTCAGTCTAGCAAAAGCCATAATAAAACCAACTGATACGAATTTTGCAAGGACCCCGACAGAGATTCTTAACGATGACCGATATATGCCATATTTCAAGGTACACCTGTTTATTAGAACAATTTATTAATGGATTGCATATTAAAATGATTTTTTTCTTTTTCTAAAGGATTGCATCGGCGCAATCGATGGAACGCACGTTCATGCTATAGTGCCGGATAACGAGAAAGTTGCATTTATCGGCCGTTCTGGGAGGACAACACAAAATATAATGGCAGTTTGCGATTTCAACATGTGCTTTACATTTGCTTTGGCTGGATGGGAGGACAGCGCCCATGATAGTAGAGTTTTTAAAATTGCAACAAGAAATCCAGACTACAATTTTCCTCACCCACCGCACGGTAAGGTCTTTTGTAATATAAAAAGTTGATATTTCTAGTCACATACCTTGCTAAATTTCCTATCATTACAGGCAAGTATTATTTGGTTGATGCTAGCTACCCATGCAAATGGGGTATCTTAAACCCTATCCTGATACAAGGTATCATATTCCAGATTTCGAAAGAGCCAGTCATCGTACAAGAACTAGAAAAATGTGTTTAATAAGAGACATTCATCCTTGCGAGGCGTAATTGAGAGGACATTTGGTGTTTGGAAGAAGAAATGGGTCATCCTTATAAATATGCCACCTTATCCGTTTCCCAAACAGGTGCAGATAGTGTTGGCAACTATGGCCCTGCATAACTATATTAGGCGGCATCCAACTCGAGCTGATGTTGATTTTGACCGTGCCGATCAAAATGACGAGGTTGATACAGTCGGAGGTTATGAAGACCGCATTGACCAATCTCTAGCACGGGAAGAGAATGAGCGAGCCACAATTTGCACGAAAGATGGGGAGGGTGCGAACGAAATGACCGCCCTTCGAGATGAGATTACGAGCTCATTAGTTGGATAATTATGTTGATGGGGTGTAGTTTATTTTTTAAAAAAAATTGAGATTTACATTATGTTGGGCACAATTAGTCACATTAATTTAACTGTAAGAGTTATGTATTTATTTTAGCTGACATTAAGATTATCATTTTGTTTTAGCAGTTGGTAATCAAAATTATTAATTTATATATTTGCTTGCATTTCAGGAAGACATGAGTTCCACCATGTCGGCTACCTCTCACCGAGTGTTATGTCACTGTGACCTCCAGACTTCGCTTTTAACATCACGACAATCACACAATTTTCGCCGAAAGTTTTATTGCTGCCCTCGGAACATTTCACAGCAATGCGGTTTCTTCCGATGGGCGGACAGTCTACTCATCGGATTCTCAAGAGACCGATGCTGTGGAGTGGACGGCTCCACCGGAAGAATGTGTGACACGGGAGTTACGAGGAACCGAAAACTAAAGTGAACATTATTATCGTTTTAGTTGTTGCCGTAATTGTCCTACGCTTTTATTTTCATCAGCATCGTTACTAGCACGTGCTTGAGCGGAGTCAATGTACATCTGCAGGACTTTATGTTTTTTTGGGATATGCAATCGTTATCGTTGTGTTTTTTCTTAACAATCTATGCAATTAAATGATTTAAAACTAAACATTTAATACTTATAAAATACATAGATATATAAAAATATGTACACATAAATCGATAAATATTTTTAAACACATATTTTAGCCAATTTTAAAAAATATATATATGTAATAACTTTAAATATATGATCGTTTTTAGCTTTAAATCTAATTTTTTAAATGTATAGATATGAAATAACTTAAAATATATGGATGTGAAACAACTTTAAATATTTTTATGAAAATATGTATTTTTAAACGCAATTGGCAACATTTTTAAATATTTCAATAGCTTTACACGTACGATAGTGTTAAATATATAAAACATCAAAATTTTGTCGTTAGAATTTTAAAAATAAAATTTGTATTTAGTAGTTTTAATATTTAAAACATAAAATTTTAAAAAAATATTATATTTGTAGAACCTGTATAAGTATACGGATAAATCGAAAATTTAAAATAGTTTAATAAACGAGGCGATCGGTCATTTTTACGTAAAAGCTGCCTCATAGCTATTTTCCCACAATAGCCGAACTAAACAGATGAACAAGCTTTCCCCAGCAATGTTTCTGCAGTAGCACAGTAATCGCACTAAACCAAACAGGCCCTTAGCCTACATCCCGCTTAAATTGAGAGATAAATCTGTTGCTGGATAGCCCCTTAACGTTAAAATTTTAAATAGTTGATATATTGGTTGTTTATTATCTTAGAGAAACATTGAACTATAGATCCCGAATCATTTAATTAAAATTATTACAATATTCTCGTAATTTTTGGATTATATTTAAATTTTATTTGAATATTTTTCAAACAAAACTAATTTGGACAAGATTGGATTGAATTTCACGTTGGATGATTGATTGAAGTGTGTTGAAGTGGTATTCAATTATTATTTGAATATTTTTTTAAAAGAGTGCCAACAAAGTTTGAATCTGCTTAGAACAAGTTGGAGTTTTGTTTGAAGAATATTCAATCATAGTTTGAACATTATGACATGGAAGATTACAAATCTCAAACAGATTTACTCATAGTCGGTCTAGCGACTAAGGAGCAATTTATGAAGAAATACTCTAGAAGCACTGGGACTACTAAACTATATGAAGTAAGCTACAAAGTAGTGTTTATATGCTATTAAAGTGAACTTGAGCAGATCAAACACATCACTAGTCAAAGTCAAAAATTTAGCGAATAGTGGTGGGAACATTTTTATAAGACTTCCCAAGAAGTTTGGTGATGATATTGAGATCAACAAGATAATATTCTAAAAACTATCTGACAATTCTAGATTCTTTGTTGAGAAGGTAATTTGTGCTTCTAAGAAAATTTTATCCACCATGTTGAAGAATTTATCAACCTTTTTAAGGTGATTATCATCTTTTATATAAAATAATAAATTTTATTCATGATATTTAAGTGATGTTTATGAAAACTAATAGAAATATGGAGAACAATTTTTTTGGTTGGGCATTTCTAGTAATGGGTCATCAAAACATTGGTGAGGTTAGTTTGCTAGTGGGTCATTGAGACATTAGCAAGTTTCTTTTTTGACCTGCGAAGTGTTTTAAAATTGTTAATTAGCTCAAGAAGGCTCTTATGTGCACAATGGATAATGTCATTTTTCATTATTACATAGCAATTAAGATCTTAAAAGATGTGAGGATAGTATTCATAAAAATAACATATGCCTTCCTAATTACTCATTCAAAGTTGACTAGTCAGTCCATCACAATCATCTGTTCCAATCAAACTCTGATCTTTATATAACTAACTCCCTTTGATCAATATATACATTTTTAGAAAAATAATGTATTGATAATAACGTTTTAGCCTTATGAACAGTCAAATCTTCTAAACTCATAAAGTTGAAACAAAAGATATTTATTAAATCATATCTCAAAAGGTGTGATTAAGTGTAAATAAATAATATCTTTGTTAGCATCTTTTTTTGCTCATTTTAAGGGTCATCATGTTTTTAGTACGCCTGAGTTGTATTCATGCGAGCTGAATCAACTCACCCCGACCTTGAATTTCTCAAACCTGGTATGGAGCCATCTTTTTAAGTATACATAACATTATTATGTCGTTGCGGCTTGATCGTAGCTGTCTTAAATAAGTACTTAAAAAGTATTTTCAGTTCAGTCACAAAGTATAATCAGTTTAATAAGAAAGTAGCAAATCTATACACAATTATACATATCGCTCAAGTAATACGGAGCTCTAATGGAGTCTTAATTATCGATCTCATAGAGAGGACATAAATCTTTAACGCGTAACACAGAAATCAAATATTCAAATTACAATGCAGGTACAATAAATACTAAAGTTATTGAATTTTAATGATGCTAAAGATTCTAAGATCACTAAAATACTTTCTAAACTTCAAAATAAAGTTAACTACCACTAAACTAAGTTTTGTATTGAAAGGTTCAAATTTGGAGAAAGTGTCATCCCCCTTACAATGATGTTATGATGAGTGAATGAATATGATTGGTGAAAATTTGTATTGTGTCAAATAGAAGCATACCTATTTTTTACCCTCTTCTGAGTGCTATAAAGAACATCAGCAAATCCTAGGATTAGTCCTTAAATTCGTGGTTAGACCGAGAGGATACTGACTCTCACTCCAGAGCTCCCACTGCCCTTCATCTGAAGGCTAACTCTCACTTTAGTCTGTCACCCTAAAATCCCCAATTTTTAGTACGCCTGAGTTGTAGAATGATAACTCTCCCACTGCCCTTCATCTGAAGGCTAATCTCTCACTTTCCTTCTCCTCTACAACTCTTAGAGAAGAATCCCTCACAAAAAAACACTTTCTCACACCAAACCCTAGACTCTAAACTCTTTGCAATGATCGGACTCTGGCTTCTACACACTTTTACACACTTTTCTGGCGCCAAATTTACTTTAAAATAGTCAAGGGACAAAATCTTCAAGGGATGCCTCAAACAAACGTACAAAAGTCGTCCAAATGCATTGAATCTGACCTCCACCGACATTTGATGCCTTCGGCGCCTTTTTTGGGCGTCGTCGGCGCCCATAACATTTCAATTTATGGTGCTCTCTAGATTTGTGCGCCGTCGACGTAGAAAGCAAAATTCTTGATTTTGACTGTTTTCGCTACAAATTTGTTACTTTTTGCTTCTTTTTGCTCCAAATGCCTAAAATCACCATACTTGTAACAAAACATGAAAAATACCTTCATTTAAAGTGCAATATCACCAAAAACGAGAACAAATATATATGAAAAGTCCAACATATTTTTGGTGCATCAAAATTTCCCAAACTTAACTACTAGTTGTCCTTAAGTAATCCTTTTAATACATAAAAAATATGACTCATAGTAGTGAACTTTACTTAAAGAATACCATGATTTTTTATTTAAATGAATATAATAGTATGACTTAAAAAAATTTTTCACTAACATTGGTCGAAAATATAGGTGCAAAAACTTTTAGTCATCAAGTCTAAGAGTTCTAGTCTCCTACTCATTTCAAAAATAACCATAATTTGTCACATTAAGGGTGCTTTGAAGGATCATATGAAAAAGAATCTCATGAGAACTCTATTAGTAAGAATGCTAATACTTAAATATAAATCCAAAAATACAATTAAGCTCTTCCTTTAAGTTGATTCAAGTGAAGCCAATATTTTATTAGACATCTCTTCAAGCTTCTTCTTACTTATATTTTCTTTTTTTTTCTATATATGGACGGGTTTTCAATTCTTTCTTTTCTTTCTTCTTTTCTTTTTTTTTCTTTTTTTTTTCTTTTGGGATTTCTTTTTAATTTTTTTTTCTTTTCATGTGAGGATTACTATATCTAGATAGCCCTTAATAATTTTAAACTTCACTCTTATCCCCCTAAAGTTGGAACTTGTAACATCTCTTTATTTTATAGATATATATTAGCTTTTAAATGATTCATCATAGAGTCTCAATCTTTTCTTCTCACATAAACTTCTAAGATTCTTAATATTTCAAATATATAGTTTTCTTTAATTTAAATAGTTAACCATAGTCTAATCCTCTTATACTAAATATCTTAGCCCATAAAGTTAACCTTCATTACTAAAAAATTCATTTAAATCTACTATGATATTTAAATAAAATAAAAAATTTAGTTATCTAAAGTTAAGCTCTACTACCTGAAGTCATGTTAAAGTTATTTTGAAAATATATTTAATTGAGAATAAATAAAAGTTAATCTTTCCTCCCCCAAACTTAAGTTTTTTAGTGTATAACAAATTGGTTGCCGAGAAAGAAAAATAAAAAGAAAACTAACCTTCTTATGTCCGACTTTAGATATTTCTGAAGCTATGCATGTATTAATAAAAAATTTAAACTAGTAGGCATAAAACAGAAGCTTTGTTACACATAACATTTTAGAGATTTGTAGGGTGAAGAAAATTTAAAAACATAAACATTAAACATTTAAAACAAACATACAATCATTAGAGTCTCAATCTAAAATAATAAACAAACAAACACAAATTCATCACAACTTTACTAACATAAAAATGTACAATTACAGCACACATCAATCACATAAAATCAAGCACACAAGTTCACACATCAATAATCAACTAAAAGAACACTACTCTACTGTTGACCTCATTTTTGGTGAGGTTTTTTCTTTCCTTTTAGTGCCTAGGATCTAGCCATAGGACTTCTCCTTGACTATCCTAGAAGACTAGAGATGGAACCCACCATTTAGAAATTCAAACCAAATCTTGATTCTCTTTGGAATGCTACATAGATGGTCATTAACCTCCAAGTCACTTGGAAGGTCGAGACCAATGTGTAGGAAGACAAAGATGAATTCCTATAGGATGTTCAAGCCTTAGGACTACCCTGGGTGGCCTGGTCTTGGTGAGGTCTAGCTTGCACACACTGCACTCTCACACCCATCCTAAACCCTAAACCATCCTTACCCAATCTTGACTCCTGGTTCATTGGAGCACTCATGTGGTTAATTCCAAACCCCTAGCCCTTGGCTAAGAGGGTTAAGAAAAATCTATGAGATGTTCAAAATTGACATTTATTGGTCCATGGCTCACTCTAAGCTTTTCCACCCCTCAACCATACCCAAATTCCATTTTACTAAAATTTCTGGTTTTGACATTGGGTCCTCAAGCCTACCCAAAATTTACCTAAATTGCCCCTACAACCACAAAATTCCAAAAATTCTCAAAAATTACCCAAAATTCTCAAAAATCCTAAAAATCATTTTAAAACAATTACCACCTTATAAATCCACCAAAATACCCTAATACCCTCCAAATAACCTCTCAATACCCTAAATACCCCTTTTGGCCCAAAATTCCAAAAATTCCCAAAAAATTCCACAAAATCCTAAATATTCCCAATTTCATTTTATTAAACTACACCATAGGCTAATTTTGCCCAAATAACCCACTTTTATCAAAATACCCAATTTGACCCATTATTAACCTAAATGGACCCAATGTCAAATCAAATAAACCCATTTGACCTCAATCTTAACCAATTTCAATTCCAAACTCTAATTCAACATCTCCACTACCAATATAAACTAAATCCAATGCCAAATTTATTCACATTTGAGTTCAATTGCATTTGAAACCTAAATCCCCAATTTTGCCCAATTAATCCAAAATCTTTCAATTAGCCTAATGTCAACTCTTTCCTTCCAATTTCAATCCTAAACCTTCCATGACATTCCCATGAAGCCCATACAACCTTCAATTGCCCCAATTTGAGTCTTGTTGACCTCATTTTTGATGAGGTCTTCTCTTCTTCTCTTTAGTACTTAGGATCTAGCCTTAGGCTTTTCCTTTGACTATCTTAGAGGACTAGAATTGGGATCCACCATCTAGAATTTTAAACCACTTCTTAACTCCCTGCAAACTCCACAAACTTGACTGTAGACCCCTAATCACCTAGAGGGTTGAAATCGAGTGTGGAAGTTTAAAGGATGAGTTCCTATAGGACGCTTTGGCCTTGGGACCGCCACAGGTGGCCTGGTCTGATGAGGGGGCTGACTTACACACACACTACACTCATACACTACACTTCCATACACCTCCTAAAACACACCCATACCCAATTTGACCTCCCAACTCATGCAGGTGATTCACATGGATGGTCCTTAACCCCTAAGCCCTCAGGCTAGAGGGTTAGGAACAACATAAGTGAATGCCTCAAACGAGTCCCTTCATGGCTCATATGGGCTTGATGTGGCTTCATGGCTCAACCAAAATGATTTTATTCCACTTATATTCACCCAATCTTCAATTTTCCAAATTTTCAATTTCGACCCCGGGACCCTACACCCGCCTAACCTACCCAAAACCTCGAAACCACCCAAAATCTCCAAAATCACCTAAATTACCCAAAATTCCTCAAGACCAATCCTAAACATTTCCTCCCCACTCAAATTGATCATCCATAACCAAAAATACCAAAAATTCCAAAATACCTCCCAATACCCTCCAAATACCCAAAATACCCCTCTTAGCCAAAAAATCCAAAAATTCAGAAAATTCCCAGAAAATTCCAAAAAATCCCAAATATTCCCAATTTCATTTTGTTCAACTACACCATGGGCCAATTTGGTCAATTTACCTCACTTTTATCAAAACCCCCAATTTGACCCATTTTAACCCAAAGTAAACCCAATGTCAAACCTAACCTACCCAATTGACCTAAATTCTGGTCCAATTCAATTCTAAACTTCAATTCAACATCCCCAACACCAATCTAGACCAAATCCAAGCTCAATTTGATTGACATTTGGGATCCAATTTCACTTTTGGCCTTAAAGCCCAATTTGGACCTATGACCCAAACCTAACCCAAACTCACCCAATTCAACTCCAATTAACCCCAAATCTTTTCTAAATCTTCCTTAACATCCCCATAAACAAAACACTAACATGATTTGCCCAAAATTTAGACCCAAACCCCACTCAAATTCAACCCAAAATCAAAAAGCCCAATTTTGACCTAAACCTAAACCTAGCCCAAATGAGCCCAAATCCCAAAATCAAAACCTAACCAAAGCCAAAACCTCTTTGAAACACTCCCATAAACATTTCCCAACATTAATTTTACATCAATTTCAACTCTAGCCCAACTTTGGCCCATGGTAGCCCATTTTGGCCCACCTTAGCCTCTTTACCAAAAAGGCCCATATCCAACCCAATTCAAACCCAAATCACCTCAAATTTGTTTCAAACCACTCATGAAGCATCCCTAAACCAAAACCAACAATTATTTGGCCTAAACTTTTACAAAAAATTCTCATCTATGAACACATTCTTAAACTTAAAAGCCCACTTCCCTTAAACCTTCCTAAAAGCCCATTTCCTTCAAAATTCAAAAGCCCAAATCATCCTAAAGCCCACATGACACTTCCCCTCATCATCCATTTGATCAAAATCACCCCTAAGTTTTAAAATCATCAATTAAACCATTTCAAATCAAGCCACATGTCAAATTACCCCCTAAATGTCAAATATTTCTAAAACCCTTTTCATGAAACAAGTCAACCTTTTCCCAAGCCACATGAAGCCATGAGGGCTTTGACTTGTCATTAGTCCATTTATGGCAAGAAGAGGGGGTTCTTTCTTAAACCTCCTTTAACCCTTTTTTACCTTAATCATGTCACACACTAAACCATGTTTAGCCACCTCATCATGGATGGAGACTTCACCACTCCTTCTAAGCCGACCTAAATGATTCCCTCAGCTCAAAATCGAGCTTGGAAGGGTGCACCAAGCCCAAAATGGTGGGTTGACCCAAACCAAGCCAAAGTGAGCCTTCTCCCATTCCATTTAAATCAAACTCCTTTACACATGTCAAACCTCGATTGAATGCACCAAACCCCAGGCCCGACCCACCCGAACAAGATGGTGACCAATGCACTGGCCGGCCGGCCACCGGGTCGCCGGAAAACACCATGGCCGAGAGCTCACATGTGAGCCAACTTTGGGATTCTACCTTGCCGAGCCGCCCCATGCCCAATGGCCACCATGGCTGTTCGCCCTCGACCTAGCGGCTGATCCCAAGCCCTAACTCTCCCTGGGAGGCCCTCCACCCTCTCCTATTTAAACACCACCCTTCTCGGCCATGAGAGGTGCTGAACCAAACCTTAAGGAAACTCTGCCAAAATCATTCCAGATCACTCTCCACACATAGAGCATTTGATCCCCACTCGAATTCCAGCCCCGATTCCCTCCGGTGAGCTCGATTTTGAGCTCGAACTTTAGCCTAAAAACCGGGACACTTCTTCACGGTGAGCCAATCCCCAAATTGATTGGTCCTACACCTTCACTGGACCAAGAGAAGAAGTTTCCCATCTGAAAGCCCCATCTCCGAGGCCACCCGGTTGCTCCAGCCTCCAAGCTTTGTGATCGGCTCGTGGTCGAAGTCCAACCTAGACAATTCACTGGACCGGGAGACTTCATCCGGAGCTTGCTTGGACCCAATCGAAGGTGACACAACTCTCGGATCGAAGCTTCACTTCTCCGAGCAAAGGTATGGACTCCCTCTTCTTCCCGAGCTTCCGGAGATTCTCATTTTAATTTGAGTCAATTTAAATGCATGTTTACCATATGGATGTGTTCGTCTCTTCAAGACGAATCCATAGAGCATAAGAACACGAAAATCCATTAAGAATCGAGTGAGTTCTTAGGGTTAGAGTGTGGACGGTCACGGGATCGCACCAGTCGTAGACGATGACCAGGAGCCGTTGGATCGCGCGTGTATCGAGCGGACGGTTCAGATTGCGCCGGACCAGGGAATGATACGTGAACCGCGGGTCCCGGGACGGCTGACTCAGATGGCGGCGCCCAATCACAACGCGACACGTACCCCGTTCGGAGCTGCCGAGGTTGACACGGCGCCGCGTCACTTAAGTAGAAAAATAGGATTTTTCTGATTTATTTAAATACCAGAACTTTAAAAATCCATATCTTTGTGTAGGAAAATCAGAAAAATAAATAAAAATACCCTCTTGCTCAGTGAACAGAGGAGAATAATGTGGAAAAGAAATCATTTAATTTCATCAAGTATTTTATTTTTTATAATTTATTTACTCTCTGCATACATTTAATTCTCCATGCATGTATACAATTCACCATGGCATGAGACCATAGGGCTTTTGAAGCCTCTGAATTTGGGAACATTCCCTGAATTTTCCAAAGTCAGAGGTCATTCCTATGAAGAGTTATTGATTTTTCAAATTCATGTCACTGTTTTGAGTATTTTAATTCCAATAAATAGCATGTTGTGAAATAAATTCTAGGAAAATTTGGTGATGTTCCTTATGACCAGAGAACCCTAGGAAAAATAGGTTTTGAGTTAGTTCATTTTAGACAACCCTAATTGGCTTAAACACTCAAAATAGGTCTCTAATTAATTAGAGCTAACCATACATCAAATTGACTTCAAATCAATTCTCCATTGACCTTTAGGGTCAGAAGAACCCACCATAAAAATTTGAGGTCAATTGGACTTGGTTAGCCCTATTAATTGGGTTGATTAAGCCATTTAGTCATTTTAAACTTTAAAAATTCATAACTTTCAAAATATCTTTCAAAAATTCACCAAATTGGTTTTGGAACCTCTCTGATATCAGGGGAATTTAAGAATATTAAAATTTCAATTTTCTAAAAAAGTTGATATTTAATATTATTTTAATATTTTTAATAATTAAAAAATAATAAAAATCACAAAAATAATAAAATTCACCAAAATGTTACATTTTGAATTTTAATCACTTAGGAACAAACCCCATATTTTTCTTAGGCCTATTTGGTGAGATATTAATTTTTAAAGCTCTAGGGTAATTTTAAAATTAAAAAAATGTATTTTCTAGCATTTTCACTAAAATAATTATAATAAATCATAGAAAAATCAGAAAATTGCAAAATTTGCTTCTCTGATTTCCTTGATATCAGAGAGATTTTTGAAAAACATAAAATTCATTTTTCAACATTTATTTTATTTTTAAATTAATTAACACTCCAGAACTTAAAATATTTATAATAAAAATAATATAATTCAAAAAATCACCAAAATTGGTCCAAGTGGTCCCCTGGTCATTAGGAATGTCCCCTAATTTTCTTAAGGACAGAAACTTTCCCTTGGTCATGTTATTAAATTTTCTTTGGAAATCTCTATTTTCTACCAAAAATAATTATATAAATAAATTAAATACAGAAAAATCACATTTTCTCCTCTCATGTCTTTATTGACATATGAGTGAAGTCACATAAAAATTTCAAGTTCATTTGAGTTCAATTTAGTGAGTTATGAAATTATTAAGCTTAAAGGGTAAAGTGGTAATTAAATTTTTTTTAATCCTTAATTAAAACTTTAGGTTTAATAAAAAATTAACAAGTAAAATATTTGATCCTAATCTGATTTGGATGATTGAAATTTAATAATTGAAGGGTAGAAACCCATTAAGCAATTTAAAATGATTAAACTTTAATTAAATAATTGATTAAATTTGGAAGAATAATAAAATTGGAATTATTAAAATAGGGATATTATTAGGAAGAGATTTATTCTTTAATTTAAAAAATCCCTAAATTAATCATTTCATTAGTGTTTAATTCCTAATTAAAATGATAATTCAAATTTAAAATATTAAAAGACTTAATCATTAAACTAAAATTAAATTATTGAACTCTTTTAAAATTTTAATTAAAATTAAAATGAATAAAATTGAATTAAAAAAAATTTAATTAAATCAAATTAAATCAAATTAAAAATTAAATTAAAAATTAAATTAAATTAAAAATTAAATTAAATTAAATTAAATTAAAAATTAAATTAAATTAAATAAATTAAATTAAATTAAATTAAATTAAATCAAATTAAATAAAAAAAAATTTTAATTAAATTAAATCAAATTAATTCAATGTAACATCAAATCAAACTAAATTGAATTAAATTGAATTGAATTAAATTAAATTAAATTAAATTAAATTGAATTAAGTTGAATTAAATAACATCACCTAAGACATAAAGAAATAAGCCTAAAATAACTTGAACACTATTCCAAATTTAAACCCTTCAATTGAAATTAAGCTAAATCACAAACCATTTGAACACCAATTTACCCTCAAAAGCTTTAGTTATCATAACTTCTAAACGGAATATTAAATGAAATGTTACTTCACTTATAGGACATTCAAATATCCTAGTTCACTCGAGCGAGTTAACAAAACTTGAAAACCTCGGACGATCGATTCATTTACATAATTAAATTCATTTGGACTTAAAACAATCCTAGAAATATTGAAAAGATGTTTAAGATTCTTCTTAAGCACTTCCTCAATATGATAGGATATTTATAAGAACAATTGAACTTAGTTGTTCTTTGATGAAGAAAATCGTCTTCAAATCAAAACACAAGGAACCTAGACGTCATAGGAAATGACTAGCTCATAGGATTAGGAATTTGGTAGAAAACCATAACCCTTACCTTAGCTTTACCTAGGAACTTGCTTAAATATTCTAACCGTGTTTTAAGTGCGGCTTGGGATGACGGGAAGACCCTCCAGGTACGCTTTTATTTTATTGCGATTTACTTTACGGTAATTTATTTAATCGCATCGCACTTATTTTTCTTGCATGATAAACAACAGTTGCATGAAAACCTACACCTTTAGGACAGAAACCAAAACTGAAACCCATAACTAAATTAAAAGACACTACAAGATAAAATTCACCTCCACGACATTTCAAAATATAAGACAACTCAAAATTTAATCACAAACAGAACACAAAACTACAATTACAACTGAATTAAAACGTCCTGTTGGATGATCGGGAATGCCTCGGATGATGTAACCTACGTGTTGCTAACGGGATTTCCCACGGTCTAAATGAAAGTGTGGAACTCATTCAGTTGAGTTTAGCAAATTCATCTGGACTAAGTGAATCCGATAAAAATAATGATGCCCGAAGGATGGAACCGTGGGATCTTAACCGGTGTTGTTATAATCAACTTTAAGATTTGTTTTAATTAAAACACAAAAAACACTTGGAAATTAAGACTTCTCTAAACCAAAACACTTTTCTCATCCCCTGATTTATGATTTCTAAAACTAAACCTCTGCAACAACAAGGAGCTCGGAGCATGGTGGGCAGCACGACCATCGTCGTCAACAAAACTTGAACCTACTTCAGCAAAACTTTCCTAGAATTAAACAACAAAGCCATAGGACTTCGAGGTAGTTTGCCTAGTGCAACATAAATCCTCAACTCTTCGTTAGGCATTTGCATTGCAAATTAAGCCCTAACCGGTCTTAGGATTCCGAGGTAGTCGTCCGATACGACATAAACCCTCATATCTTCGAGGCTATTTGTATGATTTTATCATACAAATATAAGTCCTAACTAATTAAAATTGGCAAGATTAAAACATTAAATAAACATTAGGACTTTCCTAAATCCAAGCCAAACAATAGGATAGTCGGGAGATTATCGAAGTTCACTTCGAATCCGTAATTTCTCCTACTTTTCTTCCTTTGAATTCCCGAAATAAAATGTTCCAAACTTGATCCATTCCCTATTGAGATTCAAAAATTCAATTCTTTGAAAACTTAAACTTTGAAATTCTTGAGAGCAGAATTATTGATTATTATCGAGAGTTTTCTTAGGTGATTCCCGTCACTTAAGATGTAATTAACTATAGGGGCTTGCCCTTATAGGGAATTTTAAAGAACCTGGGTAATATAAACCCTGTTTAATGTTTTCATATTAAGCGGGGAATTTGTCGGCTTATAAAATTGGTTCGCAGACCAAACGGATGTCACAAATCTTCTAGTTTATTTAACCGAGCCCCACCATCAAGCAGTGTGTTTATCCTTAGGGATAGATATACGGTTTGTGATGCGGTGCTCGTTTATATAAACTATTTGGGATGTGAGATCGGTTTGATTTCATATCTTAAAATCTTCAAATTTAAAATTATTTTCAAAATCAAATACTACTTTCTAAATTATATCTATATTTAAATTAAATTTAAAATTCGCCAACAACTTCTGTAGGCGACCCCTTTTAAAAAAAATACAACGCTCAACCTAAAAATATGCCGACAAGTCTAAGCTTAACCTAAAATCCATTTGAAAAACAAAAATACCCCATTTTAAACTAAAGTGAATTCATGCCCTAAACCTACCAAATTGATTGGCCTAATCCTAAAATTTCTTCCCAATTGATGTTGGGAACTCTTCAAAACATTCCCCTAGACCATTTGAAACTTTCAATTGGTTCTAAACCCCACCTTAAACCAACTTGGGTCCAACTTGATCCAACCTTGCCCAAATTAACCAAAATCCCAAATCCACCTAATTGACCTTTCAATTAAACTCAAAACCTTTCCATGTCTTCATGAAAGTTCTTCATGGAAATCATTTATACAATGTTGCTCAAGATACTTGGACTTAAATCAAACCAAACCTCAAGTTATCTCAACCTAAACCCAAGTGAGCCAAATTGAACTTATGGCATAACCAAACCAAATTGAATCAAATGTGGCTAAACCAAATCTTCCACAACCACCATTTGAACCCTAGAAACCACCCGAGATCCACCTAGCCCAAGATAAGTGAGCCATGGACCAAGGGTCCCCCATTTTAAGGGATCTCTTCCCTTAAGTGGATAAATCTCGTTTTGCCTCACCCCAAAACCATCCCCTAACTGACTAATCACCATTAAACCTTTCCCTGACTCACCTCACCTCAGGGGCCAGCTCCCCTGTCCTTGCCGGCCAGCCTAGTTACCGGAGGGGGTCAAAGCCGAGAACCACCACTAGCTCTATACACAACCAAACTTACCCAATTGGCCACCTGAGCCAAATTAAACTTTGGAGCTCCACTGCCCTCCACCTAAGCAACTGAATCCACCCCTCAATTGAACCCATGCTCAGCCCAATGGCCCTGGCCATTTAAACACCTCTCCTCGGCCATGAGAAGGGTGTTGAAATTTTTCTCAATAGAGCCTCCCCAATTCACTCCTAGAGCTTCTCCCAGCTTAAAAAAGAAGAACCCCACTGTTCTCCTGCCCTGAACCCCACTGGTTGAGCTTAATTTCTCAGTCCAAAATCAGGCCGAAAATAGGACACTCACCAAAACTCCACAGAAACCTAATTAAATCTTCCCACACCTTCACCAGAGGTAGAGAAGAAGTTCCCCAGTAAAAGCCCCCTCACCAGACTAGCCATTTGTTCTATTGGTCAGAGCTCAAAATCGGACTTGGACGAAGTCATACCTAGACATTTCACCAGGACTAAAGCTTCATCTGTAGGCTTCTCCAGCTCTAACGAACATGCTGAGCACATTCAATCGAGGCTTTACCTCTTGAACCAAGGTATGAAAACACCTCTTACTCCCAAGCTTCCAGCGATTCTCCATTTTGTTTCACTTAATTTTAATGCGCATCAGCCATATGGATTTGTAGCCCTTGTCTAGACGAGAATGTAGGAAGAAACCACACTCGATTTGGTTAAGTATTGAGTGAGATATTAGGTCTAGAAGGTGGACGGTTCTCAGCTCACACCAATTAGGACGATGAACGGAGGCCGTCTGATCGCGCGTGTATCGGACGAATGGCCAGGATCAAGCCGGACAAAGCAACAGAACATGAAGCACGGGCCGCATGGCTGCCGAGTCAGATGGCGACGCCGAATCAGGAAGCGACGCATGGAGCTTCAACCCAGACGAGGATGACGCGACGTTGACTGATTTAAGTAGATAAATAAGGTATTTCTTATTTATTTAAATGCCCAGTACTTCAAAAATGCATATCTTTGTGTGGAAAAATCACAAAAATAAACTAAAAATACCCTCTTGTTCAGTGAACAGAGGAGAATAATGTGGAAAAAGAATTGATCTATTTTGTTAAGTATTTTATTTTTAACTAATTTAATATTGATTTGAGTATTTTAATTCTTCATTTACACTCACAATTCACCATGGCATGAGATCATAGGGCTTTTGTAGCCTCTGTTCTTGGGAACATTCCCTGAATTTTTCAAGGCCAGAGGTCACCCTTATGACAAGTTATCTATTTTCCAAATATTTATGCTTGTTTTGGTACTTAAATTCCAGTAATTAGCATACTATTTGTAAAATTCTAGAAAAATTGGGATAGGTCCCCTATGACCAGAGGAACTTGGGATAATTATTTCATGGCTTAAAACATTATGAATAGTCCTAATGGTTCACTTAGCCTCAAACCAAACTTGATTTAATTAAGGCAAATTGAAAATAAAAATAACTTGAAATCTTTTCTCCACTGATCTTTAGGGTCAGAGGAAGCCCCATATAAAATTTGAAATCAATTGAAAATGTTTTAACTCACTAAATGAATTTTCTGAGGAACATGGCCACTTTTAAAACTTTAAAAATTCATAAAACTCAAAATACATTTAAAAAATACACCAAATTCATTTTGAGACCCCTCTGGTACCAGAGAAATCTAGAAGAATTAAAATTGTAATTTTTCTAAAATTTTCATTTTTAACCCTATTCTAAATATTTTAATAATTAAAAAATAATAAAAATCACAAAACTAAAAAAATTCACAAAATGTCATATTTTGCTTCCCAATCACTTAGGAACCAACCAAACATTTTTCCTAAGTCCTTAAAAGAAGATATTGAATTTTAAAGGTTTAATGTAATTTTTAATATTAAAAATGGATTTTCCAAACTTTCCCACTAAAATAATTCTAAAAAATCAAAGAAAAATAAAAAAAATATAAAATTTGTTTCTCTGAGTTTCTTGAGGTTAAAGAAATTTATGAAAAATATAAAATTTAATTTTCAACTTTAATTTCATTTTATAACTAATTAATACCTCAAAACTTAAAATATTTATAATAAATAAAATATAATTCAAAAAATCACCAAAATTGGTCCAAGTGGTCCCCTAGTTAGTGGGAACCTCCTACAATTTTCCCAATGATAGAAACTTTTTCTTGATTATGTTTTTGAATTTTCATTGAAAATCCTTATTTTCCACTAAAATAATTATATAAATTAAATTAAAAAGTGAAAAATCACATTTTTCTCTCTAATGTCTTAATTGATATGTGAGTGAGGTGACATAAAAATTTTATTTTTATTTGAGCTTGATTTAATGAATTATGGGATGAGTAAGCTTAAGAGGACATTAAGGTAATTAAAAGGCTTTAACCTTAATTAATCTTTAGGCTTAAACAAAGGGAGGGTAAAATATTTGATCTTAATTCCCTTTTGGATGATTGAAACTAAGGGAGTTAAAGGGTAGAAACCCATTAATCACCTTGAATATTAAAAAAAATATATATACCTTAATTAACTAAATCATTAAATTTTGGAAGTTAATTAAATAAGTGAATTATTAAGGTTAAGGGATTTTGACTCAGGAAGATTTTAATACTTTGAAATTGAATCCCTAAATCAATGAATTGATCAAACATCACTTAATCACTACTAATGAAGTCATAATAAATAATGTTTTGAAACTAAAAAGAATGATCTTGAAAATTTTATAATTAAATTAAAAGCTTAAGAATACTTAAGTTAATGAAAGATGACTTAAATTCAAATTAAGGTAACTTAAAATATTAAAATCAATCAATTTGAAATCACCCAAAACTAAGAGCAAGACAAAATTGAAATATTAAGACTAAATCAAAACAATTCACAATCAAGACATTAAAGTTTTAAACCAATTAAAAAAATATATAATTCAAAATATCATGATTAAGTTGCAACAAACTTAAATCATTAAAACTCAACTAAATTAAAGAAACCTAAAAACATCTTATCAATTTAAATGATCTAAAATATTTAAGAAATCAATTTGGAAAATTTATAATTGAATCATCTTTAACTTATTAATTCAACTTCAATTAAGAATGGTTAAATCCTCTAAATGGGCCGATTTGCCTCTGAAGGCTATCACTCCTATAATTCTTGAATAAAACATCAAGTAAATGTCACTTCACTCATCGGATAATAAAAAATATCCAAGTCCACTGACCAAGAAATAAGATTTAACCAAATTCTTGGATGATCAATTCACCTGTACAATGAAATTCATTTGGACTCGAAATAATTTCAGAAGCATTGAAAAGATGTTTAGAACCCGTTCTAAACACTTTCTCAATATGATGGGATGTTTTAGAAGAACAATTGAACTTAATTGTTCTTTGGTGAAGAAAATCATCCTTAACAAAACACAAGAACCTAGACATCATAGGAATTGACTGGCAATAGGATTAGGATTTTTGGTAGACAACCATAACCTTCCCTTAGCTTTACCTAGGTATTTGCTGCAAATATATAAATGCCTTAACATGTATTTTTAGTGCAGGTGAAGATGATTTCCTTAGAATTTGGACGAGAATTTTATTAAAAGCCTCGGCCAAGCCGTTTGCTCTTAGGTAGTAGATCGTTGAGTAGCGCCAATCAATCCCGTGCCTCCTGACAAAATTGTTGATCTTCGTACTTCTGAACGCTGACCCATTATCTGAGATAATTCTACGTGGTACCCCAAAACGGTAGACGACTTGATTATTAAAGAATTGTAGCACGTGGTGTGCCTTCACCTCTTTAAGAGGTACTGCTTCTGCCCACTTAGAAAAGTAATTTGTAGCTGCAAGAATAAAACAATGTCCTCTGGAGGAAGGCAGTTTTATCGGACCCGCAATATCTGTGCCCCAACATTCAAATGGCCACGACACGATTGTCGTGTGTAACACACTTGGAGGTTGATATAGAACCACTCCATGCACTTGACATTGGTGACAACTCTTGGCAATCTTCATGCAGTTGGTCATCATCGAGGGCCAGTAGTACCCTAGTCTCTTAATCTTCATCTTCATCTTTGGACCGAACTGATGAGCGCCACAAAGTCCTGAGTGCACCTCTTTGACAATTTCACGAGCCTCAGACCCGCTCAGGCACCTTAGCCACATCTGATCGAAAGACCTTCTGTACAATGTATTATCTATTAATGTGTATGACAGAGTTCTTTTCTTAATCTGGTGGGCTACTGACTTATCGTCCGGTAGGTTTCCTGTTTGCAGGCAGTCTATTAATGGCTGTCGCTAATCTTCCGTAGTTTCTGCCACCGCTGCAACTGTTTCTTCTTCTTTTTCTGATTTGTGTATCGCGTCCATGTCGAGCTGTGAGAGGACCTGTCGTCCCTGAACTAACATTTCAACTGACTCATCCTGTAAGCAGGCAAACTCTTTTGCAAGGCGGGCTAGCGCGTCTGCAAGAGCGTTTTCTCCTCTGAGAATCTTGTAGATCGTTAAATTCAGAATCTGCTCCAACAACTTTATGGCATACTGAAAGTACTGCTCGAGTTTTAGTTTCAGAATTCTGTACTGTCCTGCAACCTGTTGAATGATCAACCAAGAATCTCTGTAGATGTTAATATCTGTTATCCCCATCTGAATGGTTAACTCCAGTCCGATTATAAGGGCTTCATATTCTGCCGTTATTTGTACATGGCTCTATTAGATGGTAGGAATACCTTAACATCCCTCGCTCGGGTGTTATAAAGATTAGTCCGATTCTACCTTACCGGGCATTATCGTTTGCAGTCCTTTGTTCTTCGGTGCTGAGGATGCTGCGTCGAAGTACAATTTCCAACGCTGATCATTAGGGTCTTCTAGGCTCATTATCTGCTCCTCTGGTAAGTCGTCGTTGAGAGGCGATTCTGCCGGTAAAGGGTGCGCTGCGAGGAAGTCTGTTAGGACTTGTCCCTTTACGACACAAAGAGGAACGGAAGTTATATCGAATTGCAATAGTATCATTGACCACCTAGCAAGTCTGCCGGAAAACGTCGGTCGGGTCATCAAATATTGCAACGGATTAAACTTTGAAATAAGGTTGACCTTATGAGAGAGCATGTAATGCCTGAGCTTTTGAACGACAAAGATCAGGGCTAAACAATTCTTCTCAATCGGGGGATACTTTACCTCCGTTGGAATTAGACGACGACTTAAATAGTAAAGAGCATTTTCTTTCCCCTCGTCATTGACCTGGGCTAGCAGGGCTCGAAGGGAGTCGTCTAAAGCCACGGTATAAAGTATCAACGATCGACCCGAGACTGGGGCGGCTAAGACAGGAGGTGTCATTAGGTATTGTTTGATGTCATCAAAGGCATGTTGACATTTAGAGTCCCAAGTGAACTTGTCATCCTTCTTAACTAAAGAAGAAAAAGGCTGACACCTTCCTGACAAATTCGAAATAAAGATTCAAAGATATGCCAACTTCCCTTGAACGGATCGTAGTTGTTTCAAAGTTTTGTGAGGCGACATTTCTAAGATAGCTTTAATCTTCTCCGGATCGATTTCAACTCCACGATGTCGAACAACAAATCCTAAGAATTTCCCGGAGGTGACGCTGAAAGCACATTTCAGGAAATTCATCTTAAGAATAAATTGTCTTAATCACTCGAAAACAATTCTCAAATCATACAGGTGATCTTCCTTCAGTTTGCTCTTAATGACCACTTCATCTACGTTGCACTCGACTTGGTCGTGAATGAGATCATCAAAAATCCTCGTCATTGCTCTTTGGTATGTTGCTCCTGCGTTCTTCAATCCGAAGGGAATCACTGTGTAGCAATACAATTCGATTGGTGTTCTACAGGCTGTGAGCTTCTCATCTTCCGGTGCCATCTTTATCTGATTGTATCCTGACGATCCATCCATGAAAGAGAAGACCTCGTGCGTCGAAGCGATGTAGATCATTAATTCTGGAATTGGTAGCGGAATTCATCTTTTGGGCACGCTTTGTTCAAATCTCTGAAATCCACGCAGATTCTGATTTGATCGTTCTTCTTTCTGACTGGTACCATATTGGCTACCCAGGTCGGTACTGCTCTTCACGGACAAATTTAACGTTTATTAGCTTCTTAACTTCAGCTATAACTTGTTGTTCGATTTCTAGACGCATTCTTCTGGGAGCTTGTCTGATTTGGATGACAGCGTGATCCACTCCTAGCTTGTGAACTACGACTTCTGGAGCTAATCCTGTCATTTCATCGTAACTCCAAGCAAAACAGTCCTTGAATTCCATTAGTAGCTTGATCATTTTTTCAGAGTCTTCTTTATTGAGTAAGGAGCTAACAAAGGACGGCCTAGGCTCTTTGCTAGTACCTAAGTTAACTTCCATTAACTCGTCTATTGTAGATTTAATTTCCTCTTCAAATTCTGGCGGAGCGTCTCTAATCGGCAGGTCTACGAGATCATCTGAAGCTTCCAAGCAGTCTTCATCAGGCTCGCAAGTGACAACCAAGCAAAATCCCGTATCATCAACTGATCCTACTGTGCCGAATCCAAGGCCAT
This sequence comes from Papilionanthe hookeriana x Papilionanthe teres, assembly GCA_022702705.1. NCBI lineage: Eukaryota > Viridiplantae > Streptophyta > Magnoliopsida > Asparagales > Orchidaceae > Papilionanthe > Papilionanthe hookeriana x Papilionanthe teres. Next base: position 105,036,372 of record CM040427.1, read on the forward strand.
GCTTTGAATTGGGTGGACGACTGACATTATTCCATAATTTTTCAAAGCGCTGTGATTGATCTTTTGTCCACTGTTTAGGTAAAATACCACGCTGAATTAAATTTTGAACACAGGGAGAATACCACTCAAAAGGTAATTCCATTAATTCAGAAGAAGTAACATCTTCAAATTGTACATCATTTTCTGTTTTGTAAGAAGAAGCACCACGGTAGAACTTGATTAGCTTAGCACTACCACCATGCACTTCCTTGACCACCATAACCTCGATCTTATTAGGATAGATTGGGGTCAGGGTCATAGTATGTACAGAGCAGTTTATCTTCTCGTACATTGATTTGTATTCTTCGTTCTTTTCATCTTCGAGAGAGATCTTGAACTGGGGTTTCTTTTGATTTATTGTTGCTGCTTCTTTCTTGGTTTCTTCTTCTTCGGAACTGTTCTCCCAATCAACTTAATGACTGGTTTCTTCTGTTCAACTTTCCACCGCTTCTTCCTCGACCTCGTCCCCGGCCTCGACCTCGGGTGCGAGCTCTAGAGAAACCTTCACCATCTCGCCGTATGGGAGTGGTGAGTAGCTGTTGAACAAGAATATTAGGCTCTTCGTCGTCTCGAACTTTTCTTTCTTCATTCGGCATGACATTTCTGGAGAAGACTATTTTCTTCGGAGGCACGTAGTAGGCTGCATCTTCGTGAGTTCCAATCTCGTGTACGCAAGAAGGTTGCAAGTCTCCTTTGATGCATTGTTCTCCCCATCCTTCATAATACTTTATGCATTGGTGTAAAGACGACGGTACCATCCAGTTTTCATGGATCCACGACCGACCCAGTAGAGCGTTGAATGATGTCTCAGAATCAATTATATGGAATTTTGCCATTGTCTTTGCTAAATCACCGATCTTCATTAATAGCGTTATCGATCCAAGGGCTCTTTCTCCTTTCTGATTGGAGCCTCTTAGTAACATCTTTTCTGCTTCAAGGTCGCGAGAATCAATTTCCAAATATGCTAACGTCCGATGGTTCATTATGTTGATCGATGCTCCTGGATCAACTAACACTCTGGAGAGCGTAAACTTTCCAATAATATCTGAGATGTACAACGGTTGGTTGTGATGTGCTATTCCAAGTAGTAGATCGTTGTCCGTGAAGGTAACGCCACGCTGTTCTTTCAACGAACAAACCTCGTCTAAGGAATTACCGGTCATTTGAGCTGAGCAAATTTATGGATCAAGTAAAGCCTTGATCAGAGTTTCCCTCATCTCCTTTGACAGGATTAGAGCGTCGTAGATGCTCAGTTTGGTTGGTAGTTTCCTAAGATGGGCTAGCACGTTATAATCCACTTTATTACCATATTCTTTATTTTCTTCCCGAGCGGGCAATTTTTCTGCTGGGGTCGGCTCTTCCTGAGCAACCGCCTACTTTCCTTTATCCTTTGGACCCATTCTCGGGGGTAAAAATTTTCCACTTCTTAGATTAACTTCTATTATTTCTTTTGCATCTGGTGCTGGATCTGTCGGTGTCTCCTCTTAAATCGGAACGACTGGCTCTTCTGAAATTGTTTCAGAATCTGATAACTCCAATTCTATCATGATCAGAGCTCCTCAGAATTCACAAATGGACTCGTCACTTGTTGAACTTTCGTAGCCATCCTTGTGAATGTCTCCTCATTCATAATGGTCGTCGAGGTTTTGTATGATTTTAGAATCGTTATTCGCATTGAAATTGAAATCCAGATTAGGTTGGTTGTCGTTTGTTACGTTATCGTTAGAAATAGTCAAAACGTAGCCAACACCAAAACTCTTATCATTATAAGATCCCGCTGGGGAGAGCAGATAATCATATAGAGTCAGAGGTTCGAGGGATTTCTCCCCTGAATCAGAAATAACCATTGACACGCCTAAAATATACGCTTTTTGCTATATCATTTTACTCATTTTTGATGATATTACACTTTAAAGGAAGGTATTTTGTATGTTTTTTGGTTTTAGGTACAAGAAATGGCGATTGGAGCAAAAGGAAGCAAAAACGGTGCAATTTGGAGCAAAACCGAGCAAGAAATGAAATTCTGCCCTGATACCTTTCGATAAGTCTTTTGATGCTTAATCTATTTTACACTTCTTGCATATTTTTGAATGAGATTATACTTTAAAGAAATGTTGTTTTTATGTTTATTTTGTAGGGCTATCTGTTACGAACGCAACGCAACTGAAATGGGGCGAAACGGAGCCAAACGGAGCGAAACTGTGGAGCCAGGCAGCTGCCTGCTCGCCGACGGCGAGATTTTCTCGTGACAGCCGAAAAATGGCCAAAAAGGCCGCCGACAGCGGCCTTGAACCCGCCGACAGCGGCCCGGACGACCATGAACCGACTTTTGGCGGTTTTGGGCCAATATTCGATGTATTTGGAAGCTTTTTCGAAGGGGTGCTTAAGGAAACTCTTCAAAATTCGTCCATACTCTTTAAAATGGCGAATATGTGTTAGAAATGTGTAGAGGAATTTAGAGAAACAATAGAGGAAATGAGAGAAAAACTTAGAGGAATGTTTAGGATTCTTAGATTAAAAGTAGAAATGTAGATTTCTACCCTTTTGGAGTGATGGGAGAGGAGATTTTGAGAGAATTTGTAAGGGATTTCGCTAGCATTGCATGGATCGCCGGGAGACTTTATGGGAGAGATCTTCGTCTTTCTTTTAAAGGGAAAAAGCTAAGTATTGTTCTTCATTATCTTATAATTTTGTAAACATTTATTTAGTGGATTTGCTTTGGTTAAATAAAGTTTCCTTTGTGTTTTATTCGCGCTTTGTGATGTATCTCTTTTACCTTTTCTTCTTCTTTGGAAATAGCGGCATGAGAAGATTATGCCACTATTTTCCTTTTACTTTTCTTTTGCAATGAGTAGAAATCATGTTTAGGATTTTGTGATGCATGGTAGAAGTAAATTTAATTACAATTGTGATGGTTTTTACTTGCACTTCATTCACAATGCAATAAGGGTCCATTATAGTGTTAAAATTCGTTGTAATTGCATCGACCCAAAAGGGCGGTGTAATTCTCAACAAAGTGGAACCACATTCAAATTCCATGGATGGTGAAGTTCATGGGAATTAAATGCAAATAAATAGAGAAATATAATTATCGGGCGTAGAATTGGAGATTTTAGAGTGACAGGCTAAAATCCTCAATTCGGTCCTATCGTTTGGGTGCTGAAGTGTAGATTGTTAGCCCTCGGGTGAGGTGAACGTGGGAGCTCCGATGTGAGAGCCGGTATCCTCTCAGCCTAGCCGCAGATTCAGTAACCAAGCATAGGATTAGTCAATGTTCTTTATGCCTGGACCAAAGGGTAAAGAATAGGATTGCTCCTATTTGGCACATATAATATTAAATTCATCTCAATCCTATACATTATCTATTTCATTACATAAGAAAAGTAGTTTTTAATATCTCAAAATTCTCGAAACAACTCATCCAAAAAGGGTTATCTTTAGAATTATTATTTGCATTTAGTTATAGTTACTATTACATTTAACACTTGCATTTAGGAGTAGTTGCTAGATAAAACACAATTTTAATCGACATTCCAAACTAAGGACTATTAGTAGTAGACTAGAATTTGATTAAAGACTTCTTACTTCACTTCCTCGTGGGATCGATACTGGGGTTTTTAAAGAAAACTCTATATTACTTGAAACGATACGTATACTTGCGTAGTACCCCTAGTGTGTTAAATATTATCTAATTTTTATATCATTTAAGATTTTGCACACTAGCCGCTATTTATATTTACTGCGTAATTGCGGATCAGGTCAAGTTTTTGGCGCCGTTGCCGGGGAAGCTTCGGTAAGAACTTTAGGAGAATTTTAGTTGAAGTAATTAGGCTTAGACTTGGAAAACCGTAGTGTCGTAAAAACTGTTTTGTGTGGAAAGTGTTTTGTTTTGTATGAAAAAGTGTTGTGAAAAAACTGTTTGTGTGAAAAATATAGTGTTCGTGAAAATGTTTTGTTGTGTTGAATATATTTCATTTATTACTTGTTTAATTGTTAATGTATTGTTTGTTATGTTGCGTATGCGAAACAAAGGATCTGCAGGACTTGTACCTTATGATCCCGAATTTAAAGAAAATAAAAAAATAAAAATATAGAAAGGAACCGAAAAACTAGAAATGGAAATGGAAATCTTTCAAGATAATAACTTAGAAAATCATCATAAATCATTGAGGGATTACATAAATCCTACGACAGATGAAATTCACTCTAGTATACAAAACCCTGTCGTAGAAGCTGACTCATTTGAAATAAATCCTGAGATTATCCAACTGGTGCAGAACAATCAATTTGGGGGAACTCCTTTAGAGGATCCCTATTTACACTTATCAAATTTTCTAGAACTCTGTGCTACATTTTGTTATAACGGTATGTCAGACGATGCTGTTAGACTAAGGCTTTTTCCTTTCTCACTAAGGGATAATGCTAAAATGTGGTTATACTCATTAGCACCTGGTTCTATTAAAAAATGGGAGTCGTTAACTCAAAAATTTCTAGCTAAGTATTTTCCACCTTCAAGGACTACTCAACTTAGAAACGATATTATCTCATTTTGTCAGTATGAAGGAGAATCAATATACGAAGCCTGGGAAAGATTTAAGGAACTCCTAAGAAAGTGTCCACACCATGCTCTGCCCGATTGATTAATCATTCAAACTTTTTATAATGGGTTAGTAGGATCCCTTAGGTCTATAATTGATGTCGTCACTTGGTGGATCATTAATGTCAAAATCATTTGATGAAGCGTACGAGTTAATTGAAAAAATGGCTACAAATGAATTTCAATGGCCCTCTACAAGGGTAAATAATAAAAATTTAGTTAGTATTCATGATACGGATACGATTTCAATTCTTGCATCTCAGATTGCTGCAATATCAAGGAAGTTGGACCAATTTGGAATGAACCAACCTCAATTTACTCCTGTAAGTGAGGAAAGTTTATTAGGGCCTATAATTGATTCTAAATTATCATATGAAACTTTAAATACCATAAACAACCCGTACTCTAACTTTTACAACCCAGATTGGGAGACCATCGTAAATTTAACTGGAATCATACTACTGATGGTGGAAACTAAAAATGGGAAAATAATCATGCAAATCCTAATGGAAGTTGGAATAAGCAGGGGAACACAAACTATAGACTTTCATATCCACCGAACTCTAATATTGATAAAAAAATTGAGGATAAGAAGATGTCTATGGAAGAAGTGGTATTGCAAATGGGAAACCAGTTGCAAAGTCAAAATGCTGCGATTAGAAACATAGAGAATCAACTAGGACAAATTGCTAATTCATTTAGCAATAGACACCAAGGAACACTTCCTAGCAACAATGAGATCAACCCTAAAGAGAACACCAATGAACAAATAGAAGCTGTCCAATTAAAAATTGGAAGAGATGTAAAGGGTGTGGTTCGAAAAGAGAAAGATGTTGTGAGAGAAACAAATGAAACTAAAAGACCTGAAGAACATGTTTCTAAGGATCAGGAAAAATTAATATCGCCAACTAAAATCAGTTTGGAAAAACCACCACCTCCATTTCCTCAAAGACTTAGACAACATGAGTTGGATAAAAAATTTTCAAAGTTCATGAAAGTACTTAAGAAGTTAACGATAAATATTCCTTTCACTGAAGCTTTGGAACAGATGCCAAGTTATGCAAAGTTTATAAAGGATATATTAAACAAGAAAAGGAAATTTAGGGATTACGAGACAATTGCATTAAGTGAGGAGTGCAGCGCTATACTTCAGAAAAATTTTCCTTGAAAACTTAAAGATCCTTGTAGCTTTACAATTCCTTGTGCAATTAGAGAAAAATTATGTGGAAAAGCTTTATGTGATTTAGGAGTGAGCATTAATGTGATGCCTCTATCTATATTTAGAAGGTTAGGTTTAATCGATATTTCTCCCACTACTGTAACCCTTCTATTAGCTGATCGATCTATCATTTATCCAAAAAGAGTTATAGAATACGTGCTTGTTAAAGTGGATAAATTTATCTTTCCTTTGGACTTTATTGTATTAGATATGGAGGAAGATAAAGAAATTCCAATTATTTTAGGGAGACCTTTCTTGTTACTGGACAAGCTATGATAGATGTGCAAAAACGAGAGATGACTATGAATATTAATGATCAGGAAGTCACTTTTGATGTATTAAAGACTATGAAATATCCAGCTGAGAGAAAAGATGATGATTGTTTTTGGATGGATGAAATTGATTATCTAAGTAAAGACCATTTCTAAGAAAGTTTTGAGAGTAATATAACAAATGAGATTGAAATAGCCTTTCATGATGAGTCAAAAATTTTATGTAAAGAAGACTGTATGTATGTTCAGGAGAGGTGTGAAATGATGGACGCTACCAAAAATAGTAAACTTTTAATTCCATTTGTTGAAAGATCTCATGAACTTAAGATGGATGTACCCCATACAATTTTAAAGTCTATCTTTTTAGAGAATTCATCTACACAACCAGTCTTTATATCTTTAGATGCGACTCAATCAAAAGAAAAACCTGAATTAAATGATAAACAAGATAAAATTATTGAACTAAGATTTGGAAGAGAATTTGAGGATAAATTTCAAAAGAACTTGGAATTGAGAAAAGAGGATAAGGATATTGGAAGACCATTGGAATAAATTCCTAGGGAATTAGAAAAACCTATTTCCTCAACTAAAATAGATCCTCAATCATTTAATAATTATAAAGGGAAAGAATTGGAAGATAACTTGAATCATAGGAGTGACATAGAAGAATTTGATCCAGAATCTGAATTATCTAGAGAGAATCTAATCCAAAATTTGGGAGATATTGAAGTATTTTATAAAGATCCATTTCTAATAAATTTCAAGGATGATATTAATATGAAAATTCAGAAAATCAATAGAAGAATATTGGATCTAGAAAGAAATATGAAGAACAATTATATAAATTCATCTGAAAAAGTAGAGCTAAATGAAAAATTAAAATTTGAGGGTTTTATAGGAATCCCTGGATCTGGAAATGATTGGGCGATTGATCGAGGATTACTTAAATGGAATTTTGATCCAGGTGGAATCATTTGTGGGGCTAACGACGTTAAACCAAGCGCTTTATGGGAGGCAACCCATAGGTATTAGTGTGCTTTAATTTAGTGTGCTTGATAGTCATGATTGTTAGTGTTGTATGGTGTTTGAAATAGTGAATTGACTTGATCTTTATGTGTCATTATGGATTAATAAGTTTAATTGTTGATTGGTAGATGTTTGGATTGTTAGTAGTTTGATCTTTGTGTGTCATGAGGGAGGTGATTCTTAAACTTCTTATTATGGCTAGACTTGATCTCTTGTAGTAGTTGGATTGACAAGTCCACTGTGACTTGGGTCTCACCCAGACTTGAGTTTTACAAGAGAAATGATGAATTTAAACATTGATAGTTCCATCTTAATTTGTTACTTCCTTTCTACAACTTTATTTTCATTAGGTAGGAGTCGCGAACCTATTTGATGAAAACCATTAGGATGATCATACACTATCTTTATAACTGTTAGAGGTGCTTAATTATGAGGATTAGATGATGCCTGAGATTAGTGCCTAGGAACCAATTTATTAGGGATAATCTTATCTTTGGGATTATAATCTATAAAATCATTTTAAAGTACCTAATTTACTAGTGTAGTGATTCAGTTAAAAATTGAAGGTAACATAGTGAGATTGGTTGAGTTAAAGGAAGAATTAACCTCATTTATCATATGTGTGTTTATGTTTGTGTTACAACTTTATTTAAGTATTGAAGAACAATTTTATATTACCTTGTTAAAACATGCTATGCTAGTTAGACTTTGGTTTAGTTAATTTCATTATGACATGATTAGCTTAGATTTACTTTCTGCTGCATATTGTTCTGTCCTAATGAATACTTGCAAATCATTTTGATAGACATTTGTGGTAGATTGAAATTCTAAATTGTTTTCTTCCTGCTTATATTTTCTGTACTGAATGCTATATATGTTAAAAATTAAGTTTGGGGGTAGGAAGAAAAAGAAAATTTTAATGTGAAAATACTTCCTTTTAGTGTAATTTTATTACAAGCATATTTTAGGTTAGCTTTACTTTCTCCTACAGTCTTTCTATTCTGATTATGCATGTATATGAATTTGATAGGATGTTGTAGTAGTAAGTATATTCAACCTTTACTTTTTCTTCCTCGCTATATTTTATGGAATTAGTTGCAAAATATTTTAAAATTTAAGTTTGGGGGAAGAAAAATATTAACTATTAATTGTTCTCAATTATTATATTTTCAAAAATTATTAGCATAACTTCGGAAATTGAACTTCGCTTGAGATAACTAAAACTTTTTATTTCAGTTGAATATTATGGAAGGATTGGATGAAAGTTTTTAGTAATAAAGGTTAATTTTATAAAGGTAAGATATTTAGTATGAAAGAATTTGATTATAGTTAACTATTTAAAGTAAAGAAAACTGTATTTTTGAAATGTTAAGAGACTTAAAGTATTGTGTGTTAAGAAGAGATTGTGACTTTATGATGAATAATAAAGCTCATACCTAATTATAAAGTAAGGATGTGTTTCAAGTTTGAACTTTAGAAAGAGGAGAGTGAAGTTCAAAATCATTACAGGCTCTCCAGATATAGTAATATTCATTAAAAAAAAAGAGAAAAAGAAAAAAAAAGAAAAAGAAGAAGGAAAGAAAAATATTTATGAGGAGAAGCTTGAGGAGATGCCTAATAAAAAATTGGTTTCACATGAGTCACCCTAAAGGGAGAACTTGATTTCATTTCTGAATTTATATTTAAAGTATTGGCTTACATTCTGATGAAGTTTGCATGAACTTCTTTTTCACATAATCTTTCAAGGCATTCTTAATGTAACAAATTATGGTTTATCTTGAAATAAATAGAAGACTAGAACCCTTAGACTTGATTGTTGAATATTCTTATACTTGATTGAGAAATCCACTGGGAAGATAAATTTATCTACTTTAACAAGTACATCCTCTATAACTCCTTTAAGGTAAGTGATAGATCTATCAGCTAACTGAAGGGTTACAGTGGTGGGAGTAATCTCTCCTTAATTCAACCTTCGATAAATAGAAAATGGCATGAGATTAATACTTGCTCCTAAATCACATAAATCTTTTCCACAAAATTTTTCTCCAATAGCACAAGGTATAGTAAAACTTCCGAGATCTTTAAGTTTTTGAGGTAATTTCTTTTGAATTATTGCACTACATTCTTCACTTAATGCAACGAGTTTCAAAAGCTTCAAATTTTCGTTTATTACTTAATATATCCTTCATAAATTTTGCATAAGTTGGCATCTCGTTCTAAAGCTTCAAGCAAAAGGTATGTTTATAGTAAGTTTCTTAAAAATTTCAAAGAACTTAGAAAATTGATGATCAAGCTTCTGTTGTTTTAATCTTTAAGGAAAAGGTGGTGGTGGTTTTTCAACTTCCACATTAATAGAAATATTAGTTTGATCTTGATTAGGAGAAGGAGTTTCTTTAGGTTTTTCAATCTCTTCAACCTCAATCTCTTTTTCAATTTCATTCTTCATTCTTTCTTTTAATTCCTTTCCACTTCTATGTTGTACAGCTTTAACATGTTCATGTTCTTTTCCAGTTTCTTTTGGATTAATTTAAACATTACTAGGAAGTGTTCCTGAAGGTCTGTAATTAATTAAATTAGCGATTTGTCCCATTTGATTCTCAATTTTACGAATAGTAGTATTTTGATTTTGTAATTGATTACTCATTTGTAAAATTAATTCTTCTATCGATAACTTTTTCCGTTGATTATTAAATCCAGTGTGGTTTATAATTTGAATTTAATTGATTATTCCAATTTCAGTTTGATGGGATATATTATTACCCCATTGTTGTTGTTGATTATTCCAGTTAAAATTAGGGTGATTTTTCCATCCAGGATTATTATAATAATTTGAATACGGATTATTTTTACTAGCAATAGCTTGTAAAGTTTCAATAGTTTGAGAATCTTCAATATTAGATGAGTTGTTATGTGATATGTTGATGGCAAAATTATCTAATTTCTTAGATATTGCAGACTACTTGTGAAGCTAAGATAGAAAAGGCTTTGTTATCTTGAATACTTGACATTCTTTTAGGATTAATCCTTTCAGAAGGCCATTGAAAATTATTGTTAGCCATTTCTTCAATTAAAGTATAAGCTTCTTCAAATGATTTAGACATTAAAGAACCTCCAGCAGCAGCATCAATAATTGATTTTAGTGATCCAATTAAACCATTATAAAATGTTTGAATAATTAACCAATCAGGTAAAGCATGATGAGGACATTTTCTTAATAGTTCTTTAAATCTTTCCTAAGTTTCATAAATTGTCTCCCCGTCAATGACTAAATGAAGTAATATCATTTCTTAATTTAGCAGTTTAAGGAGGAAAATATTTAGCAAGGAATTTTTGTGCTATTTCAGCCCATGTTTTAATAGAACCTATTGCTAATGAGTTCAACCATATCTTTGCTTTATCTCTTAAAGAAAAATAAAACAGTCTAAGTCTAATAGCATCATCAGAAACATTGTTATATTGAAAGGTAGCACAAAGTTCTAAAAAATTAGCAAGGTGTAAATTTGGATCCTCATTTGGTGTTCCTCCAAATTGATTATTTTGAACCATTTGAATGATGGATGGTTTAAGCTCAAAAGAATTAGCATCTACAGTAGGTATTTGAATACTACTATGAAGTTCATCAACTATAGGGTTAGCATAATCCCTTAATAGTTTGTAAACAAGGAGAGCCAGATGTGACTTTTCTAGAGTGCCCCAGGTGTTGACCTCATTTTTGATGAGGTCTTCTCTTCTTCTCTTTAGTACTTAGAATCTAGCCTTAGGCTTTTCCTTTGACTATCTTAGAGGACTAGAATTGGGACCCACCTTTTAGAAATTCAAACCACTTCTTAACTCCCTGCAAACTCCACAAACTTGACTATAGACCCCTAATCACCTAGAGGGTTGAAATCAAATGTGGAAGTTTAAAGGATGAGTTCCTATAGGACTCTTTGGCCTTAGGATCGCCTCCGGTGGCCTGGTCCAGTAAAGGGCCGACTTACACATACACTACACCTATGCACTACACTTTCACACACCTCCTAAAACACACCCTTACCCAACTTAACTTCCCGACTCATGTAGGTGATTCACATGGATGGTCCTTAACCCCTAAGCCCCGGCTAAGAGGGTTAGGAACAACATGGTGAATGCCTCAAATGAGTCCCTTCATGGCTCATGTGGGCTTGATATGGCTTCATGGCTCAACAAAAATGATTTCATTTCACTTACATCCACCCAATCTTCAATTTTCCAAATTTTCAATTTTTGACCCCCGGGACCCAACACCCGCCAACCTACCCAAAGCCCTGAATAGCCCAAATTTCTCAAAAAGTTTCCAAATTACCCAAAATTCTCCAAAATCAATCCCAAACATTCCCACATCACTCAAACTGATCATCCATATCCAAAAATATCAAAAATTCCAAAAATACCCCCCAATACCTTCCAAATACCCAAAATACCCCTTTTGACCCAAAAATCCAAAAATTCAGAAAATTCCCAGAAAATTCCAGAAAATCCCAAATATTCCCAATTTCATTTTGTTCAACTACACCATGGGCCAATTTTGTCAATTTACCCCACTTTTGTCAAAACCCCCAATTTGACCCATTTTAACCCAAAGTAAACCCAATGTCAAACCAAACCTACCCAATTGACCCAAATTCTGGTCCAATTCAATTCTAAACTTCAATTCAACATCCCAAACACCAATCTAGACCAAAGCCAAGCTTAATTTGATTGAAATTTGGGTCCAATTTCACTTTTGGCCTTAAAGCCCAATTTGGACCTATGACCCAAACCTAACCCAAACTCACCCAATTCAACTCCAATTAACCCCAAATCTTTTCCAAACCTTCCTTAACATCCCCATGAACAAAACACTAACATGATTTGCTCAAAATTTAGACCCAAACCCCACTCAAATTCAACCCAAAATCAAAAAGCCCAATTTTGACCTAAACCTAAACCTAGCCCAAATGAGCCCAAACCCCAAAATCAAAACCCAACCAAAGCCAAAACCTCTTTGAAACACTCCCAAAAACATTTCCCAACATTAATTTCACATCAACTTCAACTCTAGCCCAACTTTGGCCCATGGTAGCCCATTTTGGCCCACTTTAGCCTCTTTACCAAAAAGCCCATATCCAACCCAATTCAAACCCAAATCACCTCAAATTTGTTTCAAACCACTCATGAAGCATCCCTAAACCAAACTCAACAATTATTTGGCCCAAGCCTTTACCAAAATTTCATCCCAAAAATCCATTTTAAAATTCAAAAGCCCACTTTCCTAAACCATTTAAAAGCCCATCTAAAACCATTTCAATGAGCCCAAAATTGATTCTAAAGCCCATATGACATTTTCATTTGTCATCCATTTGATGAAAATCATTCCCTAAGTTTCAATTCCATCATCAAATAAATCTAAATCAAGCACCATGCCAAATTGCCCAAAAATACCAAAATATTCCTAAAATCCATTTTCATGAAATTGACCAAGCTTTCCCCAAGCCAAAGGTGAGCCATGAAGCCATGCATGAGCCACATGTGAGCCATGAAAGCCTTGGACACTTCACCATACCCAAAATGGCAAGAGGAGGGGACCCTTTAATGATTCTCTTAAGAGTAATTAACCACTCCCATGTCTCCCCTAACTCTTGCTTAAGCTTAATTGTACTTGGATTGTGACTCGACCCCACTAATCAAGCCGATCCAAGTGACTTTCCCTTCAGCCCAAATTGGCCTCGGAGGGTGAACCTAACCCAAAACCAAGGGTTGACCCATTTAGACCCAAAACTAGCCCTTTCCCATTCCACTTTGATTCAAACCCTTTACACATGGCCAATGCTAATTGATCGCACAAGCCTCCACCCCGACCCACCCGACCTCGAGGGTGACCCATGCTCGGCCGGCCGGCCACCCGGCCGCCGGAAAACGCCATGCCCGAGACCTCGGGAGTGAGCCAACATTGAAATTCTCCCTGCCGAGCCGCCCCATGCCTAGTGGTCACCATGGCCGTTCTTCTCCTCACCAGAGCAGCTCGATCCCAAGCCCTAACTCCCCCGGGAGGCCCTCCGACCATGCCTATTTAAACACCACCCCCTCACGGCCATGAGAGGAGAGTTGCAAAAACCTTGCCAAAACTCCGCCAAAATTGTTCCGTACCCCTCCTCATACACAGAGCACTTGATCCCCAGTGAGATCCCCCGCCATTTCTTCTCTCGCGAGCTCAATTTCGCAGTCGAAATCCAAGCCCAAAACCAGGACACTCCTCCACAATGAGCCAATCCCCAAATTGATTGTCTCTACACCTTCACCGGACCAAGGGAAGGTGTCCACCGAAGAAAGCCCCATCTCCGAGCCACCCGGCTTGCTCCGTACTCCAAGCTTTGTGATCGACCGTGGTCGAAGTCCAACCTAGACAATTCACTGCACTCGAGAGACTTCATCCGGAGCTTGCCAGGATCCGCCGAAGGTGCAACAACTCTCGGATCGAAGCTTCACTTCTCCGAGCAAAGGTATGAACTCATTCTTCTTCCCGAGCTTACGAGAGATTCTCCATTTCATTTGAGTAAATTTCAATGCATGTTTACCGTATGGATGTGTTCGTCTCTTCAAGACGAATCCATAGAGCATAAGAACACGAAAATCCATCGAGAATCGAGCGAGAAATTAGGGTTGAGAGGGTCGACGGTCACGGTGCACACCCGCCGTAGACGATGACCGAGAGCCGTTGGATCGCGCGTGTATCGAGCGGACGGATCGGATTGCGCCGGACCGCAGAACGTTACGTGAACCGCGGGTCCCGGGACGGCCGACTCGGATGGCGGCGCCCAATCACAGCCGCGACACGTACCGCTTCGGAGAGGCTAAGGATGCGCTGGCGCCGCGTGGATAAGTAGAAAATTAGGGGTATTTTCTATTTATTTAATTCCCTAAACTTGGAAAATTCATAACTTTGTGTAGAAAAATCAGAAAAATAAAAGAAAAATATCCTCTTGCTCGAGTGAACGTAGGAGAATAATGTGGAAAAGAAATCATTTAATTTCATCAAGTATTTTATTTTTAATAATTTATTTACTCTCTCGCATACATTTAATTCTCCATGCATTCATACAATTCACCATGGCATGAGACCATAGGGCTTTTGAAGCCTCCGAATTTGGGAACATTCCCCGAATTTTCCAAAGTCGAGGCCATCCCTATGAAAAGTTATTGATTTTTCAAATGCATGTTGCTATTTTAAGTATTTTAATTCCAAAAATTAGCATGTTGTGAAATAAATTCTAGGAAAATTTGGTGATGTTCCTTATGACCAAAGAACCCTAGGAAAAATAGGATTTGAGTTAATTCACTTAGATTAACCCTAATCGGCTTAAATCCCCAAAATAGATCTCTAATTAATTAGAGTTAACCATAGATCAAATTGACTTGAAATTAATTCTCCACTGACCTTTAGGGTCAGAGGAACCCATCATAAAAATTTGAGGTCAATTGGACTTGGTTAGCCCCACTAATTGGGTTCGATTAAGCCACTTAGTCATTTTAAACTTTAAAAATTCATAACTTTCAAAATATCTTTCAAAGATTCACCAAATTGGTTTTGGAGTCTCTCTGATATCAGGGGAGTTTAAGAAAATTAAAATTTCAATTTTCTAAAAAAGTTGATTTTTAATATTATTTTAATATTTTTAATAATTAAAAAATAATAAAAATCACAAAAATAATAAAATTCACTAAAATGTTATATTTTGAATTTTAATCACTTGGGAACAAGTCCCATATTTTTCCTAGGTCTATTTAGTGAGATATTAATTTTTAAAGCTCTAGGGTAATTTTAAAATTAAAAAAATATATTTTCTAGCATTTTCACCAAAATAATTATAATAAATCAAAGAAAAATCAGAAAATTGCAAAGTTTGGTTCTCTGGAATCCTTGATATCAGAGAGAATTTTAAAAATTATAAAATTTATTCTTCAACATTTATTTTATTTTTAAATTAATTAATACTCCAGAATTTAAAATAATTCTAATAAATAAAATATAATTCAAAAAATTACAAAATTTGGTCCAAGTGGTCCTCTGGTCATTAGGAATGTCCCCTAATTTTCTTAAGGATAGAAACTTTCCCTTGGTCATGTTATTGAATTTTCCTTGGAAATTTCTCTTTTCTACAAAAAATAATTATATAAATAAATTAAATACAGAAAAATCACATTTTCTCCTCTCATGTCTTTATTGACATATGAGTGAAGTCACATAAAAATTTCAAGTTCATTTGAGTTCAATTTAGTGAGTTATGAAATTATCAGAGCTTAAAGGGCAAAATGGTAATTAAAATTTTAATCCTTAATTAAGACTTTAGGTTTAATAAAAAAAATTAACAAGTAAAATATTTGATCCTAATCTGATTTGGATGATTGAAATTTAATAATTAAAGGGTAGAAACCCATTAAGCAATTTAAAATGATTAAACTTTAATTAAATAATTAATTGAATTTGGAAGAATAATAAATTTGGAATTATTAAAATAGGGATATTATTAGGAAGAGATTTATTCTTTAATTTAAAAATCCCTAAATTAATCATCTCATTAATACTCAACTCTTAATTAAAATGATAACTCAAATTTAAAATATTAAAAGACTTAATCATTAAATTAAAGTTAAATCATTAAACTCTTTCAAAAATTTCAATTAAATTAAATTAAATTAAATTAAAATTAAATTGAATTAAATTAAATTAAATTAATTAAATAAATTAAATTAAATTAAATAAATTAAATTAAATTAAATTAAATTAAATTAAAATTAAATTAAATTAAATTAGGAAATTAAATCAAATAAATCGAATTGAATTAAATTAAATCAAATCAAACTAAATTAAACTGAATTAAATTAAATTAAAATAAATTAAATTAAATTAAATTGAATTAAATAACCTCACTTAAGACATGAAGAAATAAATCTAAAATAACTTGAACACTATTCCAAACTTAAATCATTAATTTGAACTTAAATCACAAATCATTAAATATCATTTTGCCTTTAGGAGCTTTAGTTATCATAACTCCTAAATAGAACATTAAAATGAAATGTTACTTCACTTATAGGACATTCAAATGTCCTAGTTCATCGAGCAAGTTAACAAAACTTGAAAACCTCGGACGATCGATTCATTTACACAATTAAATTCATTTGGACTCGAAACAATCCTAGAAATATCGAAAAGATGTTTAAGATTCTTCTTAAGCACTTCCTCAATATGATAGGATATTTACAAGAACAATCGAACTTAATTGTTCTTTGATGAAGAAAATCGTCTTCAAACCAAAAACACAAAGAACCTAGACGTCATAGGAAACGACTAGCTATAGGATTAGGAATTTGGTAGAAAACCATAAACCTTTCCCTTAGCTTTACCTAGGAACTTGCTTAAATATTCTAACCGTGTTTTAAGTGCAGCTTGGGATGACGGGAAGACCCTCCAGGTACGCTTTTATTTTATTGCAGCTTTATTTTATTGCAAATGCACTTTATTTTTCTTGCATGATAAACAACAGCTTGCATGAAAACCGACACCTTTAGGACGTAAACCAAAACCGAAACCCAAAATTAAAATAAAAGACACTACAAGATAAAATTCACCTCCACAACATTTCAGAATATAAGACAACTCAAAATTTAATCACAAACGAACACAAAACTACAATTACAACTAAATTAAAACGTCTTGTTGGATGATCGGGAATACCTCGGATGATGTAACCTACGTGTTGCTAACGGGATTTCCCACTGTCTAAATGAAAGTGTGGAACTCATTCAACTGAGTTTAGCAAATTCATCCGGACTAAGTGAATCCGATAAAAATAATGGTGCCGAAGGATGGAACCGTGGGATCTTAACCGATGTCGTTATAATCAACTTTAAGATTTGTTTTAATTAAAACACAAAAAACACTTGGAAATTAAGACTTCTCTAAACCGAACACTTCTCTCATCTCTTGATTTATGATTTCTAAAACTAAACCTCTGCAACAACAAGGAGCTCGGAGCATGGTGGGCAACGACGGCCATCGTCGTCACAGAAACTCGAACCTACTTCAAGAAAACTTTCTTAGAATTAAATAACAAAGCCATAGGACTTCGAGGTAGTTCGCTCTAGTGCAACATAAATCCTCAACTCTTCGTTAGGCATTTGCATTGCAAATTAAGCCCTAACCGGTCTTAGGATTCCGAGGTAGTCGTCCGTACGACATAAACCCTCATATCTTCTAGTGCAATTTGTATGATTCTATCATATAAATATAAGCCCTAATTAACTAGATTGGCAAGATTAAAACATTAAATAAACATTAGGACTTTCCTAAATCCAAGCCAAACAATAGGATAATCGGGAGATTACCGAAGTCCGCTTCGAATCCGTGATCTCTCCTACTTTTCTTCCTTTGAATTCCCAAAATAAAAATGTTCCAAATTTGATCCATTCCCTAATCAAATTCCAAAATTCAACCCCTTGAAAACTTAAACTTTGAAATTCTCGAGAGCGAACTATCGATTATTATCGAGAGTTTTCTTAGGTGATTCCCATCACTTAAGATGTAATTAACTATAGTGGGCTTGCCCTTATAGGGAACTTTAAGAACCTGTGTAATATAAACCCCGTTTAATAGTTTCATATTAAGCAGGGGAATTTGTCGGCTTATAAAATTGGTTCGCGGACCAAACGGATGTCACAAACCTTTCTAGTTTATTTAATCGAGCCCCATTATCGAGCAATGTGTCTATTCTTCGGGATAGATACACGGCTTGTGGTGCGGCGCTCGTTTATATAAACTATTCGGGATGTGAGATCAGCTTGATTTCATATCTTAAAATTTTCAAAAATCAAAACTACTACTTTTCAAATTATTTATTTAAATTAAATTAAAATTCGCCGACAATTTTTGTAGGCGACTCTCTTTTCAAAATAAAACACACAACCTAAAAATATGCCGACACCAGGTATACTCAGTATCAGCCCAATCCTCCTGCTAACCAAGGTGATGAGGACGTTGTATGGGAATTTGATGATTGAGATTTAAGATGGAATGTGATGTATTTGTTTGTTTTTAGTTTTGTTTGATGTACTTTGATTTATATTGTATTCGGTGGACTATGCTTAATTTTTTGTGATATGTGATAGTTCGGTAGTTTGCATTTTTATTTCTGGATGTTTGTGATATTTGTGATAGTAATTATAATTGTGAACATTTTAGATTAAATTAGTAAACTGTTTCTTCTATGTTATGAAATGCATATGTCCTATGTAGTGTAATTAGTTGTTTTTGTTTGATATTTAGTTTTATATACTTGTTTTAAAATTTCATTACCCCAGCAAATTTTAAACTGTTATGTGTGTAGAAAGGCTTTTAATATTACTGGTCAATTGAAGTTAGAATTTTTGAAAAGAACCTGCAATTTCAAAAAGACACAAATGCCTAAAGTGCAATGGTATGAATTTTATATTTAGAATTTTTCTTTCACCCATCTACTATTTCTATTTATAGAAAATTTTAAGTTTGGGGGCAGGAAGAAAAATCTTAACTACTATATGTTCTCAAATAATATATTTTCAAAAATTATTAATATGATTTTTGTGATAAAATTTAATTCTGATAACTATATTTAGATTTTATCTAAATATTGTAAAAGATTCAAAGAAATATTTTTATAATGAAAATTAATTTTGTAGATTAAGATATTTAATATAAGGGGATAAGACTATAGTTAACTATTTAAAGTAAGGAAAACTATTTTTTGAAATATTAAGAATCTTAAGTATTCAGTTGAGAAAGAAAAGATTGGGATTCAATAATGTAAAAACTATGAAGTGCATATATGGTAAAGAATGTTGAAAGTTTCAAATTTAGGAAAAGAAGAGTGAAGTTTAAATTTATTAACAGGCTATCCAGATATAGTGATCCTCATTTACAAAGAAAAAGAAAAAAAAAGGAAAAGGATTGAAAAACAATCCCTGAAAAGAAAAGAAAAGAAAAAGAAAAGAAAATAAGTGAGGAGAAGCTTGAGGATATGCCTTATCAAAAATTGGCTTCAGTTGGATTAACCTAAAAGAAAAACTAAAAGCATTTCTGAATTTATATTTATGATTAGTTTCTTACTTATAGTTTCTTCATGAATTTCCTATCTTATGAATACTCTAAGTGAATTAATATTGCAACATATAGTCATTCTTGAAATGAATAGCAAACTAGAACTCTTAAACTTAATGATTAGATAGCATTACACCTGCAGAATTAATTTAATTATTTGAAAATCTTTTTGAGAATTCTTACTATAATATTTGATTAAATCAAAATTATAGTACTTCTGAATTAACACTTTACCGCAATGAATCATAACTTTTATGTAGTACTAAGAATTACTTGAGGACAAGTAATAGTTAAGTTTGGGGGATTTTGACCCAAGGAAAAAAGGTTAAGATTTTCATGCCTATTCTATATTGATTTTGATAATATTGCACTTTAAAGAAGGCTATTTTTTGTGTTTTTCTGCAGGTATGAAGATTTAAGGATAAAGGAATCAAAATATGCAAAAATGAGCGAATTTGGAGCAAAAAGGACCAAATTATACAAAATTGACCTAAGGCTGCGACGAGGAGCTCGAGGCCACCGACAGCAGGATCGACGGTTCCTTCTAGAAATACGTCGAATGTGGACGATTTTCGAAGGGGTGCCTGCAAAACCCTTAGAGACTCTTCTATAACTTTAAAAAGAACAAAATTAGGCCGAAAAAAGGGACCCCTACGTGATTACTACTGAGCCTAAAGTGTTCTAAAGAGTCTATTAGTGAGTCATTAGTGTTGTTATTTAGAGAGTGGTGAGTTCAAATAGAGATTTTGTGAGAAATTTTTCGAGTGACTGGCTAAAATCCTTAATTCGGTCCTATCGTTTGGGTGCTGAGGTGTAGATTGTTAGCCCTCGGGCGAGGGGAATGTGAGAGCTCTGAAGTGAGAGTTGGTATCCTCCCAGCCTAGCTGCAGATTCAGTAACAAAGTATAGGATTAGTCAATGTTCTTTATGCCTGGACCAAAGGGTAAAGAATAGGTATGCTCCTATTTGGCACAACACATATAAAACTAATTCTAATTATCATTTCATTTAAATATCTTAACAAAGGAGAAAGATTATTGCTATTATATATTTGAACTTAACCTTTGTAGTATTAGTAATCTGTTAGTAGAACTAGTTTAGATATAAGAAGTTTATTATCGATTGTATATTAGTGACAGATAGGTTTATTCGATTTAGTTGTAATTTTAAATTGGTTTATATAATCTTAGTCCGTAGGCTTTAATATTTTTCCCTGTGGGATCGATAACCAGGACTCGACTAGAGCCCTGTATTACTTGAGCGATACATATACTCGCGTTAAAAGGTAACTCTGCGATCAAAAGATTATAATATTTAATTGTTACTAAAATTAAAATTATGCTCCTGATCAAGTTTTTGGCACAATTGTTGAAGATTTATATCTTTTAATAATGGTGTCGAATTCTTAAATATATAAGTATATTTAAAATCGTGGATCATCAATTAAGTGGAATTTGGGATTTTGGTCAATTTGGGGCAAGTTAGCTAAGTTTGGGTTTAGGTTAGTGATGCACCAAAAATAAATACACTTTTTTCTATATAATTTCACTCATTTTTTATGATATTACACTTTAAAGGAAGGTATTTTTTATGATTTGTTGCATGTATGATGATTTTAGGTGATTAGAGCAAAAAGAAGCAAAAATGGTGCAATTTGGAGCAAAAACGAGCAAGAAAACAAATTTTGGCTTGACACATTTCAATAAATCTTTCTATGCTTAATCTATTTTACACTTCTTGCATATTTTTGAGCGATATTACACTTTAAAGAAAGGTTGTTTTTAGAAGGTCCAACTGCGAGTCTTCTAGAAGGTCCAATAACCGCTAACACCGTCAAAATAACCATCCAAAAGTCATCAAAAATATTGATAGATCCCGTATCGACCTGGCGCTTAGGCACCGGATTCTGGCGCCTAGGCGCCAGACCAATAATTTTGACAATTTTACATTTTGGCTCCATTTTTGCTCCTTTTTGCTCCTTTTTGCTCCTTTTTCACTCTTTTTCCTTCTTGAATATTTTTCCATCACCTATATCCAAAAACATAAAAATACCTTTCATTAAAGCATAATATCCTTAAAAATTTGATAAAAATCAAGGCATAAAAATGGGTATTTTTTCCATGGATCAGTTAGCAAATTGTCCCAGTTGTTTCTCTATATTCCTTATTGCTGCACCTTGACTTTGCAGTTGATTCCCCATTCACAACATAACCTCTTATAAGGACAACTTCTTATACTTTAATTGTGGATTATTGTTGAAGCTTGGTGGATAAGAAGATCAATAGTTTGTACTACCCTGATTATTATAATATCCTAAAGGATTTACTTATTTATTTCCCCATTGTTGGTTTCCACCACCAAAATTATTATTCTGGTTTAAGTTAGATGGCTCTTCCAATCAGGGTTATAAGAGTTGAGATAAGGGTTATTAGATTTATTGATAATTGCATTTAAGGTCTCAAATGATCAAGTTCTGGAATCAACCATTTTTTCTAATTTATTTTCCTCAATTACTGGAGGTGTTTAAGTTTGGTTCATTCCTAATTAATTTAGCTTCCTGGATATTAGTACAACCTGACAAGTAAGAATTGACAACACATATGTATCATTCACACTAGCTACCTTCCTAGGATTCACCCATTCTGCAGGCAATTAGAAATTATTTGTCGCCATCTTTTCAATCAAAGAGTAAGCCACATCAAATGGCTTCGACATGAGTGAACCACCAGAGGCACTATCAATGATAGATTTATGGGATCCTACTCATTCATTAAAAAACCTTCTAATTATTAACCAATCGGCGCAGCGTGATGCGTACAATTCCTAAGAAACTCCTTAAATCTCTCCCACGCTTCGTATATTAACTCATCTTCTTACTTACAAAATGAACTCATATCATTTCTAAGTTCAGTAGTTTTTGAAGGAGGGAAGTACTTTGCTAAGAATTTTTGGGCTATGTCACACCAAGTGCTAATAGATCCTACTGCTAATGTGTTTGACCTCATTTTTTCTTTATCCCTTAAGCAAAAGGGAAAAAGCCTAAGTGTAAAAACATCATTAGATGTTCTCTTATAATGAAATGTAGCACGAATTTCTAAACTACATGCTAAGTGTAAATTTGGATCCTTAGATAGGGTTCCCCAAGCTAGTTGCTCTAAACCATTTGAATAATCATAGATTTCAATTTAAGTGTATTAGTTTCTAGGACATGAGTTTGAATACTTAAATGAATTTCACTTATTGTAGGTTTAGCATAATACCTTACGGTCTATGCACGTAATTATGTTCATTATCAGGTATTTAATGATCTAAATTGTTCTGTTGAATATTCACTATTTCTTCTACAAGTTGGTGTAGTATTCCTATTTTCTAATCTTCTTAATATTCCTCTCTAGTTCTGAATCATAAGGTACAAGTATTGTAGGTCCTGCACTACACATACATAACTAAAGACTTAAATATTTTTTTTATTAAAGGAGCATTATACGGCTCCCTACATGTTAGTAAGCAAAAAATAGGTACAACAGTTTAGATAGGAGAGGATCCACAACCAAAGAAAGAAAATACATTGAAAACATACTCGAAATGAGGGTCCTCATCCACTTACAACTCCACCCAAAGCCAAGAAAAGAGAAAATCAGTGTACCCAAACAAAATGAATACCCAAACATGTACAAGTATGCCAAAACCAATAAGTATACCCACCAACGTAAAAAAAGTATAAAACCAAAGTTAACCAAATAAAGAAACAAAAGGTGAGTGATGCAGTTCTTCCATTATAAAAATATTCCAGAGAAAAGTAAAGTGAGGTAGTGCCATTAATCCATAATGTTTCTAACTAAGCTTGTTGGAATCCGGGACAGTATTACTGAATAGAAGGTGATATAGTCTAGCAATTGAGTCTCTGATCAGCAGTCCTCCAAAAGGGAGCAGTAACACAGCAAAAGACTGTATCATTGGTGAAAGAAACCAGAAGCATAGAGAAACCTAATAATATAAAGAAAATTGTAGCATGTTTGAGAGACAAAACCCATCAATAGAGAAAATGGAGCAACAAAATTAAAGTGAGCATACAGGTGGTAGATGAGACAACAGCAAGAACATCCAGCCAGGAGACCCATTAGCTAGACTCTGATGTAAGAAACCTCCAGTATATCACTATGTATAAGAGTGTAAAGAAAAAAAGGAGGTATATCATTTCCTTCCCTATGAATGAAACTATACTGTATATTAAGATGATGAGAATCTATAATAATCATTATACACTTTAGCAGAATAATGAGATACCAAACATGTTTCATCCTTCCTGTTAAAATGTTAGACAAGCATTGTAAATCAGTTTCAACAACCAGCATAGCTAAGTGAAAAGAAACAGTAACCTGCAAGCTTCAAGAGCTGATGAGGTAAAGCACGGGGAGGCAAAGTAAACAAGGCACCTCCCACTACTATCACGAATCAAACCACTCACCCCAGCAACATTAGGAGTGAAAATACAATCAATATTAGCTTTAAACCAACCTTGAGAGGCTTGTATCCAATTAATTAAAGTTTGTCTCCTACCTCTCCCAGACACAAGAGAAATCTCTGATTCATTCACAGCTCTCGTAGCTTTATGATAGTTTTCCAAAATTAGTGAGACAGGGAGTAGGGAGAGAAGCTTCATATTTATAAATATTTCTAGCTAACCAAATGAACCACATAACTATTAAAGGGAGATAGAGCAATTTGTTTTAAAAATAGCATGTTTCCTTCCAAGTATCAAGTATATTATCCAAGTTCAAAAGTGGGGGCCAAGCAATACGAAAAGAGTTCCCAACTTTATCAAGCACTTCTCATAGCAAAGTGACATGCATAAAAAAGATGATTAGGAGACTCAACATTTCTATTACAAATATAACAATAAGAGGCAAGTCTCAAGCCTTTCATCTTAAGAATATCATTAAGAGGCAAAATATCATGGAAAAATCTACACAAAAGGAAAGAGATGCATGGAGAGATATATTGATGCCAAATATATGAGCTCCATTTCCAAGTGTGAAAACTTATGTATATGGGAGTAAAGCGATTTAGTATAAGAATTTGGAGTGAAATTTCCACATAGGAAGATCCTTTGTTTGCACATTCAATGGAATTTTAGCAATAGAATGGGCTTCCTCCCCAACTAAAGATAAAAGTTTAGTTGGATTCCAGCTGCCAACTGACACATAGTCTTGTTGACCTCATTTTGGTGAGGTCCTCTCCTTTCCTTTTAGTGCTTAGCCATAGGAATTTTCCTTGACTATCCTAGAGGACTAGAGATGGAACCCATCTTTTAGAAATTCAAACCAAGTATTGATTCTCTTTAGAATCATACATAGATGGTCATCAACCTCCAAATCACTTGGAAGGTTTGGACCAATGTGTAAGAAGACAAAGATGAATTCATATAGGATGTTTAAACCTTAGGACAGCCCTGGGTGGCCTGGTCATGGTGAGGGCTGGTTGGCACACACACTGTACTCCCACACTCATCCTAAACCCTGAACCATCTTTACCCAATCCTGACTTATGGTTCATTAGAGCACTCAGGTGGCTAAGTCCAAACCCCTAGCCCTTGGCTAAGAGGGTTAGGAACAACATATGAGATGTTAAAAATGAACACCTTCTTGGTCCATGGCTCACTCTAAGCTTTTCTACACTTCCCAACCATAATCAAATACCATTTTTGCCTAAATTCCTGGTTTTGACATTGGGTCCTCAAGCCTACCCAAATTTACCTAAAATACCCCAACAACCACCAAACCCTTCACAATTTTCCCAAAATTCCCAAAAGTCCTAAAAATCATTTTGAAACAATTCCCACCTCTTAAATCCACCAAAATATCCCAATACCCTCCAAATAACCTCTTAATACCCTAAATACCCTTTTAGCCCAAAATTCCAAAAATTCCAAAAATTCCTAGAAAATTCCAGAAAATCCCAAATATTTCCACTTTTATTTTATCTAACTACACTATAGGCCAAGTTTGCCAATTTAACCCACTTTTATCAAAATCCCCAATTTGACCCATTTTTAACCTAAATGGACCCAATGTCAAACCAAACCAACCCATTTGACCTCAATTTTGCCCAATTTTAATTCTAAACTTTAATTCAACATCCCCACTATCAATCTAAACCAAATCCAAATCCAAATTGATTCACATTTGAGTTCAAATCCATTTGAAATCCATAATCCCCAATTTTGCCTAATTTATCCAAAACCCCCAATTAACCAAATACCAACTTTTTTTCCCCAAATTTCAATCCTAAACTTTCCATACCATGCACATGAAACCTATGCAACCTTCAATTGCCCCAATTTTAGCCTAAGCTTAACCTAAATCTATTTGAAAACCAAAAATACCCCATTTTAGCCTAAAGTGAATCCATGCCCTAAACCTACCAAATTGATTAGCCAAACCTTAAAATTTCTTCCCAATTGATGTTGGGAACTCTTCAATACATTACCCTAAACCATTTGGAGCTTCCAATTTGGTCTAAACCCCACTTTAAATCAACTTGGGCCCGCCCAAAATAACCAAAATCCCAAAATCCACCAAATTGACCTTCCAATTGAACTCAAAACCATTCCATGTCTTCATGAAAGTTCTTCATGACAATAATTTCTACAATGTTGCTCAAGACACTTGGACCTAAATCAAACCCAAAACCAAGTTAGGCTAACCTAAACCCAAGTGAGCCAATTTGAACCTATGGCCTAATCAAACCAAATTAAACCAAGTGTGGCTAAACCAACCTTTCCACAGCCACCAAGTGAACCCTAGGAACCACCCTAGATCCACCTAGCCCAAGCTAAGTGAGCCATGGACCAAGAGTCCCACATTTTAAGGGATCTCTTCCCTTAATTGGTTAAATACTCCTTTTGCCTCACCCCAAATCCCCCTTGCCTGGTTTATCACCATTAATCCCTACTCCTTGGTTAACCTGACCCATGGCTAGCTCTCCTATCCTTGTCGGCCCGCCTAACCGTCAGAGGGGGTCAAAACTGAGAGCCACCACTAGCCTATACACACCCAAACCCACCCAATTGGCCACCTCAGCCAAATTAAACTTTGGAGCTCCACTGCCCTCCACCTAAGAAAATGAATCCACCCCTCAATTGACCCCTAGCTCAGCCCCATGGCCCTAGCCATTTAAACACCACCTTTCAGCAATGAGCAGGTGTTGAAAAATTTCTCAATAGAACCTCCCCAAATCACTCCCAGAGCTTCTCCCAGCCTAGAGAAGAAGAACCCCACTGCTTTCCTGCCCTCATCCTCACAGGCTGAGCTCAATTTTTGAGCTCAATCTCAGGACAAAAAACAGGACATCCCTAAAACCTCCATAGAAACCAAATTAAACTCACCAACACCTTCACCAGACCAGGAGAAGAAGTTCCCTAGTGGAAGCCCCCTCACCAGGCCACCCAATCTCTCCAGCCATCAAAGCTTGAAATCGGCCTTGGTCACTTTCATACCTGGACAATTCCTCAGAGCCAAAGACTTCATCTGGAGCTTCCTTGGGATCAATTGAATGTTCCACAACTCTATGATTGAAGCTTCACTTCTCAGAGCAAAAGTATCGACCTCTTCTTCCTCCCAAGCTTCTATGAATTCTCCATTTTGTTTAGCTTAATTTTAATGCATCATAGCCGTATAGATGTGTTCATCTTGTCGAGACAAATTCATAGAGCCCAAGAACATGTAATTTGGTTGAGTATCGAGCGAGATCTTAGGGTTAGAAGGTGGACGGCTCACGGGACGCACCAGTCGTAGACGATGACCAGGGACCGTCAGATGGTTTGTGTATCGGTTGAACGACTAGGATCACGCAGGACGGATCAACGGGACATGAACCGCGGGCTGCGTGGCGCTGAAGTCAGATGGCGGCGATGAATCAGAAAGTGCCGCGTGGGCCTTCGGAGCTACCAAGGATGAGTTTCCATTGACTGGTTTAAGTAGGAAAATTCGGATTTTCTTATTTATTTAAATACCAGAAACTTTAAAAATTCATATCTTTGCATAGAAAAATCACAAAAATAAAACAAAAATACCCTCTTGCTCAGTGAACAGAGGAGAATAATGTGAAAAAAAATTAATTTATTTTGTTGAATATTTAATTTTTAATTATGTAAACACTAATTTGAGTATTTTAATTGTCCATTCACACACACATTTCAAAATGGCATGAGACTATAGGGCATTTGTAGCCTCTGTTCTTGGGAACATTCCTTGAATTTTCCAAGGCTAGAGGCCATCTCTACGGCATGTTATTTATTTTTCAAGTTTATGTGCCTATTTTGGTATTTTAATTCCTATAATTAGCATGTTGATTAATAAAATCTGGGAAAATTAGGGGAGGTATCTTATGATCAGAGGGCCCTAGGAAAATTATGGTTCAACTTAATTCTTTAAAAATAATCCTAATTAGCCTAAACACTTGAAATTGAATTTTAATTAATTAGGATTAACCACATATTAAAATCACTTAAAATAAAATCTCCACTGTCACTTAGGATACAGAGAATCTCACATAAAAATTTGAAGTCAATTGAAAATGATTTAACCCACTAAATGAATTACTTAAATTACATGGCCACTTTTAAACATTAAAAATTCATAACACCCAAAATATATTTCAAAACTTCACCAAATTGGTTTTGTGGGCTTTCTGCTATCAGGGGATTCTAAAAAAATTAAAATTAGAATTTTCTAAAATTTTTCATTTTTAACTCTATTTTGAATATTTTAATAATTAAAAAATAATAAAAATCACAAAAATATTAAAATTCACAAAAATGTCATATTTTATTTTCTAATCACTTAGGAACCAACAAAATATTTTTTTCTATGTCTCTAAGTTAAGATATTGAATTTTAAAAGCTTAATGTAATTTTTTTTTATCTTAAAAAATGTATTTTTTAACTTTCCCATTAAAATAATTCTAATAAATCAAAGAAAAATCAGAAAAATATAAAATCTATTTCTCTGAGTTCCTTGAGATCAGAGAGATTTAATAAAAATATAAAGCTTAATTTTTAACTTTAATTTTATTTTATAATTAATTAATACTCCAAAATTTAAAATAATTATAATAAATTACATATAATTCAAAAAATCATCAAAATTGGTCCAAGTGGTCCTCTGGCCACTAGAAACATCCCATAAGTTTCTTAAGGACATAAACATCACCTTGGACATGTTGTTGAATTTTCATTGAAAACCCTCTTTTTTCAAAGAAATAACTATATAAATTAAATTAAAAATAAGAAAATCACATTTTCTCCTCTAATGTCTTAATTGACATGTGAGTAAGGTGACATAAAAATTTCAAGTTCACTTGAGCTCAATTTAGTGAGTTATGAGGTGAATAGGCTTAAAAGGGCATAAAGGTAATTATGGGATTTTAATCCTAATTAATATCTTAGGCTTAATCTAAGGGAGGATAAAATATTTGATCTTAAATTCTCTCTTAGACGATTGAAACTTAGGGAAATTAAAAGGTAGAAACCCATTAATTACCTTGAAAATATTCAAAGTAAACCTTAATTAATTAAACAATTTAAGTTTTAGAAGGATAATTAAAAATTTGGATTATCAAAATAGGGATGTAATTTAAGAAGATATCAATTCTTTAATCTTAAATCCCTAAATGAATCACTCCAATAATATTCAACTCTTAATTAATTTTAAAGACATGATGATTGAAATTAATAATTAAAGAGGAAATAATCTTTAATTAAATTAAAGCTTAAAACATTAAATGATTTAATAATCAAATTAAAAATGAATCTAAAACATTAAAATTAGTTTGAAATCACTTGAGAACAAACTTAAAACAAATTTGAAATATTAAGTAATATCAGAACAATTCATAATTAAAAATGTGAAGATTAAACCAATTAAAGCCAACCTAAAATAATATGATTAATTTAAATCATCAAAATTTAATGAAATTAAATAGTTTAAACATTGCTTTCAACTTAAGTGACTTAAAACACTTAAAAGAAAACCAAACTGAATTCTGAAATTGAATTATCTTAAAACAACAATTCAACTTTAATTAAAAAACAGTTAAATCCTTTAACAAACTAAGTTGTTCCTAAAGACTTTCATTATTATAACTCCTAAATGGAATATCAAATGAGATGTCACTTCACTTATAGGATAATCAAACATCCTAATTTATTGAGCAAGAGTAAACTGGGTGATTGATTCACCACTCCAATGAAACTAACTGAACGTAAAATAATCCCTAAAATGTTTAAGAAAATGTTCAGAATTCTATTCCGAGCACTTCTCTAACTTGATGGGATGTTTCAAAGAATAGTGAAACTTCATTGTTCTTTGTTGAAGAAAATCATCCTTAACAAAACACAAAAACCTAGACTTCATAGAAACTGACTAGCAATAGGATTAGGATTTTGGTAGATAACTAGAACCTTCCCTTAGCTTTACCTAGGTATTTTCTTGCAATTGTATAAGTGACTTAATATGTGTTTTAAGTGCAGGTGAAAATGGAGGGGATGCTTACCAGGTACGCTTTTATTTTATTGTAATTTATTTACCTGTGTCGTACTTTCTTTCTTGTAAAATTTGCATGTTAAACAAGAATGTCACTCTGCATGAAATCTGAAACATTTAAAGTAGCCACAAAACTGAAACCCAAAACTAAATTAAAAATTAACACAAGATAAAATTCACCTTCACAACATTCAAAATATAAAGCAACTCAAAATTTAATCACAAACGTAACAACAAAACTACAACTACAACTAAATTAAAACGTCTCGTTGGATGATCGGGAATCCCTCGGATGATGTAACCCACGTGTTGCTAACGAGATTTCCCACAGTCTAAATGAAAGCGTGGAACTCATTCTGTTGAGTTTAGAAAATTCATTTGGATTAAGTGAATCCGATGAAAATAATGGTGCCGGGATGACGAAACCGTGGGATCTTAATTGGTTCTGCTTAATCAACTTTAAGATTTGTTTTGATTAAAATATTACTGAATTTGAACTTTAAAACTCTTCTAAACCAAAACACTTCTCTCATCTCTTGATTGCTACTTTCTAAAACTAAACCTTCTGCAACAACATGGAGCTTGGAGCATAGTGGGCAGCACGACCATCTTCATCAGCAAAACTTGAGTCTACATCAGCTAAACCTTTCTTAGAATTAAATAACCAAGCCATGGTATTTCGAGGTAGTTTGCCTAGTGCAACATAAATCCTCAACTTTTCGTTAGACATTTGCATAATCATGTTATGCAAATTAAGCCCTAACCGGTTTTAGGACTCTGAGGTAGTCGTTTGGTACGATATAAACCCTCACATCTTCGACGCTATTTGCATGATTGTGTCATATAAATATAAGTCCTGATTAACTAAAATCGGCAGGATTAAAACATTAAGTAAACTCTCAAATATAAGCCAAATAATAGAATAGTCGGGAAGTCACCAAATTTCGCTTTGGGTCCGTGACATCCCGTACTTCTCTTCCTTTGGACTCCTAAAATAAACTGTTCTAAATTTGAGTTATTCCCTATTGAAATTTCCAAAATTCAATCCTTTGAAAGCTTAAACTTTGAAATTCTTTAGAGCAAAACCATTGATCATTATCGAGAGTTTTCTTAAGTGTCTTTGGACATTTAAGATGTAATTAACTATAGGGGCTTGCCCATATAAGGAACTTTAAGAACCCAGGTAATATAAACATGTTGACCTCCTTTTTGATGAGGTCTTTTCTCTTCTCTCTCCTTAGTACTTAGGATCTAGCCTTAGGCATTCCCTTTGACTATCTTAGAGGATTAGAGATGAGACCCACCACTTAGGAATTCAAACACCTCTTAACTCCCTTTAAACCCCACATGCCTGATTAACAACCACCAAACCACTGCGAGGGTTAAGATCAAATGAGGAGGTTTAAAGGATGAGCTCCCTATAGGACTCTTTGACCTTAGGACTGACCTGAGTGGCCTGGTCTGGTAAGGGTTGACTTGCACACATCACACCCACACACACATTTTAAATCTCAAAAACACTTTCACCCAATTTGACTACTTGACTCATGTAGGCAATCCATATGGATGGTCCTCAACCCCTAAGCCCCTGGCTAAGAGGGTTAGGAACAACATATTGAGTGCCCAAGGTGAGTCCTCTCATGGCTCCTATGAGCTTAATATGGCTTCATGGCTCAACCAAAGTGATTTCATTCTACTCACATTTGATCAATCTTCCTTTTTCCAAAATTTCAATTTTTGACCCTCGGGGCCCTACACCCACCAAACATACCAAATGCCCTTGAAATTACCTAAAATTTGCAAAATTTCTTAAATTAACCAAAATTCCTGAAAATCAATCCTAAAAATTTTCCACCACTCAAATTGATCATCCATAGCCAAATATAACAAAATTCCCTCAATACCCCCTCAATACCCCCTAAATACCCAAAATACCCTTTTAGCCCAAAAAATCCATAAATTCCAAAATTCTCAGAAAATTTCAGAAAATCCCAAATATTCCCAATTTAATTTTTTTCAACTACACCATGGGCTAATTTTGTCAATTTAACCCATTTTTACCAAAACCCCCAATTTGGCTCATTTTTAACCAAAGTAAGCCCAATGTCAAACCAAACCACTCCAATTGGCCTCAATGTTGATCCAATCCAATTCTAAACTTCAATTCAATATCCCCAATATCCATTTAGACCAAATCCAAGCCCAATTTGATTAATATTTGGATCTAATTTCAATTTGAAGCTTAAAGCCCAATTTTGGCCCATGGCCTAAACTTAGCCCAAACTAACCCAACTCAACTTCAATTAACCCCAAATCTTTTCCTAAACCTTGCTAATATCCCCACAAACAAAATACTAATAAGATTTGCCCCAAATTTGAACCCAAACTCCACCCAAACCTAACCCAAAACCAAAATCCCCTAAATTGGCCTAAACCCAAACCTAACCCAAATAGGCCCAAACCCCTAAATCAAAATCCAACCAAAATTGAAAACTCTTTGTAACACTCCCATAAACATTTCTCAATATTAATTTTACATTAGAACCAAAGTTAGCCCTATCTTAGCCCAAAGCTAACCCAAGTTAGCCTCTTTTGACCCATTTTGGCCTTACCACTAAAAGACCTAAATTAAACTCAATTCAACTCAAAATCACCTCAAATTTGTTCCAAATCATTCATGGCACATCCATAAACTAAACCCAACACTTATTTGACAAGGTCCTTCACAAAACTTTCATCCAAAAGTCAATTTTAAAATCTAAAAGTCCACTTCCATAAAGCCTTTAAAAGCCCATCTCTCACCAAATCCAAAAAGCCTAAAATTGGCTCTAAAGCCCACATGACAATCTCTTCTCATCATACCTTTAATTGAAATCATCTCTAAGTCTTAAATCAATAATAAAATCATTCCAAATCAAGCTTCATTCAAATTTCCACCAAAATGCCAAAATTCCTAAAATCTACTTCCATGAAATTGACTAAGCTTTGCCCCAAGCCAAATGGAGCCATGAAGCCATGCAAAAGCCATATGCAAGCCATGGAAGCCACTTGACACATCACCATGTCATTTATGGCAAAAGGAGGGAGTCCTTTAATGATTCCCTTAAGGGTGATTAAGCCTTTTCATGACTCTTCTAAACCTTGCTTAAACCTAAATGTACTTAGATGGTGACTTCTCCCCACTAAGCTAGCTGACTTACCTGATTCCCTTCAGCCCAAATTAGACCTTGGTGGGTGCACCAAGCCCATTTCCATGAGTTGACCAAACCAAGTCCAAAAGAGCCCCTTCCCCATTCCATTTTGAATCAAGTTCTTTACACATGGCTAACCCCCACTGTTTGCACAAAACTCAATCCCTGGACTCACTGAGTCAAGATGGTGACCTGACCCTGCCGGCCAGCCGTCTGGGTCACCAGAAAACACCATGGCCGAGAGCTTTATTTTGATTCAAAAATTCAAATTCACCTGGCTGAGCTGTTTCAACTCAATTGGACTCCATGGCTCTTCTTCTCCTGACCAGAGCAGCAAATCCCAGCCCTCAATTGCCCCTGGGAAGCCCCTAACCATGGCTATTTAAACCAGCCATTCCTCTCGGCCAAAAGGTTAGCTGAAATCAACCTTCACAGAACTTCACTAAATTCCTCACAGAGCTTCCCCTGGCCTAGAGCAACTCATCCCCACTGTCTTCCTGCCCTAATTTCCACTGACTGAGCTCAATTTTTGAGCTCAATTCTCAGCCCAGGACAAGATATCCCTTGAAACTCCACCAAATCCAAATTAACTTCTCCCACACCTTCACCAGAGGTAGAGAAGAAGTTCCCCAGCAAAAGCCCCCTCACCAGGCCAGCCATTGCTTCCAGCCTCCAAAGTTCTGAAATCGGGCCTGATCACTTTCATACCTAGACCTTTAACCAGGGCCAGAGGCTTCATCCCTAGGCTTCTCCAACTCCAACGAACGTGCCGAGCACATTCAGTTGAGGCTTCACCTCCTGAACCAAGGTATGGATACTCCTCCTCCCCGAGAGCTTCCAGCGATTCTCCATTTCGTTTGAGTTGATTTCAATGCATGTAAACCGTATGGATGTGTTCGTCTCTTCAAGATGAATCCATAGAGCATAAGAACACAAAAATCCATTGAGAAATGAGAGAGATCTTAGGGTTTGAGTGTGGACGGCTCTCGGGACGCACCAGTCAGAGACGATGACCAGCCGCCGTTGGATCGAGCGTGTATCGAATGGACGGTGCAGATAGCGTCGGACCAAAAGACGGAGCGGGACCGTGGGACGCGTGGCTATCGACTCAGGTGGCGGCGTTGAATGGGAGCGCAATGCATGGCCTTTCGGAGCTGCCGAGGTTGACGCGGTGCCGCATGGATAAGTAGATAAATAAGTTATTTTTTATTTATTTAAATACCCATAATTTGAAATATCCATAACTTTGCATAGAAAAATCAGAAAAATAAACTAAAAATACCCCCTTGCTTAGTGATGTGCAAAAAGGAGAATTAACTATGAGAATTAATGATCAAGAGATTAAATTCAATGTTCTTAAATCGATGAAGTACCCTGACAAAGAAAAATGCTATCGAATGGATATTTTTTATTTTATAATTGAAAAACACTATCAAGAAAAATGTAAAATCATTCCTGAAGAAGAAATTGAATTTTTAACTCGATGAAAATGAAGAACTAAAAGAAGAAGAATTACTTAAAGAAACTCATTATATTAAAGATAATCGGGAAACTTTAGACATAACTCAAAATGATATACTTTTACCCTCAATAAAAAAGCCCTCGAACTGGAATTAAAAATGTTACCTTCACATTTAAAGTATGCATTTCTTGGAAATTCATTAATTTTACCTGTTATTATTTCTTCTGAGCTATGTTTTGATCAAGAAGAAAAATTAACAGGAGTGTTAAAGAATTATAAGAAAGCTTTTGGTTGG
Source organism: Papilionanthe hookeriana x Papilionanthe teres (assembly GCA_022702705.1). NCBI lineage: Eukaryota > Viridiplantae > Streptophyta > Magnoliopsida > Asparagales > Orchidaceae > Papilionanthe > Papilionanthe hookeriana x Papilionanthe teres. Next base: position 105,071,150 of record CM040427.1, read on the forward strand.
ACTATTGATGATATAAGAGGAATAAGCCCTTCCATTTGTATGCATAGAATTTTAATGGAAGAAAATTTTAAATCTACTATTGAACCGCAAAGAAGATTAAATCCTATCATGAAAGAGGTTGTTAAAAAAGAAATTTTAAAGTGGTTAGATGCTGGAATTATTTATCCTATTTCGGATAGACAATGGGTAAGTCCTATTCATTGTATTCCGAAGAAATGAGGAGTAACTGTCATCCATCGTCAATGATAAAAATGAACAAATTCCTACAAGACAAGTTACTGGATGGAGAATTTGCATTGATTATCAGAAGTTACATGATGCCACTAGAAAGAATCATTTTCCTTTACCTTTCTTGGATCAAATGCTTGACAATTTAGCTGGATACTCATATTTCTATTTTCCGGATGGATATTCTGGTTATCATCAATTACTTATCGCTCCTGAGGACCAAGAGAAAACAACATTTACAAGTCCTTATGGAACATTTGCCTTTAGAAGAATGTCTTTTGGTTTATGTAATGCACCTGCAACTTTTCGAAGATGTATGATGTCAATATTTTGTGATTTGATTGACAAAGGAATTGAAGTATTCATGGACGATTTTTCGGCTTTTGGAACTTCTTTGAGTCTTGTTCGGAAAATATTTCCAAAGATCCGAAAAGATGTGAAGAAACAAATTTAGTTCTTAAGCGGGAAAAATGTCAATTTATGGTCACGAAGGCATTGTACTTGGTCATAAAGTTTCACAAAAAGGGATGGAAGTTGATCAAGCAAAAGTGAAAATTATTGCTGAACTGCAACCCCCTACTACTGGTACTGATGTGCGAAGTTTTCTGGGTCATGCTAGATTTTATAGAAGATATATAAAGGATTTTTCTAAAATTGCTAAACCTCTTTGTCATTTATTGGAAAAAGAAGCTAAATTTGAATTTAATGAAGACTGTGTTAATGCTTTCAATATTTAAAAAAAAAAATTAATAATTGCACCTATAATTATTGCACCTAATTGGAATAAACCTTTTGAATTAATGTGCGATGCAAGTGATTTTGCAATTGGAGCTGTATTGGGACAAAAATATGAGAAAATTTTCAAAGTTATATATTATGTTAGTAAAACTCTTACTGAAACTCAAAGAAATTACACTACTACAGAGAAATAACTTTTAGCTATAGTATATGCCTTTGATAAATTTAGACCTTATCTTCCTGGTACCAAATGCATAGTTCATACTGATCATTCCGCTATTAAATATTTAATGTTGAAAAAAGATGCTAAACCTAGACTGATAAGATGGGTTTTACTTCTACAAGAATTTGATTTTCAAATAGCGGATAGAAAAGGAATGGACAACCAAATTGCTGATTGTTGACCTCATTTTTGATGAGGTCTTTTGCTTCTCTCTTTAGTACTTAGGATCTAGCCTTAAGCTTTTCCTTTGACTAATCTTAGAGGACTAGAAATGGAACCCACCATTTAGAAATTCAAACACCTCTTAACTCCCTGCATACCCCACAAGCTTGATTGTAGACCCCTAATCACCTAGAGGGTTGAAATCAAATGTGGAGGTTTAAAGGATGAGTTCTCTATAGGACTTTTTGGCCTTAGGAATACCCTGGATGGCCTGGTATGGTGAGGGTTGACTTGCACATACACTACACTCTCACATAAATTCCAAGTCCTAAAACCACACTCTCACCCAACTTGACCTCCTGACTCATGTAGGTAATTCATATGGATGGTCCTTAACCCCTAAGCCCCTGGCTAAGAGGGTTAGGAACAACATAGTGAATGCCCAAATGAGTCCTCTCATGGCTCATATGGGCTTAATATGGCTTCATGGCTCAACCAAAATGATTCCATTTCACTCACATTTGATCAATCTTTTTTTTTCAAAATTTCAATTTTTGACCCCCGGGGCCCCGGACCCACCAAACCTACCAAATGTCCTTGAAATGACCCAAAATTTGCAAAATTGCCTAAATTACCCAAGGTCCCTGACCCACAATTTTATATTATGATATTTTTAATTTAATTGCAACGACGCCAAAAACTTGACCCCCCTATATTATATGTATAGAATTGTAATTGTTTATGTTGTGGATGCTACGCAAGTATACGTATCATATCAAGTAATACGAGGCTCTAGTGGAGTCCTGGTTATCGATCCCACGGGGAAATAGAAAATTAAATAACAACTAATTTTAAAATAATAATAATAATAATTTTAAAATAGTATACGAAAATTTGGAATTCTAAATTTAAGCGCAATAAAGTAAACTAAGTATTTTAATTAGGTATCTTAACTAAGTAGAAAATTAATACGTATTGAAAGTGCAGGAAATTAAACTAATTGCTAAATAAGTCTTAACTATTCAGAAAAAGTATCTTTCCCCTTAGAAATTTAAGTGATTTATGAATTTAAATAGATAATTTTAAGGTATTGTGACAAATAGGAGCATTCCTATTCTTTACCCTTTGGTCCAGGTGTAAAGAATATCGACTAATCCTATGTTTGATTACCGAATCCGCGGCTAGGTCGGGAGGATACCGACCGCCACTTCGAGCTCCCACGTTCCCCTCGCCTCGAGGGCTAACATCTACACTTCGGCTCTCAAACAATAGGACCGAATTGAATATTTTAGTCCGTCACACTAAAATGCTCGATTCTACGCCCAGATGATATTATTTCCTATTTATTTGCACCTTCCTTCCAAGGCTTTTGAATTCCCGAATATCCGATGTAATTTTTACTATAGTTGATATTCAACATATTTTAACAAATCAAATGGCCAGTTTGAAAGTAAATTAAGTTTTAAGTAAAAATTATCACAATTTATTAATATATATAAAAGTACTTCTGTTTTAAGTTCATCAAGTCACTTAATTTCACAACAGGGAGAAAGACTAATAAACTACTCAGAATGCATAGGAACTAAACTAAGCATGAATTTCATTTAAAGTTAAAAACAATAAATACAAATACTTATCTCGATTTATCCCCAAGCAGACTCCTCGTAGCTCCTTTGACTCTTCCTTCCAAGATGCAATGAAGACTCACTAAAAACTCACTAACTCACTAAAGACTCACTAATTACACTAATTAAGACTCTAAAGACTGCTCACACACATAAATAAAAGACTCTTAAGACATAAATTGACACACACACTTAGAACACACCCTTATAACACACACTTATAAGCTGAATTTCGGCCTCTATATATAGAGGTGAGAAAAGGACCAAGAGGTGTGTAAGCATCCCTTCAAAAAGTGTCCAGGTTCAATGTATCTCGCGCCATTTGAACTAGCTCGCCGTCGGCGACGAACTACCTCGCTGTCGGCGAGGCTTCTAGAAGGTCTTAGAACCGCGCTATCTCGCTGTCGGCGAGACAGTTATAAATCCTTCAGAATTTCTTCCTCGTAAACTCGCAGTCGGCGGGCTCGATCTCGCCGTCGGCGACTCAGCACAAATTGTATTATTTTCTTCCTTTTTGCTCCAAATCCGCTCCTTTTTATGATTTTTGCTTTTATCACCTAAATTCTCCATTCCTGCAACAAAATAAAGAAAATACCTTTCTTTAAAGTGCAATTTCATCAAAAGTAGGTATAAATTTCTTAATAAATTTTTCAGTGATCAAAATCCCCCAAACTTACTTATTACTTGTCCTCAAGTAATTTTAGTACTACATAAAAATAATGAGTTCTATAATATGATTTTTCAATTTAAATAAACTATGAATTAGATTAATTAATATCATAATAAAGTTAAATAAAAATAATTCATGTAATTTAATTAATCTTATAGAAATAAATTATTTAGTTATCGAGTCTAAGATTTCTAGCTTACTATTCATTTCGGGAATGACTATATTTAAAAGAATAACTACTTAAGATATTCATATGATAAGAAATTCAAGAAAATACTATTAGGTAAAATTCTAATCCATAAACATAAGTTTGGAAATATCTAAGTTTTTCCCTTTAGGTTAATTCAAATGAAGCCAATTTTTTATAAGGCATCTCCTCAAGCTTCTTCTCATTTTTCTTTTTCTTTTTCTTTTTCTTTTTCTTTTTCCTTTTTTTTTTTTAATGAGGATTACTGTATCTGGAGAGCCTGTTAATAATTTTGAACTTCATTTTCATCTTCCTAAATTTGAAACTTAGAAATATTTCTTAGCTTATATATACTTCATAGTTTTTACTTCATTGATTTTCAATCTTTTCTTTTTCACTTGAATACTTAAGAATTTTAATTTTAGAATATAGTTTTCCTTACTAAAAATAGTTTACTATATTCTTATTCCCTTTAACCAAATATTTTATTCTATTTAATTAATTAAAGCACTAGAAATATTTCATTTAACCTTTTATAATAATTAAATAAAATAATTCATATTAATTAAATTGAAAAATTTGCTATAAAAATCATTTTATAATAATTTGAAAATAGAAATTGAGAACATGTTAATAACTAAATTTGTATTTTACTCCCCCCAAACTTAAATTTTTATATCTACTCTAAATAATGAAAAAGGGAAAGTAAATAAATCATACCTTTGAAGTTTAGGTATTTCTTTTTCTTTGAAATTTTTGCGGGCTTTTTCATTTTTCATTGAACCTGTACTTATTAGTATTCTCCATATATATATAACAATTTAAAGAAAATGCAGGGATAAAATGCGAGATAAGTATTAAATACAACAATTAAAATTAACTCTACACTACACATATGAATTACTAACATATTAAAACAATTTAACTAACACATTAACAATTTTACAACTTAAAACAATACAAAATAAAATAAAAACATACTAAAGAAAACTAACATCCTATTTAACATAAAAAAAATGCAATTAACTAACAAAAAAACAAAAACTAAACTACTATAACAATTCAAGCAAATAATCTAACAAACATCCAATGTCTCATAACATAAAGTACTGAATATTACAAACATATAAAAAGTTTCCAAAATAACTTAACATCAAACAAACAAAACAAATAAAGTCCTAATCTTTTATATTGAAGTCCCAAACTATATTTTCATCCCCTCCTTAATCTGCAGGCTGAGAAGACTGAGCAGGATGATACTGAGTATACCTGGGGCATTCTGGAAAGATGACATCTAAATCTCCACTCCTGCAGCGACGTTCAGCTTCATGATATGCTTTCTCGTACTCTGAATTTCTCTGCAGGTACTCACTATCATATCATGTCTCCTCTCCAGATTATCAATCCTTTGATCAAAATGATCAAATCTTCTCCCCATTGTCTTTCCAAACTGCTCAAAACTCCTCCTATGCGGTGTCGGCTCATTCATCGGATCTTGTAGGGTAGGGGTGGTAGGCTCGGGAGGTTCATAGCTAGTAGAGGGTATATCTCTACTTGATCGAGTGAAATAACTTCTCACTCTTGATCTCCACCCTTCATGAGACTCATATTTCTTAATATTGGCACTGTGAGTGGGTTCGTGGGTTCTATCCACTCCTCATCATCTGCTGCCTCAACTCCAGAGAGTTGGCAAATTACATAAATCAACCCAGGATGTCCCAATCCCCCTCCACTTTCATTTCCAACAGTGGCTAAGATATTTCTATAGATGACACTTCCAATGTTTATACTTCTATTGTTACGAATACGTAAATTCGAATCGCTCTATCCCTTGTTACCTCACTGTGGTGATATGTAGGTAACAAAGTAGAACAAATAAAATAGTGCCATGCTTTAGAATTTGCATTTAACTTAGAAAGAGGAAAATTCACTCTTTCCCGCTGCTTTATCTTCCAAACTCCAGTCCCGTCAATAAGAAAATTTATCACATCTTCTAGAGGTTCCGACATAGTTCCAAATGTTTCGTACTCATTTGGACCGTCCCAAACTTCATAGAAGGCGTTAATTCTAGCAGCGCTGAAGTCAACCATAAATCCACGTACCTTTACTGGTGCGTCCTCTACAGCAGTCAGGTTAGAATAAAATTCCTTTACTACTTCCACAACAGCTCTATTGGTGATGTAGCAGAGATTCTCCCAACCTCGTTCTTTAATGATCCGCTCAACTTCGCCTCCCGGATTCTTAAAAACTCGATTCGCAATGCACTTTCTTGCTTGAATGTTTTGAAAATACCGATTTTGTGCTCGTGCATTGACAAATCGGTCAGTATCGTAATCTACTAGTCTTTTCTATCGCGGAGCCATTTTTCGATCGATCTATGAAATTCACAAAAATCGTCACTAAACTTCCTAATATTACTAAGGAGGCTTCCTACAACATCTAAGATCAAATTAAAACAAATTTTATGGATTTCTACCGAGTAATTCTTCCACATTTAGGATTTTTCAAAAATTTTCAATGTGGAGAAAATACATGGTGAAAATCAAAAATTTTTGCATAGGAATGAAGCACTTACCAAGAGAAGATGAAATCTGGTGTTTTTTAGTGATGAAATCGCCTCTAAATCCGAAATTTCGTGAGCCCTAGGGTAGTTTTTGCAAAAATGAGAGGTTGGGGATGATGAATAGTGTTTTTGACCGGTCAATTAAAGTGTTTTTAGCGACCTCGCTGTCAGCGAGATTTTTCTCGCCGTCGGCGAGCTAATATTTTTAGAAACCAAAAACTCTCGGGAAAAATCCGCTGTCGGCGAGAAATTTTTGCTCTAACCTTCGCTGTCAGCGAGATCGATCTAACTGTCGGCGGGATTTTTCTTGCCGTCGGCGAGATTCTAAAAAATTTAATTTCCGAAATTCGTCACTCATTTTCGTCCTTGATTTGCCTTATATTATATTTCCGATCACATCATTTATTAATTTAATATGAAGATTAGCTACATATACACAAACAAATTCACATAACACAACAAATTAACTTTAATATTGAAATCCATGAGATGTACAAACTAACATAATTTTAAACTCTATAATCAAACTTTAATTCTCCAATCCTTACTACTAATTAGCATCGCAAACCAATCCACGACACACTAAATGCTGATACCAAACTATGACGCATATCTCAATTAAGTTTGAGATATTCAAATCATCACTCCACACATAATAAAATCTAAATCAAATCAAATAACATAAATACAAACATACTATGGAAATCTTTACTACTACACTTCAATGTCAGAATCTTCATCCTCTACGATATTTTCGATATGACGATGATGCACAAATAAGTTATAGAAAGGCCCGAAGGGAAACTCGAGCGGATTCTTCGGTGATCCAACCCTTCTGTCTTGGTAAATGAAGAAAGCTAGCTTCCAGGTGTCCAAAATGATCAAAGTGTTCCTTCATCCTCCAGTCAATGTGATCAAATAAATCAGATATATTGTCGATTGAATCTCTCACTTTCTGCAGTTCTTTCTCCATTCCTTTAATTTTCTTCATAAGTAACTCCGTTTTATCTGAAATAGGCCTTGCTATAGGATTATTATGTGAAGCTCTATCATAGATAAATGTAATTTCATCATTATTGTCCAAAGTAGGGAACATATCTGTAGGATCAAGCGGCTTCCAAGGTAACAGAACCTTTTCCCAAGCTTCATAAGAAACCTGGTACTAACTGCATAATGCAAAAATAGTAGATGGGTGTCCTAGTCCGTGAACTGACCCATGCACAATTAAACCCAATGCAGACTTAACAATTATTGATCAACATCAATAGGCAATCCATTTTGAATACAATAATTCAATATAGCGCATTCCTTCGAAACCTTGTTTACCCTCATAGTAGGTAACAATTTAGATGAGATGAAAAAGTGCCAGTGCTTTGAGACGGGATTCAAAAGTGATGCGGAGAAACTAACATACCCGTCTTCACGCATTTCCCGATCTTCCGGTTCATCAGTCAGATATCAAAATATCTCATTCATATTATATCGAGAAGGCACAAAATTTGAATAGTGACATACCGGGGTGTTTTCTAGAGAGAATAATTCATTTACTCTTGATGGAGTAAACGTCACCCATCTTCCTCGGACGTAGACATTCCCATTGTTGATCACATGTAAGTTAGAGTAGAACTCTTTCACAACCTGGAATAACAACGACGGACGTAGTGTAACAAAATACCTCCCGATGCCGCTCGTGCGATCGTTTCTTCTATCTTCGTAGATGGAATTCTCTAATCCTCGATTGACGAATCCCCGTTCCTTGATAACTCTTTTCTTTACCAAAACCTTGTTGAAGATCCGCTGCGCTTCCGCACTCACAAATTTCCTCCGGTTAAACACTCCGGAATTGAGGAATCTAAGAATTTGGAGGCCATTATGGTGAATGGAATGAATTCTAGTGAAGAAGGCAGATCTAGAATGATTTAAGTATGGGTTTTCACAAAGGAATTGGTGTTGAAACCATCCAAATCGGCATTCAAATTATAAATAACTCATCTTTATAACTTCCTCGCTGTCGGCGAGAAGTTTCTTGCCGTCGGCGACTCAGTTATAAAAACTGAATTTAATTTAGGCGCGAACCTCGCTGTCGGCGAGTATCGACCTCGCCGTCGGCGAGATTCCAAAATAATGTCCAATTTCGCTCTAAATCGAATAATTTCTTTTCTCATCATAATGGTTCGAATATGTGATGATTCTTAATAATAATTGAGTAGTAAAGTTTCAATAATATAGTTTAACTATTAAGATACAATAAAAATAGATAACTAATATGGGTTGCCTCCCATAAAGCGCTTGGTTTAACGTCGTCGACCAGACCTAATTTCAATTATTAATCGAGTCGACTAAGCATTAAAACCTCTTTATAGTTAGGTCTTATACCTTCGAAATATGGTTTTAATCTATGTCCATTAACTTTAAATTTATGTCCAGCTTTTGGATCTTCGATTTCTATAGTTCCGTATGAAAATATTTGAGTTATGGTGAAAGGTCCTAACCATCGAGACTTCAATTTTCCAGGAAATAATTTCAATCTAGTATTATATAACAAAACTTCACGTCCTGGTTCAAATTTTCTCCGATTAATCTTCCGATCATGCCATAATTTCATCTTTTCTTTATAAATCCGATCATTATCATATGATTCATTTCTTAATTCTTCCAATTCATTTAATTGCAGACAATCTTTTCTCACTAGACTTCCTTCATATTATAATTAAATTCTTTAATCGCCCAATATGCTTTATGTTCTATTTCAATCGGTAAGTGACATGTTTTTCCATATATAAGTCCGTAAGGAGTCATTCCAATCGGAGTTTTATAAGCGATCTATAAGCCCATAATGCGATTGTCTAATCTAATAGACCAATCTAACCTATTGGGTTTACTGATTTTTCTAAAATACGTTTAATCTCACGATTAGTACTTCGACTAATCTGTTAGTACGTGGATGATAAGCAAGTGGATATCTTATGAGTAATATTGTATTTTTCTACTAGTTTGTGAATGTATTTATTTCTAAAATGAGTTCCTCCGTCGGTGATAATCACTCTCGGCATTCCAAATCTAGTAAAAATATTTTTCATCGAAATTTTGAAACACTCTTAGCATCACACCTAGGTAAAGCTTGTGCCTCAATCCATTTGGACACATAATCAACAACTACTAATATATATGAGTTTCCAAACGAAGGAATAAAAGGTCCCATAAAATCTAATCCCCAAACATCAAAAATTTCAACTTCTAATATAAAATTCGGAGGCATTTCGTTTCTTCAGATATATTTCCTACTCTTTGACATTTATCGCAAGTTTTAATATATCCGTATACATCTCTAAATAGAGTAGGTCGATAAAATCAGATTGTAGAATCTTATAAGCGAGTTTTATCAGTCCCAAAATGTCCTCCAAAATCGGAATCATGACATTTTTGAATAATTGGTTCGATTTCTTCATAAGGTACACATCTTCTAATAATTAAATCCTTACATTGCTTATATAAATATGGTTCATCCCAAAAATAGGTTTTCGTATCATGGATGAATTTTTTCTGTTTTTGCAAAGTTAGCATAGGTGGTAAAATATTACTAACTATATAGTTTACTATATCAGCATACCATGGTATTTTCCACTCATTGATATTATATAGTTGTTCATCAAGAAAACTGTCTATAATTTCATTTTCAATATCAGATAATTCATGATTTTCTATTCTTGATAAATGATCCGCAATTTGATTATCAGTTCCTTTCTTATTAACGATCTCAAAATCGAATTTTTGCATTAATAACATCCATCTAATTAATCTTGGTTTGGAATCTTTCTTTTGCATTAAATATTTGATAGCGGAATGATCGGTATGCACGATACATTTTGTTCCAATCAGATAAGGTCTAAATTTATTAAAACCATATACTACCGCTAATAATTCTCTTTCTCAGAATCGTATAATTTATTTCAAGCATCATTTAGAGTTTTACTAAGCATAGTATATAACTTTAAAAATCTTTTCATATCTTTGCCCAAGAACTGCTCCTACAAAGCATAATCACTAGCATCACACATAAGCTCAAATGGTTTCTCCCAGGTTAGGTGAACTATTATAGATGCTGTAATTAATTTTTAAGAGTTCAAAAGCATTCGAGCATTCGATTGTAAATTCAAATTTCTTGTCCTTTTCGAGAAGTTGGCATAGAGGTTTAGTAATTTTTGAAAAATCTTTTATATAGCGTCCGTAGAATCCAAGCATGTCCAAGAAAACTTCTTACCCCTTTTACCGTAGTTGGAGGTGGTAATTTAGCTATAACTCGAATTTTGCAGTGGTCCACTTCCATGCCTTTTTCCAAAATTTTATGCCCTAATACAATGCCGCCCGCAACCATAAATTGACATTTCTCCCAATTTAGAATTAAATTCGTTTTCTCACATATTTCTAATAATTTTTCAAGATGAGTTAAGCATGTGTCAAATGATGTTCCAAATACAGAGAAATCATCCATAAATACTTCTATTATAGACATCATACATCTCTGGAATGTTGCTGGTGCATTACATAATCCAAAAGGCATTCTTCGAAAAGCGAAAGTTTCATAAGGATTAGTAAATGTAGTTTTCTCTTGATCCTCAGGAGCAATTTGTATTTGATGATAACCGTTATATCCATCTAGAAAACAAAAATACTTGTGTCCGGCTAATCTATCTAACATCTGGTCTAGAAATGGTAAAGGGAAGTGATCTTTCCTGGTGGCGGTATTTAATTTCCTATAATCAATACATATACGCCAACCCGGTAACTTGTCTTATAGGAATAAGATCGTTATTTTCATTAGCGAGTGACGGTCACTCCTCCCTTCTTAGGAACACAGATGAATTGGGCTTACCCAAGCATCGTCGAAATAGGATATATAATACCATTATCTAACCATTTTAAAATTTCTTTCTTAACTACTTCTTTCATTATCGGGTTTAATCTCCTTTGGGGATCCGCTTTAGGTTTATGTTCATCATCTAAAATAATTCTATGCATACGGATTGAAGGACTAATTCCTTTAATATCTGCTAAAGTCCAACCAAAAGTTTTCTTATATTTTTTTAAAGTTTCTAAAAGTTTTTGTTCTTGAGATTCGTTTAATGCGGATGAAATAATAACCGGTAAAGTTGAAGAATTACCTAAATAAGCATATTTCAAATGATCGAGTAATATTTTTAGCTCAAGTTCGGGAGGTTTAATAATTGATGGAACTATATTCTTGTCGGTGTTTTCAGTATTATCCAAAAATTCAAATCTTTCCCGAATATAATCTAGTTCTTCATTATTATCTTCAATTAATTCGGTGTTTTCTTTTTCTAATTTATCTTCGTAATATTCCTTAAAATGTTCTTGTTGTAAGTGTTTAAGTATTTCCATCCGAAAACATTCATCATCTTTTTCTAGCGTAGGATATTTCATTGATTTTGCAATATTAAATGTAACTTTTTGGTCATTTACTCTCATAGTTAATTCTCCTTTCCGAACATCAATCATAGCTTTTCCAGTAGCTAAAAATGGTCTTCCTAAAATGATAGGAATTTCTTTATCTTCCTCCATATCTAAAATAATAAAATCTACTGGGAAGATAAATTTATCCACTTTTACTAACACATCTTCAATAACTCCCTTAGGATAGGTAACCGAACGATCGACTAATTGAAGGGTTACCGAAGTAGGTGTAATTTTTCCTAATCCTAATCTCTTAAAAATCGATAGAGGCATTAAATTGATGCTTGCTCCTAAGTCACACAAAGCTTTTCCATAAAATTTTTCTCCTATAGCGCAGGGTATAGTGAAACTACCGGGATCTTTCAATTTTTCGGAAGCTTCTTCTGAATAATAGCACTACACTCTTCACTAAGTGCGACTGTTTCATTATCAGTGAATTTTCTTTTCTTATTTAGAATATCTTTCATAAATTTTACAAAATTTGACATCTGATCTAAAGCTTCGACAAAAGGTATATTGATTGTTAATTTCTTTAATATTTCAAGGAATTTAGCAAATTGTTTATCTTTTTTATGTTGAGCTAGTCGTTGAGGAAATGGTAGTGGAAGTTTTTCAACGAAATTTTCATAGGTATTAAAGGATGTTCTAAGTTTGAATCTTGTTGAAGTGTTTCCTTTTCAATTTCCACTTCCTCTTTTTGGCTTTCAAGTTCTTTTTGAATTTGAGGTTCTAATTCTTTTCCACTCCTTAGTTGTATTGCTTTAATTTGTTCTTTTCCTTGATCTTTAGGATTTATTTCCACATTACTAGGAAAAGTTCCGGGTATTCTATTATTTAGCGCAGATAGTAATATGTCCAAGTTGAGTTTCGATATTTTTAATAGATGTTCCTTGAATTTGTAATTGATTTCCTTGAATTTGTAGTTGATTTCCTTGATTTTGTAGTTGATGACCCATATTCAATATTAATTCATCCATAGATAATTTCTTATCTTTGAATTGAGGGTTATTGTTATTAAATCCAGGTGGGTAATTAGGTTTATAGTTTGGATTTGCTTGATTAGGTTGATTCATCCATTGTCGATTAGATGTGTTATTCCAATTAAAATTTGGATGAGTTTTCCAACCCGGGATTATAATAGTTTGAATAACGGTTATTAGTTCTATTATTAATAACATTTAAAGTTTCATAATTAGATTGAGATTCTATGATTTGTCCGGATGAGTTTTCTTCTAAAGTAGGAGAGTAGTTCATTCCAAAATGATCTAATTTCTTAGATATAGCAACAATTTGAGAAGCTAACATAGATATTGCATCGTTTTCATGAATGTTGGCTATCTTTTCGGATTTACTCTATCAATGGGCCATTGGAAATTATTTTTTGTCATTTCTTCGATTAGTGCATAGGCTTCATCAAATGGTTTAGACATTAATGAACCTCCAAGCGACAGACATCGATGATTGATCTTAAAGATCCTACTAATCCATTATAAAAGGTTTGAATAATCGACTGATACGGTGGCACATGATGTGGGCATTTCCTAAGAAGTTCCTTAAATCTCTCCCAAGCTTCATATATTGATTCTCCATCTAATCGACAAAAAGAAGTTATATCATTTCTAAACTTAGCAGTTTTAGATGGTGGAAAATATTTGGATAGAAATTTTTGTGATAATTCTCCCTAAGTTTTAATAGATCCAGGTGCTAACGAATTCAACCACATTTTATCCTTATCCCTTAATGAAAAAGGAAAAAGTCTAAGTCTTATAGCATCGTTAGATACTCCTTGAAATTTAAAAGGAGCACAAAGTTCTAGAAAACTAGCAAGATGTAAGTTAGGATCTTCAGTAGGTGAACCACTAAATTGATTGTTTTGTACCATTTGGATAATTGCGGGTTTAAGTTCAAATGAATTAGCAAGCTACATCGGGTTTTGAATAGTTAAATGAATTTCATCCGATGTAGGGTTGGCATAATCTCTTAATGGTCTTTGCTGGTTCATATTTTGAATTTCATGAATATTCTCTATTTGTGTTAAATTTATAATTTGTTTCTTTTGTTTTCTAATTCTTTTAATTGTACGCTCTAATTCAGAATCGTAAGGTATTAAATTTTTGTTTCCAAATTTGCGCATACAATTTTAGAATAGATATTAATTTATTTATTATGATTATTTTAAAATAGTCCGTTACTCTAGTAAATTTTTCTTACTTTCCCCGGCAACGGCACCAAAAACTTGACCCACAATTTTATATTATGATATTTTTAATTTAATTAGAACGACGCCAAAAACTTAACCCCGCTATATTATATGTATAGAATTGTAATTGTTTATGTTGTGGATGCTACGCAAGTATACGTATCGTATCAAGTAATATAGGGCTCTAGTAGAGACCTGGTTATCGATCCCACAGCGAAATAGAAAATTAAATAACAACTAATTTTAAAATAATAATAGTAATAATTTTAAAATAGTATACGAAAATTTGGAATTCTAAATTTAAGCGCAATAAAGTAAACTAAGTATTTTAATTAGGTAACTTAACTCAAGTAGAAAATTAATACGTATTGAAAGTGCGGGAAATTAAACTAATTGCTAAATAAGTCTTAATTATTCGAAAAAGTATCTTTCCCCTTGTTTAGAAATTTAAGTGATTGATGAATTTAAATAGATAATTTTAAGGTATTGTGACAAATAAGAGCATTCCTATTCTTTACCCTTTGGTCGAGTGTAAAGAATATTGACTAATCCTATGTTTGATTACTTAATCTGCGGCTAGGTACGGAGGATACCGACCGCCACTTCGCAGCTCCCACGTTCCCTCGCTCGAGGGCTAACATCTACACTTCAGCTCTCAAACAATAGGACCGAATTGAATATTTTAGTCCATCACACTAAAATGCTCGATTCTACGCCCAAGTGATATTATTTCCTATTTATTTGCACCTTCCTTCCAAGGCTTTTGAATTCCTCGAATATCCGATGTAATTTTTACTATAGTTGATATTCAACATATTTTAACAAATCAAATGGCCAGTTGAAAGTAAATTAAGTTTTAAGTAAAAATTATCACAATTTATTAATATATATAAAAGTACTTCGTTTTAAGTTCATCAAGTCACTTAATTTCACAACGGGGAGAAAGACTAATAAACTACTCGGAATGCATAGGAACTAAACTAAGCATGGATTTCATTTAAAGTTAAAAACAATAAATACAAATACTTATCTCGATTTATCCCAATGCGGACTCCTCAGCAGTTCCTTTGACTCTTCCTTCCAGATCATGACAAGACTCACTAAAAACTCACTAAGTCACTAAAGACTCACTAATTACACTAATTAAGACTCTAAAGACTGCTCACACACATAAATAAAAGACTCTTAAGACACAAATTGACACACACACTTAGAACACACCCTTATAACACACACTTATAAGCTGAATTTTGGCCTCTATATATAGAGGTGAGAAAAGGACCAAGATGTGTGTAAGCATTCCTTCAAAAAGTGTCCAGGTTCAATGTATCTGCGCCATTTGAACTACCTCGCCATCGACGACGAACTACCTCGCTGTCGGTGAGGCTTCTAGAAGGTCTTCGAACCGCGCTATCTCGCTGTCGGCGGGCTCGGGCTCGCTGTTAGCGAGACAGTTATAAATCCTTCAGAATTTCTTCCTCGTACCCTCGCCGTCGGCGGGCTCGATCTCGCCGTCGGCGACTCAGCACAAAATTGCATTATTTTCTTCCTTTTTGCTCCAATTCCGCTCCTTTTTATGATTTTTGCTTTTATCACCTAAATTCTCCATTCCTGCAACAAAATAAAGAAAATACCTTTCTTTAAAGTGCAATTTCATCAAAAGTAGGTATGAATTTCTTAATAAATTTTTCAGTGATCAGTCCCTCAAAATCAATCCTAAACACTTACCACCATTCAAATTGACTGTCTTTGGCCAAAAATACCAAAATTTCCAAAAATACCCCTAAACCCCCGAAAATTACCAAAATACCCTTTTGCCCTAAAAATCCAAAACATTCCCAAAAAATTCCAGAAAATTCCAAATATTCCAAATTTCATTTTGTTCAACTACACCATGGGCCAATTTTTCAAATTTACCCCACTTTTACCAAAATCTCTAATTTAACCCATTTTTAACCCAAGTGAACCCAATGTCAAACCAAACCACCCCAATTGACTTTAATTCTGGTCCGATTCAATTCTAAACTTCAATTCAATATCATCAAAATCAATTTAGACCAAATCCAAGTCCAATATGATTGAAATTTGAGCCCAATTTAAATTTGAAGCCTAAGGCCCAGTTTTGGCCCATGACCTAAACCTAGCTCAAACCAACCCAATTCAACTCCAATTGGCCCCAAATCTTTTCTAAAGCATTCCTAACACCACCATAAACAAAACACTAACTTTATTTGCCCAAAATTTGAACCGAAACTCCACCCTAACCTAACCCAAAACCAAAATCCCTTAAATTCTCCTAAGCCCAAACCTAACCCAAATGGGCCCAAATCCAAAAATCAAAGCTCAACCAAAGTTGAAAACTCTTTGTGACACTTCCATAAACATTTCTCAACATTAATTTTACATCAAATCTAACTTTAGCCCAACCTTAAACCAAGCTAGCCCAATTTGAACCACTTTGGTCCCTTTACTAAAAGACCCACATTAAACCCAATTCAATTCAAAATCACTTCAAATTTGTTCCAAATCACTCATGACACATCCCTAAACTAAACCCAACATTTATTTGGCATGATCCTTTACAAAATTTTCATCCTAAATTTACTTTAAATCCAAAAGCCCACTTCCTTAAACCACTTTAAAAGCCCATCCAAAACCATTTCAAAAGCCCAAAATCTATCCTAAAGCCCACATGACATTTTCATTTGTCATCCTTTTAACCAAAATCAACCCCTAAGTTTTAAATCCATGATCAAATGAATCCAAATCAAGCCTCATGCCAAATCACCCCTAAATGCCAAAAATCCCTAAAACCCATTTTCATGAAACTTGGCTAAGCCATTCCCAAGCCACATGAAGCCATGAAGCCATTTCTTAAGCCACATGTAAGCCATGTGAGTTGTGGCCCATGTCATCATGCCATCTTGGGCAAAAGGAGGGACCTCTTTCTTGATTCCCTTAAAGTGATTAAACACTCACCATGTCTCCCTTAACCCATGCTTAAGCCTAATTGTACTTGGATTGTGACTTGACCCCACTAATCAAGCTGAACCAAATGACTTTCCCTCAGCCCAAACCAGGTCATGGGAGGGTGAACCAAACCCATTTGCATGAGTTGACCAAAATAAGCCCAAAATGAGCTTCCCCCTATGCTATTTCAATCCAACTCCTTTACACATGTCCAAAGCCAATTGTTGGCATCAAACTCAAGCACTGACCTCCTTAACCCTGAGGATGACCCATGTCTGGCCGGCAAGCCACCACAGCTGCCGGAAACCACCAGGCCGAGAGCCTTATTTGGCTTCAAAAAATTTAAACCCACTGGCTGAGCTGTCCCATGCCCAATGGCAATTGCAGCTGTTCTTCTCCTCCCCTGAGCAGTTGATCCCAGCCTCCAATTGCCCCTGGGAAGCCCTCCAGCCACCTCTATTTAAACACCACCACCTCGGCCAAAAGGAGGTGTTGAACCAAAACTTACCAAAACTCTGCCAAAATCACTCCAAACCCCTCTCCAGATATAGAGAACTTGATCCCCACTGAAATCCAGACCTAAAACCCTCTCTGTGAGCTCAATTTCTGAGTTGAAAATCCACCCAAAAAACATGACACTTCACCACAGTGAGCCAATCTCCAAATTGATTGATCCTACACCTTCACCGGACCAAGAGGAGAAGTTCCCCAGCCAAAGCCCCTCACCAGGCCAACCATTGCTTCTAGCCTCCAAGCTTTGTGATCGGCCTTGGTCACTTTCATACCTAGACAATTCCCCAGAGCCAGAGACTTCATCTGGAGCTTTCTTGGACTCGATCGAAGGTGACACAACTCTCAGATCGAAGCTTAACTTTTCTGAGCAAATCCATTTTGTTTGGGTTGATTTCATAGCCTATAAATCGTATGGATGTGTTCGTCTCTTCAAGATGAATCGATAGAGTATAAGAACTAGAAAATCCATTAAGAATTGAGGGAGATATTAGGGTTTGAGTGTGGACGGTCACGGGTGCACACCAGTCGTAGACGATGACCAGGAGCCGTTGGATCGCGCTTGTATCGAACGGACGGTCAAGATCAAGCCGGACAGTGCAATGGTACGTGAACCGCGGGCCCCTAGAGAGCTGAGTCAGATGGCAGCGCCAAATCACAGCGCAACGCGTGGGCTTTCGGAGCTACCGAGGTTGACGCGGCGCCGCGTGGATAAGTAGGAAATTAGGGTATTTTTGAATTATTTAAATGCCCTGAACTTCAAAAATTCATATCTTTGTATAGAAAAAAATATCCTCTTGCTCAGTGAACAGAGGAGAATAACGTGGAAAAGAAATTAAATTAATTGGATGAGTATTTTATTTTTAATAATTTATTTACTATTTTCAATGTTTTGATTCTCCATTTGCATAGACAATTCACCATGGCATGAGACCATAGAGCTTTTGAAGCCTCTGATCTTGGAAACATTCCCTGAATTTTTCAAGGTCAGAGGCCATCTCTGTGAAAAGTTATTGATTTTTCAAGTTCATATCACTGTTTTAGGTATTTTAATTCCAATAATTAGCATGTTGTAAAATAAATTCTAGGAAAATTTGGTGATGTTTCTTAGGACCAGGGGACCCTATGAAAAATATATTTTGAGTTAATTCATTCATAATAACCTTAATTGGCCTAAACCTCTAAAATTGAATTTGAATTAATTAAGGTTAACGACATATCAAATTGTCTTGAAAACAATTCTCTATTACTCTCTAGGGTCAGAGGAACCTTACATAAAATTTTAAATTCAATTGGACTGGATTAACTCAATCAAATGGATTGATTAAGCCTCACAAGAAAAATGGAACTTTAAAAATTCATAACTCCAAAAATACTTTTCAAAAATTCACAAAAATGGTTTTGGAGCTTATCTGATATCAGGGGAGATCAGGAAAATTAAAATGAAATTTTCTAAAAAAGTTGATTTTTCACAATATTTTAATATTTTAATAATTCAAAATAATAAAAATAATAAAAGTATTAAAAATCATAAAAATGTCACATTTTGACTCCTAATCACTTGGGAACAAACCGAATATTTTTCCTAAGTCCCTAGGATAAGATATTGAATTTTAAAGGCTTCATGTAATTTTTAATATTTAAAAAATGAATTTTTAACCTTTTTCACTAAAATAATTCTAATAAATCAAAGAAAAATCAGAAAATTATAAAATTTATTTCTCTGGACTCTTTGAGGTTAGAGAAACTTAAGAAAAATATAAAATTTATTTTTTAACTTTTATTTTATTTTAAAATTAATTAATACTCTAAAATTCAAAATAATTATAATAAATAAAATATAATTCAAAAAATCACAAAATTTGGTCCAAGTGGTCTTCTAGTCATTACAAAAATTCCATAATTTTCTAAAAAATAGAAACCTTTCCTTGGTCATGTTGTTAAATTTTCTTTGAAAACCTTTATTTTCTACTAAAGATAATTATATAAATAAATTAAATTCAGAAAAATCACATTTTCTCCTCTAATATCTTAATTGATATGTGAGTGAGGTGACATAAAAATTTCAAATTCATTTGAGCTCAATTTAGTGAGTTATGAAATAAATAAGCTTAAAAGGGCATAAAGGTAATTAAAAATTTTAACCCTTAATTAAAACTTTATGTTTAATCAAAATGGGGGATAAAATATTTGATTTTAACTTTCTCTTGGATGATTGAAACTTAGGGAAATTAAGTGGTAGAAACCCATTAAACACTTTGAAAATATCAAAATGAAACTTTAATTAATTAAATAATTTAAATTTTTGAAAGAGTATATTTAAAACTTGGATTTTTAAAATAGAGATATTATTAAGAGGATATTTATTCTTTAATTTGAAAATCCCTAAATAAGTCACATTAACAATATTTAATTCTTAATTAAAAATTAAAATAATAATCCAAATTAACAATTAAAACTAAAATTAAATTAAATTAAATTAAAATTAAATTAAACATAAATAAAATAAAATTAAATTAAATTTAAATTAAATTAAATTAAATTAAATTAAAATTAAAATAAAATAAAATAAAATAAAATTAAATTAAATTTTAATTGAATTAAATTAAATTAAATTAAATTAAATTAAAAAACCATTTAACAAGAAACCTAAATGAAATCATTAAGAGTTAAATCAAATTATATCAATAATTTCAATACCTCTTTCTATCTAAGTAAATTTAAAACATGAACATCAACTTGAAATACCAAGATAATTGAAAATGTAAAGAGTTAAATTAAATCTAAAATAATTTGAACACTATTCCAAACTTAAAATTATTAATTAAAACCTCATAATTAAATTAAAACACTTTAAACCATTAACTCAAACTTTAAATTAAGAATGAATAAAATTCTCGATAAACCAACTTGCCTTTAAAGGCTTTAATTATTATAACTCTTAAATAGAGTATTAAGTGAAAAGATGTTTAGGACTCGTCCTAAACACTTCCTCAATATGACGAGATGTTTTAGAAGAATAATTAAATTTAATTGTTCTTTGATGAAGAAAATCATCCTTAAACCAAACCAAGAACCTAGACGTCATAGAAGATGACTAGTTATAGGATTAGGAATTTGGTAGACAACCAAAACCCTTTCCCTTAGCTTTACCTAGGTATTTCTTGCAAAATATGTTTAAATGCTCTAACATGTGTTTTAAGTGCAACTTGGGATGACAGGAAGACCCTCCAGGTACGCTTTTATTTTATTGCAATTTACTTTATTGCAAATTACTTACATGCATTGCGCTTTACTTTTTCTTGCATGATAAATAAGTCTGTTGCATGAAAACCAAAACCTTTAGGATAGTCCCTGAACTGAAACCAAAACTAAATTAAAAGTCATTGCAAGATAAAATTCACCGTCACAACATTCCAAAATATAAAACAACTCAAAATTTAATCACAAACAGAACAACAAAACTACAATTACAACTAAATTAAAATGTCTTGTTGAATGATCGGGAATACCTCGGATGATGTAACCCACGTGTTGCTAACGGGATTTCCCACGGTCTAAATGAAAGTGTGGAACTCATTCAGTTGAGTTTAGCAAATTCATCTGGACTAAGTGAATTTGATGAAAATAATGGTGCCGGGATGACGGAACCGTAGGATCTTAATCGGTTCTGTTTAATCAACTTTAAGATTTGTTTTAATTAAAATATTAAGAACACTTGGATTTTAAGATTTTCTCTAAACCAAAACACCTCTCTCATCTCCTGATTTATGACTACTAAAACTAAACCTCTGCAACAACAAGGAGCTCGGAGCATGGTGGGCAGCTCGGCCATCGTCATCAACAAAACTCAGATCTACTTCAACAAAACTTTCTTAGAATTAAATAACCAAGCCACAGGACTTCGAGGTAGTTTGCCTAGTGCAACATAAATCCTCAACTCTTTGTTAGGCATTTGCATGATCATGTCATGTAAATTAAGCCCTAATCGGTCTTAGGACTCCGAGGTAATCGTTCGGTACGACATAAACCCTCACATCTTCAAGGCTGTTTGTATGATCATGTCATACAAATGTAAGTCCTAATTAATTAAAATTGGCAGTATTGCAATATTAAATAAATTCCTAAATTGAAGCCACACAATAGGATAGTTTGGGAAGTTGCCAAGATTCTTCTTGGATCCTTAGCTTCTCCTACTTTGCTTCCTTTGGACTCCTGAAATTAATTGTCCCAAATTTGAGCTAATCCCTATTGAAATTCCCAAAATTCAATCCTTTGAAAACCTTAAACTTTGAAATTCTTAAGAGCAAAACCACTAATCATTATCGAGAGTTTTCTTAAACGATTCCCGTCATTTAAGATGTAATTAACTATAGGGGCTTGCCCTTATAGGGAACTTTAAGAACCCAGGTAATATAAACTCTGCTTAATTCAGTTATATTAAGCAGGGGAATTTGTCGGCTTATAAAACTGGTTCGCAGACCAAACGGATGTCATAAATCTTTTAGTTTATTTAATCGAGCCCCATCATCAAGCAGTGTGTCTATTCTTCGGTATAAATACACGGTTTGTGGTGCGGTGCTCGTTTATATAAACTATTCGGGATGTCAGATCGGTTTGATTTTATATCTTAAAATTTTCAAATTTAAAAATTATTTTCAAAATCAAATGCTACTTTCCAAATTATATATATATTTAAATTAAATTTAAAATATGAAAATTCGCCGACAACTTTTGTAGGCGACCTCCTTTTCAAAATACAACACTCAACCTAAAAATATGCTGACAATTTCTAGAGACTCCGCTGGGGATTAGTTCCTCTCTCCATTTTTGATTAGATGATTTTTCTTTCATAAATCGATAGTGAGTCCATATCCCTAGTGGACCAAAACTATCATTCTTCCGTTGGAATACCCCGTTCATTTCTGTCTTGAAAGAGTATAGCCAACTCCTCTCGGATTTAGGAGCCACTGTTTAGACACCCCTAAACGGAGAGGTTCCGAGATCCTTTTACCTCTTTTCTGAGGTGGGGTGGACCCCCAAAAGGTGTTAGTTTAGGAGCGGTCCTTCGAGTCGAGAAGTCTTGCATAAGACTTTCTCTTTCTTTCCAATTCTAAATCGGGCCCTTTACCTTTTCTATAACATTTTTCCCTTAATTGTTTTGTTTCTAACAAACAAACCTCCTAATAAACAATCTCTTTTAAAAATCACAAATACACTTAGATAAACGAAAATGTGTTTGGACTTTTTCTTTTTTTCGTCCTAAACTTTGCGAAAAAAAGAAGCATAATTCGGGACTGACATTTGGAATCTGCTCTGCAGAAAATGACTGCCCCAAAGTTAATCTTTTCCTTCACCAATGGAATGGACTTCGACGTTTACAAGGATGAGCTGCCCGAAAATGGGATCATCCGTTTCGGACAAGGATTCGGCAACACAGATGTCAAGTTCGCTGATGTCACTCTTTTCACACTAATGGACAAAGTGTCAGAAACTGAAAAGCCCGTGATTGAGTTCAACCTGAAGTCGACTCAAGAATTCCCTCCCTTACAAAGGGTTCCAGCTGAAAGAAGTACTACTGTTCGTAGGAGGACTGTTGTCTCTACCCCCACCGATCTAGTCATCTCTGCACCCTACCCCGACTTCTGCCAAACTGAAGGGGAAGGAAATCCAAGTCTGTGATGAGCCTGTCACCATGGAGGGTATAGATTTTGCTACAATACCATCTATTTTTTAGATTGGGTCCAATTCAAGAGTTACACCCCTAACTCGGACTCAATGAAGAAATAGAAACAGAAAGATCGCCAAGATTGAGAAAGCCAGAGCTATTGAAGTTGCTTTTCTAGATGAAATTCCTGAGGAAAGAGAAGAACTGCCTGAGTATATACCTCTGTTGGAAGGGAAGAGGTTTCACCCTCTCTCTGCCGCATCAGATGAAGAGGATATCCGTAGGATCGCCGCTGCATTACCCCGACCTGCGTACTACAACAATTACAAGAGGAAAGGGATAAGACTACGCCATTGGCTCGACTGCAAGCTGTTATAGAAAGATTGTCAAAGAAAGAAAGATGCTCTGTGCCAGAAATCTTAAGAAGGATAGGACGGGTGCCAGCTATATCCCGCCTCGGACCGTGAATAGAGCCTGTTGCTACCACAGAGAAACCAAAGAAGAAGATAAAAGCCAGTTCACCCGTCGTTGTATCGGGTCTACAAATTAGGGAGGATACCACCTTCCAGCATATAGCCGACAGATCATCCGGTCCTAGGCTTCCGCCTGCGAGAAGGATGGTATGGCGACCTACTACTGGTGAGCTAAGACCAAAAAAATGTCCTGAGAAGAAAAGTCTCGTTAGGAGACTTGAATCAGAAGAAAGTGCTACTGCAATAAAGGGGACTCCCGGAAAGGAAGTTCAACAACCGTCACGAGACAACTGCGAGACCGTGCGGAAAAGGCCACTACAGGATGCGATGGACAAGTTAATGACCGACATCAGACGGTTAGCAAAAGAAAGAGAAGAAAAACTAGAAGATGAAGTTGACTCATCAGAGTTCATGGATGAGGAGTATGCCGAGATCAATATGGTTGAAACTCGAGCATCATCCGCTTCACAAGGTGCTCCAGCAGCTGCGGAAAGAGATGAACCGGAAGTGATGAGGGCACAACTTCAGGAAAGAGATGACACAATTTCCCAGATGGCAAAGAGAATGGAAGAGATGGCTGCTGCCTTAGCCACTCTCCAGAGTCAGGTACAACCTCAGAAAGAGACACCCCAGAGATCATCCATATTGCAGATGGAGGAAAAGAGATAACATTCGTCAACGGAGACGAACAACCAAAGAAAGATCCTGCACAAAGCATGATTCCAGAAAAGGACATTAAAAACATGGTAGAACAGCAGGTACGAGAAGCCCTAGCACAATCCAAGAGTGGAGCATCTATTTAGACGGGTAGACCTTACCCCGAAGAGTTTGATGCAGTCCAATACCCGAAAGACTTTGTACAACCTCTATTTAAGACTTTTGATGGGACGGGAAACCCTCGGCAGCATGTCGCACATTTCATGCTAGTTGCTGCAATGCCGGTGGGAGTGACGCTCTACTCTTCCATTAGTTCGTCAGCAGTTTATCAGGGATTTCCATCGACTGGTACGCAGAATTGCCGAATGGTTCAGTAAAGACCTTTTCAGAACTGGAGAATCTCTTCGTTAAACAATTTGTCGAGGCTCAACACCACATCACTATCGGTGATCTAGTGGTGGAGCAACAGAAGCCGAACGAGACTTTAGTGGATTACATACTTCGATGGAGAAACTTAAGCATGAAGTGTGAACCACAGCTTCAAGAAAAACATCCAGTCGGCATCCTACTTAAAAGTATCCATGGCCCGATAGCACTTCTCCTTAAAGGATTTACAATCAAGACTTTCGAGAAGTTGCTTAGCAAGGCCGGGAGCTTCCAAGAAGAGGCAAAGTAGTTAAGTTTCGTAGACAAGACCGATAAGCAGAAAACTGTAAAGACATTTGAAAAGAAATTTGGAATCGTCGCGGCAGTAGATAAGGGCAAGCAACCGGTTCAAATACAGTCAGAGCGGCCACAGCCTAGTTATCAACCATCGCAACGGACTTATCAGCAACCTCAGCAGGGCTATCAGCAACCTCAGCAGGGCTATCAGCAACCTCGTCCGAGCTATCAGTCGCCTCAGCATTATGAACAACCGCCTCATTCATCGTGTTCCTTAAGAGAACTCCTAAATAGAGAAGATGTTCCGCAGCTTAATGAAGACAACAGATTTTCAGCTGCCAGAGCCCAAGAAGCCAGAGGAAGTCAATAAGAAAGATCATCCGAACTATTGCCCTTACCACCAGATGGTCGGACACAAGATAGAGGATTGCATCACTTTCAAGAGTTGGCTTGATGACAATCTCCGGAGAGAGAAAATAACGATCCCAAAGGAATACATGAAGGAACCCCAGAAGGGAGGTTCCGTCAACCTTATTTCCACGGATCTCATTATTCTGATAAACCCATACACGACTGATGATGGATGGCATACTGTCTGGACAAGATCATCGAAGAAAATTTTGGATCACATCCAGACTGCTTCGGTACGCGCTTCAACTCAGAGTTTGAAACCTGTCGAGCCGGCACTATCACTTGCGATTAAAGAACCACCCCAGAAGGAGGAGAAGATCGCGGAAGAAAAAAGATCGAGGCTCCGAAGGGTAGACTAGGGGCCGCTTATCCTAGGATTGTTGTTTCCAATTTGGGGAGAAATCCTCGAACTCCGACTCGTATGATTATCTCGCTCGCTCCGCGAGATCTTATAATGATAAGGGTTATGGCGTTGGCTACGTTTTGACTGTTTCTAACGATTACGTAACTAACGACAACTGGCTTAATCCGGATCTCGAATCCCATACAAATAACGATTCTCAAATCATACTCAACCTCGACGACCACGACAAAGAAGATGTTCGCAAAGGAGGCTACAAAAGCTCGACAAGCAACGAGTCCATTCATGAATTTCAAGGAGCTCCAATCGCGATAGAATTGGAGTTATCAGATTCCGAAGCAACGCCAAAAGAGCCAGACATTCCAATTCAAGAGGATACACCGGTAGATTCAACACCACATTCAGAAGAAATAACTGAAATAAATTTAAGAAGTGGAAAAGTTCTACCCCCGAGAATGGGTTCAAAGGATAAAGGAAAGCAGGTGGTTGCTTAGGAAGAGCCAACCCAAGCAGAAGAATTGCCCATTCGGGAAGAAACCAAGGAAATGGTAATAAAGTGGACTATAACGTGCTAGCCCATCTTAGGAAGCTATCAGCCAAACTAAGCATATACGGCGCTGTGATCCTATCGAAGGAGATGAGGGAGGCTCTGATCAAGGCTTTACATGATCCAGAGATTTGTTTAGCTCAAATGGCCGGTGATTCTTTCGACGAGGTTTGCTCGTTAAGAGAACAACGACGTGTTACCTTCACGGACAATAATGTATTACTGGGAACAGCTGATCACAACCGACCATTATACATTTCAGTCACTATTGGAAAGTTTACGCTCTCCAGAGTGTTAGTTAATCCGGGAGCATCAATCAACATAATGAATCTTCAGACGCTAGCATATTTGGAAATTGATGCTTGCGAGCTTGAAGCAGACAATATGCTATTAAGTGGCTTCAATCAAAAAAGAGAAAGAGCTCTTGGATCGATAACACTACTAATGAAGACCGGTGATTTAGCAAAGACAACCGTAAAATTCCACATAATTGATTCTGAAACATCGTTCAACGCTCTACTGGGTCGACCGTGGATCCAAGAAAACTGGATGGTACCGTTGTCTCTGCACCAGTGCATAAAGTATTACGAAGGAGGGGAACAGTGCATCAAAGGTGATTTGCAACCGTTCTCTGTGCACGAAATTGGAATTCATGAAGATGCGGCCTACTACGCGCCTCCGAATAAAACAATCTTTTCCAGAAGTACCATACCAAATGAAGCAAAAGAAATTCGAGTCGATGAAGAACCCGAAGTTCTAGTCCAACAGTTACTCACCACTCACTTACGACGAGATGGTGAAGATTTCTCCAGAACTCGCACCCGAGGTCAAGGCCGGGGACGAGGACGTGGAAGAAATGTTGAAACAGTTGGACAGAAGAAACTGGTCATTGATGTTGATTGGGAGAACAGATCCGAAGAAGAAGAAGAAATTGAGTAAGAAGCAGCGACAATAAGTCAAAAGAAACCCCAGTTCAAGATCTCTCTCGAAGATGAAAAGAATGAAGAATGCAAATCAATGTACGAGAAGATTAACCATTATGTACATACTATGACCCTGACCCCGATCCATTCTAATAAGATTGAGGGTATGGTGGTCAAGGAAGTGCATGGTGGTGGTACTAAACCAATCAAGTTTTACCGTGGTGCTTCTTCTTCCAATACTTAAAAAGATGTATGATTTGAAGATGTTACTTCATCTGAATTAATGGAATTACCTTTTGAGTGGTACTCTCCCTGTGTTGAAAATTTAATTCAACGCGGTGTCTTACCTCGACGATGGACAAAAGGCCGATCACAACACTTTGAAAAATTATGGAATAATGTCGGTCGGCCTCCCAATTCAAAACATGGTCTCGGATTCGGCACAGTAAGATCAGTTGATGATACGGGATTTTGCTTGGTTGTCACTTGCAAACCTAATAAAGACTGCTTGGAAGCTTCATAAGACCTTGAGGATCTACCAATTGGCGACGCTCCACCAGAATTCGAGGAAGAAATCAAATCTACAATAGACGAGTTAACGGAAGTTAACTTAGGTACTAGCGAAGAACCTAAGCCTACCTTTGTTAGCTCCTTACTCAATAAAGAAGACTCTGAGGAAATAATCAAGCTATTAATGGAATTCAAGGACTGTTTTGCTTGGAGTTACGACGAAATGCCAGGATTAGCTCCAGAAGTCGCAGTTCACAGGCTAGGAGTAGATCCCACTGCTGTTCCAATCAGACAAGCCCCTAGAAGAATGCATCTAGAAATTGAGCAATAACTAATAGTCGAAGTTAAGAAGCTAATGGAGCTAAATTTGTCCGTGAAGAACAATACCCTACTTGGTTAGCCAATGTGGTACCAGTCAGAAAGAAGAATGGTCAGATCAGAATCTGCGTGGATTTCAGAGATTTGAATAAAGCATGTCCAAAGGATGAATTTCCACTACCAATCCCAGAACTGATGATCGACATCGCTTCGACGCATGAAATCTTCTCATTTATGGATGGATCGTCGGGATACAACCAGATAAAGATGACACCAGAAGATGAAAAGCTCACGACATTCAGAACACCGATCGAAGTGTATTGCTACACAGTAATGCCATTCGGACTAAAGAACGCAGGAGCAACATACCAAAGAGCGATGAAGAAGATTTTTTATGATCTCATTCACAACCAAGTCGAGTGCTACGTGGATAAAGTGGTCATCAAAAGTAAACTGAAGGAAGATCACCTGTATGATTTGAGAATTGTTTTCGAGCGACTAAGACAATACAACCTTAAGATGAATCCCTTAAAATGCGCTTTCGGCGTCACCTCAGGGAAATTCTTAGGATTTGTTGTCCGACATCGCGGGATTAAAATCGATCCGGAAAAGATTAAAGCTATTTTAGAAATGCCTCCTCCCAAAACTTTGAAACAACTACGATCCTTTCAAGGGAAGTTGGCATATCTTCGACGCTTTATCTCGAACTTGTCAGGTAGGTGTCAGCCCTTCTCGGCATTAGTTAAAAAGGATCCCAAATTAGTTTGGGATGAGAAATGTCAGCGGGCTTTCAAGGACGTTAAGCAATATTTAATGACACCTCATGTCTTAGCAGCCCCAGTCTCGGGTAGACCGTTGATACTTTATACCGCGGCTTTAGACGACTCCCTTGGACCCCTGCTAGCCCAGGTCAATAACGAGAGAAAAGAAAATGCTCTCTACTACCTAAGTCGTTGTCTAATCCCAACGGAAGTAAAGTATCCTCCAACTGAGAAACATTGTTTGGCCCTGATCTTCGCCGCTCGAAAGCTCAGGCATTACATGCTTTCTCATAAGGTCAACCTTATTTCGGGAGTTAATCTGTTGCAATACTTGATGACCCGTTCGACGCTTTCTGGAAGACTTGCCAGGTGGTCGATGATACTATTGCAATTCGACATAACTTTCGTTCCTCTTCGCGCCGTAATGGGACAAGTCCTAGCAGACTTCCTCGCAGCACACCCTTTACCGGCGGATTCGTCTCTCAACGACGATTTGCCTGATGAGCAGATAATGAGCCTAGAAGACCCTGATGATCGGCGTTGGGAACTATACTTCGACGGTGCGTCCTCAGCACAGAAGAACAAAGAATTGCAAATGATAGTGCCCGGTAAGGCAGGAATCAGACTAATTTTTATAACACCGGAGCGGGGGATGTTAAAATACTCCTACCACTTAACAGAACCGTGTACAAACAACGAGGCAGAATATGAAGCCCTTATAACCGGATTAGAATTAACCATTCAGATGAGAATAACAGACATCAACATCTACGGAGATTCTTAGTTGATCATTCAACAGGTCGCCGGACAATACAGAATTTTAAAGCCAAAACTCGAGCAGTACTTTCAGTATGCCATGAAACTGTTGGAGCAAATTCCAAACGTAACAATCTACAAGATTCCCAGAAAAGAAAATGCTCTCGCCGATGCGCTAGCCCGCCTTGCAAAGGAATTTGCCTGCTCGCGGATGAGTCGATCGAAGTGTCGGCTCGGGGACGACGAGTCCTATCACGGCTCGACATGGATACAATACACAAATCGGAAACATCGAAGAAAACATTGCAAGCAGGTGACGTAAAATACGTAAGATCGGCGACGACCATTAATAGACTACTTGCAAATAGAAACCTATCGGATGATAAGTCGATAGCCCATCAAATCAAGAAAAGAACTCTGTCTTACGTATTAATAAACAATACATTATACAGAAGGTCTTTTTTCAGATGTGGCTAAGATGCCTGAGCTTGTCCGAGGCTCGTGAAATTGTTAAAGAAGTACATTCAGGACTTTGTGGCGCTCATCAGTCGGGTCCGAAAATGAAAATGAAGATTAAAAGACTAGGGTACTACTGACCCTCAATGATGATCGACTATATGAAAGTTGCCAAAAGTTGTCACCAGTGCCAAGTGCACGGAGTGGTTCTACACCAACCTCCAAATGTGCTACATCCGACAATCGCATCGTGGCCATTTGAGTGTTGGGGCATAGATATAGTGGGTCCGATAGAACCACCTTCTTCAAGAGGACATCGCTTCTTTCTTGTAGCTACAGACTACTTTTCTAAATGGGCCGAAGCTATACCACTCAGAGAAGTGAAGGCACACCACGTGCTACAGTTTTTCAAGAACCAAGTCGTCTACCGTTTTGGGGTACCGCGCAGGATCATTTCAGATAATGGGTCTGCATTTAAAAGTACAAAGATCAACAACTTTGTCAGAAGAAACGGGATCGATTGGCGATACTCAATGATCTACTACCCAAGAGCAAACGACTTGGCCGAGGCTTTTAATAAAACTCTCGTTCAAATTTTAAAGAAAACTTTGGACGACAACAAGAGAAATTGGCACGAGAAGTTGTTAGAAACCTTATGGGCCTACAGGACGACTTTTAGGACTCCTACTCAGTCTACGCCTTACGCTTTAGTGTACGGGTCCGAGGCCGTCTTACCCCTGGATGTTCAGCTTCCGTCACTCCGAATTGCAGTTGCAGAAAAGATCACTAAAGAAGAAAATGCCAGACTACGACTAGAAGAATTGGAAAGCTTGGAAGGGAAAAGACTTTCCGCACAGCAGAATTTGGAACTGTATCAAGCTAAGATGATCCAGGCCCATGATAAACTGGTCCGCCTAAGAAGTTTCAAAGTCAGTGACTTAGTTCTTGTTCTCAGAAGACCTAATCTTGCACATCACAAGATAGGTGGTAAATTTGAACCAACATGGGAAGGGCCATTCGTGGTCGAGACAGTCTACTCGGGAGGTTCCTACCAACTGGTGATCGCCGTGGAGAACGACCCATGCTTCCAATCAATGGACGGTATTTAAAGAAGTATTACGCAACCTGATGTTTCGAAGGGTGGCCTCTAAAGTAGAATCTTATCCCTAGAAACACGGGTGAAGTAATCACTTTGTGATTGGGTCCGAACCCAAAACAAAATAAAATGGATGATAAAAAAAGTCTCATCAACAAAAATGTTAAAAAGAAAACATGGGAAATCATAATAATAAAATGTCAATCTTTCCTCTTAAATCGATTCATTCCTGATATTTTCTCATCTCTTTCTACTTCCTTTAAATTTAAAAGTGAATAAGAATTTTTAAGTGTTTTTTCTTATTGTTCTTGTTTTTAGTACAACCCCTGATCCTTTCCTTGTTTCTTTCACAGGGAAATGTAGAACGGGTGTTTGGTTCTAAACTTTAGAAATGGCGTGAGTCTAGAACTTGATGAAAAGAGGGTGAGGGATGGAGCAGTGATAGAGATCGACTCAGACTTCACACCAGCCGGCTTACAAGTACGAAGAAAATGATTGGATCCCGCTGATCGAGAAGAACTTCACAGCCAGACAGTGATGAAAATGGGTGGCCCGAGCCACCAATCCAGCAACAAGAAAAGAAAAGCAAATGTCGCGCATGCAACCGGAGAAGATAAGAAAGTTAAGTCCGTGGTTGCCACAGCAGAGAGTAGACTAGTCCGCGCCGCGCCCGCAAAAATTCAAGGGGCAAGGAGAGCTACTCTCACTGCTACCCAGTGAAGAAATAAGAATCGTCGCATTCGCAAAATGTTGACCAAGTTAGCAAAAGATCAACATAAACAGACAGTGGATACAGTTAGTGCAAATGCTCCAAGGAGACCGGTTCGTCAGGAACCAGGAAGAAGAAACTCAACTCCAAGAAGGTCGAAACAGATAAAAGAAATACCAAGAAAAGAAGAAATAGAGTCGGTACCTCGACGCCGAGCATATGTATTGGATTCGAAGAGTCTTGTTGCGAAAGCAACCCCGGAGGAAGTCCCTACGGAGACTCTCCCCGAGGAGCCGAGACATGCAGAAGAACGTGCTGGGGTTGAGCCATACATCCCGCAGTATGTTACTAGACACCGAGGACTTCAGATGATCCCGAAATACGAGCTGGAGAAAATGCAACTAATTGAGAAGAAAACCTTTGAATACTTTGAAAGAATTAGAAACAAGAGGGTCAACATCTTGGAAGGCCTCGAGCTACATACAGATGTTTTCTCAGATTATGAGCAACAATAAATTGTAGATTGCATCATTGAATTGTAGAAAATGGGTCGAGCTGGCCGCCTGAGAGAAAAGACATATTCAGAACCCCGAAGATGGATGCCAGGAAAGGGAAGAGTTACAATCCAATGCGAATGTTGCTACAATTTTGCCACAGACAGAAAAGGAAATCCACCAGGGATACTCCGTCGCAGTGAGGTGGATCCGATGCCAAGAATCATCAAGAGAAAGGTGAAAAGGATGATAACATGGAGGGTAATGCCTGCAGATTGCATACCCAACAGATGCATTATTAACATCTACAAGGAAGGCGACTGCATACCACTGCATATAGACCATCATGACTTTGTTAGACCCTTCTGCACAGTGTCATTCGTCAACCAGTGCAACATCATGTTCGGATCTAACCTCCGGATTGCAGGCCCCGGTGAGTTCCGAGAGCCGGTAGAGATACCACTACCGGTAGGTTCCGTCCTGGTGTTAAAAGGAAACAGAGCAGACATTGCGAAGCATTGCATTCCAGGAGTGCCTGTGGAGTGGATCTCAGTTACTTTTAGAAGAATGGATGACAGAAAAATGCCTTACCACTTTCAGCCAGATCCGTAATTGGAGAGTCTCCGCCCTACGAGCCGCGAGTTACATGGGAAATAACACACCTCCAATACACATCCATGCAGGCATTCCCGCCAAGGGTGGCTTGGAAGGTGATGTTATTGCTCATGTTTCTTACTATTCGGACATGGATTTTTGCGGACGCTTTTGGATGGATCAACAAGAATCTTACACGATCCGTTTTGGATTTACATGGATTGTATGAGACATTAAATTTCCGAGGAAAATGTCATCATGACTAGATCAAGTTGTATGATGTACTTTCAAGCAAGTTGGAATGAAAACGACTACGTCATATTTTGCCTTCACCTCTTTTTGTGCAAATTGACTGGGAAACACCATTAGAGTTAAATGAACTTTGAACGAAGAACAGAAAATAAAACAAAATAAAAGAGAATCTTTCCTAAAAATCCAAATATTAAAATGAACTTCAAAATTTATATGAACACTAAATAAACGACAAAAAAAAAATAATAATAAAATGGGATCGTTAAAGGACAAACAAAATGAATCTAAATCTCAAACTGAATTCCAATCTGAATCCTCTGATTCGAACCTTTCAGTTCTTTCCTCAATTGAAATCTGTTTGAAACTCTTTTGAAATTTGAATATTTTCCTCGACTTATTGCTAAGTCAAGTTTTTTCAGCTTGGTACACTTACCAGCTCCTTTCAGCTCTCTTTCTTCTGTATCTTAGAGGATCGACTAGTTCTATTGACACGGAGCCACGAACTTTGTTCGATTTGGTTCTGATGGCACGAGGCTGGGTCCCTCTTCATACATATAAATCTTCGAGGCTAGAGCCTAACTTCTAGTCCTCTTTCAAATTTCCGAGACTGGTACCTAAATTCCATTTCTCTTCCTTCGAGGTCGGTACCTAAATTCCGACTCTCATTCGAATTGATACCTAAATTTCAATTCTAAATTTCTGAGACTGGTACCTAAATTCCAGTTCTCTTCCTTCGAGGTCGGTACCTAAATTCCGTCTCTCATTCGAGATCGATACCTAAATTTTGATTCTCTTTTGAATTGATACCTAAATTTCAATTCTAAATTTCTGAGACTGGTACCTAAATTCCAGTTCTCTTCCTTCGAGGTCGTTACCTAAATTTCGACTCTCATTCGAGATCGATACCTAAATTTCGATTCTCTTTCGAATTGATACCTAAATTTTAATTCTAAATTTCCGAGACTGGTACCTAAGTTCTAGTTCTCTTCCTTCGAGGTCGGTACCTAAATTCTGACTCTCTTTCGAGATCGATACCTAAATTTCGATTCTCTTTCGAATTGATACCTAAATTTCAATTCTAAATTCCCAGACTGGTTCCTAAATTCCAGTTCTCTTCCTTCGAGGTCGGTACCTAAATTCTGACTCTCATTCGAGAACGATACCTAAATTTCGATTCTCTTTCAAATTGATACCTAAATTTCAGTTCTAAATTTTCGAGACTGGTACCTAAATTCTAGTTCTCTTCCTTCGAGGTCGGTACCTAAATTCCGACTCTCATTCGAGATCGATACCTAAATTTCGATTCTCTTTCGAATTGATACCTAAACTTCAATTCTAAATTTCTGAAACTGGTACCTAAATTCCAGTTCTCTTCCTTCGAGGTCGGTACCTAAATTCCGACTCTCATTCGAGATCGATATCTAAATTTCGATTCTCTTTCAGGTTTGATACTTAAATTTCAAATCTCACTCTCTCGAGATGAGTACCTAAATTCTGATTCTCATCCTTTTTTTTATCGATACTTAAACTCTGATTCTAACTCCGAGGATGGTACCTAAATTCCAGTTCTCTTTGCAATCTCGAGGTTGAAACCTAGGTTTCAATTCTCATTTCAAATCCAAATTTCAAATTCAAAATTTCCTTAAATCGATTTCAAATTAAACTTCAATCGAAATTGAAACTCAGAACAAATCGAAATCTAAACTCACACATTAAAACTTGAAATTTAAAAGTAAAATGAAGTCTAAATCAAATTCCTCAGATCTTGTGATTTGGAGCTCACTTCCTTTTCCATTCCCCAGCGAGAGTTCAGGGATCTTCAGTCTTAAAGATCTACCTGATATTCCCCAGCGGAAATTCTTCTACTTCGTCCTAAGTTTGTCACTTGGACATCTGTGTTGGTTGGTTGATCTCTTCGGTCAATGCCAATACGTACGGTGTGCTTGGTTAGCACACCACACCTATTGGGAGTCCATTTGTTGACCTCAATTTTGATGAGGTCTTTTGCTTCTCTCTTTAGTACTTAGGATCTAGCCTTAGGCTTTTCCTTTGACTAATCTTAGAGGACTAGAAATGGAACCCACCACTTAGAAATTCAAACACCTCTTAACTCTCTGCAAACCCCACAAGCTTGATTGTAGACCCCTAATCCCCTAGAGGGTTGAAATCAAATGTGGAGGTTTAAAAGATGAGTTCCTTATAAGACTTTTTGGCCTTAGGAATACCCTGGATGGCCTGGTCTGGTGAGGGTTGACTTGCACATACACTACACTCTCACACACATTCCAAGTCCTAAAACCACACTCTCACCCAACTTGACCTCCTGACTCATGTAGATAATTCATATGGATGGTCCTTAACCCCTAAGCCCCTGGCTAAGAGGGTTAGGAACAACATAGTGAATGCCCCAAATGAGTCCTCTCATGGCTCATATGGGCTTAATATGGCTTCATGACTCAACCAAAATGATTCCATTTCACTCACATTTGATCAATCTTCTTTTTTTTTCAAAATTTCAATTTTTGACCCCCGGGGCCCCAGACCCACCAAACCTACCAAATGTCCTTGAAATGACCCAAAATATGCAAAATTGCCTAAATTACCCAAGGTCCCTCAAAATCAATCCTAAACACTTCCCACCATTCAAATTGACCATCTTTGGCCAAAAATACCAAAATTTCCAAAAATACCCCTAAACCCCCCAAAATTACCAAAATACCCTTTTGCCCCAAAAATCCAAAAATTCAGAAAATTCCCAAAAAGTTCCAGATAATCCCAAATATTACCCATTTCATTTTGTTCAACTACACCATGGACCAATTTTGCCAATTTACCCCACTTTTACCAAAACCCCCAACATTTTTAACCCAAGTGAACCCAATGTCAAACCAAACCACCCCAATTGACCTCAATTCTAGTCCAATTCAATTCTAAACTTCAATTCAATATCCTCAACATCAATTTAGACCAAATCCAAGTCCAATTTGATTGACATTTGAGCCCGATTTCAATTTGAAGCCTAAGGCCCAATTTTGGCCCATGACCTAAACCTAGCTCAAACCAACCCAATTCAACTCCAATTGGCCCCAAATCTTTTTTAAAGCCTTCCTAACACCCCCATAAACAAAACACTAACTTGATTTGCCCACAATTTGAACCTAAACTCCACCCAAACCTAACCCAAAACCAAAATCCCTTAAATTGACCTAAGCCCAAACCTGACCCAAATGGGCCCAAATCCCAAAATCAAAGCCCAACCAAAGTTGAAAACTCTTTGTGACACTTCCATAAACATTTCTCAACATTAATTTTACATCAAATCTAACTTTAGCCCAACCTTAAACCAAGCTAGCTCAATTTGAACCACTTTGGTCCCTTTACTAAAAGACCCACATTAAACCCAATTCAATTCAAAATCACTTCAAATTTGTTCCAAATCACTCATGACACATCCCTAAACTAAACCCAAAATTTATTTGGCATGATCCTTTACAAAATTTTCATCCTAAATTTACTTTAAATCCAAAAGCCCACTTCCTTAAACCACTTTAAAAGCCCATCCAAAACCATTTCAAAAGCCCAAAATCTATCCTAAAGCCCACATGACATTTTCATTTGTCATCCTTTTAACCAAAATCAACCCCTAAGTTTTAAATCCATGATCAAATGATTCCAAATCAAGCCTCATGCCAAATCACCCCTAAAAATGCCAAAAATCCCTAAAACCCATTTTCATGAAACTTGGCTAAGCCATTCCCAAGCCACATGAAGTCATGAAGCCATTTCTTAAGCCACATGTAAGCCATGTGAGTTGTGCCCCATGTCATCATGCCACTTGGGCAAAAGGAGGGACCTCTTTCTTGATTCCCTTAAAGTGATTAAACACTACCATGTCTCCCTTAACCCATGCTTAAGCCTAATTGTACTTGGATTGTGACTTGACCCCACTAATCAAGCTGAACCAAATGACTTTCCCTCAGCCCAAACCAGGTCATGGGAGGGTGAACCAAACCCATTTGCATGAGTTGACCAAAATAAGCCCAAAATGAGCTTCCCCCTATGCTATTTCATTCTAACTCCTTTACACATGTCCAAAGCCAATTATTGGCATCAAACTCAAGCATTAACCTCCCTGACCTTGAGGGAGACCCATGCCTGGCCGGCCAGCCACCACAGCCGCCGGAAACCACCAGGCCGAGAGCCTTATTTGGCTTCAAAAAAATTAAACCCACTGGCTGAGCTGTCCCATGCCCAATGGATATTGCAGCTGTTCTTCTCCTCCCTTGAGCAGCTGATCCCAGCCTCCAATTGCCCCTAGGAAGCCCTCCAGCCACCTCTATTTAAACACCACCACCTCTCGGCCAAAAGGAGGTGTTGAACCAAAACTTACCAAAACTCTGCCAAAATCACTCCAAACCCCTCTCCAGACATAGAGAACTTGATCCCCACTGAAATCCGGACCTAAAACCCTCTCCGCGACTCGATTTCCGAGTTGAAAATCCACCTAAAAACGGACACTTCACCACGGTGAGCCAATCTCCAAATTGATTGATCCTACACCTTCACCGGACCAAGAGGAGAAGTTCCCAAGCAAAAGCCCCTCACCGGGCCGGCCATTGCTTCCAGCCTCCAAGCATTGTGATCGGCCTGGGTCACTTTCATACCTAGACAATTCCCCAGAGCCAGAGACTTCATCTGGAGCTTTCTTGAACTCGATCGAAGGTGACACAACTCTCAGATCGAAGCTTCACTTCTCTGAGCAAAGGTATGAACTCATTCTTCCTCCCGAGCTTCCAGCAATTCTCCATTTTGTTTAGGTTGATTTCATAGCCTATAAACCGTATGGATGTGTTTGTCTCTTCAAGATGAATCGATAGAGTATAAGTACTCGAAAATCCATTGAGAATCGAGAGAGATATTAGGGTTTGAGTGTGGACGGTCACGGGTGCACACCAGTCGTAGACGATGACCAGGAGCCGTTGGATCGCGCGTGTATCGAACAGACGATCAAGATCAAGCTGGACAACACAATGGTACGTGAACCGCGGGCCCCTGAAGAGCTGAGTCAGATGGCGACGCCGAATCACAGCGCGACGCGTGGGCTTTCGGAGCTGCCGAGGTTGACGCGGCGCCGCGTGGATAAGTAGGAAATTAGGGTATTTTTGAATTATTTAAATGCCCTGAACTTCAAAAATTCATATCTTTGCATAGAAAAATCACAAAATAAAAATAAAAATACCCTCTTGCTCAGTGAACAGAGGAGAATAATGTGGAAAAGAAATCAAATTAATTGGATGAGTATTTTATTTTTAATAATTTATTTATTGTTTTCAATGTTTTGATTCTCCATTTGCATAGACAATTCACCATGGCATGAGACCATAGGGCTTCTAAAGCCTCTGATCTTGGGAACATTCCCTGAATTTTTCAAGGTCAGAGGCCATCTCTGTGAAAAGTTATTGATTTTTCAAGTTCATGTCACTATTTTAGGTATTTTAATTCCAATAATTTTCATGTTGTAAAATAAATTCTAGGAAAGTTTGGTGAGGTTTCTTAGGACAAGAGGACCCTATGAAAAATATTTTTTGAGTTAATTCATTCATAATAACCTTAATTAGCCTAAACCCCTAAAATTGAATTTAATTTAATTAAGGTTAACGACACATCAAATTGACTTGAAAACAATTCTCCATTACTCTTTAGGGTCAGATGAACCTTACATAAAATTTTGAAATCAATTGGACTTGATTAACCCAACCAAATAGATTGATTAAGCCTCATAAGCAAAATGGAACTTTAAAAATTCATAACTCCAAAAATACTTTTTAAAAATTCACAAAAATGGTTTTGGAGCTTCTCTGATATCAGGGGAGTTCAGGAAAATAAAACTGAAATTTTTTTAAAAAGTTGATTTTTCACAATATTTTAATATTTTAATAATTAAAAAATTATAAAAATCATAAAAGTATTAAAAATCATAAAAATGTCACATTTTAACTCCTAATCACTTAGGAATAAACCAAATATTTTTCCTAAGTCCCTAGGATAAGATATTGAATTTTATAGGCTTAATGTAATTTTTAATATTAAAAAAATGAATTTTTAACCTTTTTCACTAAAATAATTCTAATAAATCAACGAAAAATTAGAAAATTAGAAAATTTGTTTTTTTAGACTCCTTGAGGTTAAAGAAATTTAATAAAAATATAAAATCTATTTTTCAACTTTTATTTTATTTTAAAATTAATTAATACTCTAAAACTCAAAATAATTATAATAAATAAAATATAATTCAAAAAATAAAAAAATTTGGTCCAAGTGGTCCTCTGGTCATTAGGAACATTTCATAGTTTTCTTAAGAATAGAAACCTTTCTTTGGTCATGTTGTTGAATTTTCTTTGAAAACCCCTATTTTCTACTAAAAATAGTTATATAAATAAATTAAATTCAGAAAAATCACATTTTATCCTCAAATGTCTTAATTGACATGTGAGTAAGGTGACATAAAAATTTCAAATTCATTTGAGCTCAATTTAGTGAGTTATGAAATAAATAAGCTTAAAAGGGCATAATGGTAATTAAAAATTTTAACCCTTAATTAAAACTTTAGGTTTAATCAAAATGGGGGATAAAATATTTGATTTTAACTTTCTCTTGGATGATTGAAACTTAAGGAAATTAAGGGGTAGAAACCCATTAAACACTTTGAAAATATCAAAATGAAACTTTAATTAATTAAATAATTTAAATTTTGGAAAGAGTATATTTAAAACTTGGATTATTAAAATAGGGATATTATTTAGAAGATATTTATTCTTTAATTTAAAAATCCCTAAATAAGTCACTTTAATAATATTTAATTCTTAATTAAAAATTAAAATAATAATCCAAATTAGCAATTAAAACTAAAATTAAATTAAATTAAAATTAAATTAAATTAAAATTAAATAAACTTAAATTAAATTAAAATCAAATTAAAATTAAATAAAATTAAATTAAATTAAATTTAAATTTAATTAAAATTAAATTAAATTAATTTAAAGTAAAAAACCATTTAACAACAAACCTAAATGAAATCATTAAGAGTTAAATCAAAATATATCAATAATTTCAATATCTCTTTCTATCTAAGTAAATTTAAAACATGAACATCAACTTGAAATACCAAGATAATTGAAAATGTAAAGATTTAAATTAAATCTAAAATAATTTGAACACTATTCCAAACTTAAAATTATTAATTAAAACCTCATAATTAAATTAAAACATTTTAAACCATTAACTCAAACTTTAAATTAAGAATGAATAAAATTCTCGATAAACCAACTTGCCCTTAAAAGCTTTAATTATTATAACTCTTAAATAGAGTATTAAGTGAAATGTCACTTCATTCATCAGGTAATCAAATACCCAAGTTCACTGAGCAAGAGACAAAGTTTAACTGAACTCCTGGATGATTAATTCATATGTGCAACTAAATTTACTTGGACTCAAAATGATCCCAAAAGTTTTGAAAAGAAGTTTAGGACTTGTCCTAAACACTTTCTCAATATGACGGGATGTTTTAGAAGAACAATTGAATTTAATCGTTCTTTGATTAAGAAAATCATCCTTAAACCAAACCAAGAACCTAGACGTCATAGGAGATGACTAGTTATAGGATTAGGAATTTGGTAGACAACCAAAACCCTTTCCCTTAGCTTTACCTAGGTATTTCTTGCAAAATATGTTTAAATGCTCTAACATGTGTTTTAAGTGCAGCTTGGGATGACGGGAAGACCCTCCAGGTACGCTTTTATTTTATTGCAATTTACTTACATGCATTACGCTTTACTTTTTCTTGCATGATAAATAAGACTGTTGCATGAAAACCAAAACCTTTAGGATAGTCCCTGAACTGAAACCAAAACTAAATTAAAAGTCATTGCAAGATAAAATTCACCGCCACAACATTCCAAAATATAAAACAACTCAAAATTTAATCACAAACAAAACAACAAAACTACAATTGCAACTAAATTAAAACGTCTCGTTGAATGATCGAGAAAACCTCGGATGATGTAACCCACGTGTTGCTAACGAGATTTCCCACGGTCTAAATGAAAGTGTGGAACTCATTCAGTTGAGTTTAGCAAATTCATCTGAACTAAGTGAATTCGATGAAAATAATGGTGCCGAGATGACAGAACCGTGGGATCTTAATCGATTCTGTTTAAACAACTTTAAGATTTGTTTTAATTAAAATATTAAAAATACTTGGATTTTAAGATTTTATCTAAACCAAAACACTTCTCTCATCTCCTAATTTATGAAATCTAAAACTAAACCTCTGCAAGAACAAGGAGCTCGGAGCATGGTGGGCAGCTCGGCTATCGTCATCAGTAAAACTCGGATCTACTTCAGCAAAACTTTCTTAGAATTAAATAACCAAGCCATAGGACTTCGAGGTAGTTTGCCTAGTGCAACATAAATCCTCAACTCTTTGTTAGGCATTTGCATGATCTGTCATGTAAAATAAGCCCTAACCGGTCTTAGGACTCCGAGGTAATCGTTCGGTACGACATAAACCCTCACATCTTCAAGGCTGTTTGTATGATAATGTCATACAAATGTAAATCCTAATTAATTAAAATTGGCAATATTGCAATATTAAATAAATTCCTAAATTGAAGCCGAACAATAGGATAGTTTGGGAAGTTGTCAAGATTCTTCTTGGATCCTCAGCTTCTCCTACTTTTCTTCCTTTGGACTCCTGAAATTAATTGTCCCAAATTTGAGCTAATCCCTATTGAAATTCCCAAAATTCAATCCTTTGAAAACCTTAAACTTTGAAATTCTTGAGAGTAAAACCACTAATCATTATCAAGAGTTTTCTTAAATGATTCTCGTCATTTAAGATGTAATTAACTATAGGGGCTTGCCCTTATAGGGAACTTTAAGAACCCAGGTAATATAAACTCAGCTTAATTCATTTATATTAAGCAGGGAAATTTGTCGCTTATAAAATTGGTTTGCAGACCAAACGAATGTCACAAATTTTTTAGTTTATTTAATCGAGCCCCATCATCAAGCAGTGTGTCTATTCGTCGGGATAAATACACGGTTTGTGGTGCGGTGCTCGTTTATATAAACTATTCAAGATGTGTAATCAGTTTGATTTCATATCTTAAAATTTTCAAATTTAAAAATTATTTTCAAAATCAAATGCTACTTTCCAAATTATATATATATTTAAATTAAATTTAAAATATGAAAATTCGCCGACAACTTCTGTAAGCGACCTGCTTTTCAAAATACAACACTCAACCTAAAAATATGCCGACACTGATCATTTATCTAGAATTAAGAATGATGTTATTACTGAGGAAAATATAAATGAGAAATTTCCTGATGAACATTTGTATGTTATTCAAGGATGCCAAACACCTTGGTATGCAGATATAGTTAACTATTTAGTTAGCAATATTTTACCTTATGGATTGAATAACAAATTTATTAAGAAATTTAAAAATGATGCTAAATCTTATATTTGGGAAGATCCTCATTTATTTAAATTAGGAAGAGATTCTGTAATTCGTAGATGCGTACCTTATGAAGAAACTTATGCTATTATTCAAAAATGTCATGATTACGAATTTGGAGGATAC
Source organism: Papilionanthe hookeriana x Papilionanthe teres (assembly GCA_022702705.1). Taxonomy (NCBI): domain Eukaryota; kingdom Viridiplantae; phylum Streptophyta; class Magnoliopsida; order Asparagales; family Orchidaceae; genus Papilionanthe; species Papilionanthe hookeriana x Papilionanthe teres. The sequence continues at coordinate 105,113,994 of CM040427.1, forward strand.
TTTAGAGTATATAAAACTCCATTTAAAATTTTAAATTCAGGATTTTATTGGCCTACATTATTTAAAGATGTGAGACATTATGTGAAAACATGTGATCGATGTCAAAGGATGGGAAATATATCCAAGAAAGATGAAATGCCTTTAAACTATATATTGGAAGTTGAAATTTTTGATATATGGGGTTTAGACTTTATGGGACCATTTGTACCATCATCCGGAAAGATTTATATTTTATTAGCAGTTGATTACGTTTCAAAGTGGATTGAAGCTGTAGCTTTACCTAAATGTGATTCCAAAAGTGTTTCAAAATTTTTAAAGAAAATGATTTTTTCAAGATTTGGAATGCCTAAGGTAATTATCACAGATGGTGGAAGTCATTTTAGAAATATAAGAATTCAATCATTATTGGAAAAATTTGGAATCAAACACAGAATTGCAACTGCATATCACCCACAAACAAGTGGAATGGCTAAAGTATCAAATAAAGAAATTAAAAGAATTTTAGAGAAGACTGTTAATCCTAAAAGAACTGATTGGGTTGATAGACTTGATTCTGCATTATGGGCTTATAGAACAGCTTATAAGACACCAATCAGAATGTCACCTTACCGGTTAGTTTATGGTAAACATTGTCACTTACCTGTTGAACTTGAACATAAATCTTATTGGGCGATAAAGGAGTTTAATTTTGATTTGAATACTACAGGAGAAAAATGATTATTGCAATTAAATGAGATGGATGAAATATGAATCGTATGAAAATTTGAGAATTTATAAAGAGAAAATGAAGATGTTGCATGAAAAGAAAATTTCAGGAAAAATTTTTGAGCCTGGACAAATAGTATTACTGTTTAATTCTCGTTTAAGACTTTTTCCTGGAAAATTAAGATCAAAATGGATATGACCATATATAATTAAAAAAGTATACCATTATGGAGCTGTGGATATTGAAGATACCAAAATGAGAAAAAATTTTAAAGTTAATGGATTAAGACTGAAGCCTTATTTGAGAGATATTAAAAAGATTTATAAAGAGGCTTATGAGTTGAGTCTACCTGATTAAAAACTTAATCGAGTCGAGTCGACAACGTTAAACCAAGCGCTTTGTGGGAGGCAACCCATAGTTATTCGTTGTTTTGTGTGTTTTTACATTTTTAATGTAAGGTTATGTCTCGGTCTTGTTTAATTTTATATTACTTTAGAAAATTTGATGCTAACAAGTCTATATTGACTTAAAGTTGAAAATTATCTCAAAATATATAAAGCTTAGACATTGGATCACTCTATTTCATATATGAGTAAAAAGGAGATCAAGTTAACCTTCATTATGATTGCTTATAATTTGTGTTACTGAGTCTATATTGATCTTACCATTCTAAATTACCTATTTTGAAGAACGAAACTTTGAAATTTGACGTCAGGCGAAACGGAGTCGAACATGGTTTCGGCGCCTAGGCGGCAGATTTGGCGCCTAAGCGCCAGAGTAAACTATGTGTCGATGGGTCCGACGCCTAGGCGCCAGATTTGGTGCCTAGGTGCCAGATTTGGTGCCTAAGCGCCACAGTTAATGGATCGTGTCAAAACTGAAAATCTTCAGTTTTTCACACAATTTTCTCTTATAAATTACCCTATCTTCATCCCCAATCTCTATGTAATCATTATTTCAACCCATACACTCCATTCTTGAGAGATTAGAGAGGATTTTTGAAGAAATGGAGAGGATAAATCTTGGAGAAGAGGCTAGAGACAAGGTCTCAAAGGATCCTCAAACCTACATCAATGGTTTCATCGCTGTAAATTAAGAGAAAGTTTCTAGTCATCTAGATAAGTTTGAAGCAGAATTTAAAAGCATTGGAGATCACCTTCATGAGATGTATCATCAAATTAAACATCTGGAATGGCAGGCGAAGCTTCAATTTGATCATCTAGCGGCTTATCAAGATGCTTAAGTGGAGATGTATGCAAAGAACAATTGGATCGATGAGAAAACGGCTAAGGATTTTCTGAGGGTGTTAGCATGCTTTCCAAGTGGGCTAAATAGTTTTCCTTGCCAAGATAATGGGAATTAGATAGTGAAGTGGTAAGATTGTGATTTATCTAGTGTGTCATTATATCGATTTAGTGAATCGATTGTGTTTGTTTGTGTGTTTGCTTTCATATTCAATGTGTGTTGTATTTGCTTTCAAATCTGTGTTGTTTGATTGTGTTAGACTTTAATCATGTTATGATACTTATCTGTATTGTATTAAGCCCGAAATTGAAAATCATGAATGGAATTAGAAGAGTTTGATTTAAACTTGTGTTTAATTGGTGGATATAATTTTTAATTTTTAAAATTTTTGGAAAAAATTTTGGAAGATGGAACTGAAGCAAAACTCTTATATGAGTAATTAGAAGTTTAAATTATGAGTTTTGGTGGAAAATAAAATTTTTAAGTGATTTTTTTTGAAAGGCGAGTCTGGCACCTAGGCGCCAGAATTCGGCGCCTAGGCGCCGGTTCGGCCTGCTTACCTGAAAATCACCATTTAAACCCCCATTAGCCATTTTTGACGCCTAAGCTTCATCCCCTTCCTCTTTTTCGCGAAAACCCACCTTCTAAATCCATTTTGAGGTCAAAACATCATGATTTTGAGCCCAAAATCACTTGATTTCTTCATCTCAGGGTCTGATCTACACTCTAATTCATTTATTTTTTATTTTCACCATAGTTTTTCCTATTTTTGGCTAAATACCAGAATTTTGAGAAAAATTTTGATTTTTAATGTTTCTCCAAGAATTTCTAAACTCATTTTAAGTTTCTTAAGCTTAAAAAGAGTTTAAATCTTTCATTCCTTAATTTATTTGTGTTTTCTTTCAAGTTTAGATGGGACCGAAATCTAAGCGAGGAAAGGCACGAGAAAATTTTGACAGTAGCAAGTTCGCGACTGCGGCAGCGCATTTTCGATATCACGAATTTGCGACGTCCAGAAAATTTATCTCAGAGCGAAGCTTTACAATCCCGGTGAAATGATCAAGAACACGATCGTTGCGCACAACTGGCAACGATTATGTTATTTCACTGTTGTTGTTGTTATTCCAGTCGTGCGCGAATTTTATGCTAACTTTTTGGATGCGGAAGACTACGAAGTCTTCGTCAGAGGTGTTGGAGTAGGATTTACACCGGAAAGGATCAATGTTTTTTTTATGGACTGCCACCTACCATCGAGTGCCACTATTCTGGATTATCTCCATCTGAGGGAGATCTTGAGATGATTATTGCTTATTTGACTGACGACACTGGAGCTTGGAAGATCCGGAACGATAAACGAGTAAATTTCAAATCTTCTAAGTTAAATGGTATTTCGAAGGCATGGCATTACTTTATTTCTGCAAGACTTATACCTTCCAACCACCTGAGCGAAGTGACTAGAGATCGAGCTATCTTAAACTACTGCATTCAAGAGAGGAAGCCGATAGATGTCGGCAGTATTATTTATGATTCTGTGGAGTCTATATAAGTTTGAAGCAGAATTTAAAAGCATTGGAGATCACCTTCATGAGATGTATCATCAAATTGAACATCTGGAATGGCAGGCGAAACTTCAATTTGATCATCTAGCGGCTTATCAAGATGCTCAAATGGAGATGTATGCAAAAAACAATTGGATCGATGAGAAAACGGCTAAGGATTTTCTGAGGGCGTTAGCATGATTTCCAAGTGGGCTAAATAGTTTTCCTTGCCAAGATAATGGGAATTAGATAGTGAAGTGGTAAGATTGTGATTTATCTAGTGTGTCGTTGTATCGATTTAGTGAATCGATTGTGTTTGTTTGTGTGTTTGCTTTCATGTTCAATGTGTGTTGTATTTGCTTTCAAATCTGTGTTGTTTGATTGTTGTTAGACTTTAATCATGTTATGATACTTATCTGAATTGTATTGAGCCCGAAATTGAAAATCATGAATGGAATTAGAAGAGTTTGATTTAAACTTGTGTTTAATTGGTGGATCTAATTTTTAATTTAAAAATTTTTGGAAAAAATTTTGGAAGATGGAAACTGAAGCAAAACTCTTATATGAGTAATTAGAAGTTTAAATTATGAGTTTTGGTGGAAAATAAAGTTTTTAAGTGATTTTTTTTGAAAGGCGAGTCTGGCACCTAGGCGCCAGAATTCAGCGCCTAGGTGCCGGTTCGGCCTGCTTACCTGAAAATCACCATTTAAACCCCCATTAGCCAATTTTGACGCCTAAGCTTCATCTCCTTCCTCTTTTTCGCGAAAACCCACCTTCTACATCCATTTTGAGGTCAAAACATCATGATTTTGAGCCCAAAATCACTTGATTTCTTCTTCTCAAGGTCAAATCTACACTATAATTCATTTATTTTTTATTTTCACCATAGTTTTTCCTATTTTTGGCTAAAAACCGAAATTTTGAGAAAAATTTTGATTTTTAATGTTTCTCCATGAATTTCTAAACTCATTTTAAGTTTCTTAAGCTTAAAAAGAGTTTAAATCTTTCATTCCTTAATTTATTTGTGTTTTCTTTCAAGTTTAGATAAGACCAAAATCTAAGCGAGGAAAGGCACGAGAAAATTTTGACAGTAGCAAGTTCGCGACTGCGGCAGCGCATTTTTGATATCACGAATTTGCGACGTCCAGAAAATTTATCTCAGAGCGAAGCTTTTACAATCTCGGTGAATGATCAAGAACAGGATCGTTGCGGACAACTGGCAACGATTTAGTTATTTCACCGCTGTTGTTGTTATTCCAGTCGTGCGCGAATTTTATGCTAACTTTTTGGATGCGAGAGACTACGAAGTCTTCGTCAGAGGTGTTGGAGTAGGATTTACACCGGAAAGGATCAATGTTTTTTATGGACTGCCACCTACCATCGAGTGCCACTATTCTGGATTATCTCCATCTGAGGGAGATCTTGAGATGATTATTGCTTATTTGACTGACGACACTGGAGCTTGGAAGATCCGGAACGATAAACGAGTAAATTTCAAATCTTCTAAGTTAAATGGTATTTCAAAGGCATGGCATTACTTTATTTACGCAAGACTTATACCTTCCAACCACTCGAGCAAAGTGACTAGAGATCGAGCTATCTTAAACTACCGCATTCAGAGAGGAAGCCGATAGATGTCGGCGGTATTATTTATGATTACGTGGAGTCTACCTGTTAGATCCGGTACTTACGTAGGACTAGGATTCCCATCTCCGATTTATACTTTATGTGTGGACAATGGAGTCACTGCTGATATTTCTAAGGAGAAGCTGAAGTCTACCAAGCCAATTAGGCAGGAGAGTGTTAGTATCTATGATCGTCTTCATGGGAAGAGATCTACAACCCCTTCTACTTCTGCACCTACACCAGGTAGATCTTCCACTTCCAAACCTTCTACTTCTACTGCTGAGCCACCGTCTAGTTATTGGGAATCGATGAATGATCAATTTCTGAAGCGACGAGAATGAGTTATTTCTCACTCACCTGCGAGTTGATACTATGGATAAGAAAATTGATCACCTATCTGATTACACCCAGAGGAAGAGTGAGTATGATGTTGAGTATTCAGAGTCTTTAGTTAGATTCTTGAAGGGTGAGCATGATATTCAGTTTCCAAACTGTCCTAGATTTTCACCATATGTTGATCCTAAGGATGAGGAGTTTTCTTTTGGTGATGACAATGAAGAGGCTACAGACAGTGATTAGTAGCCTAATTTTCCTCTGAGATATGCTGAGTCTGTTGTTAGTTTAGTTTTTGTTTGCTAGTACTGATTGTTGTTTGTTGTTTGCTAGTTTAGATTTGTTTATGAGACTTTGTATGAATTGTTTGATGTTGAGACTGTTTTAGATATTTAGTTGCGAAGTCGAAATTTGAATGAATTTGTCTTTATTTTTGTTTCGGCTCTGCTGCTAGTATTCTAGAATAGTTAGTAATGTTATTCTATTTACATTAGTAATATAGTTATTTAATTCAATCTACTCGCTATAAATTTTTGAGCTCGCTTACTTTTATATGCTTCATTATTTCTGTAATATTCATAAAAAGCATGTGTAGAAGTAAATTATATTTCTTTCTAGAATTTTTTTTACATGCTCATAAAATTCCTTTTTAAATTATACTTTTCTTTCTCTCATATTTTTTTTATGATATACCAAAACTTAAGTTTGGGGGAAGGGAAAATACATGCAAATTTAAATTTTATTTGTCCTTAATAAACTAATATTTTCTAAAAAAAAATATTAACATAACATAAGGAATGAAGAATCTATTTAAGATCACTTAAATTTTTGAAATTATAAATAATTTAGTGGACTTAACCAAAATTTTAATAACTTTAATTGATTTTAAGAATAGAATTATTTAACTTAAAGAAGAATAAGATTAAGAAATTTTTCTATTCATAATAGAAATAATTGAATTTTAGAAGTATTAAGAAATAAAAAATTATAACTTAAAAAAGAAAAGATTGAATGTCTTTTTGAAATTCTATTCATGTTATAATAATTAAGTGAAAATGTAAAAGTTTGAAAATATAAGTTAAGGATAGTGAAGTTCAAAATCATTAACAAGCTATCCAGATACAGTAATCCTCAATGTGAAAAAAAAAAGAAAGAAAGAGGAGAAGCTTGAGGATACGCCTAATCAAAAATTGGCTTCATCTGAATTATCTTATATGAAGAAAACTAGTTACATACTTTACTTAATTTTTATGCATGAATCTTTATTTAGGAAGGACTTTTTCATGAAAATCTTTTTCTTGTAAATAATCTATGTGATCTTAATATAATAAACTTCTATTATTTTTGAAATGAATGAAAATTTTTTGAAGTCTTATGATTTGGTAGTTGAATATTCTTTAAATTCTAAAAATTAAACTTAGTTAGTGAAATATGGTTAATGATTTACTAAAGCCTTTATAAGATCAAAATTACAATGACTCTTAAATATTTATCTTTCATTCCAAATGTTATACATTTTATATAGTAAAAAGGGTTACTTGAGGACAAGTAATGTTTAAGTTTGGGGGATTTTGATCCATGAAAAAAATACCCATTTTTATGCCTTGATTTTTATCAAATTTTTAAGGATATTATGCATTAATGAAAGGTATTTTTGTGTTTTTAGATATAGGTGATGAAAAAATGTTCAAGAAGGAAAAGGAGTGAAAAAGGAGCAAAAAGGAGCAAAAATGGAGCCAAAATGCAAAATTGTCAAAATTATTGGTCTGGCGCCTAGGCACTAGAATCCGGCGCCTAAGAGCCAGGTCGATACGGGATCTGTCAAGATTTTTGACGACTTTTGGACGGTTATTCTGATGATGTTAGCGGTTATTGGACCTTCTAGAAGACTGACAGTTGTTCCTGGTTTGTAGGACATGTGATACAATGTATTTGGACGCTTGGAAACAGTTTTAATCGCGAAGAGGTGCGATCCAAAGTGAAGAGGTGCAAAGAACTGGATGCAGAGTCCGGCGCCTAGGCGCCAGACACACCTTCTAGAAGATTCATTGAATGTGGACACATTTTGAAGAGGTGCCTTGAGGCAACCCTTGAAGCCTATAAATAGGAGGCTACTCCTTCAGTGCCCAACGCCCAACTTAGCCCCCCTATCTAGAGTCCCATCTAGAGAGAGAATTAGAGAGATACTTTAGGGCCACATTTTACTATCCTTCATAAATTAGTTAGTTATTTTATTTAGAGTTTGTATTGAGAGTTTAAAGAGTTGGTGCTTTTGATGTTTTTTTGCTTTGGAGTCAGAAGAATTTAGAGTTTCAGTAGGAGAAACACTTGAGATAAGTATTTGTAATTTTATTCAATGTTTCATTATCATGTTTTGTTGTTTAAATTCAATGCGTTCTGAGTAGTTAGTTTACTTTCTCCTTTCAATTATGAAAAGATAAATAAGATAATATAAAATTCGTTGGAGAATTAGAAACTATTTATATTTTAAAACATTGTGATGATATTAATACCGAATCTTAATTTACTATTTAAATTAGCCATTTATATTATTAAAATCTGTTAAAGAGTTTTGATACCTAGAAAGAGATAAATTCTTAACTAGTAGATATCACATGAATCCTTGGGTAGTCGAAGGCCTTGTGCGGGTTATTCAAGGTGAAGTGCAAATAAATAGGAAAATATTATATAATGGGCGTAGAATTGATAAGTTTTTAGAGTGACAGACTAAATTCTTGTGATTTGGTTTATAGAGAAGGAAAGGGTCACTAGTAGGGCCAACCATAGCCACCCTTGGACATCTAGTAGTGTGAGCCTAGATTAACCCATTCTACTAACAATACATCCGAACCTGATCTATAGGCTAGCCAATGTTCTTTACACCTAGATCAAGGAGTAAAGAATATGAATGCTTCTATTTGGCACAATACCATAAATTTATATTCTCCACGAATATTATCATTATCTTAGAAAATCTTGGATTAAATGAAAGGAAGAAAGTTTTTTTCTTTTTACTATTTACATCAATCATTTCATTACTGCTTTATTATTGCATCTAGTAAATTAAAAATACCAAATTTATAACTATAAAAGAAATACTTAAAAATAAAATTAAAATATTTAAAAATCCATAACTCACTCCTCGTGTGATCGATACTGGGGTCTTTGTTTCAAAGTCCTATAGTACTTGATACGATACGTATACTTGCGTAGTACCCTTAGTGTGTAAAATATTTTTGATGAAATTATATTTATATACACAAGCCTCTATTATTATCTATTACATATATTTGAAAGCATTAATTATTATATTTGTCATCAGCGGATTGCGGGTCAAGTTTTTGACGCTGTTGCCGGGGATTGAATTTTTAGTACACATAAATTTAGCGTGGGTCACTAACTCACTTAGCAATCAACCTCAAGGAACTCTTCCTAGCAACATTGAGATAAACCATAAGAAGAAGAATAGTGAGCTTGCTAAAGCTATCTAATTATGAAGTGGAAGAGAATTGAAGGATGTAGTTAGAAAAGAGAATGAAGTTGAATAAGATGTTGTGGAGACTGAAAACTTGAGGAACATGTTTCTAAGGATTTAGAAAAACCAGTCTCTCTAACTAAGAATAAAATAGAGAATCACCACCTCCATTTCCATAGAGACATAGACAACAGAAGTTGGATCAACAATTTTCAAAATTTTTTGAAAGTCCTTAAGAAGTTAACTATTAATATTTTGTTCACTGAAGCTCTGGAGAAATTCCTCAATTATGTAAAGTTCATGAAGGATGTTCTTAATAAGAAAATGAAGTTTGGAGATTATGGGACAGTTGCACTTAGTGAAGAGTGCAGCTCTATAACTCAGAAAAGCTTCCTCAGAAATTGGAGGATACAGGGAGCTTTACTATTCCCAACATGATTGGATAAAGATTTTTTGGAAAAGCTTTATACGATCTTGGAGCTAGTATAAATCTTATGCCTTTATCTATTTTTAGAAGGTTAGGATTAGGAAATGTTTCTCCGATTAATATAACCTTTTAGTTAGATGATCGATTGATCACTTATCCAATGGGAGTCATAGAAGATGTTTTAGCTAAAGTGGACGAATTTATCTTCTCTGTTGACTTCATAGTGTTAGAAGTGGAGGAAGATAAAGAAATTCTAATTATTTTAGGGAGAACATTCCTAGCTATTGGACATGCTTATGATGGATGTGAAAAAATATGAATTAACCATGAGAAAAAGTGATCGAGTAGTTATGTTTAATGTTTAAAATCTTTGAAGTATCCTGCTAAGGGGAAAGAAGATGAATTTTTCAGATGGACTTAAATGATTATTTGTGTAATAGTCATTTCCAAAAAAGTTGTGAAGTTAAATCAGAAAAATAAAAGTTAGATGACGAGAAAGATAAGGATTTCAAAGATGAGTTGGAGCTCTTGCCTACTAAAAACTCAAAATTTGTTCAGTAGAGGTTTGAAATTTTAGAAACAACTGAAATAGTAAACCTCGTATTCCTTTTACTAAAGAACCCCTTGAACTTGAGGTGAAGGTGCTCCTACACATTTAAAGTAAGATTATTTTGGGAAGTAATCTGCATTACCAGTCATCATGACCTTAGATTTGACCCAATTTCAAGAAGAAAAATTAATGGAAATTCTGAGGACTTATAAGAAGCTTTTGGATTGACCTTAGCTGATATTAGAGAAATTATTCTCTTTATTTGTATGCATATGATCCTAATGGAAGATAATCATAAACTTTGAGCAGGTTCTCGATACACCTAAAAAATACTTATTTTTAATATACATTTAATACTCATTTTATGCATATTATTTGAGATGTTAGACTTTAAATGAAGTTATTTTGCATGCTTAAGTTTCAGGTACAATAAATGGATATTTGGAGAAAATGAGGACAAAAGGAAGCAAAATGAAAAAACTTTATATCATGCCATAGCGACACCATAGTGCCAACCTACCAACGAGATGAGTGTCGTAGCGCTCCGAAGTGGCTCTATAGTGCCAGTAACTGATTTTCTAGATGGTGCATCGAATTTTTGTTGAATTTTTAAGGGCTGCTTAAAGCAACCCTTAGTTAATTTTAGACATCTATTAAAAGGGCCAATGACAGAACAAAAAATGGATTGTTTGTAGGGTGTATGAGAGTAAAAATAGTGTGTGAGTGAGATAGTGTGTGTAAGAGTGTGAGTTCTTGTTTTTGTAAGAAGAGTTTGGAGATTGCTTGAATGAAACTTAAGCAATTGCTTAGGGAGAAGACATAAGATAAGTATCATGTAATTGTGTTTGAGTTTTTATTTTTTAGTCTCGCGTTCAATACAAATCATGTGTTTTTTGATTTATCTCTGTGAATTTCGAGTTATTTTCTTTTTTTCTACTTGCAAATGGGAATTAATCATGTGGGATGAGAATGGCTTAAAATTATTTTATTATTTTTAAAATTGCGATGACATTTTCACTGGTTTTTCATTGACTTTGCAACTTGGCCACTTGTGAGATTAAAATCTGTTGAGAAACATAATGATCCGGGAGAGCTATGATTTCACCCAACTTGTTAATGCAACACTCACCTTATAATGAGGGCGACTGCAATCTAAGGAGAGTGTAAATATATATGTAGATAAGTTTTGATGGGCATAGTATTGATGTTTCTTGGGTTACATGCTAGATTCTTTTATCGGTTCACGTTTAGATTTTGGATCTAAGGGTCCTTAGTAGGTCCTATAGAGGGGGCACAGTGAGTAATCTAGAAGTGAAAGGCCAAAATCTACGTAGTACTACTACACAAGTTGGAATAAACTTTGGATTAGCTAATGTTCTTTACTAGCATTGAGAGGAGGTAAAGGATGGGTATTTGTCACAATACTTTATTTTATATTTTTAATCATTAAAATTCTACACTGATTGATATCTCGTTGTAAGGGGAAAGTTGTTTTCATAACATTCAAACTTCTTTTAAATTTTTTTAGTCTTTTAAACTTAAATAATATCTTAAACTTTGTTTGTACTTTCTGCTTAAATTTAGTTTTAATCCACTGCAAGCATTTTGACACTACTCCAACCATATTTATCTGCAATTTAGATAGAAGTATTTCTAAGTCATTATTAAGAGGATATAAGTTTCCCCGTGGGATCGATACCAGGGTTTCTAAAGAAAATCCTATATTAATTGAAACGATACGTATACTTGCATAATACCCTTAGTGTGAAAACTATTTTCTAAATTTAATAACATTTTAATTTTGTACACGAGCCATTAAATATAATTCGGATGAAGTTTTTTACAATCTTTTGGAACACAAAAAATTGTGTAATTGTGGGTCGGGTCAAGTATTTGACACCATTGTCATGGAAGCGATGGAACATTTTGACCTAGTAATATTTAAACTATAGGCTTATTTTTAGGAGAATTGAATTTTAAAATATTATACATTTTTAAATTTGAAAAATATAAAAACAATAAAAAACTTGGAAAACTAAAAAAAATTGAAAACAAAAAATTATAAAAAAATAATAATAAATGAAAATAAAAATATTTTCTTTTAAGTATTTTTAATTTTATTTTTCAAATTTTTACTATGTATGTGTAGTTCAGGATCCCAAGGTGTAGTGCCTTACAATTCATAATTAGAATGAATTATAAGAAAATTTAGAAAATCAAGAGGGCTTAAAAGTTTTCAAAAAAATGGCAAACTCATCTAAAAATAACATTGATATTTAAAATATTGAAAATGAACATTGTAATTTACAAAGTCCTTTGAGAAATTATGCGAACCCTACAACAGATGAAATTTACTAATGCATTTAAACCCTGCTATAACAACTAACTCATTTGAACTTAGTCTTGCAATTATAAATATTGTACAAAATAAATAGTTTGGGGGAACACCATCTGATGATCCAAATTTACATTTAGCAAGTATTTTAGAATTATGCGTTACATTTAAATATGATGGTGTATCAAACGATGTTTTCAGACTTAGATTTTTTCCTTTTTCATTAAAGGAAAAAATCTAAGATATGGTTAAATTTGCTTAGCACTTGGATCAAGAAATACAGGAAATTTAGCATAAAAATTCTTGGCTAAGTACTTTCCTCCTTCAAAACTCGCTAAGCTTAGAAATGATATTACTTCTTTTACTCGTATGAAGGAGGATTAATATACAAAGCTTGGGAAAGATTTAAAGAACTCCTTAGAAAGTGTCCACATCATGTTTTACCAGACTGGTTAATCATTCAAACTTTTGTAATGGGTTAGTAGAATCCCTTAGATCAATAATAGATGCTGTTGCTAGAGGTTCATTAATGTTAAAACCATTTGATGTAGCTTATTCATTAATTATAGAAATGGCTATAAATAATTTCAATGGCCCTTTGAAAGGGTAAATCCAAAGAGTAGCCTTATTCATGATAATGACGGTATTTCGATTGTTGTATCTCAAGTTACTATATTATCTAGGGAAATAGATCAAATTGAAATGAATTTTTCTCCAACACCTCATGTGATTGAACAATATTGATTAGGACAGATGATTGATTCCAAACCTCATTAGAAACTTTAAATGCAATTAATAATAGACCCAATAACCCACATTCAAACTATTACAACACATGTTGGATAACCCATCTAAATTTTAATTGGAACAAAAGTTCTAGTGGTGAAAGTCAACAATGGGGGAATAATCAAGTAAACCCATTAGGAAAGCTGGAACAAACGGAGTTAGTTCTAACTATAGGCCTACTTATCCTCTTAGATTTGATAGTAAACAACAAATTAAGGAGAAGAAGATTTCTATAGAAGAAGTGGCGTTACAAAAGGAAAATAAATTATAAAGTCAAAGTGTTGTTATTTGAAAAATTGAGTATCAACTGGATAAATTGCTAACACACTTAGCAAAATGACTCAGAGAACACTTCATTGCATTGTTGAGATCAATCCAAAACAGAAAAATAAAGAAAAAGAGCAAGTTAAATCTGTCCAACTTAGGAGTGGAAAGAAATGAAGTGTTGGAGTTCTAAAAGAAATTGAAGTTGAGAGAGAAAATAAAGAAATAAAAAACCTGAATAAACTATTTTTAAAGAAGTAGAAAAACCTGTCTCTCCAACTAAGATTAATTTAGAAATACTACCATCTCCTTTTCCTAAAAAACTCAGACAACAAAAGTTGGATCAACAATTTTCGAAATTTTTTGAGATATTTAAGAAGCTTACAATTAATATTCTTTTAGTAGAAGCTTTGGAATAGATGACAATTTATGCGAAATTTATGAAAGAAATTTTAAATAACAAAAGGAATTTTGAAGATTATGAAACTGTTGCACTTAGTGAAGAATGTAGCGCAATAATTCAGAAAAAGCTTCCTTAAAAACTTAAAGATCTTGGTAGCTTCACCATACCTTGTGCAATTGGAGAATTTATTTTTTTGGAAAAGCTTTATGTGATCTAGTAGCAAACATTAATCTCATGCCATTATCTATATTTAGAATGTTGGGTTTAGGAGAGATATCTCCTACTACTGTAATCTTACAATTAGTTGATCGATCTACCACTTATCTTAAGATGATTATAGAAGATGTATTAGTTAAAGTGGATATCTTCCATGTTGATTTTATTGTGTTAGATATAAAAGAAGATAAAGAAATTTCTATCATTTTGGGGAGATCTTTCCTTGCCACCAGACATGCGATGATATATGTGCAAAAAAGAGAGAGAACCAAGACAGTGTATGAACATCACAAAATAAACCTATCTTTGCTTAAATTATTCAATTGTTGTAACGGTTATTACTAAAATGACATTAAATATGAAAATTATGAAATTGAAAATTATACAAATAATTTAAGAAATGTACGAAGTCATTGAAATTGACTTGTAAAATAAAAATTTTGAATAAATTTTAATTTTATCATATTCTAAATTTTGGAAGAAAGAATTATTCAAATTATAAATGTATTGTTGAATTTTATTTTGAACATCATATTATTCCTATAATTAACATAAAATATTGCATTTAAGAAACCCACATTTTTTTTAGCATTTTTATTAATTAATAATTAAAATTTTAATATTTTAATCATGAGCAAAATGTTAAATTAACATACGGTGGATTACTACTGAAACAATTGATAAGTTCGTACAAATGAAAAAAATAAATAATGTAAGAGCTTCAAAAGTTAGGTTAAGATATGGATGAATTCATAAAAGAATTTTAATTATTAATTTTATTATTTTTATTTTTATTTTTATTTTGGGAGGCCGTGAAATTGTAATTTTTATTTTATTTTATTTTATTTTTGGCCTTTAAGCGTATTTCTCTTCCAGATATTGAAGTAAATAATGAATTCATTTTGTAAGCTTTTCTCCAAGTTATTTGAAAAAATTTTATGGATGTCAAGGTTAATTAACATAAGAAACATCACCAAAATTTTAGTGGGATTTCAAAATTATCAAAATAAGTTAAATTATTTAAAAAAATAACTAAAAAGAAAAAATAAAAATTATTAAAATTCTAAAATATTTCCAAAAATACTGAGATAAATTTTGAGAATATTTAATAACATGAGAAGGATCTTAATAAGTATTTCTAGGATTTTATTATGTCAGAACCCGTTAACATTGTCAAATTATTGACTGCAAATATTATAATCTTGTTTAAGATTGCGGATGCACACACGTTTCACACATTTGACTTCGAAGCAATTGAATAAGTTCAGATTGTATGCGGACAAGTCCACAAGATCATTTGGGATCATGCAATGGTCATAAATTATTGCCAGGTCAAAAAAAGTACACTAAAATAACAACTCAAAAGTCAAAAAATGTATACCTTTTAAGAACAAGGTAGGTAGATTAATATATATGACAATTCTAATATAATATATATAAGATATTTTTATTTAACGGAAATAATAGATATCAATCAATAAATATATAAGATAACAATGAAAAATTATTAAAAAAAACTTGGCAAAATAAATCAAATAGTTATCTCACGTAGACAGATTTATTATTTATATTAATGAAAGTGCAGCACATTTTTTAAGATAAATATATAATGAGTTCTGAAGTCAAAATCTTCTGCAGAAAAGGAAAAAAAAAACGAGTAGTTTTATTAATGACTGCGGTTTCTGGTTGGTGACTTTCCTATAAATTGGCACCAATGAAATGTTCAATCTAACATAACTACGAATATATTGCCCTTGCATTCATCTTTCATTCTTTTCTTCAATATTTGAAGAGATATGGAGTTTGTGAAATCAGCTAGCGCTCTCTTCTTTGCATATATTATGATTGCAGCTCTCTTTAGTCCATGCCTTTGCCAAGGCATGAACGATCAACACGTTTCTAACACAAGAAAAATCAATGGTAAGATCAAGTACTTTTACTGATTTATTACTTAAGTAAAATTTATAATTATAAGTGAATGAGCTTTAATTACAACCTTTTCTGCTTACTTATAGCCTGATAACATATATATATATATATATATATATATATATATATATATATATATATATATATATATATATATATAGTATATATATATATATGCACTATTATGTCTTTAACCTTCTATTTTATATCCTCCAACGAAAAGTAGCAGTTGGAATCTTCTATAATATGAAAATACACAATTTAATGAATATATAATAATTTATAAAATGTATAAGATATGAAAGATTCAATTGAGTAACTGCATTCAAATTTTAATTCCTAAAACATATTTCATCAATCAAAATTATTGAGTATATCTTAAGAAAATCCTACAATATACATTGTCATTTGTATCACCTAAATTTGCCAAGAAAATCCTACAGTAGTTCCTTGTTTCAAATTTTGTCTTGATGCCATTGACCTATCAATCATCATTAAATTTTTATATACTTATCTATGTCACGTAATTTTTAATGAAGCTAACGAAGGCAACAAATTTAGATTTTTTATTTTGAAGATCATTTCAAAAAATTTATATGATAGAAATTGTTTATTTTGTTTCTATAATTATACATATATAACAAGTTAAAGTTTTTTTTATTCTCATTTACATACAGGCAAGACAATTGACCAGGGAGTTGCATACATGCTTATGATCATCGCGCTTATAATAACTTATGTGCCTCACACAACAAACCTCTTTGGTTCAATGGTTGGTGGAGTTTTCGGCTCATCTTTGAAGATGTATTAGTTTCTTGTTGAGATTTAAGATTGGTTCTTGAATTATTGTAATAATTAGCAGAGGAAAATTAAGCATTGCAACGCAATGTTGAATTTTATGCAAATTTTTTCTGTATGGTTGACTGTGCTGCTTTAGGCGGCTCCATATTGATCTACACCATCAAGGAAATAACAAAGTTATCCTTATATGTTCGGAATAATTGATAGTGATCAAGTATTTAATATAAAATCTTTACCATGTGATAGCTTTATCCACAAATATGTTTTAATTCAAAATATAACGAGAGAGACAGAGAAATAGAAAGAAGGAAACCGTCTCAGGGTTAGATTGTACTCACATAAAGAAGAATGAGTCTAAAATAAATAAATAAATAATAATAAAAGGATGCTAAAGAGGTTCAAAGCAAAACCATAGAGAGTTAGGTGATATTTAGTGGGAACATAGTGTGATAGTTTACAAAAAATATAAATGGCTTGATTAGATGTAGCATGCTATGAAGAAAACAAATCTAGCATGTAAGGGACCGAAGAACTTCAGATGAATTTAAGATTGACTGCCAATTTATTTTAGCAAACCTTTAGTTGGAAAGTGCTTACATAGGGCAAGTATTGAAGTTCATTCTGAATAGTCTTGGACATGAGCACCTTATTAATTCTTATGAGAAACAAAATGTTTTGTACTGAAAAGCCAATGGAGTAATCTTATCCAGCTCAAGTTAATTCGGGATATTGGAGACATTCAAGTTGAAGTTGGGTTATATTAGTTCACAGTAGGCAAGTTGTTATGGACAATTCAAGATTTTATAATGGTTTAGTTAATTTGACCCAAGAAAATATTAGTACGCATGAAAATCTAAAATCTTATTTGCCTTTTGCTGGTTGTGAAATACATAATAAAAGGAGGCTAAAAAATACATAATGAATTGGGTCACATGGAAGTTGTCCTGGAACATTGGATTTATAAATTAATTGAATGTTGAATATGATGTTGTAAAACTAGCCTAAGGGTATTTTTTTATATATATGGTTAGTGGTTCATTTTAAAACTCTTGCTATATCAGATTTGGACATATATACCTCAAATTTGGTTCATTATGTGCTTTTGTCTATTGCAGATCTAATGAAATTTGACTCTTCTAGCATCCAGTTTTCATGTCAAAATTTGAAGAAAATATAAAGAGGTAAGGATGTGGATAGATTCCACATATGGATTTGAATTTACATTGGAGTATTAGGGGCTAATAGAGCCTCCACCCAACAACTTCACTGTTAAGAAAAGAATAAGGATTGAAGACTGTATGACTAACTAGGCTATTGATGATGTAAGGAATCATACTGAGGTTGTACCAACATCATGAAGTTTAATGAAGGCACCCTTGAAGTAATCCAAAAGTTGAAAACATAATAGACGTACCGCTAAAAAAAAAAACTGGGTTGAGATTTCACTAATTAATAGTTCTTAATTTTGTCATGGATCAATGTTTTATTCTCATTCTATAATTGTTTCATACTCCTTGTAGTATGTTTCTTGTCTCAAAGCTAATCACTAACTTTTTACATGAGTTAGAGGTTGGTAATCTCTTATATTAGTGATGGATATAATAGAGTACAAGTTCTTTAAATTTCCTTAAATAGAGTTTGAATAAAGCTACCAGATCAGAAAGCTAGAAAAGTGCTTTCTGATTACTACAAAGTAGTAATAAATGGTTTGGATTGGTAATGAGTAAGTAATGAATTATAAATTTCTTTTGCATATCTTGTGATGGAAGAATTTTAAGTTTCCATGTAAATGATAAGAGATTGAAATGAAATTACCCCTAAATTTAAGTTGCTCGTGTGCTAGACAACATTTAAAAAGATAGAACACATCAATACATGTGCATTGTAGTGCATGTAATTAATTCAAATGTTCATTTATGTAAATTTTGTCTTAATTTCATTTGTTGTAAGTTTCTTTAAGAATTAGTGCTTACAAAATTTAAAATAATTTAATAAGCCCTAAAATGAATATATACTATTTTATAACATTTGAAGTAAATAAAATTTTAATAGTGTTTTGTATTAAAACATATGCAGTGATACAAAATATTTCACAACCGAGTATAACAAAATGAACTTTGTGCAAATATCAATGAATTTCACATAAGATAGAAACATCCTTTATGATGTCAAGATGAGAAATTATGTGAGTCTAGACTTTGTTGTAATAATCAAACATATAAATAAAGATTTAGAAGTCACTACCACTACATGATAGGTGGCTAGTTTACATGATTTGAATTTTCAATTTTGACACTTCTATATGTACTAAAAAGTATTAAAGAAACATTATGGACTAAAAAGGACTCTATAGTTTATTATTAATTTATCAAGGTTAATAATTTTGATAGATCATGGTGTTCAAGTGATTTTCTTTCAAAATGTCAATGAAATTATTATACTCAATTGATATTAGGTAGTGTGTTTTATGCAATGATAGTTATCAACAATAGTTTGATGAAGATTGTTAGCTTAATGATTTCTAAGTGATGACATTTTTTTCTCCAATTATAGAAATAGATAATCAAGATATGTTTTCCTTCCATAAGAAATATGTTTGCATGTGTATTGATGAAATCTAATTGGTCTACATTATGAACACTAAAAGACAGTGTATCGAGATGGTCAAAAGATGAAAACACCAAGCACTGATTTCTTTGTTTCAAACTCTGAGCAAACCAAATGAAAGGATAGTCAAATGATGATTTATAAAGTGCCCATTATGAGTAAGAGTCGTTCAAGACCAAATTACTTAAACAATTTTGGAACTCCTCACAAAGATGGCCAAATGGCACCCACAGAATGCCTTTGTCATCCCCTGAGAAGAACCCTTACAAAAGGAAAGTTGCCCATCAGATTTTAGTTATATACCCTTGCCTAACAATCCAAGTTTAGCCTAAAGATAGGAGGACTTCTACTCAGGATTCCCTAAAATGACCTGACAGAAGAACTTTCGGTCAATCGAACATCTGCCAAATGACCAAAGGCTATCAAATTATCGAATGAAAAAAGTACCGAGTCATTAAATGCCCCTCTTAAAGTAGTTATGGATACAAAATATGAATATGAAAGGGTACTTATGATAGCTATGAATATGAAGGGTGCCACAGCCGATTACAAATATGAAAGGGTACCGAAGCATGTTATAAATATGAAATGGTATAATAATAACTTATGACGTCCCTATTAAAATAAAAACAAACATGTTACCTAACACAAGATTGCTTCGAAATTCATAAATTGGGGTTCGTCTCTATTATAAAGGATTTCTAAATTTACTCCATCAATACTCTTGTGTTAATGTGCACTTTCTCTCTCTATTTCTCTTGTTTGTGCAATGCTCTATACCTTGAATCTTATCCACAGAAAATATTTGGATTCTACATCATAAAAGATGCAATGAGTAAAAAAACATGCCATTAAAAAGAAGAGTAGCACGCCGCAGAGAAGAAACTTATCTGGAAGACACCACAAACACAAAGTATGTGAGGGAATTTGTTCAACAATAAATTTCGAAACTTATAGATCAAATGGTGGGATGAATTGTAGAATTAAACAGTGTTTGCTATTCAAAAGAAGAGCAGAAGCTCCTCACAGGCTAATACCTTGATAGAACTAGAACCCCAAGGACACCGAGTGGCTCAAACGATATATATGATGGAAGACTCCTAGTTCTAGGATATTGTGGGTATACACCATTGGTGAGACCACGATTTGGATGAATGGAGGTCTAAGAAGGCATTCTCTTAGCAGATTTCTGGTGTCGAGACCTAAGTAGTTCAAACTTTCATCTTTGGAGTCTTACAAGGGTCAGAGTGATCCAGCTGACCATATCGCTTATTTTTAGTCAGTTGTTTTCCTTCTCCAAACTCTGATGCACTAAAGTATTGGTTCTTCTACACCATGCTAAGTGACTCATCTCTTAGGTGGTTTATTGGCCTCCCAAAGGGGGTAAGACTCCCTTTACATAATTCAAGAAAATGTTCATGGAATAGTTTGCCAGTGCTCAAAAGCTCTGAAAGAACTCATGAGCCCTATGGCACTTAAAGCAAGGGTCAACGAGAACATTTACCATATGTTGCTTTTTTTTCTAAAATGTAATGTTGGAAGTGCAGAATCTAGAACCCACAGTAGCACAGGATGTCCTAACGTAATTGATCAAGTAATTTAAATATTTTTTAGGTTTACACCAACCTAATAGAGTAGCTAAACTCTTAGATTTAGCCAATCATGATATTATGTTAGGAGAGTATGTTCACCCATCCTACTAGAAATCCAAACAATGCGATCGTGGCTCACGAAAGAGGGTCTCATGAGATGATGAGTGGAGTCCGAAGGACAACTAACATCTCAGACGTAAAGACACTCGACTGCCTCTTAACAATAGAAGGACTGCTAGAAACTATCGAAGAGGAGGATAAAGCTACTCAAATGACCAATTATTGGATGGTTGAGTTGTTTCAAAAGCTACTCATATAAGGGTTTTGATGGCATAATTGGAGGAGGTTATTTAGGTCAAGGAGTAGTTTAATAATGATCCATCGACAAAAAATGAAGCTTTTCTCTGGAAGACCAACAAGTTTTTTAAATACCACGAAGAATGTGGTCATGATTGGGAGGATTGTGAAAACCTCTGAAAATTGGTCGAAGAGTTGATTCTGGCTTGGAGATTCAAAGCATTTATGGACCCAAAAGCATTACCCCAAAGGCAAGGGAAAATCTCAGCAGAAGAAGACTCTGACGAGTCCGTCAAAACCAATGCTATCCACATCATAGAGACAATGTCAGCCATCATAGTAGAAGATTTGGTCAGAAAGCCATTCACAGAGGCTCCAAATGGCTAACTCTATGCCATTAATTTTGCTCTGAAGCAGAAGCATCATCCCCTGATTATGTTTAGTGAAGTGAATTTGCCCCAGAAGGGAAATCCATAGAGTGACATTGTCGTGGTTACAATAGTGATTAACAATAACAAGATGGGTACTATTTTGGTTGAAATCGATTTTTAAGGAATATCCTATTCAAGTCAATCTTTGATATGATACATCTTTTGTTTAGCTGAGTCGTAGCATCAATCGACCCTCTCTATGGCTTTTCCTGGAGAGCGAAGGGTTGATCTAAGAATAATCAAGAAATTAGTCACATGAGTAGAAGGTACAACCAATATACCAACTTTGAAAACTTTCTAGTGGTTGATGTGCCACCCAATTATAATGTTGCATTTAGTCGCTCAACTTCTCAACAACATTCAAGTTGTGATCTATACACACCACATTGCAGTAAAGTTTTCATGTGACAAAGAACTAGTTTTTTTCGGAAAGATTGGACTAGCCTTAGAAATGCTACCTCTATATGGCCTACAATATAGAATAAGAGTCATTCGACATTTAGAAACAGTGAAAGGGAAGCCTTGAGACTGATGAAAACAATGTAGAGATTCTTAATGCCGATGAAGAGCTGAGTAATTTTTTTTTTAATTTGTGAAAATTTTGCTGCATTCTATAAAAGACTTGCCAATCTAAACTATCTGGAGGCATGTAGAAATTTTTTCCAATTAGGCCAATGATATGTCATGCTTCTCTATTGACGTAGCATGCCGCTACCTGAATGTTACTTCAGCTGCCTGATCGGTGAAGTAGAAATGAGAACATTAGCCATGATGTTGGTTAGATTAATTAGTGAAGTGGTGTAAAAGCTCAAAAGGTGAGCTACACTAAAAAGTTTTATACCCAACTTGAGTCTCCAATATGGTCATGGTCCATCCTTTGAAGCCTATTAGTATATTCAAGATTGACGATTTAAAAATCCAGGCGGAGTTATAGAGCAGGTGATTACTGAGCGGAATTGGGAAACTTTTTGTTATTTTTCTGTAGATGCTGTTGTTGATGTTGTCTGTGAGTTTTATGTCAACATGTGGTATACTGAAGATGAATATGTACTAGTTCGAGGTAAAATGGTAGAATTCACTCCTGAGTGGATCAATGCTTTATACCAAATACGAGATAATCTATTTTGTGAGTACAAATATTTTGGTATTATGGATGCTGACTTAAAAGAGGTAATTACTTTTCTTACTGGTGAAAAAGGGGAGTGGAAAACTAAGCAAAGAGAAAAGATAAATTTTCCTACTTCCACTCTTAATGTTGCATCTAAAGACTGGCATTACTTTATTTCTGCAAGACTACCACCTACCTATCATCATATTGAAGTTTCTAGGAATAGAGCAATTTTGAATTTTTGTATCCAAAATATGAGAATAATTGATATTTGAAGAGTTGTTTACAATAGCAATAAGATCATAGCTAAGGGAGAAACTACTGGAGGATTGAGACATTCTGCCCTGATTTATACCTTGAGTATATAATCAGGAGTTGAGGTTAATAGTAGCGAAGAGTTGGTCCATTTTTTGAAGCCTATTAGTAAGGCCAACATTCGCACTTATGAGTCTCATGTAGGATGGAGATCTGGAGGTAAGAGTAGTGAGATTCCCTCTGCTAGTCATGACATACCTTCTACCTCTGGGACTCCTACTAATTCTGATGTAATGGAGCAGCTAATGATTCATCAAGATGATATTACGAGGCTTCATAGTAGGACTGATGGTTTGGAAGAAAGAAATAACATCAATATCAATGATGATTATCAAAGGAGAAGAGTGAAATATGATATTGCTTATTGTGATGCTCAGATGAGATTTACGAGGGGAGAAATAAGTGTGATATTTCCTACTTGCCCCCGCTACAATCCATACCAGCCTGAGGAAGAAGAAGAAGCAGAAGAAGGAAGCGATGATGATTGGTAGTTTAGTATTTTTTTATTTTATTATTGTTATGTGATTTTTGTGTTTGTTATTTGCTTTAGTGTAGCAGTTATGTGTAGTGATTGTACTTTTAATTTGATTATGTTGTATTAAAGCTTCTATAGTTTGTTATTGTTGTACTGAAAATGTAATGAATGTTGTTTAAAGTGTTTTATGTAGTGTTTTAGATTTTCGTTACATGCAAATCTCTAATATATATGTGAAAAAAGCTTCTAAACTTTTTATGCCTGTAGTTAAATTTTTAATTAATATCTGCATACTTCAGAAGAATCAGAAGCCCGGCTCAAAATGTTTAGTTTACTTTTTTTTTTCTCTCTCATTTGGTAATTTTTTATACACTGAAAAATTTAAGTTTTAGGGTGGAAAATTTAAATTTTAATTGTTCTCAAACAAAATATATTTTCAAAATTATTTTAAAATGACTTGAAATAGTTGAGCTTAACTTTAGATCATTAAATTTTTTATTTTATTTAAATATCATAGTAGAATTGGATAAAATTTTTTAGTAATGAAGGTTAACTTTATGGGTTAAGATGATTATAGTTTATTATTTAAAGTAAAGAAAAATTGTATTTTTGAAATGTTAAAAGTCTTAGAGGTTTATGCGAGGAGAAAGGATTGTGACTTGACACAAACACCTATACTTCACGCAACTTCCTTCCATAATTTAATTACTTCTTCATTTGAAAGGAAAAAGATAAAGAAAACTACTCAGAACTCATGGAGAAAACACAAACACAACTTGATTTAAAAGTAGAAATCGTAGTGAAAATACACCAAGTCTTACTTAAAAACCAAATGTAAAAACAAAAGAAACAGTAATCTAAAAATCCTCTCCACAAGACTCTCGGAGTTCCTATGAAACTTTTACTTTACACTAGATAACTCCTTAGAGGATGGCGCCCAACTCTAAGAATTGACTCTCCTAAATTCTAATAAAAATTCTGATAAAGTAAAGTGGAAAATTAAATAAAATATGGCGAGAAGAAGGCTATCTTTCTTCCTCTTTCCCTTAAACCACTTCAAGCTTTTTTCCAACTTCTCCCGCTAAAATTTCTCTTCAAAACTCTTCCCTTTCTCTGATCTTAAGTCTTAGTTTTAATAATTCTCTAAAAGGTTCTTTGGTGTCTCTTCAAATTATGTCCAGATTCAATGAATCTACCAAGAGATGCATCCATCCATTCAAAATTTAAATGAATTTTACTCTTACAGGAAGTTAATGAAGTTTAAACCAAAGTGTACTTCAAAAACCCCTTCAAATTTACGCCAAAATTAATTTAAATTCATCACTTTAACAGTAGCGCCTATGAGCCAGCCATTTGGCGCTTAAGCCCCATAAGCCAAATTTGCACACTTCTCAATTTTTGCTCCGAATTTGATCATTTTTTGCTTCTTTCATCACAATCAATCATCTTCATCATACCTACAAGAAAACATAAAAATACCTTCCATTAAAGTGCAATATCATCAAAGATATGTACAAAATTGTTCTTAAAAATACTATATATTTTAGTTGTATCAAAATCCCCCAAATATAAAATGTTACTTATCCTCAAGTGACACTATAATCATATAAAAATCAACCAAGCAAATTATGTAAATGAGTTTCTTTAGGAAGATTTCAAAATCTTGTTCTAGAAATGAAATAGTCCAATTTTAAAAAAAAATTAGTAAATGAGATCAACTTAAGGTTTAGATAGTTCTTATGTAAAGAATAATGAAAAATATAAGTTTCTATCTAATTCAGAAATACTTGTAGTTTTCAAAATATAGGATTCAAACATTTTATTTTCCTCACAAAAAACTTTTATTTGAAAATAATTTTACTCACTATATTATAATCTTAAGCTTTATATTTTCTCAAAACTTATATTTTAAACTTTAAGTATGGAACCAATTTTTGATTAGACTCTTAAATCCTCAAGCTTCTTTTCCTTTTTCTGTTTTTTTTTCTTTTTCTTTCTTTTGTTTTCTTCCTTTTTTTATAAGGCAAGGATTACAATATCTGGTAGTCCTTTAATGATTTTGAATTCCACCCTTCCATTTAAAATAAATGTTTGATATATATCTTTCACTTAAAATTCACAATAATAGTGTTGAAAATTATTTTTCAATAAAAAAAATTTATGCTTTGAAAATAAAAGTCAAATCTTCTATTTTTCAAAAAATACAATATTTCTTACTAAAGATAGTTTAACTATATTTATCATTTCTTTACTAAGAAAAATTTAACTTTAAATTTTTCATCATTACTATAAATTTTAACAAAATTCTCTTACTCATTTCTATATTCAAAATTTTTCTTCCATAATATAACTTCATATACATAATTGTTTTCAATCAAAAATCAAATTTCATTTATAGTATTCTTGAGAACAAATAAAATTTTAGTTTTTGAAAAAAATTTCCCCCAAACTTTAAATTTTTAGTTAGGATTAAACATTTAAGCATCAGAAATGATACATGGGTAAGAATTAAAAACTAGAATAACATGCTAACAGGATTTTTGATATCCTAAATATGCAAGTATAACGGTTAAAAACATGAGAAAAAAGAAATCAAATTCAGTTTTCATTTTTTTATAAAAGTTTCAAAGGACTTCTACAGTAGAGGAGGTTTTCAAAGCAAATACACACCAACTTAACATAACTAAAATCACAACAATACTAGATAATATATGCTAGCAGATTTTGAAAAGTTTAAACATGCAATTTAAATAGTGGTTTCTAATAGTGTTCTAAATTTTCCTAACAGTTTTGGAATTAAATTATACAATATTAAAAACTTAAACACCATATACACATTAAAACATTTACTACCACAAACATATCACAAACTGCAACATTGACCCACAATTTTATATTATGATATTTTTAATTTAATTGCAACGACGCCAAAAACTTGACCCTGCTATATTATATGTATAGAATTGTAATTGTTTATGTTGTGGATGCTACGCAAGTATACGTATCGTATCAAGTAATACAGGGCTCTAGTGGAGTCCCGGTTATCGATCCCATAGGGAAATAGAAAATTAAATAACAACTAATTTTAAAATAATAATAATAATAATTTTAAAATAGTATACAAAAATTTGGAATTCTAAATTTAAGCGCAATAAAGTAAACTAAGTATTTTAATTAGGTAACTTAACTAAGTAGAAAATTAATACATATTGAAAGTGCAGGAAATTAAACTAATTGCTAAATAAGTCTTAACTATTCGGAAAAGTATCTTTCCCTTGTTTAGAAATTTAAGTGATTGATGAATTTAAATAGATAATTTTAAGGTATTGTGACAAATAGGAGCATTCCTATTCTTTACCCTTTGGTCCAGGTGTAAAGAATATTGACTAATCCTATGTTTGATTATCGAATCTGCAGCTAGGCGGGAGGATACCGACTGCCACTTCGTAGCTCCCACGTTCCCTCTCCCGAGGGCTAACATCTACACTTCAGCTCTCAAACAATAGGACCGAATTGAATATTTTAGTCCGTCACACTAAAATGCTCTATTCTACGCCAGATGATATTATTTCCTATTTATTTGCACCTTCCTTCCAAGGCTTTTGAATTCCCCGAATATCCGATGTAATTTTTACTATAGTTGATATTCAACATATTTTAACAAATCAAATGACCAGTTGAAAGTAAATTAAGTTTTAAGTAAAAATTATCACAATTTATTAATATATATAAAAGTACTTTGTTTTAAGTTCATCAAGTCACTTAATTTCATAACAGGGAGAAAGACTAATAAACTACTCAGAATGCATGGGAACTAAACTAAGCATAGATTTCATTTAAAGTTAAAAACAATAAATATAAATACTTATCTCGATTTATCCCCAAGCAGACTCCTCGCAGTTCCTTTGACTCTTCCTTCCAGTACAGCAAGACTCACTAAAAACTCACCAACTCACTAAAGACTCACTAATTACACTAATTAAGACTCTAAAGACTCCTCACACACATAAATAAAAGACTCTTAAGACACAAATTGACACACACTTATAACATACCCTTATAACATACCCTTATAACACACCCTTATAACACACCCTTATAACACACACTTAGAACACACCCTTATAACACACACTTATAACACAAAATAACACACACTTATAACACAAAATAACACACACTTAGAACACACCCTTATAACACACACTTATAACACAAAATAACACACACTTATAACACAAAATAACACACACTTAGAACACACCCTTATAACAAACACTTAGAATCTGAATTTCGGCCTCTATATATAGAGGTGAGCAAAGGACCAAGAGGTGTGTAAGCATCCCTTCAAAAGTGTCCGGGTTCAATGTATACGCGCCATTTGAACTACCTCGCCATCGGCGACGAACTACCTCGCTGTCGGCGAGGCTTCTAGAAGGCCTTCGAACCGCGCTATCTCGCTGTCGGCGGGCTCGCGCTCGCTGTCAGCGAGACAGTTATAAATCCTTCAGAATTTTCTTCCTCGTACCCTCGCCGTCGGCGGGCTCGATCTCGCCGTCGGCGACTCAAGCCAAATTGCATTATTTTCTTCCTTTTTGCTCCAAATCCGCTCCTTTTTATGATTTTTGCTTTTATCACCTAAATTCTCCATTCCTGCAACAAAATAAAGAAAATACCTTTCTTTAAAGTGCAATTTCATCAAAAATAGGTATGAATTTCTTAATAAATTTTTCAATGATCAAAATCCCCCAAACTTACTTATTACTTGTCCTCAAGTAATTTTAGTACTACATAAAAATAATGAGTTATATAATAAGATTTTTCAATTTAAATAAACTATGAATTAGATTAATTAATATCATAATAAAGTTAAATAAAAATAATTCATGTAATTTAATTAATCTTATAGAAATAAATTATTTAGTTATCAGGTCTAAGATTTCTAGCTTACTATTCATTTTAGGAAAGACTATATTTAAAAGAATAACTACTTAAGATATTCATATGATAAGAAATTCAAGAAAACACTATTAGGTAAAATTCTAATCCATAAACATAAGTTTGGAAATATCTAAGTTTTTTCCTTTAGGTTAATTCAAATGAAGCCAATTTTTGATAAGGCATCTCCTCAAGCTTCTCCTCATTTTTCTTTTTCTTTTTCTTTTTTTTTTTTTTTAATGAGGATTACTGTATCTGGAGAGCCTGTTAATAATTTTGAACTTCATTTTCATCTTCCTAAATTTGAAACTTAGAAATATTTCTTAGCTTATATATACTTCATAGTTTTTACTTCATTGATTTTCAATCTTTTCTTTTTCACTTGAATACTTAAGAATTTTAATTTTAGAATATAGTTTTCCTTACTAAAAATAGTTTACTATATTCTTATTCCCTTTAACCAAATATTTTATTCTATTTAATTAATTAAAGCACTAGAAATATTTCATTTAACCTTCTATAATAATTAAATAAAATAATTCATATTAATTAAATTGAAAAATTTGTTATAAAAATCATTTTATAATAATTTGAAAATAGAAATTGAGAACAAGTTAATAACTAAATTTGTATTTTACTCCCCCCCCCAAACTTAAATTTTTATATCTACTCTAAATAATGAAAAAGGGAAAGTAAATAAATCATACCTTTGAAGTTTAGGTATTTCTTTTTCTTTGAAATTTTTGCAGCTTTTTCATTTTTCATTGAACCTCGTATCGTTAGTATTCTCCATATATATATAACAATTTAAAGAAAATGCAGGGATAAAATCTGAGATAAGTATTAAATACAACAATTAAAATTAACTCTACACAACACATATGAATTACTAACATATTAAAAACATTGAACTAATAGATTAACAATTTTAAAAACTTAAAACAATACAAAATAAAATAAAAACATACTAAAGAAAACTAACATCCTATTTAACATAAAAACAAATGCAATTAACTAACACAAAAAACAATAACTAAACTATTATCACAAATCAAGCAAATTAATCTAACTAACCTCCAATGTCTCACAACATAAAGTACTGAATATTACAAACATATAAAAGTTTCCAAAATAACTTAACATCAAACAAACAAAACAAATAAAGTCCTAATCTTCAGCATCAAAGTCCCAAACTATATTATCATCCCCTCCTTGATTTGTAGGTTGAGAAGATCGAGCGGGATGATACCGAGTATACCTCGGGCACTCTGGAAAGATGACATCTAAATCTCCACTCCCGTAGCGACGTTCGGCTTCATGATATCGCTATCTCGTACTCGAATGTCTCCGCAGTACTCACTATCATAATCATGTCTCCTCTCCGGATTATCAATCCTTTCGATCAAAATGATCAAATCTTCTCCCCATTGTCTCTCCAACCGCTCAAAACTCCTCCTATGCGAGTGTCGGCTCATTCATCGGATCTTGTAGGGTAGGGGTGGTAGGCTCGGGAGGTTCATAGCTAGTAGAGGGTATATCTCTACTTGACCGAGTGAAATAACTTCTCACTCCCGGTCTCCACCCTTCATGAGACTCATATTTCTTAATATTGGCCGCTGTGAGTGGGTTCATGGGTTCTATCCACTCCTCATCATCTGTCGCCTCAACTCCGGAGAGTTGGCGGATTGCATAAATTAACCCGGGATGTCCCAATCCCCTCCACTTTCATTTCCAGCGAGTGGCTAAGATATTTCTATAGATGACACTTCCAATGTTTATACTTCTATTGTTCCGAATACGAAATTCGAGACCGTTTCATCCCTTGTTACCTCACTCGTGGTGGTATGTAGGTAACAAAGTAGAACAAATAAAATAGTGCCATGCTTTAGAATTTGCATTTAACTTAGAAAGAGGAAAATTCACTCTTTCCCGCTGCTTTATCTTCCAAACTCCAGTCCCGTCAGTAAGAAAATTTATCACATCATCTAGAGGTTTCGACATAGTTCCAAATGTTTCGTACTCATTTGGACCGTCCCGAACTTCATAGAAGGCGTTAATTCTAGCAGCGCTGAAGTCAACCATAAATCCACGTACCTTTACTGGTGCGTCCTCTACAACGATCGAGTTAGAATAAAATTCCTTTACTACTTCCACAAGCAGCTCTCATTGGTGATGTAGCGAGATTCTCCCAACCTCGTTCTTTAATGATCTGCTCAACTTCGCCTCCCGGATTCTTAAAAACTCGATTCGCAATGCACTTTCTTGCTTGAATGTTTTGAAAATACCGATTTTGTGCTCGTACATTGACAAATCGGTCAGTATCGTAATCTACTCGTCTTTTCTGTCGCGGAGCCATTTTTTGATCGATCTATGAAATTCACAAAAATCGACACTAAACTTCCTAATATTACTAAGGAGGCTTCCTACAACATCTAAGATCAAATTAAAACAAATTTTATGGATTTCTACCGAGTAATTCTTCCACATTTAGGATTTTTTAAAATTTTTCAATGTGGAGAAAATACATGGTGAAAATAAAAAATTTTTGCATAGGAGTGAAGAACTTACCAAGAGAAGATGAAATCCGGTGTTTTTTAGTGATGAAATCGCCTCTAAATCCGAAATTTCGTGAGCCCTAGGGTAGTTTTTGCGAAAATGAGAGGTTGGGGATGATGAATAGTGTTTTTGACCGGTCAATTAAAGTGTTATTCGCGACCTCGCTGTTAGTGAGATTTTTCTCTCCGTCGGCGAGCTAATATTTTTCGGAACCAAAAACTCTCGGGAAAAATCCGCTGTCGGCGAGAAATTTTTGCTCTAACCTTCGCTGTCAGTGAGATCGATCTCGCTTGTCGGCGGGATTTTCTCGCCGTCGGCGAGATTCTAAAAATTTAATTTCCGAAATTCGTCACTCATTTTCGTCCTTGATTTGCCTTATATTATATTTCCGATCACATCATTTATTAATTTAATATGAAGATTAGCTACTTATACACAAACAAATTCACACAACACAACAAATTAACTTTATTGTTGAAATCCATGAGATGTACAAACTAACATAATTTTAAACTCTATAATCAAACTTCAATTCTCCAATCCTTACTACTAATCAAGCATCGCAAACCAATCCACGACACACTAAATGCCGATACAAAACTATGATGCATATCTCAATTAAGTTTGAGTTATTCAAATCATCACTCCACACATAATAAAATCTAAATCAAATCAAATAACATAAATACAAACATACTATGGAAATCTTTACTACTACTCTTCAATGTCAGAATCTTCATCTTCTCCGATATTTCCGATATGACGATGATGCACAAATAAGTTATAGAAAGGCCTCGAAGGGAAACTCCGAGCGATTCTTCGGTGATCCAACCCTTACGTCTCGGTAAATGAAGAAAGCTAGCTTCCGGGTGTCCGGAATGATCAAAGTGTTCCTTCATCCTCCAATCAATGTGATCAAATAAATCGGATATATTGTCGATCGAATCTCTCACTTTCTGCAGCTTCTTTCTCCATTCCTTTAATTTTCTTCATAAGTAACTCCGTTTTATCCGAAATAAGCCTTGCTATAGGATTATTCCGTGAAGCTCTATCGGAGATAAATGTAATTTCATCATTATTGTCCAAAGTAGGGAACATATCCGTAGGATCAAGCGGATTCCAAGGTAACGTAACCTTTTCCCAAGCTTCATAAGAAACCCAGTACCGATCGCATAATGCAAAAATAGTAGATGGGTGTCCTAGTCCATGAACCGACCCATGCACAATTAAACCCAATGCGTACTTAACAATTATTGATCCAACATCAATAGGAAATCCATTTTGAATACAATAATTCAATATAGTGCATTCCTTCGAAACCTTGTTTACCCTCATAGTAGGTAATAATTTAGATGAGATGAAAAAGTGCCGATGCTTTGAGACGGGATTCAAAAGTGATGCGGAGAAACTAACATACCCGTCTTCACGCATTTCCCAATCTTCCGGTTCATCGATCGGATATCGGAATATCTCATTCATATTATATCGAGAAGGCACAAAATTTGAATAGTGACATACCGGGGTGTTTTCTATAGAGAATAATTCATTTACTCTTGATGGAGTAAACGTCACCCATCTTCCTCGGACGTAGACATTCCCATTGTTGATCGCATGTAAGTTAGAGTAGAACTCTTTCACAAGCTGGAATAACAACAGCAGACGTAGTGTAACAAAATACCTCCCAGCAGCTGCTGCGCGATCGTTTCTTCTATCTTCGTAGTGGAATTCTCTAATCCTCGATTGACAAATCTCCGTTCCTTGATAACTCTTTTCTTTACCAAAACCTTGTTGAAGATCCACTACTCTTCCGCACTCACAAATTTCCTCCGGTTAAACACTCCAAAATTAGAGGAATCTAAGAATTTGGAGGCCATTATGGTGAATGGAATGAATTATAGTGAAGAAGGCAGATCTAGAATAATTTAAGAATGGGTTTTCACAAAGGAATTGGTGTTGAAACCGTCCAAATCGGCATTCAAATTATAAATAACTCATCTTTATAACTTCCTCGCTGTCGGTGAGAAGTTTCTCGCCGTCGGCGACTCAGTTATAAAAACTGAATTTAATTTAGGCACGAACCTCGCTGTCGGCGAGTATCGACCTCGCCGTCGGCTAGATTCCAAAATAATGTCCAATTTCTCTCTAAATCGAATAATTTCTTTTCTCATCATAATGGTTCGAATATGTGATGATTCTTAATAATAATTGAGTAGTAAAGTTTCAATAATATGACTAACTATTAAGATACAATAAAAATAGATAACTAATATGGGTTGCCTCCCATAAAGCGCTTGGTTTAACGTCGTCGGCCCGACCTAATTTCAATTATTAATCGAGTCGACTAAGCATTAAAACCTTTTTATAGTTAGGTCTTATACCTTCGAAATATGGTTTTAATCTATGTCCATTAACTTTAAATTTATGTCCAGTTTTTGGATCTTCGATTTCTATAGTTTCGTATGAAAATATTTGAGTTATGGTGAAAGGTCCTAAACATCGAGACTTCAATTTTCCAGGAAATAATTTCAATCTAGTAGTATATAACAAAACTTCCTGTCCTGGTTCAAAATTTCTCTGATTAATCTTCCGATCATGCCATAATTTCATCTTTTCTTTATAAATCCGATCATTATCATATGATTCATTTCTTAATTCTTCCAATTCATTTAATTGCAACAATCTTTTCTTGCCAGCTTCCTTCATATTATAATTAAATTCTTTAATCGCCCAATATGCTTTATGTTCTAATTCAACTGGTAAGTGACATGTTTTTCCATATATAAGCCTCGTAAGGAGTCATTCCAATCGGAGTTTTATAAGCAGATCCTATAAGCCCATAATGCAATTATCTAATTTAATAGTACCATTCTAACCTATTGGGTTTACTGCATTTTTCTAAAATACGTTTAATCTCACGATTGAGATACTTCGACTAATCCGCTAGTCCATGGATGATAAGCGAGTGGATATCTTATGAGTAATATTGTTTTTTTCTACTAGTTTGTGAATGTATTTATTTCTAAAATGAGTTCCTCCGTCGATGATAATCACTCTCGGCATTCCAAATCTAGTAAAAATATTTTTCATCAGAAATTTTAAAACACTCTTAGCATCACACCTAGGTAAAGCTTGTGCCTCAATCCATTTGGAAACATAATCAACAACTACTAATATATATGAGTTTCCAAACGAAGGAATAAAAGGTCCCATAAAATCTAATCCCCAAACATAAAAAATTTCAACTTCTAATATAAAATTCAGAGGCATTTCGTTTTTTCTAGATATATTTCCTACTCTTTCGACATTTATCGCAAGTTTTAATATATCCGTATACATCTCTAAATAGAGTAGGCCATAGAAATCCGTATTGTAGAATCTTATAAGCAGCTTTATCGATCACAAAATGTCCTCCAAAATCGGAATCATGACATTTTTGAATAATTGGTTCAGCTTTCTTCATAAGGTACACATCTTCTAATAATTAAATCCTTACATCGTTTATATAAATATGGTTCATCCCAAAAATAGGTTTTCGTATCATGGATGAATTTTTTCTGTTTTTGCAAAGTTAGCATAGGTTGTAAAATATTACTAACTATATAGTTTACTATATCAAGCATACCATGGTATTTTCCACTCATTGATATTATATAGTTGTTCATCGAGAAAACTGTCTATAATTTCATTTTCAATATCAGATAATTCATGATTTTCTAATCTTGATAAATGATCTGCAATTTGATTATCAGTTCCTTTCTTATTAACGATCTCAAAATCGAATTCTTACATTAATAGCATCCATCTAATTAATCTTGGTTTGGAATCTTTCTTTTGCATTAAATATTTGATAGCAGTAATGATCGATATGCATGATACATTTTGTTCCAATCGTATAAGGTCTAAATTTATTAAAACCATATACTACCGCTAATAATTCTCTTTTCAGTAATCGTATAATTTATTTCAAAGATCATTTAGAGTTTTACTAAGCATAGTATATAACTTTAAAAATCTTTTCATATCTTTGCCCAAGAACCGCTCCTACAAGATAATCACTAGCATCACACATAAGCTCAAATGGTTTCTCCCAGGTTAGGTGAAACTATTATAGGTGCTCGTAATTAATTTTTCTTTTAAGAGTTCAAAAGCATTCGAGCATTCGATTGTAAATTCAAATTTCTTGTCCTTTTCGAGAAGTTGGCATGGAGGTTTAGTAATTTTTGAAAAATCTTGTATATAGCGTCCGTAGAATCCAAAGATGTCCAAGAAAACTTCTTACCCCTTTTACCGTAGTTGGAGGTGGTAATTTAGCTATAACTTGAATTTTTGCAGGGTCCACTTCCATGCCTTTTTCCGAAATTTTATGCCCTAATACAATGCCGCCCGCAACCATAAATTAACATTTCTCCCAATTTAGAACTAAATTTGTTTTCTCACATATTTCTAATACTTTTTCAAGATGAGTTAAGCATGTGTCAAATTATGTTCCAAATACAGAGAAATCATCCATAAATACTTCTATTCCATTGTCAATTAACTTACTAAATATAGACATCATACATCTCCGGAATGTTTTCGGTGCATTACATAATCCAAAAGGCATTCTTCGAAAAGCGAAAGTTCCATAAGGACTAGTAAATGTAGTTTTCTCTTGATCCTCAGGAGCAATTTGTATTTGATGATAACCGGTGTATCCATCTAGAAAACAAAAATACTTGTGTCCGGCTAATCTATCTAACATCTGGTCTAGAAATGGTAAAGGGAAGTGATCTTTCCTGGTGGCGGTATTTAATTTCCTATAATCAATACATATACGCCAACCAGTAACTTGCCTTATAGGAATAAGATCGTTATTTTAATTGGCAGTGACGGTCACTCCTCCCTTCTTAGGAACACAGTGAATTGGGCTTACCCAAGCATTGTCAGAAATATGATATATAGTACCATTATCTAACCATTTTAAAATTTCTTTCTTAACTACTTCTTTCATTATCGGGTTTAATCTCCTTTGGGGATCTGCTTTAGGTTTATGTTCATCATCTAAAATAATTCTATGCATACAGATTGAAGGACTAATTCCTTTAATATCTGCTAAAGTCCAACCAAAAGTTTTCTTATATTTTTTTAAAGTTTCTAAAAGTTTTTGTTCTTGAGATTCGTTTAATGCGGATGAAATAATAACTCGGTAAAGTTGAAGAATTACCTAAATAAGCATATTTCAAATGATCAGATAATATTTTTAGCTCAAGTTCAGGAGGTTTAATAATTGATGGAACTATATTCTTGTCAGTGTTTTCAGTATTATCCAAAAATTCAAATCTCACATGAATATAATCTAGTTCTTTATTATTATCTTCAATTAATTCAGTGTTTTCTTTTTCTAATTTATCTTCGTAATATTCCTTAAAATGTTATTGTTGTAAATGTTCAGGTATTTCCATCCGAAAACATTCATCATCTTTTTCTAGTGCAGGATATTTCATTGATTTTGCAATATTAAATGTAACTTTTTGGTCATTTAATCTCATAGTTAATTCTCCTTTCTGAACATCAATCATAGCTTTTCCAAGTAGCTAAAAATGGTCTTCCTAAAATGATAGGAATTTCTTTATCTTCCTCCATATCTAAAACAATAAAATCTACGGGAAGATAAATTTATCCACTTTTACTAACACATCTTCAATAACTCCCTTAGGATAGGTAACCGAACGATCAGCTTATTGAAGGGTTATTGAAGTAGGTGTAATTTTTCCTAATCCTAATCTCTTAAAAATCGATAGAGGCATTAGATTGATGCTTGCTCCTAAGTCACACAAAGCTTTTCCATAAAATGTTTCTCCTATAGCGCAGGGTATAGTGAAACTACGAGGATCTTTCAATTTTTCAGAAGCTTCTTCGAATAATAGCACTACACTCTTCACTAAGTGCGACTGTTTCATTATCAGTGAATTTTCTCTTCTTATTTAGAATATCTTTCATAAATTTTACATAATTTGGCATCTGATCTAAAGCTTCGACAAAAGGTATATTGATTGTTAATTTCTTTAATATTTCGAGGAATTTAGCAAATTGTTTATCTTTTTTATGTTGAGCTAGTCGTTGAGGAAATGGTGGTGGAGGTTTTTCAACGTAAATTTTCATAGGTATTAAAGGATGTTCTAACTTTGAATCTTGTTGAAGTGTTTCCTTTTCAATTTCCACTTCCTCTTTTGGCTTTCAAGTTCTTTTTGAATTTGAGGTTCTAATTCTTTTCCACTCCTTAGTTGTATTGCTTTAATTTTTTCTTTTCCTTGATCTTTAGGATTTATTTCCACATTACTAGGAAAAGTTCCAGGTATTCTATTATTTAGCGCAGTAGCAATATGTTCAAGTTGAGTTTCAATATTTTTAATAGATGTTCCTTGAATTTGTAATTGATTTCCTCGAATTTGTAGTTGATTTCCTTGATTTTATAGTTGATGACCCATATTCAATATTAATTCATCCATAGATAATTTCTTATCTTTGAATTGAGGGTTATTGTTATTAAATCCGTGTGGGTAATTAGGTTTATAGTTTGGATTTGCTTGATTAGGTTGATTCATCCATTGTTGATTAGATGTGTTATTCCAATTAAAATTTGGATGAGTTTTCCAACCAGGATTATAATAGTTTGAATAAGGGTTATTAGTTCTATTATTAATAAGCATTTAAAGTTTCATAATTAGATTGAGATTCTATGATTTGTCTAGATGAGTTTTCTTCTAAAGTAGGAGAGTAGTTCATTCCAAAATGATCTAATTTCTTAGATATAGCGAGCAATTTGAGAAGCTAACATAGATATTGCATCGTTTTCATGAATACCGGCTATCTTTTTCGGATTTACTCTATCGACGAGGCCATTGGAAATTATTTGTTGCCATTTCATCGATTAGTGCATAGGCTTCATCAAATGGTTTAGACATTAATGAACCTCCAGAGACGAAGCATCGATGATTGATCTTAAAGATCCTACTAATCCATTATAAAAGGTTTGAATAATCGACCAATCTGGTAGCGCATGAAGTGGGCATTTCCTAAGAAGTTTCTTAAATCTCTCCCAAGCTTCATATATTGATTCTCCATCTAACTGACAAAAAGAAGTTATATCATTTCTAAACTTAGCAGTTTTAGATGGTGGAAAATATTTGGATAGAAATTTTTGTGATAATTCTCCCCAAGTTTTAATAGATCCAGGTGCTAATGAATTCAACCACATTTTAGCCTTATTCCTTAATGAAAAAGGAAAAAGTCTACGTCTTATAACATCGTCAGATACTCCTTGATATTTAAAAGTAGCACAAAGTTCTAGAAAACTAGCAAGATGTAAGTTAGGATCTTCAGTAGGTGAACCACTAAATTGATTGTTTTGTACCATTTGGATAATTGCAAGTTTAAGTTCAAATGAATTAGCGACTACATCGGGGTTTTGAATAGTTAAATGAATTTCACCGATGTAGGGTTGGCATAATCTCTTAATGGTCTTTGTTGGTTCATATTTTGAATTTCAGGAATATTCGCCATTTGTGTTAAATTTATAATTTGTTTCTTTTGTTTTCTAATTCTTTTAATTGTACGCTCTAATTCAGAATCGTAAGGTATTAAAGTTTCGTTTCCAAATTTGCGCATACAATTTTAGAATAAAGATTAATTTATTTATTATGATTATTTTAAAATAGTCCGTTACTCTAGTAAAATTTTCTTACTTTCCCCGGCAACGGCGCCAAAAACTTGACCCACAATTTTATATTATGATATTTTTAATTTAATTGCAACGACGCCAAAAACTTGACCCCGCTATATTATAGGTATAGAATTGTAATTGTTTATGTTGTGGATGCTACACAAGTATACATATCGTATCAAGTAATACAGGGCTCTAAGTGGAGTCCCGGTTATCGATCCCACATGGAAATAGAAAATTAAATAAAAACTAATTTTAAAATAATAATAATAATAATTTTAAAATAGTATACGAAAATTTGGAATTCTAAATTTAAGCGCAATAAAGTAAACTAAGTTTTAATTAGGTAACTTAACTAAGTAGAAAATTAATACGTATTGAAAGTGCAGGAAATTAAACTAATTGCTAAATAAGTCTTAACTATTCAGAAAAGTATCTTTCCCCTTGTTTAGAAATTTAAGTGATTGATGAATTTAAATAGATAATTTTAAGGTATTGTGACAAATAGGAGCATTCCTATTCTTTACCCTTTGGTCCAGGTGTAAAGAATATTGACTAATCCTATGTTTGATTACCGAATCGCGGCTAGGCCGGGAGGATACCGATCGCCACTTCGAGCTCCCACGTTCCCCTCGCCCGAGGGCTAACATCTACACTTCGACTCTCAAATAATAGGACCGAATTGAATATTTTAGTCTGTCACACTAAAATGCTCTATTCTACGCCCAGTGATATTATTTCCCTATTTATTTGCACCTTCCTTCCAAGGCTTTTGAATTCCCCGAATATCCGATGTAATTTTTACTATAGTTGATATTCAACATATTTTAACAAATCAAATGGCCAGTTTGAAAGTAAATTAAGTTTTAAGTAAAAATTATCACAATTTATTAATATATATAAAAGTACTTCTGTTTTAAGTTCATCAAGTCACTTAATTTCATAATAGGGAGAAAGAATAATAAACTACTCAGAATGCATGGGAACTAAACTAAGCATGGATTTCATTTAAAGTTAAAAACAATAAATATAAATACTTATCTCGATTTATCCCATGCGTGACTCCTCGCAGTTCCTTTCGACTCATCCTTCCAGATGCAACGAAGACTCACTAAAAACTCACTAACTCACTAAAGACTCACTAATTACACTAATTAAGACTCTAAAGACTGCTCACACACATAAATAAAAGACTCTTAAGACACAAATTGACACACACTTATAACATACCCTTATAACATACCCTTATAACACACCCTTATAACACACCCTTATAACACACACTTAGAACACACCCTTATAACACACACTTATAACACAAAATAACACACACTTATAACACAAAATAACACACACTTAGAACACACCCTTATAACACACACTTATAACACAAAATAACACACACTTATAACACAAAATAACACACACTTAGAACACACCCTTATAACACACACTTAGAATCTGAATTTCGGCCTCTATACATAGAGGTGAGCAAAGGACCAAGAGGTGTGTAAGCATCCCTTCAAAAAGTGTCCAGGTTCAATGTATCTGCGCCATTTGAACTACCTCGTTGTCGGCGAGGCTTCTAGAAGGTCTTCGAACCGCGCTATCTCGCTGTCGGCGGGCTCGCGCTCGCTGTCAGCGAGACAGTTATAAATCCTTCAGAATTTTCTTCCTCGTACCCTCGCCGTCGGCGGGCTTGATCTCGCCGGTGACTCAGCACAAATTGCATTATTTTCTTCCTTTTTGCTCCAAATCCGCTCCTTTTTATGATTTTTGCTTTTATCACCTAAATTCTCCATTCCTGCAACAAAATAAAGAAAATACCTTTCTTTAAAGTGCAATTTCATCAAAAATAGGTATGAATTTCTTAATAAATTTTTCAGTGATCAAACATAAAATATCAATTCATCACAGAAACATCTAAATGTGCATAGCAAAAATATCCAACTACAGTTCTACACAATATCAGAGTTCACAGCATAATAAAACAATAAATAAAACTCCAGACATCATACAACACAAATACAAACATCACAAACTCAACAACATATAAAAATAAATCCTACTCGTCATCCTCATCATCATCATCTCCCTCATTCCAATCTCTGGATGGCACATAAGGTATAAAATAAGGATGAGGAGGCATCTCAGCACTGTGATCATCTCTAATCAATCTATCCATGTACTGCTGATAATTCTTCTCATATTCATCATGTTTCTGTATATACCTCTCAATATTCTCCACCTTTCCATCCATATCTCTAACATGCTCTCGGGTAAGACTCACCTTCTTTAAAATCTTCCTTAATAATCCAGTCTGTGAATCTCTAGAGGATGATGCATGTGAAGTGGAAGCACGAGAAGTAGAAGCAACATAAGCAAAAGTACTGGAAGCTCTAATAGATCCTCCTCTCCAGCCAAACTGTGAGTACTTAGTGTAAGTGTTCACATTTACAATGGTGATAGGTCTATGTGGCTGAAGAACCTCTTCCCATGT
Source organism: Papilionanthe hookeriana x Papilionanthe teres (assembly GCA_022702705.1). NCBI lineage: Eukaryota > Viridiplantae > Streptophyta > Magnoliopsida > Asparagales > Orchidaceae > Papilionanthe > Papilionanthe hookeriana x Papilionanthe teres. The sequence goes on from CM040427.1 coordinate 105,155,149, forward strand.
TTTAAACTTAACACAAGACTGCTAACAAATCAAGTGAATCAGAGAAGGAATTCCTATACCTGCAGTAGTAGCAGCTCTGGCACAGTTTAAAATATAATAAAAAAATGATAGCTCCTATGTCAATAAGCTTTCCATTTTAAATACAATGGTTCAGAACAACTCTCTTTCTCATAACTTCACTGCATCACTTGAAGGCAACAACTTAGATGAGATAATGTAATGCCATTCTTTGGAAGTGGCATTCAACTTAGAAGCTTGAAAATTTACTCTTCTTTCATTTGTTATCTTCCACAAACCTCTTCCATCAGTAAGAAAAGAAATTATCTCATCTAACTCTCCCTCAGAAGGATGATAATTGGCATAAAAACAAAACATCTCAGGAGGCAATTGGTAAAAAGTATTAATTACCGCAGGCAAAAAATCTACTTGCTGACCTCTAACCATCACCAAATTGTCTTCTGCTGCTGCAAAGTTTGCATAAAAATCTCTAACAATAGAAACAATAGCAACAATAATTTCTCCAATTTCTTCTAGCAAACAACTCCTAGATATCTCCTCCTGGTTTGATAAAAAACTCTTTATGGAATCAATTTACGTGACGATAGGGCATCGATGTATCGATCCTTTGCTCTAAAACTGAAAAATTTTTTTGGAATCAAATCTTGCCTTCTTTTTTGAGCGCTTCTACTTTGGAGCCATCTCTAACAATTCACAAAAAATTCACCAAAAATCAAACTAAACTTAATAAATTAACTTCCAAAGGCAATTTCCACTAAATCCAAGCAATTTCTCATGTTTTTCAAATTTTCACCATGAATAGTTATTTTCAGATTTTTCTATAATGTACTCAAAATAGATGGTGAAAATAAAAAAATTTTGCTTAGGAGAAGTGCTCATACCTTAAGGAATTCAAATCTAATAAATGTCGTCGAAATCGACTCTTAAATTATCCAACTTAATGATGCCCTTGGCTCCTTTTTCACGAAATCAAGAGGTTGAAGGTGATGGGGGTTAAAAATGGAAAATTTTAAGTTTTTAATTGCAGAAAATTGATTTTCGCAAACTGGCGCCTATGCGCGGAGCATTCAGTGAATAGCCGCAAGATATGGCGCTTAAGTACTGATGGTCTGGCGCTTAGCCGTCAGTGCCCAGATTTTGACAATTAATTTAATTGCACTAAAACACTTAGTTAATCCCCCTTAATCACTTCAAATAAATATTTCTCCCCCATAAACTCTTCTAATACTTCAAATTACACTAAAATTTCCATCGATTCCAAAAAAATTTCACACAAACACAGACTTATATTTCATTAATAACAAACCACAATTAATACAAACTAAAAATTCTATCCAAACACCTTGGATGAAATTGCCTAATACATAAGTTCATAACTCAAATCATTAAACGCAAATTTACATCATTAAGAAGGAACAAACATCAAATTAAAGCGCAATAAAACACAAACATAAATCACGAACACAAAACACTAAACATAGAAAACCAAATCACAAGGCTACACTTAATTTAATTCCAATCTCGAGTAGGCGAATTATATCTGAATCACCATTATTTCCATTTGAACCATTTGGAATATAAATCTGATAAAACAGGCGATGTTTAAAAACTCTCACATCTTCTTCTTCTAACCATTTGTGTTTTTGAAACATCGCCTTATCAGCTTCTTCCACATGACTTGTATGGCTGAATTGCATTTTGAGTTGCCATCCCATGTACGGAACCTTTGCTTCAACTGATGCCACGCCAGCCTCGATCTTCGCAAGCTTTTCTGCAATCCCTTAAATAATAACGGCCAGAAATCTATTGAAATTTTCTTGAACACTTTCACTAATGATCTTCTTCTTGTTGGATTCGTCTTTCTTTTTTACTTCACTCTCCCAAGAAGACATTTTTGCACTCAAAACACTCTTCCTTAGCTCGAGAATGAAAATAAGAACTGAGGCAAGTATTTCCTTAATTCAGGGCCTTTTTATGACTTGGGAAGTCTTAAAACTGACTCTAGACGTGTTAAAATTCACAAATAAGTCCCAAATCAACTTCCCCATGACTTAGGCTTCTAGAACCTCATTTTCACATTTTTTTTGTAACTCCGGCGCCTAAGCGCCAGCTTGCGACGCATAACCGTCAGTGCTCATTTTAGCACAAATTTGCTAAACATCCAAATCTTCAATCTGGCTCCTCTAAGTCATCAAATAAGGTCAAATAAACACCACTATAATATAAAAAACTCCAAAATACTACCACATAATCTAAAAAACAAAACAAACAAAGCACACAAAGCAAACATAAAGCAAAGCACACTAATAATTATGGATTACATCCTACAAAGCGTTTGGTTTAACGTCTTCAGCCTGACATACCCGGAGCTTATTCTGAGTGACCCAACATCATATTCTCATCATGTTTAGATTAATCGACTGAAAAATAAGGTTTAAGTCTATGTCCATTAACTTTAAATGTTATTCCAGTCCTAGGATCTTGAATATCCACAAGTCCATAGGAATAAACTTTCATCACAATAAATGGGCCCATCCACCTGAACTTAAGTTTTTTAGCAAATATTCTCAATCTGGCATTATACACCAAAACCTTTTACCCTGACTCAAGATTTTTAGTAAGAATCTTTTGATCATGTCATAACTTCATCTTTTCTTTATAAATCTTAGCATTTTCATAAGATTCATTCCTTATCTCTTTAACCTCATTTAATTGCAATAATCTCTTTTCTCCAGCATCTTTCAAATTATAATTGAACTCTTTAATAGCCTAATATGCTTTATGCTCAAGTTCAACTGGTAAATGAAAAGCATTTCCAAAAATTAGCCTATATGAAGATATTCCTATAGGAGTTCTCTAGGTAGTCCTATAGCCCACAAAGCAAATTCTAGTTTGATTGACCAATCCTTTCTTTTTGGATTAACAGTCTTTTTTAATATTATTTTAATTTCATGATTGCATAATTTAACCAAACCACTTATCTGCGAATGATAAGCAGTAACAATGTGATGATTAATATGATATTTCTTTACTAACTTTTTCATAATCGCATTTCTAAAATGACTTCCCCCATCAGTTATGATAACACTTGGTATTCTAAATCTGCAAAATATATTCTTTCATAAACACATTGCAACACTTTGACCATCACATCAAGGTAAAGTAACTGCTTCTATCCATTTGGATACATAGTCTACTGCTATCAAAATTGTAAATATTTTTGAAAGATGGTAAAACGGCCCCATGAAATCTAATCACCAAATGTCAAATATTTCAACATCCAACATATAATTGAGGGGCATCTCATTTCTTTTAGAAATATTGCCTACACGTTGACATCGATCACAATTTTTAATATAAGCATTAACATCCTTAAAAATTGTTGGCCAATAAAATGCAGATTGTAAGTTTCTATATACAGCTTTATCAACTCCAAAATGTCTCCCATAATTAGAATTATGACATCTTTGAATAATTTCATAAGTTTCTTCTAAAGGCACCCATCTTCAAATGATCAGATCATTTCCTTGTTTAAATAAAAATGGGTCATCCCAAAAATAAGTCTTAGCTTCAGATAAAAAGTTCTTCCTCTCCTGGTATGTTAAACTATCACTGATAATAAAGTTTACAATGTCGGCATACCACGAAACATGCCACTCATTAATAGTGAATAATTTTTCATCAGGAAAATGTTCATTGATTTCTTCAGCATCATAGAGAGATTTTTCAGTTTCAAGCCTTGATAGATGATCAGCAATTTGATTATCAGCACCCTTCCTATCAACTATCTCAAAATCAAATTCTTGTAAGAGAAAAATCCATCTTATCAGTCTTGGTTTTGCATCATTCTTCTTCATTAAATATTTAATAGCAGAATGATCAGTATGCACCAGACATTTTGTTCAATTAAATATGATTGAAATTTATCAAAAGCAAATACTATAACTAATAACTCTTTCTCAATAGTGCTATAATTAACTTGAGCTTCATTAAGAGTTTTACTAGCATAGTAAATTACTTTGAAAATATTATCATATTTCTAACCTAAAACAGCTCTAATAGAATAATCACTAACATCACACAATAATTCAAAAGATTTTTCCTAGTTTGGTGAAACTATAATAGGTGCAGTGATTAATTTTTCTTTTAATGTTTCAAAAGATTTTAGACATTCATCATCAAAATAAAAGATCTCATCTTTTTCCAGTAAACTGCATAAAGATTTGAAATTTTTAAAAAGTCTTTAATATAATGCTTTTAGAATCCAGCATTTCCCATAAAACCTCTAATTCCCTTACATTCGTTGGGGAAGGTAAATTAGAGATAACTTGAATTTTTGCAGGATCTACCTCCATACCATTTTCTGATATATGATGTCCCAAAACAATTCCTTCTACTACCATAAATTGGTATTTTTTTCCAGTTAAGGACCAAATTAGATTCTTCACAACATTTTAGAACTTTAGATAGATGTTCTAAACATGATTCAAATGAAATTCCAAACACTGAAACGTCATCCATAAGAAATTTAATTCTTTTTTCAATTAAATCCCAAAAAATTGCCATGATACATCTCTGAAATGTAGCAGGGACATTACATAATTCAAAGGGCATTCTTCTAAAATAAATTGTACCATAAGGATTGGTAAACGTTGTTTTCTCTTGATCCTTAGGAACAATTTGTATTTGGTGGTAACCGGTATATCCATCCAGAAAACAAAAGTATTTATGCCCAGCTAATCTATTCAGCATCTGATCTAGAAAGGGAAGTGAAAAATGGTCTTTCCTTGTGGCAAGGTTTAATTTTCTATAATCAATGCATATTCGCCACCCTGTAACTTATCTTGTTGGTATAATTTCATTCTTTTCATAAATAGTCACAGTAACTCCTTTCTTAGGAACACGGTGAATAAGACTAACCCATACACTATCTGAAGTAAGGTAGATAGTTCCAGTATCCAACTACTTTAAAATTTCTTTCTTAACAACTTCTTTCATGATAGGATTTAATCTCCTTTGAGGATCAGCCTGAGGTTTGCAGTTATCTTCCATAAGGATTCTATGCATAGAAATTGAAGGACTGATTCCTTTATTATCAGTTATTGTCCATTCAAAGGCTTTCTTGTATATCTTTAAAATTTTATGTAAACTCTCTTCTTATTTTTCAATCAATTGAGAGGAAATTATAACAGACAAAGTTGAGGAATCACCTAGAAAGACATATTTTAAATGAGTTGGAAGCAACTTTAAAAATCATGTTCCGGGGGTTTTTTAATTGATGTACTAAAAGATTCATCTTTATCAGTCATGTCAAACAATTCAAATTTTTATGAACATAATTTAAATATTCCTCATGAAAATCTTCAGAATGTTATAATTCCTCTTCTTTCTCGTGTTCCATTTCTTCACTTTCATGTTTCTTTTCGTAAGCTAATTTGAAATGACATTCACTCAAATATCTGATAACATCTATCCTATAGCATTCATCATCTTTACTTTTTGAAGGATATTTCATTGATTTTGAAAAACTGAATGTAACAGTTTGGTCATTGACTCACATCATTAATTCCTCTTTTTGCACAACTATCTGCGCTCTGCCTGTGGCTAGGAAAGGTCTCTCTAAAATTATGGGTATCTCTTTATCTTCCTCCAAATCCAACACAATAAAATCAACAGGAAAGATAAATTGACCCACTTTCACAAAAACATCTTCTATAACTCCTTTTTATGATAGGTGATCAAACGATCCACTAATTGCAGAGTTATAGTAGTAGGGGTTATTTCTCCTAATCTCAGTTTTTTGAATATTGATAATGGCATAAGGTTAATGCTTGCACCCAAATCACATAATGCTTTTCCATAAAATTTGTCTCTGATCGCACATGGAATTGTGAAACTACCAGGATCTTTAAGCTTTTCAGGAAACTTTTTCTGAATTATTGCACCGCACTCCTCACTAAGTGCAACAGTTTCATTATCTTCAAACTTTTCTGTTGAGAATATCCTTCATAAATATCACATAACTTGGCATCTTTTCTAAGGCTTCAACAAATGAAATGTTGATTGTAAGCTTCTTAAATATCTCCAAGAACTTTGAAATTCGCTTATCCAACTTCTATTGTCGAAGTCTCTGAGGAAATGGAGGTGGTGGCTTTTCTAAATCAATCTTTGGTGGAGAAATAGGTCTTTTTAAATCTTTCAGAGCGTCCTATTTTGGTTCTTCAATCTCTTCTTTCCCTACTTCAATCTCTTTTTCAACTCTGTCTTCCAACTCTCTTCCACTTCTCAGTTGAATTGCTTTTACTTGCTCTTTATTCTAGTCTCTTAGATTTACTTCAGTATTACTTAGAAGCATTCCTTGGGATCTATTACTTAATGAATTAGCAATTTGTCCCAATTGATTCTCAATATTTTTTATTGTAGTTCCTTGGCTTTGCAATTGATTTCCCATTTATAACACCACTTCTTGAATATACAACTTCTCCTTAAATTGTAAATTATTGTTAAAACTTGGAGGATAAGTTGGTCTATAATTATTACTCCCTTGATTTTTCCAGTTCCCTAATGGGTTTACTTGGCTGTTCCCCCATTATTGATTACTACTACCCTAATTATTGGTATTCCAATTATAGTTTGGATGGTTTTTCCAACCTGGGTTATAATAATTGGAATATGGGTTATTAGGCTTACTTATAGCATTTAAAGTTTTTGGTGAAGTTTGAGAATCAACCATTTGGCCTAAAGAATTTTCTTCAATCATGGAAATTTGCTGAGAAAAATTTATTCCAAATTGGTCTATCATCCTTGAAATTGCAGCAACTTAATTTCTAGCATCACGAAAGCATCATTTTCATGACTATTGGCTACCTTATTAGGATTTAACCTTAAAGAAGGCCATTGAAAATTATTAGTAGCTGACCAAAAAAAAAAATATATTGAGAAATTCATACCGATTTTACATTGATTTTGATAAAATTGCACTTTAAAGAAATGTATTTTCTATATTTTTTGCAGGTATGAAGATTTATAGATAATGGAGCAAAAAGATGAGAAAATGAGAGAATCTAGAATAAAAAGGACCAAAAGAGACAAAAATTGATATTGGCCGCCGATGGTGAGGAATAGGCCACCGACGACGTACTTTTCCCGAGAACATACAATTAAATTATAAAGGAGCCCACTAACGGCGAGATCGAGCCCACCGACGGCGAGACTTAGCAGTTGGTCCATGTTCCAGAAGCCTGCCGACGGTGCCAACTAGCCCGCCAACGATGAGAAGATCGGTTCAAGCACATATTCATCGAATATGGATGCCTTTTAAAGAGGTGCTTAAGCAATCTTTGGAAATATTTCTACCTCTTTTAAAAGGGATGAATTTAGGCAGAAAAGTGTGTTTTTAGAGTGTCATCAAAGTGTGTGTAGGTGTGTCCTAGAGAGTTTAATAGTGAGTAAGTGAGTTTAGTTGAGTGTGTTGTATAGGAAGGAAGAGTCAGGGGAACTTCAAGGAGTTTACTTGGGGAGAAATTTGAGATAAGTTGTGTTTACTATTTTGTAACTTTGATTTTATATGAAATTCAAGTTTTGTGTTATTCTTCCTATGCATTCTGAGTAGTCTACTCTGCCTTTCTCCTTGTTTTGAGATTTTGTGAAATGGAAAATTGAATTAGTTGTGCCATAAATATTCAATAAAAATTGTGATAATCTTTTTACTTAAATATTTATTTACTTTCAATTTTGCTAATTGATTTGTTAAAATATGTTGATTTCAAAACTAAAGTAAAGATTACATCCGAGATTTGGGGAGGTCAAAGTCCCTGAAAAGGAGGGTGCAAATAAATAAGGAAATATTACTTATGGGGCGTAGAATTGTATATTTTAGAGTGACAGACTAAAATCCTCAATTCAGTTCTATCGTTTGGGTGCTAAAATGTAGATGTTAGCCCTCAGACGAGGAGAACGTGGGAGCTCCGAAGTGAGTTCCGGTATCTTCCCAGTCTAGTCATAGATTCAGTAACCAAGCATAGGATTAGTCAATGTTCTTTATGCCTGAACCAAAGGGTAAAGAAATAGGAATGCTCTTATTTGGCACAATATAATTCTAACTAATTTAATTATACGTTCACTTAATTCTCTTAACAAAGGGAGAGATACCTTTTCTATATTGCAACTTCCCATTCAAGATTAGTAGTAGAATTTAGAATAATTGTTCTTTATTTACGTTTACTAGATAGTTATTTCAACTGTTGTAATTAGTTCATAATCTTTAAATTTCCCTGTGGGATCAATATCCAGGACTCCATTAGAGCCCTGTATTACTTGAACGATACATATACTTGCGTTGATAAGGGGTAACTTTGATATTATTGAATATTTATTTTTATTTTTACACTTGTTAACACTTATAAAGTTACGCAACAATGCCCTGTCAAGTTTTTGGTGCTGTTGTTGGGGAAGTAAAGTAATTATTAAAGTAATTAGTAAGATAATTATTAAGGTAATTACTAGAGTAACGGGCTATTTTAAAATTACATAAGTTTTAATTTATATTATGTATGCGAAATTTGGAACCGAAAATTTAATACCTTACGATTCAGAATTAGAACGCACTATTAAAAGAAATTTAGAAAACAGAAAAGAGAAACTATAAATTTAAATCAAATGGCAAATAATCCAGCAATTGAAAATGCAAATCAACCGAGACCTTTAAGAGATTACGCTAACCATACATTAGATGAAATTCACTTAACTATCAAAAACCCTGATGTAGCGACCAATTCATTTGAGCTTAAACTTGCGATTATCCGAGTGGTACAAAGTAATCAATTTAGTGGTTTATCAAACGAAGATCCTAATTTACATATCGCTAGTTTTTTAGAACTGTGTGCTACTTTTAAATATGATGGAGTATCTAATGATGCTGTTAGACTTAGGCTTTTTCCTTTTTCTTTAAAGAATAAAGCTAAGATGTGGTTAAATTCGTTACCACCTGGATCTATTAGAACTTAGGGAGAATTATCACAAAAATTTCTATCCAAATAATTTCCTCCTTCAAAAAATTCTAAACATAGAAATGATATAACCTCCTTTAGTCAGTTTGACGGAGAATCAATATACGAAGCTTGGGAGAGATTTAAAGATCTTCTTAGAAAATGCCCACATCATGCGTTACCAGATTGGTTAATTATTTAAACTTTTTATAATGGATTAGTAGGATCTCTTAGATCTATTATTGATGCTGCCGCTGGTGGTTCATTAATGTCAAAACCATTTGATGAGGCTTATTCATTAATTGAAGAAATGGCTACCAACAATTTTTAATGGCCTTCTGAAAGGCTAAATCCTAAAAAATAGCTAGTATCCATGATTCTAATGCAATATCTATGTTAGCTTCTCAGATTGCTGCTATATCTAAAAAATTAGATCATTTTTGAATGAATTATTCTCCTCCTATAATGGAAGAAAATTCATTTGGGCAATTTGTGGATATTCAACCTTCTTATGAAACTTTAAATGCTATTAATAATAGACCCAATAATCCTTATTCAAATTATTACAACCCTGGTTGGAAGAATCATCCTAATTTTAATTAGAATAACAATTCTACTAATCAACAATGGGCAAACAACCCAGTAAACACATTAGGAAGTTAATCTAACCAAGGAAATCCTAATTATAAACCTTCTTATCCACCTGGATTTAATAATAACTCTCAATTTAAGGAAAAGAAGTTATCTATGGAAGAATTGATATTAAATATGGGTCAACAATTGCAGAATCAAGGAAATCAGTTACAAATTCAAGGAAACCAATTACAATATCAAGGAACTGCTATTAAAAGTATTGAAACTCAACTTGGGCATATCGCTACAGCACTTAATAACAGAATTCCTGGAACTTTTCCTAGTAATGTGGAAATTAATCCTAAAGACCAAGGAAATGAACAAATAAAAGCGATACATTTATGAAGTGGAAAAGAATTAGAAACAAGAGTACAAAAAGAAACGGAAATTGAAAAAGAGAAAGTGAAAACTGAAAAAGAAAAGGATCAGCAAGTTCAAGATTTAGAATATCCCCTAATATAAATGAAAATTGCTGTAGAAAAACTAACACCACCATTTCCTCAGTGATTAAAGCAACATAAAAAGGATAAACAATTTTCTAAATTTATTGAAATCCTGAAGAAATTAACAGTGAATATTCCCTTTGTAGAAGTATTAGAACAAAAGGCCAGTCATGTGAAATTTATGAAAGATATTTTAAACAAGAAGAGAAAGTTCACAGAAAACGAAACTGTTGCACTTAGCAAAGAGTGTAGTGCATTTATTCAAAAAAATCTTCCTGAGAAATTAAAAGATCCTGGTAGTTTCAATATACCTTGTGCTATTGGAGAAAAATTAGATGGAAAAGATTTATGCGATTTGGGAGCCAGCATTAATCTTATGCCTCTATCAATTTTTAAAAGATTAGGATTGGGAGAAGTCTCACCTACCTCTGTAACTCTTTAGTTAGCTAATTGTTCAGTGACTTATCCTAAAGGAGTTATCAAAGATGTGTTAGTAAAAGTAGATAAACTTATCTTTCTTGAGGATTTTATTGTTTTAGATATGGAGGAAGATAACGAAATACTTATAATTTTAGGGAGACCCTTCGTAGCTACTGGAAGAGCCATGATTAAATGTTCAAAAATTAGAATTAACTATGAGAGTAAATGATCAAGAAGTAGCTTTCAACATTGCAAAAATAATGAAATACCTTGCTATTGAAAAAGATGATGAATGTTCTCGAATGGAAATTCTTGAACATCTGCGAATGAACATTTTAAAGAATATTTTGAAAATAAACAAGAAATAGAAAATGCAGAATTATTTAAAAAACAGAAAATGAAGAATAAGATTATATACAAGAAAGATTTGAGATGCTAAATGTTACGGAAAATACTGAAAATAATATAGTTCCGTCAATTATAAAACCTCCTGAACTTGAGTTAAAAATTTTACCTACTCATTTGAAGTATGTATTTTTAGGAAATTCTTTAACTTTAACGGTTATTATATCAGCAGAATTAAACGAATTACAAGAGCAAAAACTTTTAGAAACATTAAAGAAGTATAAAAAAAGCTTTTGGTTGGACCTTAGCAGATACTAAAGGAATTAGTCCTTCAATCTGTATGCACAAAATTATTTTAGATATTGAACATAAACCAAGAGTTGATCCCCAAAGTAGATTAAACCCGATGATGAAAGATGTAGTCAAGAAAGAAATTTTAAAATGGTTAGACAATGATATTATATATCCTATTTCGGACAGTGCTTGGGTAAGCCCAATTCATTGTGTTCTTAAGAAAGGAGGAGTGACTGTTGAAGCTAATGAAAATAATGATTTGATACCTATCAGACAAGTTACTGGATGGCGTATATGTATTGACTATAGAAAATTAAATGCGGCCACCAGGAAAGATCACTTCCCTTTACCATTCCTAGACCAAATGTTGGATAGACTTGTTGGGCACAAATACTTTTGTTTTTAGATGGATATACTGGCTACCATCAAATTTTTATTGCTCCTGAGGATCAAGAGAAAACTACATTTATTAGTCCTTATGGAACGTTTACTTTTTGAAGGATGATTTTGGATTATGCAATGCACCTGCAACATTTCAGAGATGAATGATGTCTATATTTAGTAAATTAATTGATGATGGAATAGAAGTATTTATGGATGATTTCTCTGTGTTTGGAACATCATTTGACGCATGATTGGATCATCTTGAAAAAGTTTTGGAGTTATGCGAAAAAACTAATTTAGTTCTAAATTAGAAGAAATGTCAATTTATAGTTGTAGGAGGAATTGTATTAGGGCATAAAATTTTGGAAAATGGCATAGAAGTAGACCCTGCAAAAATTCAAGTTATAGCTATATTACCACCTCCTACTACAGTGGGAGGGATAAGAAGTTTTCTTGGACATGCTGGTTTTTATAGACGCTACATAAAAGATTTTTCAAAAATTACCAAACCTCTATGTCAACTTTTAGAAAAGGACAAGAAATTTGAATTTACTAAAGAATGCTTAAATGCTTTTAAATTATTAAAGGATAAATTAATCACAGTGCCTATAATAGTTTTACCTGATTGAGAGAAACCATTTGAACTTATGTGCGATACTATTGATTATACTATAGGAGCTGTTCTTGGACAAAGATGTGATAAAATTTTTAAAGTTATATACTATGCTAGTAAAACTCTTAATAATGCTGAAATTAACTATATAGTTACAGAAAAAGAATTATTAGTAATTGTATACGCTTTCGATAAATTTAGATCTTATTTAATTGGAACTAAGTGTGTTGTGCATACTGATCACTCTACTCTTAAAGATTTAATGCAAAAGAAGGATACCAAACCAATATTAATTAGATGGACATTCCTAATGCAAGAATTTGATTTTGTAGTAATAGATAGAAAGGGAACTGATAATCAAATTGCAAATCATTTGTCAAGATTAGAATATTGCAAATTATTTGACGCTGACAATGAAATTACAGACAGTTTCCCTGATGAACAACTTTATATTATAAATGAGTGGAAAATACCTTGGTATATTGTACCACCCATGTTAACTCTGCAACAACAGAAGAAATTCATTCATGATGCTAAAGCGTATTTTTGGGATGAACCATATTTATATAAGCAATGTAAGGATCTTATTATTAGAAGATGTGTGCCTTATGAAGAAACTGAACAGATTATTCAAAAATGTCACGGTTCTGAATTTATAGGACATTTTGGGACTGACAAAACTGCACATAAAATTTTACAAGCTGGATTTTATTGGCCTACTCTCTTTAGAGATGTTTATAGAAATATCAAAACTTGTGATAAATGCTAACGAGTAGGTAATATATCTAGAAGAAATGAAATGCCTCTAAATTTCATATTAGGAGTTGAAATTTTTAATGTTTGGGGATTAAATTTTATGGGACCATTTATTCCTTCATTTGGAAACTCTTATATATTAGTTGTTGTTAATTATGTTTCTAAACGGATTGAAGCACAGCCCTTACCTCGTTGTGATGCTAAGGGTGTTTCAAAATTTTTAATGAAAAACATTTTCACAAGATACGGAATGCCGAGAGTGATCATCACTGATGGAAGATCCCATTTTAGGAATAAATATATTCAAAGATTGACAGAAAAATTTAATATTATTCATAAAATATCTACTGCTTATCATCCACAGAATAGTGAATTAGCTGAGGTTTCTAATCGAGAAATTACATGAATTTTAGAAAGACTGTACACCCTAGTAGATTAGATTGGTCCACAAGACTAGACACTGCATTATGGGCATACATGGTTGCTTATAAAACTCCGATTGGAATGACTCCCTACAGACTTATTTATGAAAAGACTTGCCACTTACCAGTTGAGTTAGAGCACAAAACATATTGGGCAATTAACGAATTTAATTATAATTTGAAAGATGCTGGGGAAAAGAGATTGTTGCAGATGAATGAATTAGAAGAATTAAGCAATGAATCTTATAATAATGATAGAATCTTTAAAGAGAAAATGAAGATATGGCATGATTGGAAGATTAACCAAAAGAATTTTGAACTAGGACAAGAAGTTTTGTTGTATAACACAATTCTAAAATTATTTCTTGGGAAATTGAAATCTCTATGGTAAGGACCTTTCACTATAACTCAAGTGTTTACATACGGAACTGTTGAAATTGAAGATCCAAAGACTGGAAACAAATTCAAAGTAAATGGACACAGATTAAAACCATATTGTAAGGCTAAAAGACCAAATTTTAAAGAGGTTTTAATGTTCAGTCAACCTGATTAACACCCTGAATAGGTTGGGCTGACGACGTTAAACCAAGCGCTTTATGGGAGGCAATGCATAGTTATCTTCATTTATATGTAATGATTGTATATGTGTTTGATTTATTGTTATTTTGTGGTATGAATGAATTCTACTACTCGTATTTACCCTTATGATCATCACGACAATTGGATCCATATAAAAATTTGGAACGCATTCGGACCAGAGCGAAATTGGGCAATTTTTGGCCTTGGCAGCTGACGGCAAGATCGAGCCCACCAACGGTGAGATCGAGCCCGCCGACAACGAGATCGAGCTCGCCGACGGTGATTATTTCCTGCCAAGTTCAGTTTGTGTTATTAAAGAATCCCGCCAACAGCGAGATCGACGCCGCCGATGACGAGTTCGGCCAGTGGACGGTTCAGGGAGTTATTTTGACGGTTTCTGGCAATTCTAAGTGGTTTTAACTTCTTTAAAACTCCTAGAATTCGATTTCTAAACTATCTATCTCCTAAAAATGAATTGAAACTCCACCAAAACTCATCCTTATGTTATTCAATCACCCAGAAATCCCTAGATCTAGAGTGTTCAATAGATGAAAATTTATCAGTTGCGAGGCCCAACGATTCTTCATTAAAGTAATGATGAAAAAGAGATTGATCAAGAAACAAGGATTTGTGAATCAAGGATTGGAGAATTCGACAACGCCTATCAAAGAAATGATTGTGTGACGATGTTGGGAAGTGTTGTGCTATACCACCTCTGCAGTAGTCATCCCTGTGGTAAAAGAATTCTATGCCAATTTACATGGAATCAACAAAGGAGTCGTCTATGTGCGAGGCAGATGGATAACTTTTACTCCTTCTAGAATTAATGAGTTGTATTCAATAGAGAATACACCCGTTTGACACTACTCCAACTTTGTCCCTACAAGGAATAATATGAATGAAATCTATCGTTACTTGACTGATGAAGCAGAAGATTGGGAAACGAGAGAAAACAAGCATGTTAGTTTTTCTGCATCACTTCTAAACCCCGTTTCTAAACACTGACACTTCTTTATTTCTTCAAAGCTGTTACTTACAATGAGAGTCAATAAAGTTTCTAAGGAGTGTGCGATTCTGAACTATTGTATTCAAGTGGGACTACCTATTGATGTTGGTTCGATTATTGTGAAGTCTGCTTTAGGCCTGATTGTTCATGGATCAATTTATGGGCTTGGACATGCTTCTACAAATTTTGCACTCTGCAGTCAGTACCAAGTTTCATATGAAGCCTAGGAGAAGGTACTTCTGCCTTGGAATCCTTCAGATCCAACTGATATGTTTCCTACACTTGATGATGATAACGAAATAGCTATTATTGTAGATCAAACATCTCAGAGTTCTTTTTCAATCAGGCCTTTGACTGATAAAACTGATATGATCTTATGGAGAATCAAATGACTGGAAAAAGAGGTACAAAATGTGATGACTTCAATTAATAACATCTCTTACTTATTTGATCATATTGATTGGAGGATGAAAGAAAACTTCAATCATTCTGGACATCTTGAAGCTAGTTTCATACGACATATGAGAAAGAAAGGATGGATAGAAGAAGATTCTACTAAAGAGTTTCTTTACAGACCCTTCTACAATCTTTTCGTTCATATACCTTCAATGGGTGATATCAGAGATGAGTTTAGCACTGATTCTGATGAGTAGAAAACATTTTTAACTTCTTATGTGTTGAATTAGTTTTGATTTAAATTTGTGTAAATTGCACTTGTGTTATTTTAGATTTCAATATTTGAGCTCAGTATATATGAGATTATGCATAGTTTGTTTGTTTTCAGCGTTTTGAGTATTGTGGTTTGGATTGCGACGCTGAATTTGATGTATTAAGGTTGAAAAAATACCTTGTTATAGTATGTTGTGTACGAATAATGTAAACACTTGGATTTTATATATAAATTTTGATGTTTGTGTTATGTAAATCTATTTGAGTTAAAATAATATCTAATCACGGTAAAATATGTTTAAATCAATTGATCGGACGTTAACGAGGCTTAAAATGAATAAAAATTACAAAAATTAAAAATTTTTAAAAGGCCCGCCGACAGCGCCCTCGATGCCGCCGACGGTGGATTTTTTCTAGAAACTTAAGCTTATTTAAATTAATTAGCTCGTCGACGGCGAGGACCCAAAAAATACCTTTATTTGACCGGTCAACCGCTACTATTCATCATCCTCTACCTCTAAACTCCGAACAAACCGACCTAGGGCTTGAGAGATCTTGGATTTGAAGCATTTTCAACCCATTTTAATGCCGGATTTCATCTTCCCTTGGTAAGAGCTTCACTCCAATGCAAAAATATTTGATTTTCACCATGTATTTCTTCCACATTTAGGAATTTTGGAAAAATAAAAAATGTGGAGAAAATAGTTGGAAGAAATTCATGGAATTCATTTTAGATTACTTTAAGTCACCTTTGGAAGAAATTCTAGTGTTGTTTTGGAATTTAGTTGAAATTTTTGTAAATTTGATAGATCAAGAAATGGCTCCACGATGAAAGAGGCGACTCGACTTTGACGAGACTCGGTTAGTAAACGCTAAGGATCGGTCAAGGTATAACTCTATCATCAAAGAAAAAAAATGCATTCAGGACAAAGTTTTCAAGAACCCGGGAGGAGAAGTGGAACAGACTATTAAGGAGCAAAAGTGGGAAAATTTTTTTTATTCGATGAACAGAGCTGCAGTAGAAGTTGTAAAGGAATTTTACGCCAACCTGACCCAGATAGAGGTTGAGCCTATAAAGGTCAGAGGATTTTTATTTAATTTTAATGCTGCTCGGATAAATTCTTTCTATGAAGTACAAGATCCTTATGCCAGCGATTATGATACTTTGGAACAATGGAAGGTTTACTGGAGGATGTGATTAACTTTCTCACTTATGGGAAAGGAACTTGGAAAATGAAGTAGCGTGAACGGGTAAACTTCCCTCTTTCTATGATGAATGCTACCTCTAAGGCTTGGCACTATTTTATTTGCTCTACTTTTCTACCTACTTATCATCATAGTAAAGTTTTGAGGGATAGAGCAGTTCTGAATTTTTGTATTCAAAACAACAGAAGTATAAATGTGGGAAATATTATTTATAGAAATATATTAGTGATCCATGAAAAAATACCTGTTTGTATGCATTGATTTTTATCAAAATTTTAAGGATATTATGCTTTAATGAAAGGTATTTTGTGTTTTTGGATTTAGGTGATGCAAAAATGTTCAAAAAGGAAAAAGGATGAAAAAGGAGAAAAAATGCAAAATTGCCAAAATAGTGGGCCTGGCGCCTAGGCGCCAGAATCCGGCACCTAAGCGCCAGCTCGATACCAAATCTATGATGGTTTTTGTAACTACTTTGGGCGGTTATTTTGACGGTTAGAGCGGTTATTGGACCATCTAGAAGATTGGCAGTTATTCTTGGATTATAGGACATGTGATACATTGTATCTAGACGCTTGGAAATGATTTGGATCGCGAAGAGGTGCGATCCAAAGTGAAGAGGTGCGAAGAACTGGACGCGGAGTCCGGCGCCTAGGCGCCAGATACCGGCGCCTAGGCGCTAGACACACTTTCTAGAAGATTCATTGAACTTGGACACATTTTGAAGAGATGCTTTAGGCAACCCTTGAAGCCTATAAATAGGAGGCCATTTCTTTAGAGAAAAACACCCAACAAGAAGCCCGCCCTAGTCTGCCCCAATCAGAGAGAGAATTAGAGAGATAATTTTAAGGGCCACAATTTTAGTTTACTTTCTTTCATAAATTAGTGAGTTTATTTTATTTAGAGTTTGTATTGAAAGTTTGAAAGAGTTGGTGCTTTTGAAGTCTATTTCGCTTTAGAGTCAGAAGGAATTAGAGGTTCGGTTGGAGAAACACTTGAGATAAGTATTTGTAATTTGATTCAAAGTTTTGTTTATATGTTTTGTTATTTAAATTCAATGTGTTCTGAGTAGTTACTTTACTTTCTCCTTTCAATTATGAAAAGATAAATATGATAATCTTAAATTCATTGGAGAATTAAAAACTAAATATGTTTAAATATTGTGATGATATTAATACCGGATATTAATTTACTATTTAAATTGGCCATTTAAATTGTTAAAATCTGTTAAAGAATTTTGAGACCTAGAAGGAGATGAATTCTTAACTAGTAGATATCACATGAATCCTTGGGTAGTCGAAGGCCTTGTGCGGGTTATTCAAGGTGAAGTGCAAATAAATAGGAAAATACTATTCAACGGGCATAGAATTGATATGTTTTTAGAGTGACAGACTAAATTCTTGTAATTTGGTTTATAGAGAGGGAACAGGTCACTAGTAGGGCCGACCATAGCCACTCTTGGACATCTAGTAGTGTGAGCCTAGATTAACCCATTCTACTAACAATACATCTAGACCTGATCTATAGATTAGCCAATGTTCTTTATACTATCAAGCGAAGGTAAAGAATATGAATGCTTCTATTTGGCACAATACCATAAATTTATATTTTCCACGAATATTATATTATCTAAAAAGTCTTGGATTAATTGAAATGAAGAAAGTTGTTTGCTTATTATTATTTACATCTCTCATTATTTTATTATTACTTTAATTCTATATTTAGTAAATTAAATATTAAATTTATAACTTTAAAAGAAATACATAAAAATAAAATTAAAATATTTAAAAATCTATAAACCTCCTCGTGGGATCGATATCGGGGTCTTTATTTAAAGCCCTATATTACTTGAAACGATACGTAAACTTGCGTAGTACCTCACAGTGTGTAAAATATTTTTCATAAAATTATATTTATATACACTAGCCGCTATTATTATTTGGGTCAAAGTATTGGCTATAACATATTTTCGAAAGCATAAATTACTGCATTGTCCGCGGTCGAGGTTAAGTTTTGGCGCCGTTACCGTGGAGGGCAAATTTTTAGATTTTAAATATTTATTTTATTTTAATTTTATTTATTTCTTTTATTGTCAAAATACAAAAATATAAAATACAAAAAAAATTATAAAAACAAAAATAAAAAAACAAAATAACAAAAATATAAAAAAGTAAGTAGAGATTTTATTTCTTGTTATTTTATTTTACTTTGTATTTTCTTTTTATGCGCAGTTCTGGATCTGAAGGATTATTACCTTTAGACTCTGAATTAGAAAGAACTGTTAGAAGAATTAAAAAAGGAAAAAAAATTCAAAAATATCAAGAGATGGCTAATTTACATAACAATTTACAGAATCCTATTGAAATTAATGAGCAAAATGTTTACAAACCATTAAGGGATTATGCTAACCCTACATTGATGAACTTCATAATAGTATTCAAATAACTGTTGTAGATGCTAATTCTTTTGAGCTTAAAACATCTATTATTCAAATGGTTCAAAATAATCAATTTGGGGGGAACACCAAATGAGGATCCAAATTTACACCTTGCTAGTTTTTTAGAACTTTGTGCTACCTTTAAATATAACAATGTTTCTGATGATGCTATTAGATTTAGACTCTTTCCTTTCTCTTTAAGAGATAAAGCAAAGATGTGGTTGAACTCATTAGCAACAGGTTCTATTAAAACATGGGCTGAAATGACACAAAAATTCTTTACTAAATATTTTCCTCCTTCTGAAACTGCTAAATTAAGAAATGACATTACTTCATTTAGTCAGTTTGAAGGGGAGACAATTTATGAAACTTGGGAAAGATTTAAAAAACTATTAAGAAAGTGTCCTCATCATGCTTTACCTGATTGGTTAATTATTCAAACATTTTATAACGGACTTATTGGATCACTAAAATCAATTATTGATGCTGTTGCTGGAGGTTCTTTAATGGCTAAATCATTTGAAGAAGCTTATACTTTAATTGAAGAAATGGCTAATAATAATTTTCAATGGCCTTCTCAAAGGATTAATCCTAAAAGAATGCCAAGTATTCATGATAACGAAGCCTTTTCTATCTTAGCTTCACAAGTAGCTGCAATATCTAAGAAATTAGATAATTTTGCTATCAATGTATCACATAACAACTCTTCTAATATGGAAGATTCTCAAACTATTAAAACTTTACAAGCTATTGCTAGTAAAAATAACCCTTATTCAAATTATTATAATCCTGGATGAAAAAATCACCCTAAATATAACTAGAATAATTCACAACAACAATGGGGTAATAATCAATCTCATCCAACTGGAAATTGGAACAATCAAGTAAATTGAAACTATAAACCTCCTGGATTTAATAATCAACAAAAAAAATTATCCATAGAAGAATTAATTTTATAACTGAGTAATCAATTACAAAATCAAAACACTGCTATTCGTAATATTGAGAATCAAATGGGACAAATCGCTAATTTAATTAATTACAGACCTCTAGGAACACTTTCTAGTAATGTTAAAATCAATCCAAAAGAAACTGAAAAAGAACATGAACATGCTAAGGCCGTACAACTTAGAAGTGGAAAGTAATTAAAAGAAAGAATTCAGAATGAAATTGAAAATGAGATTGAGGTTGAAGAGATTGAAAAACCTAAAGAAACTCCTTCTCCTAGTAAAAATCAGACTGTTAATGTGGAAGTTGAAAAACCACCACCACCTTTTCCTCAAAGATTAAAACAGCAAAAGCTTGATCATCAATTTTCTAAGTTCTTTGAAATTTTTAAGAAACTTACTATTAACATACCTTTTGCTGAAGCTTTGGAACAGATGCCAACTTATGCAAATTTTATGAAGGATATTTTAAGTAAGAAACAAAAATTTGAAGCTTTTGAAACTGTTGCATTTAGTGAAGAATGTAATGCAATAATTCAAAAGAAATTACCTCAGAAACTTAAAGATCCTGGAAGTTTCACTATACCTTGTATTATTGGAGAAAAATTTTGTGCAAAAGTTTTATGTGATTTAGGAGCAAGTATTAATCTCATGCCATTTTCTATTTTTTGAAGGTTGAACTTAGGAGAGATTACTCCCACCACTGTAACCCTTCAGCTAGCTGATAGATCTATCACTTACCCTAAAGGAGTTATAGAGGATGTTCTTGTTAAAGTGGATAAATTTACTTTCCCTGTGGATTTCACTGTACTTGATATGGAAGAAGATAAAGAAATACCAATTATTTTAGGGAGACCTTTTCTAGCTACTAGACGGGCTATGATTGATGTGCAAAAAGGAGAATTAACTATGAGAGTTAATGAACAAGAGATTAAATTCAATGTCCTTAAATCAATGATGTACCCTGATAAAGAAAAATGTTATTGAATGGATATTATTGATTATATAATTGAAAAACATTATCAAGAAAAAATGTAAAGTCATTTCTGAAAAAAAAATTGAATTATAAACAAATGAAAATGAAGAACTAAAAGAAGAAGAATTATTTAAAGAAACTCGTTATATTAAAGATAACTGGGAAATTTTAGACATAACTCAAAATGATATACTTTTACCCTCGATTAAAAAAGCCCTTGAACTGGAATTAAAAATGTTACCTGCACATTTAAAGTATGCTTTTCTTGGAAATTCATTAACTCTACCTGTTATTATTTCTTCTAAACTAAGCTTAGATCAAGAAGAAAAATTAATAGGAGTGTTAAAGAATTATAAGAAAGCTTTTGGTTGGACTATTGCTGATATAAGAGGAATAAGCCCTTCCATCTGTATGCATAGGATTTTAATGGAAGAAGATTTTAAACCTACTATTGAACCTCAAAGAAGATTAAATCCTATCATGAAAGAGGTCGTTAAAAAAGAAAACATAAAATGGTTAGATGCTGGAATTATTTACCCTATTTCGGATAGTCAATATGTGAGTCCTATTCATTGTGTTCCGAAGAAAGGAGGAGTAACTGTCATTGTCAATGATAAAAATGAACTAATTCCTACAAGACAAGTTACTGGATGGTAAATTTGATTTGATTATCGGAAATTAAATAATGCCACTAGAAAAGATCATTTTCCTTTACCTTTCTTGGATCAAATGCTTGATAAATTAGCTGGACACTCCTATTTCTGTTTTCTGGATGGATATTCTGGTAATCATCAATTACCAGTCGCTCCTGAGGACCAAGAGAAAACAACATTTATAAGTTCTTTTGGAACATTTGCGTTTAGAAGAATGCCTTTCGGTTTACGTAATGCACCTGCAACTTTTCAATGATGTATGATGTCAATATTTTGTGATTTGATTGACAAAGGAATTGAAATATTTATGGACAATTTTTCAGTTTTTGAAACTTCTTTTGAATCTTGTTTAGAAAATCTTTCCAAAGTTTTGAAAAGATGTGAACAAACAAACTTAGTTCTTAACTGGGAAAAATGTCAATTTATGGTCACAGAAGGCATTGTACTTGGTCACAAAATTTCACAAAAAGGGATGGAAGTTGATCAAGCAAAAGTGAAAATTTTTTGCTGAACTGCAACCACCTACTACTGTTACTGATGTGAGAAGTTTTCTGGGTCATGCTGGATTTTATAGAAGATATATAAAGAATTTTTCTAAAATTGCTAAACCTCTTAGTCATTTATTGGAAAAAGAAGCTAAATTTGAATTTAATGAAGATTGTGTTAATGCTTTCAATGTTTTAAAAGAAAAATTAATAACTGCACCGATAATTATTGCACCTAATTGGATTAAATAATTTGAATTAATGTGCGATGCAAGTGATTTTGCAATTGGAGCTGTATTGGGACAAAAATATGAGAAAATTTTCAAAGTTATATATTATGCTAGTAAAACTCTTACTGAAACTCAAAGAAATTACACTACTACTGAAAAAGAGCTTTTAGCTATAATACTATGCCTTTGATAAATTTAGACTTTATCTTCTTGGTACTAAATGCATAGTTCATACCGATCATTTCTCTATTAAATATTTAATGTCAAAAAGGATGCTAAACCTGGATCGATAAGTGTCGGCATATTTTTAGGTTGAGTGTTGTATTTTTTAAAGGGGTCACCTACGTAAATTGTCGGCAAATTTTAGATTTTAAATTAAATTTAGATATATATATATATATATATATATATATATATATATATATAATTTAGAAAGTAACTTTTGGTTTTGAAAATAATTTTAAATTTAAAAAATTTTAAGATATGAAATTAAACCGATCTCACATCCCAAATAGTTTATATAAACGAGCACCACACCACAAACCGTGTATCTATCTCAAAGGACAAACACACTGCTTGACGATGGGGCTCGATTAAATAAACTAGAAGATTTATGACATCTGCTTAGTCTGCGAACCAATTTCATAAGCCGACAAGTTCCCCTGCTTAATATAAAAGAATTAAGCAGGGTTTATATTACCTGGGTTCTTAAAGTTCCTTATAAGGGTAAGCCCCTATAGTTAATTACATCTTAAATGATGGGAGTCATTTAAGAAAACTCTCGATAATGATCAGTAGTTTTGCTCTCAATAATTTCAAAGTTTAAGGTTTCAAATGAATTGGATTTTGGAAATTTCAAAAGGGATTAGCTCAAATTTGGAATAGTTTATTTTAAGAGTCCAAAGGAAGAGAAGTAGGAGAAGCTGAGGATCCAAGAGGAATCTTGGCAACTTCCCAAACTATCCTATTGTTTGGCTTCAATTTGGGAATTTACTTAATGTTTCAATCTTGCCAATTTTAATTAATTAGGACTTATATTTGTATGACACAATCATACAAATAGCTTCGAAGATGCGAGGGTTTATGTCGTACCAAACAACTACCTTGGAGTCCTAAGACTAGTTAGGGCTTAATTCGCATAATATGATTATGCAAATGCCTATCGAAGAGTTGAGGATTTACGTTGCACTAAGAAAACTACCTCGAAATTCTATGGCTTGGTGGTTTAATTCTAAGAATGGTTTTGCTGATGTAGACCCCAGTTTTGCTGACGAAGATGGCCGTGCTGCCCACTGTGCTCCAAGCTCCTTGTTGTTGCAGAGGTTTAGTTTTAGAAAATGATAATCAAGAGATGAGAGAAGTGTTTTGGTTTAGAAGACTTAAAGTCCATGTGTTTTAATATTTTGTTAGGGGAATATTAAAGTTGATTATAATAACACCGGTTAAGATCCCACGGTTCCATCATTCCGGCACCGTTATTTTTATCGAATTCATTTAGTCCAGATGAATTTGCTAATCTCAACTGAATGAGTTCCACACTTTCATTTAGACCATGGGAAATCCCGTTAGCAACACTTAGGTTACATCATCCGAGGTATTCCCGATCATCCAACGAGATGTTTTAATTTAATTGCAATTGCAGTATTGTGTTCTGTTTGTGATTAAATTTTGAGTTGTTTTATCTTTTGAAATGTTGTGGAGGTGGATTTTATCTTGTTGTGACTTTTAATTTAGTTTTGGGTTTCAGTTTTGTGTCTATCCTAAAGGTTTTAGTTTTCATGCAGGGTGACATTCTCGTTTAACATACAAGAAAAGTAAAGTGCAGTACAGGTAAGTAAATTGCAATAAAATAAAAGCATACCTGGAGGGTCTTCCCGTCATTCCAAGCTATACTTAAAACACATGTTAGAGCATTTATATATTTGCAAGAAAGCACCTAAGTAAAGCTAAGTGAAGGTTTTGGTTGTCTACCAAAATCCTAATACTATAGCTAGTCAATTCCTATGACGTCTAGGTTCTTGTATTTTTGTTTAATGATGATTTTCTTCATCAAAGAACAACTAAATTCAATTGTTCTTCTAAAACATCCCATCATATTAAGGAAGTGTTTAGGACGAGTCCTAAACATCTTTTCCATATTTTTGGGATTATTTTGAGTCCAAATGAGATTTATTGCACAGGTGAATTAATCATCCCAAAATTTAGTTTAGTTTCTTGCTCAGTGAATTAGGATGTTTGATTATCTTATAAGTAAAGTGACATTTCACTTGATGCTTTACTTAAGAGTTATAATGATAAAAGTCTTTAGGGGCAAATTAATTTATTAGGAATTTCAATGATTTAAAATTAGAATTAATGTTTTAAGGTGGTTTAATTTAGTTATAAAATTTTAATAAATTTAAATTTGGAATAGTGTTCAAGTTGTTTTATTCTTAAGTGCTTTAAATCATTTGAATTGAAAGAGGAGTTTAAATTATTTAATTTAGACTTTAATGATTTAATTTTAATTTAATTGCAATAATCTAGATTAACTTTTAATTGGTTTGATTATTCTTTTTTTTAATTAAGAATTTATTTTTATGAAATTGATTTTGATGTTTCAAATTTGTTTTAAATTTGCTTTTAAGTGATTTTTGAAAATAATTTTTTCTTCTTTTTAATGTTTTAAATTTATTTCAATTTAATTATCAAGTTTTTTAATGTTTTAAATTTTAATTTAATTAAGGTTCACTTTCCTTTTAATTATTTAATTATTAATTTCAATTATCACTTTAAATTAAATTAAAAGTTAAATATTATTAAACTGATTCATTTAGGAATTTTAGTTTAAGTTATTATAATCTCTCTAAATTATATCCCCATTTTAATGATCCAAATTTTAACTTATTCTTCCAAAATTCAAATTGTTTAATTAATTAAGGTTTACTTTAAAGATTTTCAAGATGATTAATGGGTTTCTACCCCTTAATTCTCTAGGTTTCAATCTTCTAATGAAAATTTTAAAATCAGATATTTTACCCTCCCCTTGATTAAACCTAAATATTAATTAGGGTTAAAATCCTTTAATTACCTTTATGCTCCTTTAGGCTTATTTATTTCATAACTCACTAAATTGAGCTCAAATTAACTTGAAATTTTTATGTCACTTCACTCATATGTAAATTAAGACATTAGAGGAGAATATGTGATTTTTCTAAATTTAATTTAATTTATATAATTATTTTAATGAAAAATAGGGATTTTCAATGGAAATTCAACAACATGACCAAGGTAAAGCTTCTATTCTTAAGAAAATTATAGAATGTCCCTAATGAATAGAGGACCACTTAGACCAATTTTGGTGATTTTTTGAATTATATTTTATTTATTATAATTATTTTGAGTTTTAAAGTCTTAATTAATTATAAAATAAAATAAAGATTGAAAATTAAGTTTTATATTTTTCTTAAATCTCTCTAAACTTAAGGAGTTCAGAGAAACAAATTTTATAATTTTTTGATTTTTTTTTGATTTATTAGAATTAATTTAGTGAAAAGGTTGGAAAATTCATTTTATTAATTCAAAAATTGTTTTAAGCATTTAAAATTCAATATCTTTACTTTGAGACTTGAGAAAAATATTTGGTTTATTCCTAAGTGATTAAGAGTCAAATATGAAATTTTTATGATTTTTAATATTTTTGTGATTTTTATTATTTTTTAATTATTTAAAATATTAAAATATGGTGGAAAATGAAGATTTTTAGAAAATTTTAATTTTAATTTTCTTAGACTCCCCTAACATCAGAGAAGCCCCAAAACCAATTTTGTAAATTTTTAAAGTGTATTTTTTGGAGTTATGAATTTTTAAAGTTTAATTTTGGTCATGTGACTTAATTAATCCATTTAGTGGAGTTAAACATTTCCAATTGATTCCAAATTTTTATGTGAGGTCCCTCTGATCCTAAAGATTAGTGGAGAATTATTTTCAAGTTCTTTGGATTTGTGGTTAACCCTAATTAATTAAAGTTTAGTTTTGAGTAATTAAGCCAATTAGGGTTATTCTTAATGAATTAATTCAAAATATAATTATCCTAGGGTCCTCTGGTCCTAAGAAACTTCTCCAAAATTTCCTAGAATTTTCTAAGAAATATGCTAATTAATGGAATTAAAATACCAAAAATAGTGACATAAACTTGAAAAATACATAACTTGCCATGTAGACGACCTCTGACCTCGAAAAATTCGTGGAATGTTCCCAAAATCAGAGGCTTCAAAAGCCCTATGATCTTATGCCATGGTGAATTGTCTATGCAAATGGAGAATTAAAATACTGAAATGAGTAAATAATTAATTAAAAAAATACTCATCAAAATAATTTGATTTCTTTTCCACATTATTCTCCTCTATTCACTGAGCAAGAGGGTATTTTTAGTTTATTTTTGTGATTTTTCTACACAAAGATATGGATTTTCTAAGTTCTGGGTAATTAAATAAATCAAAAAATCTATATTTTTCTACTTATCTACGTGACGCTGACTCATCCTCGGCAGCTCCGAAAGCCCACGCGTCGCGCTCCCATTCGACGCTGCCATCTGACTCAGTGCTCCGGGGGGCCGCGGTTCATGTAATGTCCTTCTATCCGGCGCAATCTGAACAGTCCACTCGATACACACTCGATCAGACGGCGCCTGGTCATCGTCTACGACTGGTGTGCACCCGTGACCGTCCACACTAAAACCCTAAGAACTCTCTCATTTCTCAATGGATTTTCATGTTCTTATGCTCTATGGATTCGTCTTGAAGAGAAGAACACATCCATACGGTTTAAATGCAATGAAATTAAGCCAATCAAAATAGAGAATCACTGGAAGCTCGGGAGGAAGGAGTGGTCTATACCTTGGCTCTGAGAAGTGAAGCTTCAATTAAAGAGTTGTGGCACCTTCGATTGCACCCAAGGAGGCTCCAGATGATGTCTCTGGCTCTAGGGAATTGCTTAGGTACAACTTCCACCAAGCCCGATTTCAAAGCTTGGCCGATAGAGAGAATGGCTGGCCTGGTGAGGGGGCTTCCATTGGGGAACTCCTTCTCTTGGTCCTGTGCAGGTGTGGGTGAGTTTAATTTGATTTTGGTGGAGGTTTCAGAGTTGTCCTAGTTTTTGGGTGGATTTTTGACTGAGAAATTGAGCTCTGTTAATGGGGATTAGGGCAAAGGGACATTGGGGATCAATTTCTCTAGGTTAGGAGAGGGTCCTAGAGCAATTTTGGCAGAGTTTTGTTAAGCTCTGATTCATCACCTTGTTTGGCCGATGATCCATAAAAAAATACCTATTTTTTCGCCTTAATTCTTATCAATTTCTAAGGATATTATGCTTTAATGAAAGGTATTTTTGTGTTTTTGGATGTAGGTGATGTAAAAAGGTCTAAAAAAGGAAAAAGGAGCAAAAAGGAGTAAAAATGGAGCAAAATACAAGAATTATAAAAAATATGGCCTGGCACCTAGGCGCCAGAAGTTGGCGCCTAAGCGCCAGACTCGATTTAGATGTTGACCTCATTTTTGATGAGGTCCTTTGCTTCTCTCTTTAGTACTTAGGATCTAGCCTTAGGCATTTCCTTTGACTAATCTTAGAGGACTAGAAATGGAACCCACCACTTAGAAATTCATACACCTCTTAACTCCCTGCAAACCCTACAAGCTTCGATCGTAGAACCCTAATCACCTGGAGGGTTGAAATCAAATGTGGAGGTTTAAAGGATGAGTTCCCTATAGGACTTTTCGGCCTTAGGAATACCCCAGGTGGCCCGGTCCGGTGAGGGTCGACTTGCACATACACTACACTCTCACACACATTCCAAGTCCTAGAACCACACTCTCACCTAACTTGACCTCCTGACTCATGTAGGTAATTCATATGGATGGTCCTTAACCCCTAAGCCCCTGGCTAAGAGGGTTAGGAACAACATAGTGAATGCCTCAAATGAGTCCTCTCATGGCTTATATGGGCTTAATATGGCTTTATGGCTCAACTAAAGTGATTCCATTCTACTCACACTTGATCAATCTTCATTTTTCCAAAATTTCAATTTTTGACCCCCGGTGCCCTACACCCACTAAACCTACCAAATACCCCTGAAATGACCCAAAATTTGCAAAATCGCCTAAATTACCCAAGATCCATCAAAATCAATCCTAAACACTTCCCACCATTCAAATTGACCATCGTTTGCCAAAAATACCAAAATTTCCAAAAATGCCCCTAAACCCCCCCAAAAAAATACCAAAATACCCTTTTACCCCAAAAAATCCAAAAATTCTAAAAATTCCCAGAAAATTTCAAAAAATCCCAAATATTCCCAATTTCATTTTGTTCAACTACACCATGGGCCAATTTTGCCGATTTACCCCACCTTTACCAAAACCCCCAATTTGACCCATTTTTAACCTAAGTGAACTCAATGTCAAACCACCCCAATTGACCTCAATTCTGGTCCAATTCAATCTAAACTTCAATTCAATATCCCCAATAGCAATTTATACCAAATCCAAGTCCAATTTGATTGACATTTTAGCCTAATTTCAATTTTAAGCCTAAGGCCCAATTTTGGCTCATGACCTAAACCTAGCCCAAACCTAGCCCAATTCAACTCCAATTGACCCCAAATCTTTTCTAAAGCCTTCCTAACACCCCCATAAACAAAACACTAACTTTATTTACCCAAAATTTGAACCTAAACTCCATCCAAACCTAACCCAAAACCAAAATCCCTTAAATTGATCTAAGCCTAAACCTAACCCAAATGGGCCCAAATCCCAAAATCAAAGCCCAACCAAAGTTGAAAACTCTTTGTGACACTACCCTAAACATTTCTCAACATTAATTTTACATCAAATCCAACTTTAGCCCAACTTTAAACCAAGTTAGCCCAATTTGGCCCACCTTGGCCCCTTTAACAAAAAAGCCTAAATTCAACCCAATTCTACTCAAAATCACACCAAATTGATTCCAAACCACTCATGACACATCCCTAAACTAAACCAAACATTTATTTGGCATGATCCTTTACAAAGTTTTCATCCTAAATTTACTTTAAATCCAAAAGCCCACTTCCTTAAACCACTTTAAAAAGCCCATCCAAAACCATTTCAAAAGCCCAATATCTATCCTAAAGCCCACATAACATTTTCATTTGTCATCCTTTTAACCAAAATCAACCCCTAAGTTTTAAATCCATGATCAAATGATTCCAAATCAAGCCTCATGCCAAATCACCCCTAAATGCCAAAAATCCCTAAAACCCATTTTCATGAAACTTGGCTAAGCCATTCCCAAGCCACATGGAGCCATGAAGCCATCCTTAAGCCCCATGTAAAGCCATGAGAAGTTTTACATGTGACCATCCCATAAATGGCAAATGGAGGAGCCCCTTTATTAAGCCTTCCTTAAGCCTTTTTAACCCTATCCATGATACACACTAAACCAAGTTAGCCACCTAATCCTTGATGCAGATTATACCATTTCCTCTTGGTCGACCCAAATGAACCTTTTCGACTTAAATCTAGGCCTTGGGTGGTGCACTAAGCCCAAAACCATGGGTCGACCCATTTGAACCCAAAATAACCTTCTCCCCTTCCACTTCGATCCAACTCCTTTACACATGGCCAATACCCATTTCTTGCACTAACTTCCACTCGACCCCACCGAGTCGATGGTGACCCATGCCCGGCCGGCCACCACCACACTCGCCGGAAAACACCGAGCCGAGAGCCTTATTTGGCTTAAAAAAATTTAAACCCACCGGGCCGAGTCGTCCCAACCCAAATGGACACCATGGCCGTTCTTCTCCTCCCCGAGCAACTCGATCCCAGCCTCCAATCGCCCCCGGAAGCCCTCCAGCCCACCTCTATTTAAACACCACCACCTCTCGGCCAAAGGAGGTGTTGAACCAAACCTTACCAAAACTCGCCAAAATCACTCCGCACCCTCTGACGTACATGAGAACTTGATCCCCACTCGAAATCCAGCTCTAAAACCTTCTTTGTGAGCTCAATTTCTGAGTTGAAAATCCACCCAAAAAATAGGACACTTCACCATAGTTAGCTAATCTTCAAATTGATTGACCCTACACCTTCACCAGACCAAGAGGAGAAGTTCCCTAGCAAAAGCCCCCTCACCAGGCCAGCCATTGATTCCAGCCTCCAAGTTTTGTGATCAGCCTTGGTCACTTTCATACTTAGAAAATTCCCCAGAGCCAGAGACTTCATCTGGAGCTTGCTTCGACTCAATCGAAGGTGACACAACTCTCATATCGAAGCTTCACTTCTCTGAGCAAAGGTATGAGCTCATTCTTTCTTCCAAGCTTCCAGCAATTCTCCATTTTGTTTGGGTTAATTTCATAGCCTATAAACTGTATGGATGTGTTCGTCTCTTGAAGACGAATCGATAGAGTATAAGAACTCAAAAATCCATTGAGAATCGAGAGAGATATTAGGGTTTGAGTGTGGACGGTCACGGGTGCACACCAGTCGTAGACGATGACTAGGAGCCGTTGGATCGTGCGTGAATCGAGCGGACGATCAAGATCAAGCCGGACAGTGCAATGGTACGTAAACCGCGGGCCCCTGGAGAGTTGAGTCAGATGGCGGCGCCGAATCACAGCGCGACGCGTGGGCTTTCGGAGCTGCCGAGGTTGACGCGGCGCCGCGTGGATAAGTAGGAAATTAGGGTATTTTTGAATAATTTAAATGCCCTAAACTTCAAAAATTCATATCTTTGCATAGAAAAATCACAAAAATAAAATAAAAATACTCTCTTCCTCAGTGAACAGAGGAGAATAATGTGGAAAAGAAATCAAATTAATTGGATGAGTATTTTATTTTTAATAATTTATTTACTGTTTTCAATGTTTTGATCTTCCATTCGCATAGATAATTCACCATGGCATGAGACCATTAGGGCTTTCGAAGCCTCTAATCTTGGGAACATTCCCCGAATTTTTCAAGGTCGTAGGCCATCTCTGTGAAAAGTTATTGATTTTTCAAGTTCATGTCACTATTTTAGGTATTTTAATTCCAATAATTAGCATGTTGTAAAATAAATTCTAAGAAAATTTGGTGATGTTCCCTAGGACCAGGGGACCCTATGAAAAATATATTTTGAGTTAATTCATTCATAATAATCTTAATTGTCCTAAACCCCTAAAATTGAATTTGAATTAATTAGGGTTAACCACACATCAATTTGACTTGAAAACAATTCTTTATTACTCTTTAAGGTTAGAGGAACCTTACATAAAATTTAGAAATCAATTGGACTTGATTAACCCAACCAAATAGATTGATTAAGCCTCATAAGCAAAATGGAACTTTAAAAATTCATAACTCTAAAAAAACTTTTCAAAAATTCACAAAAAGGGTTTTGGAGTTTCTCTGATATCAGGGGAGTTCAGGAAAATTAAAATTGAAATTTTCTAAAAATGTTTATTTTTCACAATATTTTAATATTTTAATAATTAAAAAATAATAAAAATCCCAAAATATTAAAAATCATAAAAATGTCACATTTTGACTCCTAATCATTTAGGAAAAAACGAAATATTTTTCCTAAGTCCCTAGGATAAGATATTGAATTTTAAAGGCTTAATGTAATTTTTAATATTAAAAAATGAATTTTTAACCTTTTTCACTAAAATAATTCTAATAAATCAAAGAAAAATTAGAAAATTATAAAATTTATTTCTCTGGACACCTTGAGGTTAGAGAAATTTAAGAAAAATATAAAATCTATTTTTCAACTTTTATTTTATTTTAAAATTAATTAACACTCTAAAAATTAAAATAATTATAATAAATAAAATATAGTTCAAAAAATCACAAAATTTGGTCCAAGTGGTCCTCTAGACATTAGGAACATCCCATAATTTTCTTAAAGATTGAAACCTTTCCTTGGTCATGTTGTTGAATTTTCTTTGAAAACTCTTATTTCCTACTAAAAATAATTATATAAATAAATTAAATTAAGAAAAATCACATTATCTCCTCTAATGTCTTAATTGACATGTGAGTGAGGTGGCATAAAAATTTCAAATTCATTTGAGCTCAATTTAGTGAGTTATGAAATAAATAAGCTTAAAGGGCATAAAGGTAATTAAAAATTTTAACCCTTAATTAAAACTTTAGGTTTAATCAAAATGGGGGGTAAAATATTTGATTTTAACTTTCTCTTGGATGATTTAAACTTAGGGAAATTAAGGGGTAGAAATCCATTAAACAATTTGAAAATATCAAAATGAAACTTTAATTAATTAAATAATTTAAATTTTGGAAAGAATATATTTAAAATTTGGATTATTAAAATAGGGATATTATTAAGAGGATATTTATTCTTTAATTTAAAAATCCCTAAATAAGTCACTTTAACAATATTTAATTCTTAATTAAAAACTAAATTAGTAATCCAAATTAACAATTAAAACTAAAATTAAATTAAATTAAATTTAAAATATTGAAACTAAAATTAAAATAAAAATAAAAATTAAATTAAATTAAGTAAAAATTAAATTAAAATTAAAGTTAAACTAAAATTAAAATTAAATAAAATTAAATAAATTTAAATTTAAATTAAATTAAAATTAAATTAAATTAAATTAAAATTAAATTAAAATTAAATTAAATTAATATTAAATTAAAATTAAATCAAATAAAATAAAATTAAATTTAGATTAAATTAAAATTAAATTAAATTAAATTAAATTAAATAAAAACCCATTTAACAACAAACCTAAATGAAATCATTAAGAGTTAAATCAAAACATACCAATAATTTCAATACCTCTTCCTATCTAAGTAAATTTAAAACATAAACACCAACTTGAAATACCAAGATAAATGAAAATGTAAAGATTTAAAATTAAATCTAAAATAATTTGAACAATATTCCAAACTTAAAATTATTAATTAAAACCTCATAATTAAATTAAAACACTTTAAACCATTAACTCAAAGTTTTAATTAAGGATGATTAAAATTCTCAATAAACCAACTTGCTCTTAAAGGTTTTAATTATCATAACTCTTAAATAGAGTATTAAGTGAAATGTCACTTCATTCATCAGGTAATCAAATACCCAAGTTCACTGAGCAAGAGACAAAGCTTAAACTAAATTCCTTGATGATTAATTCACCTGTGCAATTAAATTTACTTAGAATCAAAATAATCCCAGAAGTATTGAAAAGATGTTTAGGACTCATCCTAAGCACTTCCTCAATATGAGGGATGTTTTAGAAGAACAATTGAATCTAATTGTTCTTTGATGAAGAAAATCATTTTTAAACCAAACCAACAACCTAGACGTCATAGGAAATGACTAGTTATAGGATTAGGAATTTGGTAGACAACCAAAACCCTTCCCTTAGCTTTACCTAGGTATCTGTTGAAATATTTAAATGCTTTAACATGTGTTTTAAGTGCAGCTTGGGATGACGGGAAGACCCTCCAGGTACGCTTTTATTTTATTGTAATTTACTTACATGCACTGTACTTTACTTTTCTTGCATGTTAAATAAGACTGTTGCATGAAAACCAGAACCTTTAGAATAGTCCCCGAATAGAAACCAAAACTAAATTAAAATTCATTGCAAGATAAAATTCACCGCCACAACATTCCAAAATATAAAACAACTCAAAATTTATTCACGAACAAAAAAACAAAACTACAATTGTAACTAAATTAAAATGTCTCGTCGAATGATCGGGAATACCTCGGATGATGTAGCCCACGTGTTGTTAACAGGATTTCCCACGGTCTAAATGAAAGTGTGGAACTCATTCAGTTGAGTTTAGTAAATTCATCTGGACTAAGTGAATTCGATGAAAATAACGGTGCCGGGATGACGGAACCGTGGGATCTTAATCGGTTCTGTTTAACCAACTTTAAAATTTGTTTTAATTAAAACATTAAAAACATTTAGACTTTAAGATTTTCTCTAAACCAAAACACTTCTCTCATCTTCTGATTTATGACTTCTAAAACTAAACATCTGCAACAACAAGGAGCTCGGAGCATGGTGGGCGACTCGCCATCGTCATCAAGAAAACTCGGATCTACTTCAAGAAAACTTTCTTAGAATTAATAACCAAGCCATAGGACTTCGAGGTAGTTTGCCTAGTGCAACATAAACCCTCAACGCTTCGTTAGGCATTTGCATGATCATGTCATGTAAATTAAGCCCTAACCGGTCTTAGGACTCCGAGGAAGTCGTTCGGTATAACATAAACCCTCATATCTTCCAGGTTGTTTGTATGATCATGTCATACAAATATAAGTCCTAATTAATTAAAATTGGCAGGATTGAAACATTAAATAAACTCCCAAATATAAGCCAAACTATAGGATAGTTTGGGAAGTTGCCAAGATTCTTCTTGGATCCTCAGCTTCTCCTACTTCTCTTCCTTTGGACTCCTGAAAATAACTGTTCCAAATTTGATCCATTCCCTATTGAAATTCCAAAAATTCAATCCTTTGAAACTTTGAAATTCTTAAGAGAAAAATCACTAATCATTATCGAGAGTTTTCTTAAATGATTCCCATCATTTAAGATGTAATTAACTATAGGAGCTTGCCCTTATAGGGAACTTTAAGAACCTGTAGTAATATAAACCCCGCTTAATTCCTTTATATTAAGCAGGGGAACTTGTCGACTTATAAAATTGGTTCGCAGAACAAATAGATGTCACAAATCTTTTAGTTTATTTAATCGAGCCCCATCATCAAGCAGTGTGTCTATTCCTCGGGATAAATACATGTTTGTGGTGCGGTGCTCGTTTATATAAACTATTTGGGATGTGAGGTTGATTTGATTTCATATCTTAAAATTTTCAAACTTAAAAGTATTTTCAAAATCAAATGCTACTTTCTAAATTATATATATATTTAAAATTAAATTTAAAATTTAAAATTCGCCGACAATTTCTATAGGCGACCCCCTTTTCAAAACACAAACCTAAAAAAATGCCGACAACTTCTGGCGACTCTGCTGGGGACTAGTTCCTCTCTGTTGACCTCATTTTTGATGAGGTCTTCTCTTCTTCTTTTAGTACTTAGGATCTGAGCCTTAGGCTTTTCCTTCGACTATCCTAGAGGATTAGAATCGGGACCCACCACTTAGAAATTCAAACCACTTCTTAACTCCTCGCAAACTCCACAAACTTGATTGTAGACCCCTAATCACCTAGAGGGTTAAAATCAAATGTGGAAGTTTAAAGGATGAGTTCCTATAGGACTCTTCGGCCTTAGGACCGCTGCCGGTGGCCCGGTCCGGTGAGGGCCGACTTAGACACACACTACACTTATACACTACACTTTCACACACCTCCTAAAACCACACCTATACCCAACTCGACCTCCCGACTCATGAAGGTAATTCACATGGATGGTCCTTAACCCCTCAGCCTCGGCAAGAGGGTTAGGAACAACATAGTGAATGCCTCAAATGAGTCCCTTCATGGCTCATGTGGGCTTGATATGGTTTCATGGCTCAACCAAAATAATTTCATTCCACATACATTCACCCAATCTTCAATTTTCCAAATTTTCAATTTTTGACCCCCGGGACCCCAGACCCGCCTAGCCTACCCAAAAAACCCTTGAAATTACCCAAAATTTTTAAAATTCTCCAAAATCACCCAAACTCCTCAAAATCAATCTCAAACATTCTCCCACCACTTAAATTGACCATTTTTACCCAAAATACCCAGAATTCCAAAAATACTCCCTCAATACCCTCCAAATTACCAAAATGCCCCTCTTGATCCAAAAATCCAAAAATTCAGAAAATTTTCAAAAAATTCCAGAAAATCCCAAATATTCCCAATTTCATTTTATCCAATTACACCATGGGCCAATTTTGTCAATTTACCCCACTTTTGTCAAAATCCCCAATTTGACCCATTTTAACCCAAAGTGAACCCAATGTCAAACCAAACCTACCCAATTGACCCAAATTCTGGTCCAATTAAATTCTAAACTTCAATTCAACATCCCCAACACCAATCTAGACCAAATCCAAGCCCAATTTGATTGACATTTGAATCCAATTTCACTTTTGACCTTAAAGCCTAATTTGGACCCATGACCCAAACTTAGCCCAAACTAACCCAATTCAACTCCAATTAACCCCAAATCTTTTCTAAACCTTCCCTAACATCCCCACAAACAAAACACTAACATAATTTGCCCAAAATTTGGACCCAAACCCAACTCAAATTCAACCCAAAACCAAAAAGCCCAATTTTGACCTAAACCCAAGCTTAACCCAAATAGACCCAAACCCCAAAATCCAACCCCAACAAAAGTTGAAACCTCTTTGAAACACTCCCATAAACATTTCCTAACATTAATTCTACATCAATTTCAACCCTAGCCCAACATTGGCCCAAGTTAACCCAATTTGGCCTACCATTGGCCACTTTACCAAAGAGCCCAAATTCAACCCAATTCAAACCCAAACCACCTCAAATTTGTTTCAAATCAATCATGACACATCCTTAGACAAAACTCAACATTCATTTGGCATGGCCCATTGCAAATTTTTCTATTCAAAAGCCCATTTTCTAACCTAAAGGCCCACTTCCTTAAACCACTTTAAAAGCCCACCCAAGACCATTTCAAAAGCCCAAGTTTTCAATCCAAAGCCCACATGACATTTCTCCATACCATCCATTTAATCAAAATCACTCCTAAGTTTCAAAATCATCATTAAACCATTCCAAATCAAGCTTCATGAAAATTCTCCACTAAAGTACCAAAATTCCTAAATTCTACTTCCATGAAATTGACCAAAGTTTATCCTAAGCCATAGGCAAGCCATGAACAAGCCATTCTCAAGCCACATGAAGCCATGGGGGCTTTGACTTGTCATTAGTCCATTTATGGCAAGAAGAGGGGGTTCTTTCTTAAACTTCCCTTAAACCTTTTTTACCTTAAGCATGTCACACACTATACCATGCTTAGCCACCTCACCATGGATGGAGACTTCACTACCCCAATTCAGACTCGACCCAAATGATTCTCCCTCAGCCCAAGGTCAAGCCTCGGATGGTGAACCTAGCCCAAATGCATGGATTGACCAATTTGAACCCAAAATGAGCCTTCTCCCATTCCATTTAAATCAAACTCCTTTACACATGTCCATGGCCAATCGATCGCACTAAACCCCAGCCCCCGACCCCACCGGTCAAGATGGTGACCAGCTGCCCGGCCGGCCACCACTGCTGCCGGCCGGCCACCACTGAGCCGCCGGAAAACACCATGGCCGAAAGCTCCCATGTGAGCCAACATTGAAATTCCCCCTTGCTCGAAGTGTCCCAGCCCAATTGGATGGCATGGTTGTTCTTCTCTTGCATGGAGTAGCTGATCCCAGTCCCTAACTCCCCCTGGGAGGCCCTCCACCCTCTCCTATTTAAACACCACCTCCTCTCGGCCATGAGAGGTGTTGAACCAACCTTAAGGAAACTCTGCCAAAATCACTCCAGACTCTCCCCCACACTTAGAGCATTTGATCCCCACTGTTCTCTTGCCCTAATCCCCATTAATTGAGCTCAATTTTGGAGCTCAATTCTCGTGTCGAATAGGACACTCCCAAATCCTCCACCAAAGTCAAATTAAACTCACCCACACCCGCACAAGACCAAGAGAAGGAGTTCCCAGCTGAAATCCCCCTCTCCGTAGCCACCCATCTATTCCAGACTCCAAGCTTTGTAATCGGCTGTGGTCGAAATCATAATTGGACAATTCACCAGGTCAAGGGACTTCATTTGGAGCTTGCTTGGACCCAATCGAAGGTCTCACAACTCTCAGATCGAAGCTTCACTTCTTTGAGCAAAGGTATGGACTCACTCTTCTTTTCGAGCTTACAGAGATTCTCCATTTAATTTGAATCAATTTCAATGCATGTTTACCGTATGGATGTGTTCGTCTCCTCAAGACGAATCCATAGAGCATAAGAACACAAAAATCCGTTGAGAATCGAGTGAGAAATTAGGGTTAGAAGGTTGATGGTCACGGGTGCACAGCAGTCGTAGACGATGACTGGGAGCCGTCAGATCGAGCGTGTATCGAGCGGACGGTCTGGATCGAGCCGGACATTGCAGTGGTGCATGAACCGCGGGCCCTTGGAGCGCTGAGTCGGATGGCGGCGCCGAATCAGGAGACGACGCGTGGCCTTTCGGAGCTGCCGAGGATGGCGTGGCGTCGCGTGGATAAGTAGGAAATTATGGCTATTTTCTATTTATTTAATTACCAGAACTTAGAAAATTCATAACTTTGTGTAGGAAAATCCTAAAAATAAAATAAAAATACTCTCTTGCTCAGTGGACAGAGGAGAATAATGTGGAAAAGAAATCATGTAATTTCATCAAGTATTTTATTTTTAATTATTTATTTACTCTCTGCACTATTTCAATTCTCTATGCATGTATACAATTCACCATGGCATGAGACCATAGAGCTTTTGAAGCCTCTGAATTTGGGGACATTCCCCGAATTTTCCAAAGTCGAGGCCATCCCTATGAAGAGTTATTGATTTTTCAATTCTAGGTCACTATTCGAGTATTTTAATTCCAATAATTAGCATGTTGTGAAATAAATTCTAAGAAAATTTGGCGATGTTTCTTATGACTAGAGGACCCTAGGGAAAATAGTTTTTGAGTTAACTCACTTGTAATAACCCTAATTGGCTTAAACACCCAAAATGAAGCTTTAATTAATTAGAGCTAATCATACATCAAATTGACTTGAAATCAATTCTCCACTGACCTTTAGGATTAAAGGAACACACCATAAAAGTTTGAAGTCAATTGGACTTGGTTAGCCCTATCAAATGGGTTGATTAAGCCATTTAGCCAAACCTAAACTTCAAAAATTCATAACTTTCAAAATATTTCTCAAAAATTCACCAAATTAGTTTTGGAGCCTCTCTGATATCAGGGGAATTTAAGAAAATTAAAATTACAATTTTCTAAAAAAGTTAATTTTTTGCATTATTTTATTATTTTTAATAATTAAAAAATAATAAAAATCACAAAAATAATAAAATTCACCAAAATGTCACATTTTGAATTTTAATCACTTAGGAACAAACCCCATATTTTTCTTAAGTCTCTATGATGAGATATTAAATTTTAAAGCCCTAAGGTAATTTTAAAATTAAAAAATGCATTTTCTAGCATTTCCACTAAAATAATTCTAATAAATCAAAGAAAAATCAGAAAATTGTAAAAGTTGGTTCTCTAATTTCCTTGATATCAGAGAGATTTTTTAAAAATATAAAATTCATTTTTAAACCTTTATTTTATTTTTAAATTAATTAATACTCCAAAACTCAAAATAATTATAATAAAAATAATATAATTAAAAAAATCACCAAAATTGGTCCAAGTGGTCCTCTGGTCATTAGTAATGTCCCATAATTTTCTTAAGGACAAAAACTTTCCCTTGGTCATATTATTAAATTTTCCTTGAAAATCCCTATTTTCCACCAAAAATAATTACATAAATAAATTAAATACAGAAAAATCACATTTTCTCCTCTAATGTCTTGATTGACATATGAGTGAAGTCACATAAAAATTTCAAATTCATTTAAGCTCAATTTAGTGAGTTATGAAATTAGTAAGTTTAAAGGGCAAAATGGTAATTAAAATTTTAACCTATAATTAAAAATTTTAGGTTTAATTAAAAGGGTGGGTAAAATATTTGATACTAAGTTGATTTTGGATGTTTGAAACTTAAATGGTTAAGGGTAGGAACCCACCAATCATTTTAAGAATAATTAAAGTAAACCTTAATTAATTAGTTAATTAAAATTTGAAGAATAATAAAAAAATTGGAATTATTAAAATAGGGATATTATTAGGAAGAAATTTATTCTTTAATTCAAGAATCCCTAAATTAATCACCTCAATAATATTTAATTCCTAATTAAAGTGATAATCCAAATTCAAAATTTAAAATGCTAAAAGACTTAATCATTAAATTAAATTAAAATTAAAACATTTAAATTAAATCCTTCTAAGATTTCAATTAAATTAATATTTTAACAATTAAAATTAAATCATCCTTAAAGCATAAAAAAATAAAATAAAATTAAAAATTAAATTAAATTAAATTAAAACATATTAAATTAAATAAAAAAAATAAAATCAAGTTAAAATAAAATTAAAATTAAATTAAATAAAATAAAATTAAATTGAAAGTAAAACTAAACCAAATTAAATTAAACTAAAATTAAATTAAATTAAATTGAATATAACATCACCAAAGACATAAAGAATTCAAAATAAATCTAAAACAACTTGAACACTATTCCAAACTTAAACCCATTAATTGAAACTAAATTAAAATCACAAATTACTTGAACATCAATTTACCCTCAAGAGCTCTTGTTGTCATAACTTCTAAATGAAGTGTTAGGTGAAGTGTTACTTCACTTATAGGATATTTAAATGTCCTAATTCACTGAGCAAGATAACAAAACTTAAACTCCTGGATGATTAATTCACTTGTATAATTAAATTCTCTTGGACTTAAAACAATCCTAGAGGCATTGAAAAGATGTTTAAGACTTGTCTTAAGCACTTCCTCAATATGATAGGACATTTATAAGAACAATTGAACTTAATTGTTCTTTGATGAAGAAAATCGTCCTTAAACCAAAACACAAGAACCTAGACATCATAGGAGATGACTAGTTATAGGATTAGGACTTTGGTAGACAACCAAAAACCTTTCCCTTAGCTTTACCTAGGTACTTGTTGGAATATTTAAATGCCTAAACATGTGTTTTAAGTGCAGCTTGGGATGACGGGAAGACCCTCGAGGTACGCTTTTATTTTATTGCAATTTATTGTACTTTTCTTGCATGATAAACAACTGTTGCATGAAAACCCACACCTCTAGGATAGTCCCTAAAACTGAAACCAAAACTAAATTAAAAGTCATTACAAGATAAAATTCACCGTCACAACATTTCAAAATATAAAACAACTCAAAATTTAATCACAAACGTAACAACAAAACTACAACTACTACTAAATAAAAACGTCTTGTTGGATGATCGGGAATACCTCGGATGATGTAACCTACGTGTCGCTAACCTGGATTTCCCACGGTCTAAATGAAAGTGTGGAACTCATTCGACTGAGTTTAGCAAATTCATCCGGACTAAGTGAATCCGATAAAAATAACGATGCCGAAGGATGGAACCGCGAGATCTTAACCGGTGTTGTTATAATAACTTTAAGATTTATTTTAATTAAAATATTAAAAACACCTGGATTTTAAGATTTTCTCTAAATCAAAACACTTCTCTCATCTCCTGATTTATGACTTCTAAAACTAAACCTCTGCAACAACAAGGAGCTCGGGGCATGGTGGGCAAGACGGCCATCGTCATCGCAGAAAACCCGAGTCTACTTCGACAGAAACTTTCTTAGATTAAAATAACCAAGCCATAGGAATTCGAGGTAGTTTGCCTAGTGCAACATAAATCCTCAACTCTTCATTAGGCATTTGCATAATTTGTAAATTAAGCCATAACCGGTCTTAGGACTCCGAGGTAGTCGTTCAGTATGACATAACCCCTCACATCTTCGAGGCTATTTGCATGACTGTGTCATACGAATATAAGTCCTAATTAATTAAAATTGGCAAGATCAAAATGTTAAATAAACATTAGGGCTTTCCTAAATTCAAGCCAAATAATAGGATAGTCGGGAAATTACCGAAGTTCGCTTCGAATCTGTGATTTCTCCTACTTTTCTTCCTTTGAATTCCCAAAATAAAATGTTCCAAATTTGATCCATTCCCTATCAAAATTCCAAAATTCAATCACTTGAAAACTTAAACTTTGAAAATCTTGAGAGCAGAACTACTGATTATTATCGAGAGTTTTGTTAGGTGATTCCCGTCGCTTAAGATGTAATTAACTATAGGGGCTTGCCCTTATAGGGAATTTTAAGAACCCAAGTAATATAAACCCTGCTTAATTTCTTTGTATTAAGCAGGGGAACTTGTCGGCTTATAAAATTGGTTCGCAGACCAAACGGATGTCACAAATCTTCTAGTTTATTTAATCGAGCCCCATCATCAAGTAGTGTGTCTATTCTTTGGGATAGATACACAGCTTGTGATGTGGCGCTCATTTATATAAACTATTTGGGATGTGAGATCGGTTTGATTTCATATCTTAAAATTTTCAAATTTAAAATTATTTTCAAAAATAAAATGCTACTTTCTAAATTATATATATATATATTTAAATTAAATTTAAAATCTAAAATTCACCGACAATTTCTATAGGCGACCCCTTTTCAAAAATACAACACAAACCTAAAAATATGCCGACACTCTCTCCATTTTGATTAGATGGTTTTGCTTTCATAAATCGATAGTGAGTCCATTTCCCTTGTGGACCAAAACTACCATTCTTCCATTGGAATAACCCGTTCATTTCTGTCTTGAACGAGTATAGCCAACTCCTCTCGGATTTAGGAGCCACTGTTTAGACACCCCTAAACGGAGAGGTTCCGAGATCCTTTTACCTCTTTTCCGAGGTGGGGTGGACCCCCAATAGGTGTTAGTTTAGGAGTGGTCCTTCGAGTCGAGAAGTCTTGCATAAGATTTTCTCTTCCTTTCCAATTCTAAATCGGGCCCTTTACCTTTTCTACAACCTTTTTCCTTCAATCGTTTTGTTTCTAACAAACGAACCTCCTAATAAACAATCTCTTTTAAAAATCACAAATACACTAAGATAAACAAAAATGTGTTCGGACTCTTTCTTTTTCGTCCTAAGCTTTACGACAAAAGAAAGCATAATTCAGGACTGACATTCGGAATCTGCCTTGCAGAAAATGACTGCCCCAAAGCTAATCTTCTCCTTCACCTATGGAATGGACTTCGCCGTTTACAAGGATGAGCTGCCCGACAATGGGATCATCCATTTTGGACAAGGATTCGGCAACACAGATGTCAAGTTCGTTGATGTCACTCTTTTCACACTAATGGACAAAGTGTCAGAAACTGAAGAGCCCGTGATTGAGTTCAACCTGAAATCGACTCAAGAATTCCCTCCCCTGCAAAGGGTTCCACTCGAAAGGAGTAATACTCGTTCGTAGGAGGACCGTTGTCTCTACCCCCACCGGTCTAGTCATCTCCGCACCTACCCCGACTTCTACCAAACCGAAGGGGAAGGAAATCCAAGTCTCGTGATGAGCCCGTCACCGCGGAGCATACAGATTTTGCTACAATACCATCTATTTTTGAGATCGGGTCCGGCTCAAGAATTGCACCCCTAACTCGTACTCAAAGAAGAAATGAAACGTAAAGATCGCCAAGATCGAGAAAGACAGTAGTCGCCGAAGTTGCTTTTCTAGAAGAAATTCCCGAGAAAAAGAAGAATTGCTCGAGTATATACCTCCGTTGGAAGGGAGCAGTGTTTCACCCTCTCTCCGCCGCATCGGATGAAGAGGATATCCGTAGGATTGTCGCCGCATTACCCCGCCCGCGTACTACAACAATTACAAGAGGAAAAGGGATAAGACTACGCCATCGGCTCGACCGCAAGCCGTTATAGAAAGATCGGCAAAGAAAGAAAGATGCCTTGTGTCGAAATCTTAAGAAGGATAGGACGGGTGCCGCCAAATCCCGCCTTGGACCTCGAACAGAGCCCGTTGTCGCCACAGAGAAACCAAAGAAGAAGATAAAAGCCAGTTCACCCATTGTTGTATCAGGTCTACAAATTAGGGAGGATACCACCTTCCAACATATAGCCGACAGATCATCCGGTCCTAGGCTTCCGGCTATGAGAAGGATGGTATGGCGACCTACTACTAGTGAGCTAAGACCAAAACAATGTCCTGAGAAGAAAAGTCTCGCAGGAGACTTGAATCAAAAGAAAGTGCTACTGCAATAAAGGGGATTCCCGGAAAGGAAGTTCAACAACCGTCACTAGAAAACTGCGAGACCGTGTGGAAAAGGCCACTAGAGGATGCCATGGACAAGTTAAGGACCGACATCCGACGGTTAGCAAAAGAAAGAGAAGAAAA
This sequence comes from Papilionanthe hookeriana x Papilionanthe teres, assembly GCA_022702705.1. Lineage (NCBI taxonomy): Eukaryota > Viridiplantae > Streptophyta > Magnoliopsida > Asparagales > Orchidaceae > Papilionanthe > Papilionanthe hookeriana x Papilionanthe teres. The sequence goes on from CM040427.1 coordinate 105,199,725, forward strand.
ACTAGAGGATGAAGTTGACTCATCAGAGTTCATGGATGAGGAGTATGCCGAGATCAATATGGTTGAGACGCAAGCACCGTCAGCTTCGCAAGGTGCTCCAGCAGCTACAGAAAGAGATGAACCGGAAGTGATGAGGGCACAGCTTCGGGAAAGAGATGACATAATTTCCCAGATGGCAAAGAGGATGGAAGAGATGGTCGCCGCCTTAGCCACTCTCTAGAGTCGTGCACAACCTCGTAAAGAGACACCCCCAGAAATTATCCATATTGCAGATGGAGGAAAAGAGATCACATCCGTCAACGGAGACGAACAACCAAAGAAAGATCCTGCACAAAGCATGATTTCAGAAAAGTACATTAAGAGCATGGTAGAACAGCAGGTGCAAGAGGCCCTGGCACAATCCAAGAGTGGAGCATCTATTCAGACGGGTAGACCTTACCCCGAAGAGTTCGATGCAGTCCAATATCTAAAGGGCTTCGTACCACCTCTGTTTAAGACTTTTGATGGGACGGGAAACCCTCGGAAGCATGTCGCACATTTTTGTGCTAGTTGCTGCAATGCCTGTGGGAGTACGCTTTACTCTTCCGTCAGTTTGTCAGCAGTTTGTCAGGGATTGCCTTCGACTGGTACGCAGCATTGCTGAATGGTTCAGTAAAGAACTTTTCAGAACTAGAGAATCTCTTCGTTAAACGATTTGCTGGGGCTCAGCACCACATCACTATCGGTGATCTAGTGGTGGAGCAAAAGAAGCTGAACAAGACTTTAGTGGATTACATACTTCGATGGAGAAACTTAAGCATGAAGTGTGAACCACAGCCTTCAAGAACAACATGCAACTCGCATCCTACTTAAAAGTATCCATGGCTCGATAGCACTTCTCCTTAAAGGATTTACAATCAAGACTTTCGAGAAGTTGCTTACCAAGGCCGGTAGCTTCCAAGAAGAGGCAAAGCAGTTAAGTTTTGTGGACAAGAACTATAAGAAGAAGCCCGTGAAAACATTCAAAAAGAAATCTGGAATCGTCGTGGCAGTAGATAAGGGTAAGCAGTCGGTTCAGATACAGTCAGAGCGGCCACAATCTAGTTATCAACCAACGCAACGGACTTATCAGCAACCTCAGCAGGGCTATCAGCAATCTTAACAGGGCTATCAGCAATCTCAGTAGGGCTATCAGCAACCTCGTCCGAGCTATCAGTCGCCTCAGCATTATGAACAACAGCCTCGTTCATCGCGTACCTTAAGAGAACTTCTAAATAGAGAATATCCATTCAAAACTGAAGCAGTAGCGAAGATGTTCCGCAGCTTAATGAAGACACCAGATTTTCAGCTGCTAGAGCCCAAGAAGCCGGAGGAAGTCAATAAGAAAGATCATGCGAACTATTGCCCTTACCACCAGATGTTCGGACACAAGATAGAAGATTGCATCACTTTCAAGAGTTGGCTTGATGACAATCTCCGGAGATGGAACATAACGATCCCAAAGGAATACATGAAGGAACCCCAGAACGGAGGTTCCGTCAATGTTATTTCAACGGATCCATTGTTCCAATAAACCCGTACACGACTGATGATGGATGGAGTACTGTCTGGACGAGATCATCGAAGAAAATTTTTTATCACATCCAGACCGCTTTGGTACGCGCTTCAACTCAGAGTTTGAAACCTGTCGAGCCGACACTATCACTTGCGATTGAAGAACCGCCCCGGAAGGAAGAGAAAATCGTAGAAGAGAAGAAAAGCGAGGCTCTGAAGGGTAGACTAGGGGCTGCTTATCCTAGGATGGTTGTTTCCGATTCGGGAGAGAAATCCCTCGAACCTCTGACTCTGTATGATTATTTGCTCGCCCCGGCGGGATCTTATAATGAAAAGGGTTATGGCGTTGGCTACATTTGACTTTTTCTAACGATTACGTAACTAGCGACAATCGGCTTAATCCGGATCTCGATTCCAATACAAATAATCATTCTCAAATCATACACAACCTCGACGACCACGACGAAGAAGATGTCCACAAAAGATGCTACGAAAGCTCGACAAGCAACGAGTCCATTTATGAATTCCGAGGAGCTCTCATCACGATAGAATTAGAACCATCAGACACCGAAGCAACTTCAAAAGAGCCGATTGTTCCGATTCAAAAGGAGACACCTGCAGATCCAAAGACTAGATTCGAAGAGATTACTGAAGTTAATCTAAGAAGCGGAAAAGTTCTACCCCCAAGAATGGGTCCAAAGGATAAAGGAAAGCAGGTGGTTGCTCAGGAAGAGCCAACCCCAGCAGAAGAATTACCCATTCGGGAAGAAACCAAGGAACATGGTAATAAAGTGGACTACAACGTGCTAGCCCATCTTAGGAAGCTACCAGCCAAACTAAGCATATACGATGCTCTGATCCTGTCAAAGAAGATGAGAGAGGCTCTCATCAAGGCTTTACTTGATCGAGAGATTTGTTTAGCTCAAATGGCCGGTAATTCCTTCGATGAGGTTTGCTCGTTAAAAGAACAGCGAGGTGTTACTTTCACGGAGAATGATCTATTACTAGGAATAGCTGATCACAACCGACCGTTATATATTTCATTCACTATTTGAAAGTTTACGCTCTCCAGAGTGTTAGTTGATCCGGGAGCATCAATCAACATAATGAATCTTCGGACGCTAGAATATTTGGAAATCGATGCTTGCGAACTCGAAGCAGACAAGATGTTATTAAAAGGCTTCAACCAGAAATGAGAAAGAGCTCTGGGATCGATAACACTATTAGTGAAAACTGATGATTTAGCAAAGACAACCACAAAATTCTATATAATTGATTCTGAAACATCGTTCAACGCTCTACTGGGTCGGCTATGGATCCATGAAAACTGGATGGTACCGTCGTCTCTGCATCAGTGCATAAAGTATTACGAAGGAGGGGAACAGTGCATCAAAGGTGACTTGTAACCATTCTCCAGACATGAGATCGGAATTCATGCTCCAAAAAAAATAATCTTTTCCAGAAATACCATACCAAATGAAGCAAAAGAAATTCGAGACGATGAAGAACCTGAAGTTCTAGTCCAACAGTTACTCACCACTCCCTTACGGCGAGATGGTGAAGATTTCTCCGTAACTCGCACCCGAGGTCGAAGCCCGGGACGAGGACGTGGAAGAAATGTTGGAACAAGTTGGACGAAGAAACCGGTCATCGATGTTGATTGGAAGAACAGCTTCCGAAGAAGAAGAAGAAATTGAGAAAGAAGCAGCGACAATAAGTTAAAAGAAACCCCAGTTCAAGATCTCTCTTGAAGATGAAAAGAATGAAGAATATAAATCAATGTACGAGAAGATTAACCATCATGTACATACTATGACCCTGACACCAATCCATTCTAATAAGATCGAGGGTATGGTGGTCAAGGAAGTGCATGGTGGTGGTACTAAACCAATCAAGTTTTACCGTGGTGCTTCTTCTTCCAATACTGAAAAAGATGTACAATTTGAAGATGTTACTTCATCTGAATTAATGGAATTACCTTTTGAGTGGTACTCTCCCTGTGTTCAAAATTTAATTCACCGTGGTGTCTTACCTCGACAATGGACAAAAGGCCGATCACAACACTTTGAAAAATTATGGAATAATGCCGGTCGGCCTCCCAATTCAAAACATGGTCTCGGATTCGGCACAATAGGATCAGTTGATGATACGAGATTTTGCTTGGTTGTCACTTGCGAACCTAAAAAGAGTGCTTGGAAGCTTCAGAAGATCTTGAGGATCTACGAATCGGCGACGCTCCACCATAATTCGAGGAAGAAATCAAATCTACAATAGACGAGTTAACGGAAGTTAACTTAGGTACTAGCGAAGAACCTAAGCCTACCTTTGTTAGCTCCTTACTCAATAAAGAAGACTCCGAGGAAATAATCAAGCTACTAATGGAATTCAAGGACTGTTTTGCTTGGAGTTATGACGAAATGCCAGGATTAGCTCCAGAAGTCGCAGTTCACAAGTTAGGAGTAGATCCTACTTCCGTTCCAGTCAGACAAGCTCCCAGAAGAATGCGTCTAGAAATTGAACAGCAAGTAATAGCCGAAGTTAAGAAGCTAATAGACGCTAAGTTTCTCCATGAAGAACAATACCCTACTTGGTTAGCCAACGTGGTTCCAGTCAGAAAGAAGAATGGTCAGATTGGAATTTGCGTGGATTTCAGAGATTTGAATAAAGCATGTCCAAAGAATAAATTTCCACTACCAATCCCATAACTGATGATCGACATCGTTTCGACGCATGAAATCTTCTCTTTCATGGATGGATCATAAGGATACAACTAGATAAAGATGGCACCAGAAGACGAAAAGCTCACGACATTCAGAACGCCGATCGGAGTGTATTGCTACACAGTAATGCCATTCAGACTAAAGAACGCAGGAGCAACATACCAAAGAGCGATGACGAAGATATTTGATGATCTCATTCACTACCAAGTCGAGTGTTATGTGGATGATGTGTTTATCAAAAGTAAACTGAAGGAAGATCACTTGTATGATTTGAGAATTGTTTTCGAGCGACTAAGACAATACAACCTTAAGATGAATCCCTTAAAATGCGCTTTCGGCCTCACCTCAGGGAAATTCTTAGGATTTTTTGACTGACATCGCGGGATTGAAATCGATCCGGAAAAGATTAAAGCTATTTTAGAAATGCCTCCTCTCAAAACTTTGAAACAACTACGATCCTTTCAAGGGAAATTGGCATATCTTCGAGGCTTTATCTCGAACTTGTCAGGTAGGTGTCAGCCCTTCTCGGCATTAGTTAAAAAGGACGCCAAATTCGTTTGGGATGAGAAATGCCAGCGTGCTTTCAAGGATGTTAAACAATATTTAATGACACCTCCTGTCTTAGTAGTCCAAGTCTCAGGTAGACCGTTGATACTTTATACCGCGACTTTATACGACTCCCTTGGAGCCCTGCTAGCCCAGGTCAATGATGAGGGAAAAGAAAATGGTCTCTACTACTTAAGACATCATCTAATTCCGACGGAAGTAAAGTATCCTCCTATTGAGAAGCACTGCTTGGCCCTGATCTTCACCGCACAGAAGCTCAGGCATTACATGCTTTCTCATAAGGTCAACCTTATTTCGAGAGTTAATCCATTACAATACTTGATGACCCGACCGACGCTTTCTGGCATACTTGCCAGGTGGTCGATGATACTATTGCAATTTGACATAACTTTCGTTCCTCTTCATTCCGTAAAGGGACAAGTCCTAGCAGACTTCCTCGCAGCACACCCTTTACCGGTGGATTCGCCTCTCGACGACGATTTGCCTGACGAGCAGATAATGAGCCTGGAAGACCCTGATGATCGACGTTGGGAACTACACTTCCACGGTGCGTCCTCAGCATAGAAGAACAAAGAATTGCAAACGATAGTGCCCGGTACGGCAGGAATCGGACTAATCTTTATAACACCGGAGCGGGGGATGTTAAAATACTCCTACCACTTAACAGAACCATGTACAAACAACGAGGCATAATACGAAGCCCTTATACCGGATTGGAATTAACCATTCAGATGGGAATAACGGACATCAACATCTTCGGAGATTCTCAGTTGATCATTCAACAAGTCGCCGGACAGTACAGAATTCTAAAGCCAAGACTCGAGCAGTACTTTCAGTATGCCATGAAATTGCTGGAACAAATTCCAAACGTAACAATCTACAAGATTCCCAGAAAGAAAATGCTCTTGCCGATGCACTAGCCCGCCTTGCAAAGGAAATTGCCTGCTTGCAGGATGAGTCAGTTGAAGTGTCAATTCAGGGACGATAGGTCCTATCACAGCTCGACATGGATACAATACACAAATAAAAAAAAACAGAAGAAACAATTGCAGCAGTGACAAAAAATAAAGAAGATTGGCGGCAGCCATTAATAGACTACTTACAAACAGGAAACCTACCGGACGATAAGTCGATAGCCCATCAAATCAAGAAAAGAACTCTGTCTTACGCATTAATAAACAATACATTATACAGAAGGTCTTTTGATCGATGTGGCTAAGATGCTCGAGCGGGTCCGAGGCTCGTGAAATCGTTAAAGAAGTACATTCGTGACTTTGTGGCGCTCATCGACGGGTCCGAAAATGAAAATGAAGATTAAAAGACTAGGGTACTACTCGGCCCTCAATGATGACCGACCGTATGAAAGTTGCCAAAAGTTGTCACCAAGGCCAAGTGCACGGAGTGGTTCTACACCAACCTCCAAATGTGCTACATCCTACAATCGCATCGTGGCCATTTGAGTGTTGGGGCACAGATATAGTGGGTCCGATAGAACCACCTTCTTCAAGAGGACATAGCTTCATTCTTGCAGCTACAGACTACTTTTCTAAATGGGCAGAAGCTATACCACTCAGAGAAGTAAAGGCACACCACGTGCTACAGTTTTTCAAGAACCAAGTCGTCTACCATTTTGGGGTACCGCGCAGGATCATTTCAGATAATGGATCTGCATTCAAGAGTACAAAGATCAACAATTTTGTCAGAAGACACGGGATCGATTGGCGATACTCAACGATCTACTACCCAAGAGCAAACGGCCTGGTCGAGGCTTTTAATAAAACTCTCGTTCAAATTTTAAAGAAAACTTTAGATGACAACAAGAGAAATTGGCACGAGAAGTTGTTAGAAGCCTTATGGGCCTACAGGACGACTTTTAGGACTCCTACTCAGTCTACGTCTTACGCTTTAGTGTACGGGTCCGAGGCCGTTTTGCCCCTGGAAGTTCAGCTTCCGTCACTCAGAATTGCAGTTGCAGAAAATATCACTACAGAAGAAAATGCCAGACTACGACTGGAAAAATTGGAAAGCTTGGAAGGGAAAAGACTTTCAGACGACAGGAACTTGGAACTCGTATCAAGCCAAGATGATCCGAGCCCATGATATATCGGGTCCGCCCAAGAACTTTCAAAGTCGGTGACTTAGTTCTTGTTCTCAGAAGACCTATTCTTGCACATCGCAAGATAGGTGGTAAATTTGAACCAACATGGGAAGGGCCGTTCGTGGTCGAGACAATCTACTTAGGAGGTTCCTACCATCTTGTGAATTGTCGTGGAGAACGACCCATGCTTCCAATCAATGGAAAATATTTAAAGAAGTTTTACGGAACCTGATGTTTCGAAGGGTGGCTTCTAAAATAGAATCTTATCCTTAGAAACACGGGTGAAGTAATCACTTTGTGACTGGGTCTGAACCCAAAACAAAATAAAATGGATGATAAAAAAATTCTCATCAACGAAAATGTTAAAAAGAAAACATGGGAAATCATAATAATAAAATGTCAAATCTTTCCTTTTAAATCCGTTCATTTCTGATATTTTCTCATCTCTTCCTACTTCCTTTAAATTTAAAAGAAGTGAATAAGAATTTTTTTAAGTGTTTTTCTTATTGTTCTTGTTCCTAGTACAACCCCTGATCCTTTCCTTATTTTTTTCGTAGGGAAGTGTCGAACGGGCGGTTGGTTCTAAACTTTAGAAATGGCGTGAGTCTAGCACTTGATGAAAAGAGAGTGAGGGATGGAGCAGTGATAGAGATTGATTCAGACTTCACACCAGCCGGCTTACAATACAAAGAAAATGATTGGATCCCAGTTGATCGAGAAGAACTTCACGACTGTACAGGTGATGAAAATGGGTGGCTCGAGCCACCAATCCAGCAACAAGAAAAGAAAAGCAAATGCCACGCATGCAACCGGAGAAGATAGGAAAATTAAATCCGTGGTTGCCACAGTAGAGGGTAGGCTTGTCAGCGCCGCACCCACAAAAATTCAAGGGGTAAGGACAGCTACTCTCACTGCTACCCAGCGAAGAAATAAGAATCTTCGTATTCACAAAATGTTCACCAAGTTAGCAGAAGATCAACATAAACAGACAGTGGATACCGTTAGTGCAAATGCTCTAAGGAGACAGGTTAGTCAGGAACCAGAAAGAAGAAAGTTTACTCCAAGAAGGTCGGAACAGATAAAAGAAATACCAAGAAAAGCAGAAAAATAGTCGGTACCTCGACGCCAAGCATATGTACCAGATCCGAAGAGTCTTGTTGCGAAAGCAACCCCGGAGGATGTCCCTACGGAGACTATCCCCGAGGAGCTGAGATATGCAGAAGAACATGCTGGGGTTGAGCATACATTCCGCAGTATGTTACTAGACACCGAGGACTTCGGATAATCCTGGAATACGAGCTGGAGAAAATGCAACTAGTTGAGAAGAAAACCTTTGAATACTTTGAAAGAATTGGAAACAAGAGGGTCAACATCTTGGAAGGCCTCGAGCTGCATACATATGTTTTCTCGCATTATGAGCAACAACAAATTGTGGATTGCATCCTTGAATTGCGGAAAATGGGTCGAGCCGGCCGCCCGAGAGAAAAGACATATTCGAACCCCGAAGATGGATGCCGGAAAGGGAAGAGTTACAATCCAATGCGGATGTTGCTACAATTTTGCCACAGACAGAAAAGAAAATCCACCAGGGATACTCCGTCGCAGTGAGGTGGATTCGATGCGAAGAATCATCAAGAAAATGGTGAAAAGGATGATAACATGGAGGGTACTGCCTGCAGATTGCATACCCAACAGTTGCATTATTAACATCTACAAGGAAGGCGACTGCATACCTTCACATATAGACCATCATGACTTTGTTAGACCCTTCTGCACATTATCATTCATCAACTAGTGCAACATCATGTTCAGATCTAACCGCCGGATTGCAGGCCCCGGTAAGTTCCGAGGGCCGGTAGAGATACCACTACCGGTAGGTTCCGTCCTGGTATTAAAAGGAAACGGAGCGGACGTTGCGAAGCATTGCATTCCGGGAGTGCCTCGTGGAGCGGATCTCGGCTACTTTTAGAAGAATGGACGACGTAAAAATGCCTTACCACTTTCAGCCAGATCCAGAATTGGAGAGTCTCCGGCCCTACGAGCTGTGAGTTACATGGGAAATTGCACACCTCCAATACACATCCATGCGGCAATCCTGCAAAGGGTGGCTTGGAAGGTGATGTTATTGCCCATGTTTCTTACTATTCAGACATGGATTTTTGACAGACGCTTTTGGATGGATCAACAAGAATCTTACACAATCCATTATGGATTTACATGGATTGTATGAGACATAAAATTTCCGAGGAAAATGTCATCACGATTAGATCAAGTTGTATGATGTATTTTCAGCAAGTTGGAATGAAAACGACAACGTCATATTTTGCCTTCACCTTTTTTTGTGCAAATTGACTGGGAAACGCCATTAGAGTTAAATGAACTTTGAACGAAGAATAGAAAAGAAAAGAAAATAAATGAGAATTTTTCCTAAAAAATCTGAATATTAAAATGAACTTCAAATTCACATGAACACTAAATAAACGACAAAAAAAAAATAATAATAATAAAATGGGATCGTTACAGGACAAACAAAATGAATCTAAATCTCAAATTGAATTCCGATCTGAATCCTCTGATTCGAACCTTTCGGCTTCTTCTCTCAATCGAAATCTATTTGAAACTCTTTTGAAATTTAAATATTTTCCTCGACTTATCGCTAAGTCAAGTCTTTTCGACTTGGTACACTTACCAGCTCCTTTCAATTCTCTTTCTTCTGTGTCTTAGAGGATCGACTAGTTCTATTGACACGGAGCCACGAACTTTGTTCGATTTGGTTCTGATGGCATGGGATTGGGTCCCTCTTCATACAAATAAATCTTCGAGATTGGAACCAGTTTCCATTTCTCATTAAATTCCGAGACTGGTACCTAAATTCCAGTTCTCTTCCTTCAAGGTAGGTACCTAAATTCCGACTCTCATTCGAGATCGATACCTAAATTTCGATTCTCTTTCAAATTGATACCTAAATTTTAATTCTAAATTTCCGAGACTGGTACCTAAATTCCAGTTCTCTTCCTTCGAGGTCGGTACCTAAATTCCGACTCTCATTCGAGATCGATACCTAAATTTCGATTCTCTTTCGAATTGATACCTAAATTTCAATTCAAAATTTTCGTGACTAGTACCTAAATTCCAGTTCTCTTCCTTCGAGGTCGGTACCTAAATTTTGATTCTCATTCGAGATCGATACCTAAATTTCGATTCTCTTTCGAATTGATACCTAAATTTAAATTCTAAATTCCGAGACTGGTACCTAAATTCCAGTTCTCTTCCTTCAAGGTCGGTACCTAAATTCTGACTCTCATTCGAGATCGATCCCTAAATTTCAATTCTCTTTCGAATTGATACCTAAATTTCAATTCTAAATTCTGAGACTGGTACCTAAATTCTAGTTCTCTTCCTTCGAGGTAGGTACCTAAATTTTGACTCTCATTAGAGATCGATCCCTAAATTTCGATTCTCTTTTGAATTGATACCTAAATTTCAATTCTAAATTTCCGAGACTGGTACCTAAATTCTAGTTCTCTTCCTTCGAGGTCGGTACCTAAATTCCGACTCTCATTCGAGATCGATACCTAAATTTTGATTCTCTTTCGAATTGATACCAAAATTTCAATTCTAAATTTCCGAGACTGGTACCTAAATTCCAGTTCTCTTCCTTCGAGGTCGGTACCTAAATTCCGACTCTCATCCGAGATCGATTCCTAAATTTCGATTCTCTTTCAGGTTTGATACTTAAATTTCAAATCTCACTCTCTCGAGATTAGTACCTAAATTCTGATTCTCATCCTTTTTCCGTTGATACTTAAACTCTGATTCTCACTCCGAGGTTGGTACCTAAATTCCAGTTCTCTTCGCAATCCCGAGGTTGAAACCCAGGTTTCAATTCTCATTTTAAATCCAAATTTCAAATTCAAAATTTCCTTAAATCAAAGTTAAATTAAACTTCAATCGAAATTGAAACTTAGAACAAATCAAAATTTAAACTCACACATTGAAACTTGAAATTTAAAAGTTAAATGAAATCTAAATCGAAGTCCCCAGATCTTGTGATTTGGAGCTCACATCCTTTTCCATTCCCCAGCGAGAGTTCATGAATCTCCGATCTTGGAAATATACCTGATACTCCCCAGCGGAATTTCTTCTACTTCGTCCTAAGTTTGTCACTTGGACATCTGTGTTGGTTTTGTTGATCTCTTCAGTCACGCCAATACGCGCGGTGTGCTTGGTTAGTACACCACACCTATTGGGGGTCCATCTGTTGACCTCATTTTTGATGTGGTCCTTTGCTTCTCTCTTTAGTACTTAGGATCTTGCCTTAGGCTTTTCCTTTGACTAATCTTAGAGGACTAGAAATGGAACCCACCACTTAGAAATTCAAACACCTCTTAACTCCCTGCAAACCCCACAAGCTTGATTGTAGACCCCTAATCACCTGGAGGGTTGAAATCAAATGTGGAGGTTTAAAGGATGAGTTCCCTATGGGACTTTTCGGCCTTAGAATACCCCGGGCGGCCCGGTCCGGTGAGGGTCGACTTGCACATACACTACACTCTCACACACATTCCAAGTCCTAGAACCACACTGTCACCCAACCTAACCTCCTGACTCATGTAGGTAATTCATATGGATGGTCCTTAACCCCTAAGCCCCTGGCTAAGAGGGTTAGGAACAACATAGTATATGCCTCAAATGAGTCCTCTCATGGCTTATATGGGCTTAATATGGTTTCATGGCTCAACCAAAGTGATTCCATTCTACTCACACTTGATCAATCTTCATTTTTCCAAAATTTCAATTTTTTGACCCCCGGGGCCCTACACCCACTAAACCTACCAAATACCCTTGAAATGACCCAAAATTTGCAAAATCGCCTAAATTACCCAAGATCCCTTAAAATCAATCCTAAACACTTCCCACCATTCAAATTGACCATCTTTGGCAAAAAATACCAAAATTTCCAAAAATGCCCCTAAACCCCCCCCTAAAAAATTACCAAAATACCCTTTTACCCCAAAAAATCCAAAAAATCTAAAAATTCCCAGAAAATTTCAAAAAATCCCAAATATTTCCAATTTCATTTTGTTCAACTATACCATGGGCCAATTTTTCCAATTTACCCCACTTTTACTAAAACCCCCAATTTGACCCATTTTTAACCCAAGTGAACCCAATGTCAAACCAAACCACCCCAATTGACCTCAATTCTGGTCCAAGTCAATTCTAAATTTCAATTCAATATCCTCAATAACAATTTAGACCAAATCCATGTCCAATTTGATTGACATTTGAGCACAATTTCAATTTGAAGCATAAGGCCCAATTTTGGCCCATGACCTAAACCTAGTCCAAACCTGGCCCAATTCAAATCTTTTCTAAAGCCTTCCTAACACCCCCATAAACAAAATACTAACTTGATTTGCCCAAAATTTGAACCTAAACTCCACCCAAACCTAACTCAAAACCAAAATCCCTTAAATTGATCTAAGCCCAAACCTAACCCAAATAGGCCCAAATCCCAAAATCAAAGCCCAACCAAAGTTGAAAACTCTTTGTGACACTCCCATAGACCTTTCTCAACATTAATTTTACATCAAATCCAACTTTAGCCCAACCTTAAACCAAGTTAGTCCAATTTGGCCCACCTTAGCCCATTTACCAAAAAAGCCCAAATTCAACCCAATTCTACTCCAAATCACACCAAATTGATCCAAACCACTCATGACACATCCCTAAACTAAACCCAACATTTATTTGACATGATCCTTTACAAAATTTTCATCCTAAATTTACTTTAAATCCAAAAGCCCACTTCCTTAAACCACTTTAAAAAGCCCATCCAAAACCATTTCAAAAGCCCAATATCTATCCTAAAGCCCACATGACATTTTCATTTGTCATCCTTTTAACCAAAATCAACCCCTAAGTTTTAAATCCATGATCAAATGATTCCAAATCAAGCCTCATGCCAAATCACCCCTAAATGCCAAAAATCCCTAAAACCCATTTTCATGAAACTTGGTAAGCCATTCCCAAGCCACATGGAGCCATGAAGCCATCCTTAAGCCCCATGTAAAGCCATGAGAAGTTTGACATGTGACCATCCCATAAATGGCAAATGGAGGAGCCCCTTTCTTAAGCCTTCCTTAAGCCTTTTTAACCCCATCCATGATACACACTAAACCAAGTTAGCCACCTAATCCTTGATGGAGACTATACCATTTCCTCTTGGCTGACCCAAATGAACCTTTTCAGCCTAAATCCAGGCCTTGGGTGGTGCACCAAGCCTAAAACCATGGGTTGACCCATTTGAACCCAAAATAACCTTCTCCCCCTTACACTTTGATCCAACTCCTTTACACATGGCCAATACCCATTGCTTGCACCAACTTTCAGCCCTGACCCCACTGAGTCAGATGGTGACCCATGCTCGGCCGGCCGACCACCACGCCCGCCGTAAAACACCGTGCCGAGAGCCTTATTTGGCTTCAAAAATTCAAACCCACCTGGCTGAGTTGTCCCAACCCAAATGGACACCATGGCTGTTCTTCTCCTCCCCTGAGCAGTTGATCCCAGCCTCCAATTGCCCCTGGGAAGCCCTCCAGCCACCTCTATTTAAACACCACCACCTCTCGGCAAAAGGAGGTGTTGAACCAAACCTTACCAAAACTCTCGCAAAATCACTCCGGACCCTCTCCGGACATGGAGAACTTGATACCCATCGAAATCCAGCTCTAAAACCCTCTCTGCGAGCTCAATTTCCGAGTTGAAAATCCACCCAAAAACAGGACACTTCACCACGGTGAGCCAATCTTCAAATTGATTGACCCTACACCTTCACCAGACCAAGAGGAGAAGTTCCCCAGCAAAAGCTTCCACACCAGGCTAGCCATTGCTTCTAGCCCCCAAGCTTTGTGATCGGCCTTGGTCACTTTCATACTTAGACAATTCCCCAAAGCCAGAGACTTCATCTGGAGCTTGCTTGGACTCAATCGAAGGTGACACAACTCTCAGATCGAAGCTTCACTTCTCTGAGCAAAGGTATGAACTCATTCTTCATCCTGAGCTTCCAGCAATTCTCCATTTTGTTTGGGTTGATTTCATAGCCTATAAACCGTATGGATGTGTTCGTCTCTTCAAGACGAATTGATAGAGTATAAGAACTAAAAAATCCATGAGAATCGAGAGAGATATTAGGGTTTGAGTGTGGACGGTCACGGGTGCACACCACTCGTAGACGATGACCAGGAGCCTTTGGATCGCACGTGCATCAAGCGGACGGTTGAGATCAAGCCGGACAGCGCAATGGTACGTGAACCGCGGGCCCCTGGAGAGCTGAGTCAGATGGCGGCGCTGAATCACAGCGCGATGCGCCGAATCACAGCGCGATGCGTGGGCTTTCGGAGCTGCCGAGGTTGACGCGGCGCCGCGTGGGTAAGTAGGAAATTAGGGTATTTTCGAATTATTTAAATGCCCTGAACTTCAAAAATTCATATCTTTGCATAGAAAAATCACAAAATAAAATAAAAATACCCTCTTGCTCAGTGAACAGAGGAGAATAATGTGGAAAAGAAATAAAATTAATTGGATGAGTATTTTATTTTTAATAATTTATTTATTGTTTTCAATCTTTTGATTCTCCATTTTCATAGATAATTCACCATGGCATGAGACCATAGGGCTTTTGAAGCCTCTGATCTTGGGAACATTCCCTGAATTTTTCAAGGTCAGAGGCCATCTTTGTGAAAAGTTATTGATTTTTCAAGTTCATGTCACTGTTTTAGGTATTTTAATTCCAATAATTAGCATGTTGTAAAATAAATTCTAGGAAAATTTGGTGATGTTCTCTAAGGACTAGGGGACCCTATGAAAAATATATTTTTGAGTTAATTCATTCATAATAACCTTAATTGGCCTAAACCCCTAAAATTGAATTTGAATTAATTAGGGTTAACCACACATCAAATTGATTGGAAAACAATTCTCCATTACTCTTTTGGGTCAAAGGAACCTTACATAAAATTTTGAAATCAATTTGACTTGATTAACCCAACCAAATAGATTGATTAAGTCTCATAAGCAAAATGGAACTTAAAAAATTCATAACTCCAAAAATACTTTTGAAAAATTCACAAAATTTGTTTTGGAGCTTCTCTGATATCAGGGGAGTTCAGAAAAATTAAAATTGGAATTTTCTAAAAAATTTGATTTTTCACAATATTTTAATATTTTAATAATTAAAAAATAATAAAAATCACAAAAATATTAAAAATCTTAAAAATGTCACATTTTGACTCCTAATCATTTAGGAACAAACAAAATATTTTTCCTAAGTCCCTAGGATAAGATATTGAATTTTAAAGGCTTAATGTAATTTTTAATATTAAAAAATGAATTTTCAACCTTTTTCACTAAAATAATTCTAATAAATCAAAGAAAAAATCAAAAAATTACAAAATTTTTTTCTCTAGACTCCTTGAGGTTAGAGAAATTTAAGAAAAATCTATTTTTCAACTTTTATTTTATTTTAAAATTAATTAACACTCAAAAAGTCGAAATAATTATAATAAATAAAATATAATTAAAAAAATCACAAACTTTCGTCCAAGTGGTCCTTTGGTCATTAGGAACATCACATAATTTTCTTAAAGACAGAAACCTATCCTTGGTCATGTTGTTGAATTTTCTTTGAAAACCCTTATTTCCTACTAAAAATAATTATATAAATAAATAAAATTTAGAAAAATCACATTTTCTTCTCTAATGTCTTAATTGACATGTGAGTGAGGTGACATAAAAATTTCAAATTCATTTGAGCTCAATTTAGTGAGTTATGAAATAAATAAGCTTAAAAGGGCATAAAGGTAATTAAAAATTTTAACCCTTAATTAAAACTTTAGGTTTAATCAAAATGGGGGGTAAAATATCTGATTTTAACTTTCTCTTGGATGATTGAAACTTAGAAAAATTAAGGGGTAGAAACCCATTAAACACTTTGAAAATATCAAAATGAAACTTTAATTAATTAAATAATTTAAATTTTGGAAAGAATATATTTAAAATTTGGATTATTAAAATAGGGATATTATTAAGAGGATATTTATTCTTTAATTTAAAAATCCCTAAATAAGTCACTTTAATAATATTTAATTCTTAATTAAAAATTAAATTAATAATCCAAATTAACAATTAAAACTAAAATTAAATTAAATTAAATTTAAAATATTGAAACTAAAATTAAAATTAAATAAAAATTAAATTAAATTAAATTAAAATTAAATTAAAATTAATGTTAAACTAAAATTAAGATTAATAAAATTAAATTAATTTAAAATTAAATTAAATTAAAATTAATTAAAGTTAAAATTAAATTAAAATTAAATAAAATAAAATTAAATTAAATTTAAATTAAATTAAATTAAATTAAATAAAAAACCATTTAACAACAAACCTAAATGAAATCATTAAGATTTAAATCAAAACATACCAATAATTTTAATACCTCTTCCTATCTAAGTAAATTTAAAACATAAACATCAACTTGAAATACCAAGATAATTGACAATGTAAAGATTTAAAATTAAACTAAAATAATTTAAACACTATTCCAAACATAAAATTATTAATTAAAACTTCACAATTAAATTAAAACACTTTAAACAACTAACTCAAACTTTTAATTAAGGATGATTAAAATTCTCAATAAACCAACTTGGCCTTAAAGGCTTTAATTATCATAACTCTTAAATAGAGTATTAAGTGAAATGTCACTTCATTCATCAGGTAATCAAATACCCAAGTTCACTGAGCAAGAGACAAATCTTAAACTAAACTTCTGGATGATTAATTCACCTGTGCAATTAAATTTACTTTGACTCAAAATAATCCCAGAAGTATTGAAAAGATGTTTAGGACTCGTCCTAAGCACTTCCTTAATATGACGGGATGTTCTAGAAGAACAATTGAATCTAATTGTTCTTTGATGAAGAAAATCATCCTTAAACCAAACCAACAACCTAGACGTCATAGGAAATGACTAGTTATAGTATTAGGAATTTGGTAGACAACCAAAACCCTTCCCTTAGCTTCACCTAGGTATCTGTTGAAATATTTAAATGCTTTAACATGTGTTTTAAGTGTAGCTTGGGATGACGGGAAGACCCTCCAGGTACGCTTTTATTTTATTGCAATTTACTTTATTGCAATTTACTTACATGCATTGTACTTTACTTTTCTTGCATGTTAAATAAAACTGTTGCATGAAAACCAGAATTTTTATGATAGTCCCCGAATTGAAACCAAAACTAAATTAAAAGTCATTGCAAGATAAAATTCACCGCCACAACATTCCAAAATATAAAGTAACTCAAAATTTAATCTCAAACAGAACAACAAAACTACAATTGCAACTAAATTAAAACGTCTCGTCGAATGACCGGGAATACCTCGGATGATGTAACCCACGTGTTGCTAATGGGATTTCTCACGGTCTAAAGGAAACTGTGGAACTCATTCAGTTGAGTTTAGCAAATTCATCTGGACTAAGTGAATTCGATGAAAATAACGGTGCCGGGATGGCGCAACTGTGAGATCTTAATCTGTTCTGTTTAACCAACTTTAAGATTTGTTTTAATTAAAACATTAAAAACATTTAGAATTTAAGATTTTCTCTAAACCAAAACACTTCTCTCATCTCCTGATTTATGACTTCTAAAACTAAACCTCTGCAACAACAAGGAGCTCGGAGCATGGTGGGCAGCTCGGCCATCGTCATCAGCAAAACTCGGATCTACTTCAGCAAAACTTTCATAGAATTAAATAACCAAGCCATAGGACTTCGAGGTAGTTTGCCTAGTGCAACATAAGCCCTCAACACTTCGTTAGGCATTTGCATGATCATGTCATGTAAATTAAGCCCTAACCAGTCTTAGGACTTCAAGGTAGTCGTTCGGTACGACATAAACCCTCATATCTTCCAGGTTGTTTGTATGATCATGTCATACAAATATAAGTCCTAATTAATTAAAATTGGCAGGATCGAAACATTAAATACACTCCCAAATCTAAGCCAAACCATTGGATAGTTTGGGAAGTTTCCAAGATTCTTCTTGGATCCTCAGCTTCTCCTACTTCTCTTCCTTTGGACTCCACGAAAATAACTGTTCCAAATTTGATCCATTCCCTATTGAAATTCCCAAAATTCAATCCTTTGAAACTTTGAAATTCTTGAGAGCAAAACCACTAATCATTATCGAGAGTTTTCTTAAATGATTCTCGTCATTTAAGATGTAATTAACTATAGGGGCTAGCCCTTATAGGGAACTTTAAGAACCCAGGTAATATAAACCCTGCTTAATTCTTTTATATTAAGCAGGTGAACTTGTCAGGTGATAATATTGGTTCGCACATCAAATGGTGGTCACAAATCTTTTAGTTTATTTAATCGAGCCCCATCATCAAGCAGTGTGTCTATTCCTCGGGATAAATACACGGTTTGTGGTGCGGTGCTCGTTTATATAAACTATTTGGGATGTGAGGTCGGTTTGATTTCATATCTTAAAATTTTCAAACTTAAAATTATTTTCAAAATCAAATGCTACTTTCTAAATTATATATATATTTAAAATTAAATTTAAAATTTAAAATTTGCTGACAATTTCTATAGGCGACCCCCTTTTCAAAACACAAACATAAAAATATGCCGACAACAGAACTGTCAAGTTTTTGATAACGTTTGAATGGTTATTTTGATGGAGTGAGCGGTTATTGGACATTCTAGAAGACTGGCAGTTGTTCCTTGATAATAGGACATGTGATACATTGCATTTGGATGCTCCAAAATGGTTTTAATAGCGAAGAGGTGCGAGCCAAAGTGAAGAAGTGCGAAGAACTGGACGCGGTGTCCGTCGCCTAGGCGCCAGATTCCGGCGCATAGGCGCCAGATTCCGGCGCCTAGGCGCCAGACAGACCTTCTAGAAGATTCATTGAATGTGGACATGTTTTGAAGAGGTGCCTCAAGGCAACCCTTGAAGCTTATAAATAGGAGTCCATTTCTTTAGAAAAACGTGCCCCCCATTGTAACCCCTTTCTCTTATCCACTTTAGGATCTCTCATCCTTAGAGAGAGAAATAGAGAGAGAAATTTAGGGCCACTTTTATTTTAGTTTAGTGAGTTTATTTTCAAGTTGTTGCATACGGAGTTCATTACACTCGTGGAGTCAGTAGGAATCAGAAGATCTGTAGAAGGAATATTTGAGATAAGTATTTTATTTTTGATTCAAAGTTTATTTATTATGTTTTGTTGTTTATATTCAATGTGTTATGAGTAGTTAGTTTACTTTCTTCCTTCAATTATGAAGAGATAAATAAGATAATATATGATTCGATGCAATTGAAATTGAAAATATATTGAAAACATTGTGATGATATTAATATCTGATCTTACTTTAATTTTTAAATTGGCCATTTAAATTGTTAAAACCTGTTGAAGAGTTTTGAGACCTAGAAGGAGAAGAACTCTTAACTTGTAAATGTCACATGAATCCTTGGGTTGTCGAAGGCCATGTGCGGGCTATTCAAGGTGAAGTGTAAATAAATTGGAAGATAAGATTTAAAGGGCGTAGAATTGATAAGTTTTTAGAGTGACAGACTAAATTCTTATAATTTGATTTATAGATAAGGAAAGGGTCACTAGTAGGGCAGACCATAGCCACCCTTGGACATCTAGTAGTGTGAGTCTAGATTAACCCATTCTACTAACAATACATCCGGACTCGATCGTAAATTAGCTCAATGTTCTTTGCGCTCGGATCAAAGGGTAAAGAATAGGAATGCTTCTATTTGGCACAATACCATAAATCAAATTTTCCAACGAATATTAAATTATCTTAAAAATCTTAGATTAATTGAGGGGAAGAAAGTTGTTTGTTTTATATAGTTTTCACAAAATCATTTTCTTATTATTGTTTTCTTTATCTGCATCTAGTAAATTAAAAGTAATTTATAGTTAGATTAAAATACAAAAAGATTTTTGAAATACAATATTTAAAAATTTATTACCATATTTTTCCCCGTGGGATCGATATTGGGGTCTTTGTTTCAAAGCACTATATTACTTGAAACGATACGTATACTTGCGTAGTACCCAAAAAATATATAATATATTTTCTTTTTAAATTATATTTTGCTATATAAACATATATTTAAAAAAGTATTAAACATTAACGGCCTAGCATTAAGTAGCAATCAAGTTTTATTTAATGTTATTGCCGTAATTAAAATTTGGTACACATCTATATAGCAAGTTATTCCAGGTCAAGTGTTTCACGCCTTTGCGAGAAATTAAATTTTCTAGTAGTGGTAACAAATCCTTGTATTTGGAAATACAAAAATCGGGTCAAGTTTTTGGCGCCGTTGCCGGGGAAGGAATAAGAATAGTTATAGATTTTTAAATGTTATATGTCCAAAAACAAATAAAAAATATATAATATATATATATATATATATATATATATATATATATATATATATTTTATTCCTTATTTTATTTTTTTATGCGAAGTTTTGGTTCGGAAGGACTAATACCTTTAGATTCTGAACTAGAAAGAACAATTAGAAAAATTAAAAAGGGAAAACAAATTCAAAAATTTCAAGAAAAGGCTACTTTACAAAATCCAATTGAACTTAGTGATCAAAATGTTTATAAACCATTAAGGGATTATGCTAACCCTACAGTTGATGAACTTCATAGTAGTATTCAAATACCCACTGTAGATGCTAATTTTTTTGAAGTTAAACCGTCTATTATTCAAATGGTGCAAAACAATCATTTTGGTGAAACTTTAAATGCGGATCCAAATTTACACCATGTTAGTTTTTTAGAACTTTGTGCTACCTTTAAATATAACAATGTTTCTGATGATGCTATTAGACTTAGACTCTTTCCTTTTGCTTTAAGAGATAAAGCAAAGATGTGGTTAAACTCATTAGCAACTGGTTCTATTAAAACATGAAGTCTGAAATGGCACAAAAATTCCTTGCTAAATATTTTCCTCCTTCTAAAGCTGCTAAATTAAGAAATGATATTACTTCGTTTAGTTAATTTGACGGGAAGACAATATATGAAACTTGGGAAAGATTTAAAGAACTATTAAGAAAATGTCCTCATCATGCTTTACCCGATTGGTTAATTATTCAAACATTTTATAATGGATTAATTGGATCTTTAAAATAAATTATTGATGCTGCTGCTGGAGGTTCTTTAATGTCTAAATCATATGAAGAAGCTTACACTTTAATTGAAGAAATGGCTAATAACAATTTTCAATGGCCTTCCGAAAGGATTAATCCTAAAAAGATGGCATGTATTCACGATAATGAAGCCTTTTCTATCTTAGCTTCACAAGTAGCAGTAATGTCTAAGAAATTAGATAATTTTGCAATTAATATTTCACATAATAACTCTGCTAATATTGAAGATTCTCAGACTATTGAAACTTTACAAGCTATTGCAAGTAAAAATAATCCTTATTCAAATTATTATACTCCTGGGTGGAAAAATCATCCTAATTTTAACTGGAATATTTCACAACAACAATGGGGTAATAATCAATCTCATCCCACTAGAAATTGGAATAATCTTATAAACCTTTTGGATTTAATAATCAACAAAAAAAGTTATCAATAGAAGAATTAATTTTACAAATGAATAATCAATTACAAAATCAAAATACTACTATTCGTAATAATGAAAATCAAATGGGGTGTCGGCATATTTTTAGGTTATGTGTTTTATTTTGAAAAGGGGGGTTGCCTACAGAAATTGTCGGCGAATTTTTATATTTTAAATTTAATTTAAATATATATATAGTTTAAAAGATAACATTTGATTTTGAAAGTAATTTTAAGTTTAAAAGTTTTAAGATATGAAATCAAACAGATCTCACATCCCAAATAGTTTATATAAACGAGCACCACACCACAAACCGTGTATTTACCCCGAAGAATAGACACACTGTTTGATGATGGGGCTCGATTAAATAAACTAGAAGATTTGTGATGTCCGTTTGGTCTGCGAACCAATTTTATAAGCCGACAAGTTCCCCTGCTTAATATAAATGAATTAAGCAGGGTTTATATTACCTAGGTTCTTAGAGTTCCCTATAAGGGCAAGCCCCTATAGTTAATTACATCTTAAGTGACGGGAATCACCTAAGAAAACTCTCGATAATAATCAGTAGTTCTGCTCTCAAGAATTTCAAAGTTTAAGTTTTCAAGGGATTGAATTTTGGAATTTCAATAGGGAATGGATCAAATTTGGAACATTTTATTTTGGGGATTCAAAGGAAGAAAGGTAGGAGAAATCACGGATTCGAAGCGAACTTCGGTAATTTCCCGACTATCCTACTGTTTGGCTTGAACTTAGGAAAGTCCTAATATTTATTTAATGTTTTGATCTTGCCAATTTTAATTAATTAGGACTTATATTCGTATGATAAAATCATACAAATAGCCTCGAAGATGTGAGGGTTTATGTCGTATCGGACGACTACCTCGGAGTCCTAAGACCGGTTAGGGCTTAATTTACATGATATGATCATGCAAATGCCTAACGAAGAGTTGAGGATTTATGTTGCACTAGTGCAAGCTACCTCGAAGTCACTATGGCTTGGTTATTTAATTCTAAGAAAGTTTTGCTTTGAAGTAGACTCGGGTTTTGCCGATGACGATGGCCATGCCGCCCACCATGCTCCGAGCTCCTTGTTGTTGCGAGAGGTTTAGTTTTAGAAATCATAAATCGGGAGATGAGAGAAGTGTTCGGTTTAGAGAAAGTCTTAATTTCCAAGTGTTTTTTATGTTTTAATTAAAACAAATCTTAAAGTTGATTATAACAACACCGGTTAAGATCCCACGGTTCCATCCTTCCGGCATCGTTATTTTTATCGGATTCACTTAGTCCGGATGAATTTGCTAAACTCAACCGAATGAGTTCCACACTTTCATTTAGACCGTGGGAAATCCCGTTAGCAACACGTAGGTTACATCATCCGAGGTATTCCCGATCATCCAACAAGACGTTTTAATTTAGTTGTAGTTATAGTTTTGTTGTTCTGTTTGTGATTAAATTTTGAGTTGTTTTATATTTTGAAATGTTGTGGCGGTGAATTTTATCTTGTAATGACTTTTAATTTAGTTTTTGGTTTCAGTTTTAGGGACTATCCTAAAGGTGTGTGTTTTCATGCAACAGTTGTTTATCATGCAAGAAAAGTAAGTGCGATGCGATTAAATAAATTGCAATAAGGTAAATTGCAATAAAATAAAAGCGTACCTGGAGGGTCTTCCCTTCATCCTAAGCTGCACTTAAAGCGCAGTTAGAATATTTAAGCATTTAAAACAGATTCCTAGGTAAAGCTAAGGGAAGGGTTATGGTTTTCTACCAAGTTCCTAATCCTATAGCTAGTCATCTCCTATGACGTCTAGGTTCTTGTATTTTGGTTTGGGGACGATTTTCTTCATCAAAGAACAATTAAGTTCAATTGTTCTTATAAACATCCTATCATATCGAGGAAGTGCTTAAGACAAATCTTAAACATCTTTTCAATATTTCTAGGATTATTTTAAGTCCAAGAGAATTTAATTATACAAATGAATTAATCGTCCGGGAGTTCAAGTTTTGTTATCTTGCTCAGTGAACTAGAACATTTGAATATCCCATAAGTGAAGTAACACTTCACTTAACGTTCCGTTTAGGAGTTATGACGACAAAAGCTTTCGAGGGGAAATTGATGTTCAAGTGACTTATGATTTGATTTAATTTCGGTTAATGGATTTAAGTTTGGAATAGTGTTCAAGTTGTTTTAGATTTATTTTTGAATTCTTTATGTCTTAGGTGATGTTATATTTAATTTAATTTAATTTGATGTAATTTAATTTAATGTGGTTTAATTTAATTTAATTTAAGTTAATTTAATATAATATGATTTAATTTAATTTAATTTAATTTGATTTAATTTAATTTAATTTAATTTAATTTAATTTAATTTAATTTAATTTAATTTAATTTAATTTAATTTAATTTAATTTAATTTAATTTAATTTAATTTAATTTAAATTTTAATTTGATTTAATTTAATTTAATTTAATGTGTTTTAATTTAATTTAATTTAATATGTTTTAATTTAATTTAATTTAATTTAATTTAATTTAATTTGATTTAATTTAAATTTTAATTTGATTTTATTTTTAATTTTAATTTAATATTTTATTTTAAAAGGGTTTAATTTACATAATTTAATTTAATTCAATTTAATGATTAAGTCTTTTAGCATTTTAAATCTTAAATTTGAATTATCATTTTAATTAGGAATTAAATATTATTGAGATGATTAATTTAGGGATTCTTAAATTAAAGAATAAATCTCTT
This sequence comes from Papilionanthe hookeriana x Papilionanthe teres, assembly GCA_022702705.1. Classification (NCBI taxonomy): domain Eukaryota; kingdom Viridiplantae; phylum Streptophyta; class Magnoliopsida; order Asparagales; family Orchidaceae; genus Papilionanthe; species Papilionanthe hookeriana x Papilionanthe teres. Next base: position 105,224,064 of record CM040427.1, read on the forward strand.
CCTAATAATATCCCTATTTTAATAATTCCAATTTTATTATTCTTCCAAATTTAATTAATTATTTTATTAAGGTTTATTTCAATTATTTTTAAATTGTTTAATAGGTTTCTACCCTTTAATTATTAAATTTCAATCATCCAAGTCAGATTAGGATCAAATATTTTACTCTTTAATTTTATTAAACCTAAAGTTTTAATTAAGGGTTAAAATTTTAATTACCATTTTACCCTTCAAGCTTAATAATTTCATAACTCACTAAATTGAGCTTAAATGAACTTGAAATTTTTATGTGACTTCACTCATATGTCAATAAAGACATGAGAGGAGAAAATGTGATTTTTCTGTATTTAATTTATTTATGTAATTATTTTTGGTGGAAAATCGGGATTTCCAAGGAAAATTCAATAACATGACCAAGGGAAAGTTTCTGTCCTTAAGAAAATTATGGGACATTCCTAATGACTAGAGGACCACTTGGACCAATTTTGGTGATTTTTTGAATTATATTATTTTTATTATAATTATTTTGATTTTTGGAGTATTAATTAATTTAAAAATAAAATAAAGTTTGAAAAATGAATTTTATATTTTTCAAAAATCTCTCGGATATCAAGGAAATCAGAGAATCAATTTTTATAATTTTCTGATTTTTCTTTGATTTATTAGAATTATTTTAGTGGAAATGCTAGAAAATACATTTTTTTAATTTTAAAATTACCCTAGGGCTTTAAAATTTAATATCTCATCATAGAGACTTAAGAAAAATATGGGGTTTGTTCCTAAGTGAATAAAATTCAAAATGTGACATTTTGGTGAATTTTATTATTTTTATGATTTTTATTATTTTATTAATTATTAAAATATTAAAATAATACAAAAAATCAACTTTTTTAGAAATTTGAAATTTTAATTTTCTTAAATTCCCCTAATATCAGAGAGGCTCCAAAACCAATTTGGTGAATTTTTGAAAAGTATTGTGAAAGTTATGAATTTTTAAAGTTTAAATTGGCTAAATGGCTTAATCAACCCATTTAGTAGGGCTAACCAAGTCCAATCGACTTCAAATTTTTATGGTGGGTTCCTCTGATCCTAAAGGTCGGTGGAGAATTGATTTCAAGTCAATTTGGTGTATGATTAGCTCTAATTAATTAAAGACCTATTTAGGGTGTTTAAGCCAATTAGAGTTATTCCAAATGAATTAATTCAAAACATATTATTCCTAGGGTCCTCTAGTCATAAGAAATATCACCAAATTTTCCTAGAATTTATTTCACAACATGCTAATTATTGGATTTAAAATACTCAAAACAGTAACATAAATTTGAAAAATCAATAACTTCTCATAGGGATGGCCTCTGACTTTGAAAAATTCAGGGAATGTTCCCAAATTCAGAGGCTTCAAAAGCCCTATGGTCTCATGCCATGATGAATTTCCTATATGCATGGAGAATTAAAACAATGCAGAGGGTAAATAAATCATGAAAAATAAAATACTTGATGAAATTAAATGATTTCTTTTCCACATTATTCTCCTCAGTTCACTGAGCAAGAGGGTATTTTTATTTTATTTTTCTCATTTTTCTACACAAAGTTATGCATTTTTGAAGTTTAGGGAATTAAATAAATAAGAAAATACCCTAATTTTCTATTTAAAACGGCGGCGCTGACTCATCCTAGGCAGCTCCGAAGCGCCGCGTGGCGCTTTCTGATTCGACGCCGCCATCCGACTCAGTAATCCAGGGGCCCGCTGTATCGTTCCGTCTCCTCATCCGGCGCGATCCTGGCCGTCCGTCCGTGCGTGTATTAAATGAACGACATCCGTTCATCGTCCCCAAGCCTCCTAACCCGAGAACCGTCCACACTAAATCCCTAATATCTCACTCAATAATTAACAGATTTTCGTGTTCTTGTTCTCTATGGATTCGTCTTGAAGAGACGAACACATCTATACGGTGATCATGCATTGAAATTAAGGCATTTGAAATAGAGAATCTCCAGAAGCTCGGGATAAAGAGTTAGCTCATACCTTTGCTCACAGAAGTGTGGCTTCAATCTGAGGGTTGTGTCACCTTCGATTGGATCCCAGCAAGCTCCGGATGAAGTCTTCGGTCCAGTGAATTGCCTAGGTATGATTTCGACCAAGCCCGATCACAAAGCTTGGAGTCCGGAATAGATGGGTGGCTCGGAGAGGGAGCTTTCGCTGGTGGACTTCTTCCCTTGGTCCAGTGAAGGTGTAGGACCAATCAATTTAAGGATTGATCCACTTGTGGAGAAGTGTCCTGGTTTTGGGTGGAATTTTGGGCGACAAATTGGGCTCTGTTGGTGGGGATTAGGGCAAATTGGCACTGGGATCAACTGCTCTAAGTATGGAGAGTGATCTTGAGCAATTTTGGCAGAGTTTCAGTAAGGTCTGGTTCAGCACCTCTCATGGCCGAGAGGGGGTGGTTTTTAAATAGGAGAGGGTGGAGGGCCTCCCAGGGGGAGTTAGGGCTTGGGATCAGCTGCTTAGGTCGAGGCGCGAAACGGCCATGGTGGCCATTGGGCATGGGGCAACTCGGCAAGGTGGAATTCCAAAGTTTGGCTCCTCCCGAGGTCTCGGCCATGGTGTTTTCCGGCGACCCGGGCGGTCGGCCGGCAGTGCATGGGTCACCCTCGGGTCCGAGTGGGTCGAGGCTGGAAGTTTGTCCTGTCAATTGGCCATGGACATGTGTAAAGGACTTGGATTAAAATGGTATGGGGGAGAGGCCATTTTGGCTTGATTTGGGTCAACCCATCCTTTTGGGCTAGGTGCACCTCCCCATGGCTAGTTTGGGCTGAAGAGAAAGTGGTTTAGGTCGGCTTGATTAGTGGGGAAAGGTCACCATCCAAGTACAATTAAGATCAAACATGGTTTAGGGGAGACATGAACATGGTTAATCACCTTAAGGGAATATGGAAAGGACCCCTCCATTTGCCCAAGATAGCATGGTGACATGTAAAGGGCTTTCATGGCTTCCATGTGGCTCATGCATGGCTTCATGGCTTGCCTTTGGCTTGGAAAAAGCTAAGTCAACTTTCATGAAAGAGGTTTTTATGAAATTTGGTAATTTAGGAGTGATTTGATGGAATTTGGCACATGGCCTGATTTGGAACCATTTGATGATTGATTTGAACTTAGGGATGATTTTAATTAAGGGTATGATGAGAAGAATTTGTCATATGGGCTTTAGCATGAAGTTTGGGCTTTTAAGAAGGTTTAAGAAAATGGGCTTTTGGTTTGAAAATAAATTTATGGATGGGAATTTTGTGAAGGATTGGGCCAAAAAAATGTTGGGTTTAGCTCATGGGTGCGTCATGAGTGATTTGAAGCAAGTTGGGAGTGATTTGGGTTTGAATTGGGTTGAATTTGGGCTTCCTTGGTGAATGGGCCAATAAAGGTCAAATTGGGCTAACTTGGGCCAATGTTGGGCTAGGGTTGAAATTGATGTAAAATAAATGTTGGGAAATGTTTATGGGAGTATTTCAAAGAGGTTTTGGCTTTGGTTGGGTTTTGATTTTGGGGTTTGGGCTTATTTGGGTTAGGTTTGGGTTTAGGTCAAAATTGGGCCTTTTAGCTTTGGGTTGAATTTGAGTGGGGTTTGGGTCCAAATTTTGGGCAAATCATGTTAGTTTTTTGTTTGTGGGAATGTTAAAGAAGGTTTAGGAAATATTTGGGGTTAATTGGAGTTTAATTGGGTTAGTTTGGGCTAAGTTTGGGTCATGGGTCCAAATTGGGCTTTAAGGCCAAAAGTGAAATTGGATCCAAATGCCAATCAAATTGGGCTTGGATTTGGTCTAGATTGGTGTTGGGGATGTTGAATTGAAGTCTATAATTGAATTGGACCAGAATTTGAGTCAATTGGGTAGGTTTGGTTTGACATTGGGTTCACTTTGGGTTAAAATGGGTCAAATTGGGGGTTTTGATAAAAGTGGGGTAAATTGACAAAATTGGCCCATGGTGTAGTTGAACAAAATGCAATTGGGAATATTTGGGATTTTCTAGAATTTTCTGGGAATTTTCTGAATTTTTGGATTTTTTGGCTAAGAGGGGCATTTTGGGTATTTGGAGGGTATTGAGAGGTATTTTTGGAATTTTTGGTACTTTTGACTATGAATGATCAATTTGAGTAATGTGGGAATGTTTGGGATTGTTTTTGAGGAATTTTGGGTGATTTGAAAATTTTGAGAAATTTGGGTAATTTCAAGGGTTTTGGGTAGAGTAGGCGGGTGTAGGGTCCCGGGGGTCAAAAATTGAAAATTTGGAAAATTGAAGATTGGGTGAATGTAAGTGGAATGAAATCATTTTGGTTGAGCCATGAAGCCATATCAAGCCCACATGAGTCATGAAGGGACTCATTTGAGGCACCCACTATGTTGTTCCTAACCCTCTTAGCCAAGGGCTTTAGGGTTAAGGACCATCCATGTGAATCACCTTTATGAGTCGGGAGGTCAATTTGGGTGTGGGTGTGGTTTTAGGAGGTGTGTGAAAGTGTAGTGTATAGGTGTAGTGTGTGTAAATCAGCCCTTCACTGGACCGAGCCACCTGAGGCGAGTCCTAAGGCCAAAGAGTCCTATAGGAACTCATCCTTTAAACTTCCACATTTGATTCCAACCCTCTAGGTGATTAGGGGTATACAATCAAGTTTGTGGAGTTTGCAGGGAGTTAAGAAGTGGTTTGAATTTCTAAATGGTGGGTCCCAATTCTAATCCTCTAGGATAGTCAAAGGAAAAGCCTAAGGCTAGATCCTAAGTACTACAAAGAAGAAGAGAAGACCTCATCAAAAATGAGGTCAACATGGGGCAAATTGCTACTTTAATTAATAACAGACCTGTAGGAACACTTCCTAGTAATGTTGAAATTAATCCAAAGGAAAATGGAAAAGAACATGAACATGTTAAGGCTGTACAACTTAGAAGTGGAAAGGAATTAAAAGAAAGAATGCAGAATGAAATTGAAAAAGAGAATGAGGTTTAAGAGATTGAAAAACCTGTAGAAACTCTCTCTCCTAGTCAAGATCAGACTGTTATACCTGTTAATGTGGAAGTTGAAAAACCACCACCACCTTTTCCTCAAAGACTTAAACAGCAGAAACTTGATCATCAATTTTCTAAGTTCTTTGAAAATTTTAAGAAACATACTATTAACATACCTTTTGCTGAAGCTTTGGAACAAATCCCAACTTATGCAAAATTTATGAAAGATATTTTAAGTAAGAAACGAAAATTTGAAGCTTTTGAAACTGTTGCATTAAGTGAAGAATGCAGTGCAATAATTCAAAAGAAATTACCTGAAAAGCTTAAGGATCCTGGAAGTTTCACTATACCTTGTGCTATTGGAGAAAAATTTTGTGGAAAAGCTTTATGTGATTTAGGAGCAAGTATTAATCTCATGCCATTTTCTATCTTTCAAAGATTGGATTTAGGAGATATTACTCCCACCACTCGTAACCCTTCGGTTAGGCGATAGATCTATCACTTATCCTAAAGGAGTTATAGAGGATGTCCTTGTTAAAGTGGATAAATTTATCTTCTCTGTAGATTTCATCGTACTTGATATGGAAGAAGATAAAAAGATACCTATTATTTTAGGGAGACCTTTTCTAGCTACCGGACGAGCTATGATTGATGTGCAAAAGGGAGAACTAACCATGAGACTTAATGATCAAGAAATTAAATTCAATGTTCTTAAATCAATGAAGTACCCTGATAAAGAGAAATGTTATCGAATGGATATAATTGATTATTTAATTGAAAAACATTATCAAGAAAAATGTAAAGTCATTTCTGAAGAAAAATTTGAATTTTTAACTGATGAAAAAGAAGAAGAGACTCATTTTATTAAAGATAACTGGGAAACTTTAGACATAACTCAAAATGATATACTTTTACCATCAATTAAAAAAGCCCCTGAACTGGAATTAAAAATGTTACCTTCACATTTTAAATATGTGTTTCTTGGAAATTCGTTAACTTTACTCGTTGTTATTTCTTCGAGCCGAGTAAAGATCAAGAAGAAAAACTACTAGGTGTGTTAAAGAATTATAAGAAAGCTTTTGGTTGGACTATTGCTGATATAAGAGGAATAAGCCCTTCCATTTGTATGCATAGAATTTTAATAGAAGAAAATTTTAAACCTACTATTGAATCGCAAAGAAGATTAAATCCTATCATGAAAGCGGTTGTTAAAAAAGAAATTATTTAGTGGTTAGATGCTGGTATTATTTATCCTATTTCGGATAGTCAATGGGTAAGTCCTATTCATTGTGTTCCGAAGAAAGGAGGTGTAACTGTCATTGTTAATGATAAAAATGAACTAATTCCTACAAAACAAGTTACTGGATGGCGAATTTGTATTGACTATAGGAAATTAAATAAAGCCACTAGAAAGGATCATTTTCCTTTACCTTTCTTTTATCAAATGTTCGATAAATTAGCTGGACATCCATATTTCTGTTTTCTGGATGGATATTCTGGTTATCATCAATTAATTATTGCTCCTGAGGACCAAGAAAAAACAACAATTATAAGTCATTATGGAACATTTGCTTTTAGAAGAATGTCTTTTGGTTTATGTAATGCACCTGCAACTTTTTAAAGATGTATGATGTCAATATTTTGTGATTTGATTGACAAAGGAATTGAAATATTCATGGACGATTTTTCTATTTTTGGAACTTCTCTCGAATCTTGTTTGGAAAACATAGCCAAAGTTCTGAAAAGATGTGAAGAAACAAATTTAGTTCTTAACTAGGAAAAATGTCAATTCATGGTCACAGAAGGCATTGTATTTGGTCACAAAGTGTCACAAAAAGGGATGCAAGTAGATCAAGCAAGCTGAATTGCAACCACCTACTACTGTTACTGATGTGAGAAGTTTTCTAGGTCATGCTGGATTTCATAGAAGATACATAAAGGATTTTTCTAAAATTGCTAAACCTCTTTGTCATTTATTGAAAAAAGATGTGAAATTTGAATTTAACAAAGAATGTATTAATGCTTTTAATATTCTAAAAGAAAAATTAATAACTGCACCTATCATTGTTGCACCTACCTAATTGGAATAAATCTTTTGAATTAATGTGTGATGCAAGTGATTTTGTAATTGGAGTTGTATTAGGACAAAAATATGAGAAGATTTTCAAAGTTGTATATTATGCTAGTAAAACTCTCACTGAAACACAAAGAAATTACACTACCACTGAGAATGAGCTTCTAGCTATAGTATATGCCTTTGATAAATTTAGAACTTATCTTCTTGGTACTAAATGCATAGTTCATACTGATCATTCTGCTATTAAATATCTATTATCTAAGAAGGATTCTAAACCTAGACTTATAAGATGGGTTTTACTTCTACAATAATTTGATTTTCAAATAGTAGATAGAAAAGGAACTAAAAATCAAATTGTTGATCATTTGTCTAGAATTAAAAATGATATTATTTCGAAAGAAAATATAAATGAGAAATTTCCTGATGAATCTTTATATGTTATTCAAGGATGCAAAACACCTTGTTGACCTCATTTTTGATGAGGTCTTCTCTTCTTCTCTTTAGTACTTAGGATCTAGCCTTAGGCTTTTCCTTTGACTGTCCTAGAGGATTAGAATTGGGATCCACCACTTAGAAATTCAAACCACTTCTTAACTCCCTGCAAACTCCACAAACTTGATTGTAGACCCCTAATCACCTAGAGGGTTGAAATCAAATGTGGAAGTTTAAAGGATGAGTTCTATGGGACTCTTTGGCCTTAGGACTGCCTACAGGTGGCACGGTGCAGTGAAGGGTTGACTTACACACACACTACACCTATACACTACACTTTCACACACCTCCTAAAACCACACCCATACCCAATTTGACCTCCGACTCATGAAGGTGATTCACATGGATGGTCCTTAACCCCTAAGCCCTTGGCTAAGAGGGTTAGGAACAACATAGTGGATGCCTCGAAATGAGTCCCTTCATGGCTCATATGGGCTTGATATGGCTTCATGGCTCAACCAAAATGATTTCATTCCACTTACAATTACCCAATCTTCAATTTTCTAAATTTTCAATTTTTGACCCCGGGACCCTACACACTCTAGCTTACCCAAAACCATCGAAATTACCCAAAATTTTCAAAATTTCTAAATCACCCAAAATTCCTCAAAAACAATCCCAAACATTCCCACATTACTCAAATTGATCATTAATAGCCAAAAATTCCAAAAATTCCAAAAATACCTCTCAATACCCTCCAAATACCCAAAATGCCCCTCTTAGCCAAAAAATCCAAAAATTCAGAAAATTCCCAGAAAATTCCAGAAAATCCCAAATATTCCCAATTTCATTTTGTCTAACTACACTATGGGACAAGTTTGTCAATTTACCCCACTTTTATGAAAATCCCCAATTTGACCCATTTTTAACCCAAAGTGAACCCAATGTCAAACCAAACCTACCCAATTGACCCAAATTATGGTCCAATTCAATTCTAAACTTCAATTCAACATCCCCAACACTAATCTAGACCAAATCCAAGCCCAATTTGATTGACATTTGAATTCAATTTCACTTTTGACCTTAAAGCCCAATTTGGACCCATGACCCGAAACCTAATCCAAACTCACCCAATTCAACTCCAATTAACCCCAAATCTTTTCTAAACTTTCCTTAACATCCCCAAAAACAAAACACTAACATGATTTGCCCAAAATTTATACCCAAACCCCACTCAAATTCAACCCAAAGCTAAAAGGCCCAATTTTGACCTAAACCCAAACCTAACCCAAATAAGCCAAAACCCCAAAATCAAAACCCAACCAAAGCCAAACACTCTTTGAAACACTCCCATAAACATTTCCCAACATTTATTTTACATCAATTTCAATCCTAGCCCAACATTGGCCCAAGTTAGCCCAATTTGACCTATATTGGCCCATTCACCAAAGAGGTCCAAATCCAACCCAAACCCAGCCCAAACACTTTAAATTTATTCCAAATCATTCACGAGACATTCCTAAACTAAATTCAACACTTATTGGATCCAATCCTTTGCAAAATTCTCATCCTAAAATAAAAAAAACCCACTTCCCTAAATCACTTTAAAAGCCCACCTTCACTAAATTTCAAAGGCCCAAAGCCCACATGACAACCTTATATCATCATCCATTGGATGGAACCATATCCTAAGTTCTAAACCCATGATAAAATAAATCCAAATTAAGCCATGTGCCAAATCCCATCAAATCACTCCTAAATTACCAAAATTTCCAAATTCCATTTTCATGAAATTGACCAAGCTTTTCCCAAGCCAAAGACAAGCCATGAAGCCACATGCGAAGCCATGGACAAGTCACATGAAATCATGGAAGGTTTGACATGTGATCAAGCCATTAATGGCAAAAGGAGGAGCCTCTTTTAAGTCCCCTTAAAAAGGTTTTAACCCTTTTAATGCTTCACCTTAATCCATGATTAATCAAAATATTCATGGATGGTGACTTCTCTACCCTTTTCTAGCTGATTCACCTGATCCTCCCTCGGCCCAAATCAGCTATGGAAGGAGTGCACCAAACCCAAAATGGTGGGTTAACCCATTTGGACCCAAAATGAGCCTCTCCCCATACCATTTTAATCCAAACCCTTTACACACGTCCATGGCCGATTGATTGCACAAACCTCCAACCACGACCCACCTGGACCTGAGGGTGACCCATGCCTGCCGGCCAGCCGCCTGGGTCACCGGAAAACACCATGGCCGAGACCTTGGGAGGAGCCAAACTTTGGAATTCCACCTTGCTGAGTTGCCCCATGCCCAATGGCCACCATGGCTGTTCTTCCCTTGACCTAAGCAGCTGATCCCAAGCCCTAACTCCCCCTGGGAGGCCCTCCACCCTCTCCTATTTAAACCCCACCTCTCTCGGCCATGAGGAGGTGCTGAACCAACCTTAAGGAAACTCTGCCAAAATCACTCTAGACTCTCCCCACACCTAGAGCACTTGATCCCCATCGTCGATTTGCCCTAATCCCCACTAATTGAGCTCAATTTTGGAGCTCAATTCTCAGGCCAGAACAGGACATTCCCAAATCCTCCACCAAAGTCAAATTAAACTCACCTATACCTGCACAAGGTCAAGAGGAGAAGTTCCCCAGTGAAAGCCCCTTCTCCATGCCACCCATCTGTTCCAGACTCCAAGCTTTGTAATCGGTTGTGGTCGAAATCATACCTAGGCAATTCACCAGGCCAAGGGACTTCATCTGGAGCTTGCTTGGACGCAATCAAAGGTGACACAACCCTCAGATTGAAGCCACACTTCTCTGAGCAAAGGTATGAGCTAACTCTTTATCCCGAGCTTCTGGAGATTCTCCATTTCAAACGCCTTAATCTCAATGCATGATCACTGTATAGATGTATTTGTCTCTTCAAGACGAATCCATAGAGCACAAGAACACGAAAATCCGTTAAGTATTGAGTGAGATATTAGGGATTTAGTGTGGACGGTTCTCGGGTTAGGAAGCTTGGGGACGATGAACGGATGCCGTTCATTTAATACACGCGCGGACGGACGGCCAGGATCGCGCCGGATGTGGAGACAGAACGATACAGCGGCCCCCGGAGAGCTGAGTTGGATGCCGGCGCCGAATCAGAGCGCGCCGCGTGGTCGTTCGGAGATGCCGAGGATGACAAGGCGCCGCGTGGATAAGTAGGAAATTAGGTTATTTTCCTATTTATTTAATTCCCTAAACTTCAAAAATGCATAACTTTGTGTAGAAAAATCAGAAAAATAAAATAAAAATACCTTCTTGCTCAGTGAACAGAGGAAAATAATGTGGAAAAGAAATCATTTAATTTCATCAAGTATTTGATTTTTAATAATTTATTTACTCTCTGCACATATTCAATTCTCCATGCATGTATACAATTCACCATGACATGAGACCATAGGGCTTTTGAAACCTCTGAATTTGGGAACATTCCCTGAATTTTCCAAAGTTAGAGGCTATCCCTGTGAAGAGTTATTGATTTTTCAACTCTAGGTTGCTAGTTTGAGTATTTTAATTCCAATAATTAGCATATTTTGAAATAAATTCTGGAAAAATTTGGTGATATTTATTATGACTAGAGGACCCTAGGAAAAATAGGTTTTGAGTTAACTCACTTGGAATAACCCTAATTGGCTTAAACACCCAAAATGGAGTTTTAATTAATTAGAGCTAATCATACATCAAATTGACTTGAAATCAATTCTCCACTGACCTTTAGGATTAAAGGAACCCACTATAAAAGTTTGAAGTAAATTGGACTTGGTTAGCCTTATCAAATGGGTTGATTAAGCCATTTAGCCAAAATTAAACTTAAAAAATTCATAACTTTCAAAATACTTTTCAAAACTTCACCAAATTGGTTTTGGAGCCTCTCTGATATCAGGGGAATTTATGAAAATTAAAATTACAATTTTCTAAAAAAGTTGATTTTTTGCATTATTTTAATATTTTTAATAATTAAAAAATAATAAAAATCACAAAAATAACAAAATTCACCAAAATGTCACATTTTGAATTTTAATCACTTAGAAACAAACCCCATATTTTTCTTAAGTCTATATGATGAGATATCAAATTTTAAAGCCCTAGGGTAATTTTAAAAATAAAAAAAAATGTATTTTCTAGCATTTCCACTAAAACAATTATAATAAATCAAAGAAAAATCAGAAAATTATAAAATTGGTTCTCTGATTTCTTTGATATTAGAGAGATTTTTGAAAAATAAAAAATCCATTTTTCAACTTTAATTTTATTTTAAAATTAATTAATACTCCAAAACTCAAAATAATTATAATAAAAAGAATATAATTCAAAAAATCACCAAAATTGGTCCAAGTGGTCCTCTGGTCATTAGGAATGTCCCATAATTTTCTTAAGGATAGAAACTTCCCATTGGTCATATTATTAAATTTTCCTTGGAAATCCCTATTTTCCACCAAAAGAATTACATAAATAAATTAAATACAGAAAAATCACATTTTCTCCTCTAATGTCTTTATTGACATATGTGTGAAGTCACATAAAAATTTCAAATTCATTTAAGCTCAATTTAGTGAGTTATGAAATTATTAAGCTTGAAGGGCAAAATGGTAATTAAAATTTTAACCCTTAATTAAAACTTTAGGCTTAATAAAATGAAAAAGTAAAATATTTGATCTTAATCTGATTTGGATGATTGAAATTTAAAATAATTAAAGGGTAGAAACCTACTAAACAATTTAAGAAAAATTAAAATGAACCTTAATCAAATAATTAATTAAATTTGGAAGAATAATAAATTTGGAATTATTAAAATAGGGATGTCATTAGGAAGAGATTCATTCTTTAATTTAAGAATCTTTAAATTAATCATCTCAATGATATTTAATTCCTAATTAAAATGATAATCCAAATTTAAAATTTAAAATGCTAAAAGACTTAATCATTAAATTAAATAAAGTTAAATTATCTAAATTAAATCATTTTAAAATTTCAATTAAATTAATACTTTAACAATTAAAATAAAATCATCTTTAAAACACAAAAAAAAAATTAAATTAAAATTAAAATTAAAATTAAATTAAAATTTAAATTAAATAAAATTAAATAAAATGAAATTAAAACATATTAAATTAAATCAAATTAAGTCAAATTGAATTAAATAAAATTAAATTAAATTAAATAAAATTAAATAAAATTAAATCAAATTAAATTAAATCAAATTAAATTAAATTAAATTAAATCATATTATATTAAATTAACTTAAATTAAATTAAATTAAATTAAACCACATTAAATTAAATTAAATTAAATTAAATTAAAGCATGTTAAATTAAATTAAATTAAATTAAAAAATAAAATCAAATTAAAATAAAATTTAAATTAAATTAAAATTAAATAAATTAAATTAAAATTGAAACTAAACCAAATTAAATTAAATTAAAGTTAAATTAAATTGAACTAAATTAAATTAAATTAAATTAAATATAACATCACCTAAGACATAAAGAATTCAAAATAAACCTAAAACAACTTGAACACTATTCCAAACTTAAGCCCATTAAATGAAATTAAGTTAAATCATAAATCATTTGAACATCCATTTGCCCTCGAAAGCTCTTGTTGTCATAACTCCTAAATGGAGTGTTAAGTGAAGTGTTACTTCATTCATAAGATATTCAAATGTCCAGTTCACCGAGCAAGATAATAAACTTGAACTCCCGGACGATTAATTCATTTGTATAATTAAATTCTCTTGGGCTTAAAATAATCCTAGAAATATTGAAAAGATGTTTAAGACTCGTCTTAAGCACTTCCTCGATATGATAGGATATTTATAAGAACAATGGAACTTAATTGTTCTTTGATGAAGAAAATCGTCCTCAAACCCAAAATACAAGAACTTAGACGTCATAGGAGGTGATTAGCTATAGGATTAGGAACTTGGTAGAAAACCATAACCCTTCCTTAGCTTTACCTAGGAATTTGCTTTAAATGCTTAAATATTCTAATTGTGTTTTAAGTGCAGCTTTGGATGACGGGAAGACCCTCCAGGTACGCTTTTATTTTATTGTAATTTACCTTATTGCAATTTATTTAATCACATCACACTTAGTTTTCTTGCATGATAAACAACTGTTGCATGAAAACCCACACCTTTAGGATAGTCCCTAAAACTAAAACAAAAACTAAATTAAAAGTCATTACAAGATAAAATTCACCGCCACAACATTTCGAAATATAAAACAACTCAAAATTTAATCACAAACAAAACAACAAAACTACAACTACAACTAAATTAAAACGTCTTGTTGGATGATCGGGAATACCTCGGATGATGTAACCTACGTGTTGCTAACGGGATTTCCCACGGTCTAAATGAAAGTGTGGAACTCATTCGATTGAGTTTAGCAAATTCATCCGGACTAAGTGAATCCGATAAAAATAACGATGCCAGAAGGATGGAACCGTGGGATCTTAACCGGTGTTGTTATAATCAACTTTAAGATTTGTTTTAATTAAAACATAAAAAATACTTGGATTAAGACTTTCTCTAAACCCGAACACTTCTCTCATCTCCTGATTTATGATTTCTAAAACTAAACCTCTGCAACAACGAGGAGCTAGGAGCATGGTGGGCGAGCACGGCCATCGTCATCGCAAAAACTCGAGTCTACTTCAGCAAAACTTTCTTAGAATTATATAACAAAGCCATAGGATTTCGAGGTAGTTTGTCTAATGCAACATAAATCCTCAACTCTTCGTTAGGCATTTGCATGATCATATCATGTAAATTAAGCCCTAACCGGTCTTAGGACTCCGAGGTAGTCGTCCGATACGACATAAACCCTCACATCTTCGAGGCTATTTGTATGATTTTATCATACGAATATAAGTCCTAATTAATTAAAATTGGCAAGATCAAAACATTAAATAAATATTAGGACTTTCCTAAGTTCAAGCTAAACAGTAGGATAGTCGGGAAATTACCGAAGTTCGCTTCGAATCCGTGATTTCTCCTACCTTTCTTCCTTTGAATTCCCAAAATAAAATGTTCTAAATTTGATCCATTCCCTATTGAAATTCCAAAATTCAATCCCTTGAAAACTTAAACTTTGAAATTCTTGAGAGCGGAACTATCGATTATTATCGAGAGTTTTCTTAGGTGATTCCCGTCACTTAAGATGTAATTAACTATAGAGGCTTGCCTTTATAGGGAATTTTAAGAACCTGAGTAATATAAACTCGTTTAATGTTTTCATATTAAATAGGGAATTTGTCGGCTTATAAAATTGGTTTGCGGACCAAACGGATGTCACAAATCTCCTAGTTTATTTAATCGAGCCCCATCATCAAGCAGTGTGTCTATTCTTCGGGATAGATACACGGTTTGTGGTGCGGTGCTCGTTTATATAAACTATTCGGAATGTGAGATCAGTTTGATTTCATATCTTAAAATCTTCAAATTTAAAAAATTATTTTTCAAAATCAAATACTACTTTTCAAATTATTTATTTAAATTAAATTAAAAATTCGCCGACAATGTCTGTTAGGCGACCCCTTTTCAAAATACAACACTTAACCCTAAAATATGCCGACAACTTCTGGCGACTCCGCTGGGGAACAATTCCTCTCTCCATTTTTAATCAGATAGTTTTGCTTTAAAAAATCGGTAGTGTATCCATGTCCCTAATGGATCAAACTACCCTTCTTTCGTTGGAATACTATGTTCATTTCTACCTTGAACGAGTATAGCCAACATTCTCTCGGATTTAGGAGCCACTGTTTAGACACCCCTAAACAGAGAGGTTCCGAGATCCTTTTACCTCATTTTGAGGTGGGGTGGACCCCCAATAGGTGTTAGTTTAGGAGTGATCCTTCGAGTCGAGAAGTCTTGCATAAGACTTTCTTTTCCTTTCCAACTCGAATCGCATTCATTACCTTCTCTACACCTTTGAACATTCCGTTCTAAATAAACAAACCCTCTAATAAATGACTCTTTTAACAAATATACATGAACAAGAATGTGTTCGGACTCTTTTCGATTCCTTTCTTTTCGTCCCGATGAGAAGAAGCATAACTTGGGACCGACAATCGAATCTACCCCGCGAAATGGAAGCCCCAAAGCTGATTTTCTCCTTCACCAATGGACTGGACTTCGCTATTTACAAGGATGAGCTGCCCGACAATGGGATCATCCGGTTTGGACAAGGATTCGAGAACACAAATGTCAAGATCACCGACGTTACCCTTTTCGCGCTTACAAACAAAGTATTTGAAACTGAGAGACCTTTGATCGAGTTCAACCTTAAGTCAACTCAAGAGTTTCCTCCCCTACAAAGGGTTCAAACTGAGTGGAATGCTACTGTCCAAAGGAGGACTGTTATCTCTACCCCCACTGGTCTAGTCGTCTCTGCACCTACCCCGGCTCCCGCCAACCGAAGGGAAGGAAGTTCAAATTTGTAACGAGCATGTTACCGTGGAGGGTACAGATTTCCGTGCAAAACCTTCCGTTTTTGAAATTGGGTCCAGCCTCAAGGGTTCCACCCCTAACACGGACTCGCAGAAGAAACAGAGGTAGGAAGATCGCCGTGAAGGCCGTAGCCGCCGAAGTCGCTTTCTTAGAAGAAATCCCCGAGTACACACCACTACCCGAATACATAACATTGCCTCGAATATACACCCCTCTTGGAAGGAAGTAGATTCCATCCCCTTCCGCCGCAGTCGACGAGGAAAATGTCCGCAGGATTGCTTCTACATTACCTCGACCCGCATACTATAGCGACAACAAAAGGAAAAGGGCTAGGATTACACCATTTGCCCGACTACAGACTGTGATTGAGAAATTAGCAAAGAAAGAGAAATGCCCTGTATCGGAGATTTTAAGTAGGATAGGACGGACACCAGCCAAGTCCCATCTTGGGCCACGAGTAGAACCTGCTATCGTTGCAGAAGAGCCGAATAAGAAGATGAAGGCTAGTCCACCCGTTGTTGTTTCGAGTTTACGGATCGGGAGGATACCACCTTCCAGACATTCGGCCGACGGTACCATCCGGTCCCAGGCCTTCCGTCGCTAGAAGGATGGTATGGTGTCCCACTACCGGCCAATTATGACCGAAACAGCGACCTGAGAAGGAAAGTCTCGTTAGGAGACTCGAGTCCGAAGAAAGCGCTACCGCAATGAAGGAGACTCATGAGAAGGAAACCCGACAGCCATCGCATGATAACTGCGAAGCCGCACAAAAAAGACCATTGGAAGACGCTATGGAAAAGCTAAGAACTGATATTCAGCGATTAGCAAGAGAAAGAGAAGAAAAATTCGGCGATGAAGTCGACTCGTCAGAATTCATGGATGATGAATATGCAGAAATTAACATGGTTGAAACACGAGCATCGTCATCTTCGCAAGGTGTTCCAGCAGCTGCGGAAAGAGATGAATCAGAAGCATTAAGAGCACAAATTCGAGAAAAAGACGATACAATCTCTCAATTGGCAAAAGGATGGAAGAGATGGTCGCAGTCCTAGCCACTCTTCGCAGTCGGCTCAACCCCCAAGAGAAACGCCTCCGAAGTTATTCATATTACGGACGGAGGAAAAGAGATTACATCCGTTAACTGGAGAAGATCGACCAAAGAAAGATTCTACCCGAATATGATTCCGGAAAAGGATATCAAGAGCATGGTGGAACAAGCAAGTGCGAGAAGCCTTGGCACAATGAAAGAGCGGGACATCCATTCGGACGGGTAGACCTTACCCGAAGAATTCGATGTCGTCCAATATCCAAAGGGCTTTGTACCACCTCTGTTCAAGACCTTCGATGGAACCGGAAACCCTCGGCAAGCATGTTGCACATTTTCGTGCCGATTGTTGCAATGCCGCGGAAGTGATGCTTTACTCTTCCGACAATTTGTCGCAGCACTCATCGTGGATCGCCTTTGATTGGTATGCGAATTACCGAACGGTTCGGTGAAGACATTTTCGGAATTAGAGAACCTCTTCATCAAGCGGTTTGTCGGAGCTCGCACCACATCACTATAGGTGATTTAGTGGTAGAGAAGCGAAGCCGAACGAAACTTTGGTAGACTACATACTTCGATGGAGGAACCTAAGTATGAAGTGTGAGCCACGGCTACAAGAACAAAGACGCAATCGGCATTTTACTTAAGAGCATTCATGGCCCGATAGCGACTTCTCCTCAAGGGATTTACTATTAAGACTTTCGAGAAGTTGTTAAGCAAGGCCGGAAGCTTGCAAGAGGAGGCGAAGAAATTAAGTTTCACCGACAAAACAGACAAACGAAGTCCGTGAAAACTTTTGAAAAGAAGTCCGGATCGTCGCAGCGAGTCGATAAAGGCAAGCGACCAAACAAATACCGTCGAACGGCCGCAAAGAACCTCAACAGAGTTACCGACGAACCCCGACCCAGCTATCGCTCATCTCAACAAGTATGAACAACCGCCTCGTCCACAACGTACGTTAAGGGAGCTTCGAGCAGGAGTATCCGTTCAAGAATGAGGCGATGCTTGAAAATATTCCGCAGCTCGATGAAGACTCCGGATTTCCAACTCGCCGAGCCTAAAAGACCAGAAGAAGTCGACAAGAAAGGTGATCCCAACTTTTTCCCTTACCACCGGATGCTTGGACATAAGATAGAAGATTGTATTACCTTCAAAAGTTGGCTCAATGACAATCTTCGAAAAGGGAACATAACAATCCCGAAGGAATACATGAAGGAACCCCAGAAAGGAGGTTTCGTCAATGTTATCTTGACGGATTTCATTGTTTCGATAGATCCCTATGCGATTGATGATGGATGAACTACCGCTTGGACAAAGTCTTCAAAGAAGATTTTGGATCACATCCAAACCACTTCGGTGCGAGCTTCAATTCAGAGTTCGAAACCTGTCAAGTCGGCACTATCACTTGCGATGGAAGAACCACCTCAACAAGAGACGACTGAAGAAAAGAAGAAAATCGACGAAGAAGAGAAGATCGAGGCTCCTAAGGCTAGACTAGGGGCCGCTTATCCTAGGATAGTTGTTTCCGATTCGGGGAGAAATCCCTCGAACCTCCGACTCGTATGATTATTTCGCTCACTTCGGTGGGATCTTATAATGATGAGGGTTATGGCGTTGGCTACGTTTTGATCGTTTCTAACGATTACGTAAGTAGCGACAATCAACCTAATCCGGACGTCGATTCCGATACAAATGACAATTCTCAAATCATACACAATCTCGACGATCACAATGACAAAGAAGACATCCACCAAGGAGGCTACGAGAGTTCAACAAGCAACGAATCTATTTGCGAGTTTCGAGGAGCTCCAATCACAATAGAGTTAGAGCCTTCGTACTCCGAAGCTAATCTAGAAGAACCCGTCATTCCGATTCGAAGGACACATCGACAAACTCAATACTAGATTCGGGAGAAATTACGAAGTCAACTTAAGAAGTGGAAGAGTTCTACCTCCGAGAATGGGTCCAAAGGACAAAGGAAAGCGGTGGTTGTTCGTGAAGAATCAACCCTAGCAGAAGAAATACCCATTCGGGAAGAAACCGAGACACATGAAAATAAAGTGGACTACAACGTGCTAGCCCATCTTAGGAAACTACCAGACCAAACCGAGCATCTACGACGCTCTCATCTTATCAAAAGAGATGAGAGAAGCTCGATCAAGGCCTTACTTGATCCGAGAATTTGCTAGCTCAAATGATCGGAGATTCCTTAGATGAGGTTTGCTCCTTAAAGGAACAACGAGGTATCACCTTCACTGACAATGACCTACTACTTGGGATGACGGACCACAACCGACCGTTGTACATTTCGAGCTACAATTAGGAAGTTTACACTCTCCGCAGTATTGGTGGATCCAGGAGCATCAATTAATATAATGAATCTTCGAACGCTAAGCATACTTGAAATCGATGCTCGCGAGCTCGAAGCGGACAAAATGTTATTAAGAGGATTCAACCGTAAAGGAGAAAGAGCCCTCGGCTCAATAACACTTCTAATGAAGACCGGTGACTTAGCAAAGACAACCGCGAAATTTCACATAATTGATTCAGAAACGTCGTTCAACGCTCTACTGGGCCGACCGTGGATACATGAAAACCGGATGGTACCATCATATCTACATCAATGCATCAAATACTACGATGGAGGGGAACAGTGCATCAAAGGTGACTTACAACCATTCTCCATACATGAAATTGGAATCCATGAAGATGCGGCCTATTACACACCCCCGAAGAAAACAATCTTCTCCAGAGATACCATAACAAATGAAGCAAAGGAAATTTGGGACGACGAAGAACCTGAAGTTCTAGTCCAACAGTCACTCACCACTCCCTTACGGCGAGATGGTGAAGGTTTCTCCACAACTCGCATCCGAGGTCGAGGCCGGGACGAGGTCGTGGCGAGAGACGTTAGGACGACTTGGACGGAGGAAACCAACCATCAATGTTGAATGGGAAGATAGTTCCGAAGAAGAAAAAGAAATCAAGCAAGAAGCAGCGACAATAAGTCGGAAGAAGCAACAATTCAGGATCTCTCTCGAAGATGAAAAGAACGAGGAATATAAATCGATGTACGAGAAGATTAACCACTATGTACATACTATGACCCTGACCCCGATCCATTCTAATAAGATCGAGGGTATGGTGGTCAAAGAGGTACGTAGCGGCAGTACAAAGCCCATCAAGTTCTACCGTGGTGCTCCTTCCTCCAAAACTGAAAACAATGTACAATTTGAAGATGCTACTTCATCAAAATTAATGGAATTACCTTTTGAGTGGTACTCTCCCTGTGTTCAAAATTTAATTTAGCGTGGTTTCTTACCTCGACAATGGACAAAAGGTCAATCACAACATTTTGAAAATTTATGGAATAACTCCGGTCGTCCACCCAATTCAAGGCATGGTCTCGGATTCGGCACGATAGGATCGGCCGACGATACCGAATTTTGCATCTTTGTCACTTGCAAGTCTAATGAAGACTCGCATGGAAGCTACGGAAGAACTCGAAGATTTACAAATTGGAAATGCTCCACCAGAGTTCGAAGAAGAGATCAAATCTATAATAGATGAGTTAACGGAAGTTAACTTAGGTACTAGCGAAGAACCTAGACCTACCTTTGTTAGCTCCTTACTCAATAAAGAAGACTCCAATGAGATAATCAAGTTATTGATGGAATTTAAAGACTGTTTTTCTTGGAGCTACGATGAGATGCCAGGATTAGCTCCAGAGGTCGCGATCCATAAGCTAGGAGTGGATCATACTTCGTTCCAGTCGGACAAGGTTCCGGAAGAATGCGTCTAGAAATCGAACGACAAGTCATAGCTGAAGTTAAAAAGCTAATAGAAGCCAAATTTGTCCGTGAAGAACAATACCCGACTTAGCAAGCCAATGTGGTACCAATCAGGAAGAAGAATGGTCGGATCGGAATTTGTGTGGATTTCGTAGATTTAAACAAGGCATGTCCGAAAGATGAATTCCATCTACCGATCCCGAATTAATGATCGAAATTGCTTCAACACATGAAATATTCTCATTCATGGATGGATCTTCGTGATACAACCGGATAAAAATGGCTCCAGAAGATGAAAAACTTACAGCATTCAGAACGCCGATCGGAGTATACTGCTACACAGTGATGCCATTCGGACTGAAGAACGCAGGAGGCGATGACAAGAATTTTTGATGATCTCGTCCACAATCAAGTCGAGTGCTACGTGGATGATGTGGTCATCAAAAGCAAAGTAAAGGAAAACCACCTGTATGATTCGAGAATTGTTTTCGAACGATTAAGACAATTTAACCTTAAGATGAATCCCTTAAAATGCGCCTTCGGCGTCACCTCCGGGAAATTCTTAGGATTCGTTGTCCGACATCGTGGAATTGAAATCGACCCGGAAAAGATTAAAGTTATCTTAGAAATGCCACCTCCCGTAACCTTAAAACAATTACGATCTTTTCAAGGAAGTTGGCATATCTTCGACGCTTTATCTCGAACTTGTCGGTAGGTGTCAGCCTTTCTCGGCATTAGTTAAAAAGGACGCCAAATTTATTTGGGAAGAGAAATGTCGAGGGCCTTTGAGGACATTAAACAATATTTAATGACACCTCCCGTCTTAGCAGCCCCGGCCTCAGTGTAGACCATCGATACTTTATATCGCGGCCTTAGACGACTCTCTCGGAGCCCCGTTAGCCTGTGTCAATGATGAGGGTAAAGAAAATGCTCTTTACTACCCAAGCCGTCGTTTACTTCCAACGGAAATAAAGTATCCCAAAATTGAAAAGCATTGTTTGACCCTGATCTTCGCCGCTCAAAAGCTCAGGCACTACATGCTTTCTCATAAGGTCAACCTGATTTCGAAATTTAATCCATTGCAATACCTGATGACCCGTCTGATGCTTTCTGGTAGACTTGCCAGGTGGTTAATGATATTATTGCAATTCGATATAACTTTCGTGCCTCTTCGTGCCGTAAAGGGACAAGTCCTAGCAGACTTCCTCGCAGCACACCCTTTGCCGGCAGAATCTCCTCTCAATGACGACTTGCCAGATGAACAAATAATGAGCTTAGAAGACCCTGATGATCGACGTTGGGAATTGTATTTCGACGGAGCATCTTCAGCACATAAAGATGAAGAATCGCAAGTGATAGTGCCCGGTAAGGCAGGAATCGGACTAATCTTTATAACACCGGAGCGGGGGATGTTAAGATATGCCTACCACTTAACAGAGTCGTGTACAAACAACGAAGCAGAATATGAAGCTCTCATAACAGGACTGGAATTAACTATTCAAATGGGGATAACAAACATCAACATCTACGGGGATTCGCAGTTAATCATT
Source organism: Papilionanthe hookeriana x Papilionanthe teres (assembly GCA_022702705.1). NCBI lineage: Eukaryota > Viridiplantae > Streptophyta > Magnoliopsida > Asparagales > Orchidaceae > Papilionanthe > Papilionanthe hookeriana x Papilionanthe teres. Next base: position 105,246,448 of record CM040427.1, read on the forward strand.
CAACAGATCGTCGGACAGTACAGAATTTTAAAGCCAAGACTCGAGCAATACTTCCAGTATGCCATGAAACAGTTGGAACAAATTCCGAATGTGACGATCTACAAAATTCAAAGAAAAGAAAACGCTTTAGCAGATGCGTTAGCCCGCCTCGCAAAAGAATTTGCCTGCTTACAAGATGAATCAGTGGAAGTGTCAGTTCACGGACGTTAGATCCTGTCACAGCTCGACATAGACATAATACACAAATCGAAAAGAAGAAGAATCAGCTAGCAACAAAGTGACGTAAAAACACGAAGATCGGCGACAACCATTAATAGACTACCCGCAAACGGGAAAACTACCGGACGATAGGTCGTTAGCCCATCGTATCAAGAAAAGAACTCCGTCCTACGCATTAATAAACAATACATTATACAGAAGGTCTTTTGATCAGATGTGGCTAAGATGCCTAAGCGGGTCCGAGGCTCGTGAAATCGTTAAAGAGGTGCATTCAGGACTCTGTGGCGCTCACCAGTCGGGTCCGAAGATGAAAATGAAAATTAAAAGGCTAGGGTACTACTGGCCCTCGATGATGACCGACTGCATGAAAATCGCCAAGAGCTGTCACCAATGCCAAGTGCACGGAGTGGTTCTACACCAACCTCCAAATGTGCTACATCCGACAATTGCGTCGTGGCCATTTGAATGTTGGGGCACAGATATAGTGGGTCCGATAGAACCACCATCTTCAAAAGGACATCGTTTCATTCTTGCGGTTACAGATTACTTTTCCAAGTGGGCAGAGGCAGTTCCACTCAGAGAAGTGAAAGCACACTACGTGCTACAGTTTTTCAAGAACCAAGTTGTCTACCGTTTCGGAGTGCCGCGCGAGATCATCTCGTATAATGGGTCAGCATTCAGAAGCACACAAATCAACAATTTTGTCAGGAGACACGGAATCGACTGGCGCTATTCAACAATTTACTACCCAAGAGCGAACGGCCTGGCTGAGGCTTTTAATAAAACTCTCGTTCAAATCTTAAAGAAAACCTTGGACGATAATAAGAGAAATTGGCACGAGAAGTTATTAGAAGCCTTATGGGCCTACCGGACAACCTTCGTAACTCCTACTCAAGCTACACCTTACGCTTTGGTATATGGGTCCGAGGCAGATGTTACCTTTGGAGGTCCAAGCCTTCCTTCACTTAGGATTGCGATTGCAAACAAAATCACGACAGAAGAGAATGCCAAATTACGACTAGAAGAATTGGAATGCCCGGAAGGGAAAAGACTTGCAGCCGCAACAAAATTTAGAACTATACCAAGCTAAGATGGTTCAAGCCCATGACAGATCGGTCCGCCCAAGAACCTTCAAAGTTGGTGACTTAGTTCTCGTTCTCAAGAGACCTATCCTCGCACACCGCAAGATAGGAGGAAAATTCGAACCCACTTGGGAAGGGCCGTTTGTGGTCGAGGCAGCCTACCAGGAGGCTCCTACCAGCTAGTGAATTGCCAAGGAGAACGACATATGCTTCCGATTAACAGACGATACTTGAAGAAGTATTACGCTACCTGATGTTTCGAAGGAATGAATTTTTCATCCCAAGAAGCTCGGGTGAAGTAATTACTTATGACTGGGTTCGAACCCAAAAATAATAAAAAATGTGCTAAAATAAATAAAATCATGATAATAAAGTTTTTCTTGTTTTCTCTTCCAAATCAAAATCTCTTTCCTGATATTTTCCCACTTCATCCCTGTTGAATTCGAAAAAAAAAGGGTACAAAAGTAATAATAAAAAAAAAAAGAAAAACTCTGTCTTTAATAAACATTTTCTTAATGTTCTTGTTCTTAGTACAGCCCCTGATCCTTTTCCTTGTCTTTTCGCAGGGAAATGTCGAACGGGCGGTTGGTCCTGAACTTTAGAAATGGCGTAAGCCTTGCACTCGATGAAAAGAGGGTGAAAGATGGAGCGATAATAGAGATCGACTCGTACTTCGCACCGCAGGCTCGCAATACGAGGAAAGTGACCGGGTCCCACCGACCAAGAGGAACTACCCAGTCGGACAAGAATGAAAGTGGGTGGCCCAAGCCACCAATCCAAAGAACAAGAAAAGGAAAACCAACACTGAAGAAGACAAGAAAATCAAGTCTGTAGTCGCTACAGCAGAGGGCAGGCTTGTCAGCGCCGCGCCCACAGAAATTCAGGAAGTACGAAGAGCTACTCTCACAGCAACTCAGCGAAGAAATAAAAATCGCCGTATCCGCAAGATGTTAACTAAACTAGCAACGGACCAGCGCGACGAGGCAGTCTAGCACGCGCACATATACTTTAAGGATACCGGCTCGCCAGAACCCGAAGAAAGAAGGCCGACTCCGAGGATAACAGAAGAGACCAGTGGAAATCTCAAGGAGATCGAAGAAGGAAGGCTACCACGCCACCGGATAAAGCCACCGCAATGCATGACCTTGTCGCGGAAGCAACCCCGGAGGGTGCGCCGACGGAGACCATCCCCGAGGAGCCGAGGTATGCGGAAGAACGCGAAGGGATTGAGCCATATATCCCACAAGACGTCACTAGGCCTCGCCATTTGCGGATTATTCCGGAATACGAGTTAGAAAGAATGCGGAAAGTCGAGAAGAAAAATTTTGAATACTTCGAGAGAATCAGAGGCGGGAGGATCGATATACTAGAAGGCCTCGAGCTACATACGTACGTGTTCTCGTAATATGAACAATAACAAATCGTAGATCGCATCCGGGATTTGAAAAGAATGGGTCGAGCAGGGCCGCCTAAGAGAAAACACTTACTCGGAACCCCGGAGATGGATGCCAGGGAAAGGGAGAATTACAATACAATGTGGATGCTGCTACAACTTCGCAGAAGACAGGAAGGGAAACCCACCGGGGATACTACGTCATGGCCAGGTGGATCCAATGCCATTAGTCATCAAAAGGATGGTAAAAAGAATGATAGCATGGAGGGTATCGCCAGCAGATTGCATACCCAACAGCTTGCATCATTAACATTTACAAGAAGGGTGATCGCATACCCCCGCACATAGATCACCACGATTTTGTCGACCTTTATGCACAGCTTCTTTCCGAACGAGTGTAATATCATGTTCGGATCCGACCTCCGGATAGCGAGCCCACTCGAGTTCCGAGGGCTAGTAAAGATACCATTACCGGTAGGTTCCGTCATGATACTAAAGGGCAACGGAGCGGATGTCGCTAAACATCGCATACCGGGAGTACCAATGAAGCGGATCTCGCTACTTTTAGAAGGATGTATGACAGGAAAGCACCTTACCACTTCCAACCGGACCCGGAGCTAGAGAGTCTCCGGCACTTACGAGCCGTGAGTTACATGGAAAATATCACACCTCCAACGTACATCCATACGGCATCCTTGCCAAGGATGGCTTGGAAGGTGATGTTATTGACCATGTACCTCACTATTGAGACATGGATTTTTAATAGATACCTTTTTGGATGGATCGACAAAGATCATACATAGTTCGTTTTGAGTCTATAAGGATTGTATGAGATGTATTCCAGATCGAGTTGTATGATGTATCTTCAACATGATTGGAATGAAAGTGACCATGTCACATTATTGGCCTTCACCTCTTTTGTGCAAGTTGCCTGGGAAACGCCATTAAAGTTAAATGAACTTCGAACAAAGAAAATAAAATAAACAAAAATAATAAAATAAAACTTTCATTAAAAATCTAAATAAAAAATGGACTCCAAATTCACATGAACATTAAATGAACGATAAATCGTTAAAGAATAAACAAAATGAACACAAATTTTAAAATAAAAAAATTCAAATTCAACTTTCCAAATTTCAAATCAAATCTCAATCAAATTCAAACTCAACCTTCCAAATTTGAAATCCAATCCGTTCTACTCTTTCCCTTGTCTGGGATGGAAGCGGTTGATTCCATTGACACGGAGCCACGGGGTTTTCGATTCGGATCTAGTGGCGAGGAGTTGTATCTAATCCAAACCAAAGCAACTTTCGATCAACTCTTCTCGAATGGGATATGTAGCATCTACATATTCCCTCCTAATCTATTTCCTTCCATGAAAGTCTTTTACAACTTTCATGAAATTCTCGAAACACCAAAATTCCACACTTTTCAAATCAACAGTACAAATCTTTGCAATATCAATTACCATTCAAAATCAAACTTTTGGGGTTGAGGATCTTACATCCGAGACTGCATTGCCTTAGGATTCTTTCCCTATCGCAATGAAATACATCAAATCAAACTTTTGGGGTTGAGGATTTTACATCCGAGACTGCATTGCTTTAGGATTCTTTCCCTATCGCAATGAAATACATCAAATTTAAACTTTTGGGGTTGAGGATTTTACATCCGAGACTCCATTGCTTTAGGATTCTTTCCCTATCGCAATGAAATACATCAAATTCAAACTTTTGGGGTTGAGGATTTTACATCCGAGATCGCATCGCTTTAGGATTTTTTCCCTATCGCAATGAAATACATCAAAAAATCAAATTCTTGGGGTTGAGGATTTTACATCCGAGACCGCATTGCTTTAGGATTCTTTCCCTATCACAATGAAATACATCAAATTCAAACTTTTGGGTCGAGGATTTTACATCCGAGACCGCATCGCTTTAGGATTCTCTCCCTATCGCAATGAAATACATCAAATTCAAACTTTTGGGGTTGAGGATTTTACATCCGAGACTGCATTGCTTTAGGATTTTTTTTTCCCTATTGCAATGAAATACATCAAAAAATCAAATTCTTGGGGTTGAGGATTTTACATCCGAGACTGCATTGCTTTAGGATTCTCTCCCTATCGCAATGAAATACATCAAAATTAAACTTTTGGAGTTGAGGATTTTACATCCGAGACTGCATTGCTTTAGGATTCTCTCCCTATCGCAATGAAATACATCAAAATTAAACTTTTGGGGTTGAGAATTTTACATCTGAGACTGCATTGCTTTAGGTTCTTTCCCTATCGCAATGAAATACATCAAAAATCAAATTCTTGGGGTTGAGGATTTTACATCCAAGACTGCATTGCTTTAGGATTCTTTCCCTATTGCAATGAAATACATCAAAATCAAACTCTTGAGGTTGAGGATTTTACATCCAATACCGCATTACTCTGAGTTCTTTCCTCATTGTAATGGTTCTATTCAATCAATTCAATTTTTTTGAGGTTGAAGATGTTACATCTAAAGCCACAAAATTCCAATTTCCATTTCAAGTTCAAATCCCTTCAAATTAATTTTAAATCAAACTTCAATCTAAATTGAAACTCAAACTAAAATCTAAATTTACACATCAAAATTTAAACCAAAAAAACATGAAATCTAAATCGAAATTCCCCCAGATCATGTGATTTGGGATTCACCTCCTTTTCCTTTCCCCAGCGAGAGTTCAGGAATCTCCAGTCCCGCAGATATACTCGACACTCCCCGGCGGAAATTCTTCTACTTCGTCATAAGTTTGTCACTTGGACATCCGTGTTGGTTTTGTTGATCGCTTCGGTCAACGCCATACGCGCGGTGTGCTGGGTTAGCACACCACACCTATTGGGGGTCCATTTGTCGACCTCATTTTTATGAGGTTTTCTTTTCTTCTCTTTAGTACTTAGGATCTAGCCTTAGGCTTTTCCTTCGATCGACCTAGAGGATTAGAATTGGGACCCACCACATAGAAATTCAAACCACTTCTTAACTCCCCGCAAACTCTACAAACTTGATTGTAGACCCCTAATCACCTGGAGGGTTGAAATCAAATGTGGAAGTTTAAAGGATGAGTTCCTATAGGACTCTTCGGCCTTAGGATCGCTCCGGGTGGCCCTGGCCTAGTGAAGGGTCGACTTACACACACACTACACCTATACACTACACTTTCACACACCTCCTAAAACCACACCCATACCCAATTTGACCTCCCGACTCATGAAGGTGATTCACATGGATGGTCCTTAACCCCTAAGCCCTCAGCAAGAGGTTAGGAACAAAGATAAGTGGATGCCTCAAATGAGTCCCTTCATGGCTCATATGGGCTTGATATGGCTTCATGGCTCAACCAAAATGATTTCATTCCACTTACAATTACCCAATCTTCAATTTTCTAAATTTTCAATTTTTGACCCCCGGGACCCTACACCCGCCTAGCCTACCCAAAACCCTTAAAATTACCCAAATTTTTCAAAATTTCCAAATCACCCAAAATTCCTCAAAAACAATCCCAAACATTCCCACATTACTCAAATTGATCATGCATAGCCAAAAATACCAAAAATTCCAAAAATACCTCTCAATACCCTCCAAATACCCAAAATGCCCCTCTTAGCCAAAAAATCCAAAAATTCAGAAAATTCCCAGAAAATTCCAAAAAAATCCTAAATATTCCCAATTTCATTTTTTCTAACTACACTATGGGCCAATTTTGTCAATTTACCCCACTTTTATCAAAATCCCCAATTTGACCCATTTTTAACCCAAAGTGAACCCAATGTCAAACCAAACCTACCCAATTGACCCAAATTCTAGTCCAATTCAATTCTAAACTTCAATTCAACATCCCCAACACTAATCTAGACCAAATCCAAGCCCAATTTGATTGACATTTGAATTCAATTTCACTTTTGACCTTAAAGCCCAATTTGGACCCATGACCCAAACCTAATCCAAACTCACCCAATTCAACTCCAATTAACCCCAAATATTTTCTAAACTTTCCTTAACATCCCCAAAAACAAAACACTAACATGATTTGCCCAAAATTTATACCCAAACTCCACTCAAATTCAACCCAAAGCTAAAAGGCCCAATTTTGACCTAAACCCAAACCTAACCCAAATAAGCCCAAACCCCAAAATCAAAACCCAACCAAAGCTAAAACCTCTTTGAAACACTCCCATAAACATTTCCCAACATTTATTTTACATCAATTTCAATTCTAGCCCAACATTGGCCCAAGTTAGCCCAATTTGACCTATATTGGCCCATTCACCAAAGAGGTCCAAATCCAACCCAAACCTAGCCCAAACACTTCAAATTTATTCCAAATCATTCATGAGACATTCCTAAACTAAATTCAACACTTATTGGATCCAATCCTTTGCAAAATTCTCATCCTAAAATCAAAAAACCCACTTCCCTAAATCACTTTAAAAGCCCACCTTCACTAAATTTCAAAGGCCCAAAGCCCACATGACAACCTTATATCATCATCCATTGGATGGAACCATATCCTAAGTTCTAAACCCATGATAAAATAAATCCAAATTAAGCCATGTGCCAAATCCCATCAAATCACTCCTAAATTACCAAAATTTCCAAATTCCATTTTCATGAAATTGACCAAGCTTTTCCCCAAGCCAAAGACAACCCATGAAGCCACATGCAAGCCATGGACAAGTCACATGAAATCATGGAAGGTTTGACATGTGATCAAGCCATTAATGGCAAAAGGAGGAGCCTCTTTTAAGTCCCCTTAAAAAGGTTTTAACCCTTTTAATGCTTCACCTTAATCCATGATTAATCAAAATATTCATGGATGGTGACTTCTCTACCCTTTTCTAGCTGATTCACCTGATCCTCCCTCAGCCCAAATCAGCTATGGAAGGGTGCACCAAACCCAAAATGGTGGGTTGACCCATTTGGACCCAAAATGAGCCTCTCCCCATACCATTTTAATCCAAACCCTTTACACATGTCCATGGCCAATTGATTGCACAAACCTCCAACCCTGACCCACCTGGACTTGAGGGTGACCCATGCCTGCCGGCCAGCCGCCTGGGTCGCCGGAAAACACCATGGCCGAGACCTTGGGAGGAGCCAAACTTTGGAATTCCACCTTGCCGAGTCGCCCCATGCCCAATGGCCACCATGGTCGTTCTTCCCTGACCTAAGCAGACTGATCCCAAGCCCTAACTCCCCCTGGGAGGCCCTCCACCCTCTCCTATTTAAACCCCACCTCTCTCGGCCATGAGGAGGTGCTGAACCAACCTTAAGGAAACTCTGCCAAAATCACTCCAGACTCTCCCCACACCTAGAGCACTTGATCCCCACTCGTCAATTTGCCCTAATCCCCACTAATCGAGCTCAATTTTGGAGCTCAATTCTCAGAGCGAACATGACATTCCCAAATCCTCCACCAAAGTCAAATTAAACTCACCTACACTCGCACAAGGTCAAGAGGAGAAGTTCCCGCGTGAAAGCCCCCTCTCCGTGCCACCCATCCGTTCCGTACTCCAAGCTTTGTAATCGAGCCGTGGTCGAAATCATACATAGTGCAATTCACTGAGCCAAGGGACTTCATCCGGAGCTTGCTTGGACGCAATCGAAGGTGAACCCTCGGATCGAAGCCACACTTCTCCGAGCAAAGGTATGAGCTAACTCTTTATCCCGAGCTTCGGAGATTCTCCATTTCAAACGCCTTAATTTCAATGCATGATCACCGTATAGATGTATTCGTCTCTTCAAGACGAATCCATAGAGCACAAGAACACAAAAATCCGTTAAGTATTGAGTGAGATATTAGGGATTTAGTGTGGACGGTTCTCGGGTTAGGAAGCTTGGGGACGATAAACGGATGCCGTTCATTTAATACACGCGCGGACGGATGGCCAGGATCGCGCCGGATGAGGGATGTCGGCACTATTTTTAGGTTATGTGATATTTTAAAAGGGGGTCGCCTAACAGAAATTGTCGGCGAATTTTTAATTTAATTATAGATATAATTTAGAAAGTAATATTTGATTTTGAAAATAATTTTAAATTTGAAAATTTTAAGATATGAAATCAAACTGATCTCACATCCCGAATAGTTTATATAAACGAGCGCCGCACCACAAACCGTGTATCTATCCCGAAGAATAAACACACTCGCTTGATAATGGGGCTCGATTAAATAAACTAGAAAGGTTTTGTGACATCCGTTTGGTCTGCGAACCAATTTTATAAGCCGACAAATTCCCAGCTTAATATGAAAACATTAAGCGGGGTTTATATTACTCGGGTTCTTAAAGTTCCCTATAAGGGCAAGCCCCTATAGTTAATTACATCTTAAATGACGGGAATCACCTAAGAAAACTCTCGATAATAATCAATAATTCTGCTCTCAAGAATTTCAAAGTTTAAGTTTTCAAAGGATTGAGTTTTGGAATTTCAATAGGGAATGGATCAAGTTTGGAACATTTTATTTTGGGAATTCAAAGGAAGAAAAGTAGGAGAGATTATGGATTCGAAGCGGACTTTGGTAATCTCCCGATTATCCTATTGTTTGGCTTGGATTTAGGAAAGTCCTAATGTTTATTTAATGTTTTAATCTTGCCAATTTTAATTAATTAGGGCTTATATTTATATGATAGAATCATACAAATTGCCTGGAAGATGAGAGGGTTCATGTCGTATCGGACGACTACCTCGGAATCCTAAGACCGGTTAGGGCTTAATTTGCAATGCAAATGCCTAACGAAGAGTTGAGGATTTATGTTGCACTAGGCAAACTACCTCGAAGTCCTATGGCTTTGTTATTTAATTCTAAGAAAGTTTTGTCGAAGTAGGTTCAAGTTTTGTCGACGACGATGGCCGTGTCGCCCACCATGCTCCGAGCTCCTTGTCGTTGCGGAGGTTTAGTTTTAGAAATCATAAATCAAGAGATGAGAGAAGTGTTCGGTTTGAGAAGTCTTAATTTCCAAGTGTTCTTTATGTTTTAATTAAAACGGATCTTAAAGTTGATTAAACGAACCGATTAAGATCCCACGGTTCCGTCATCCCGCACCGTTATTTTCATCGAATTCACTTAGTCCGTATGAATTTGCTAAACTCAACTAAATGAGTTCCGCACTTTCATTTAGACCGTGGGAAATCCCGTTAGCAACACGTGGGTTACATCATCCGAGGTATTCCCGATCATCCAACAAGACGTTTTAATTTAGTTGTAATTGTAGTTTTGTGTTCTGTTTGTGATTAAATTTTGAGTTGTCTTATATTTTGAAATGTTGTGGAGGTGAATTTTATCTTGTAGTGTCTTTTAATTTAGTTATGGGTTTCGCTTTGGTTTCTCGTCCTAAAGGTGTGGGTTTTCATGCAACTGTTGTTTATCATGCAAGAAAAATAAATACGATGCAATTAAATAAATTACAATAAAATAAATTGCAATAAAATAAAAGCGTACCTGGAGGGTCTTCCCGACATTCCAAGCTGCACTTAAAATACAGTTAGAATATTTAAGCAAGTTCCTAGGTAAAGCTAAGGGAAAGGTTTATGGTTTTCTACCAAGTTCCTAATCCTATAGCTAGTCATTTCCTATGACGTCTAGGTTCTTTGTGTTTTTTAGTTTGAAGACGATTTTCTTCATCAAAGAACAATTAAGTTCAATTGTTCTTCAGAATATCCTATCATATTGAGGAAGTGCTTAAGAAGAATCTTAAACATCTTTTCAATATTTCTAGGATTGTTTTAAGTCCAAATGAATTTAATTGTGTAAATGAATCGATCGTCCGAGGTTTTCAAGTTTTTGTTAACTCGTTCGATGAACTAGGACATTCGAATGTCCTATAAGTGAAGTAACATTTCATTTTAATGTTCTATTTAGGAGTTATGATAACTAAAGCTCCTAAAGGCAAAATGATATTTAATGATTTGTGATTCAAATTTAAGTTCAAATTAATGATTTAAGTTTGGAATAATGTTCAAGTTATTTTAGATTTATTTCTTCATGTCTTAAGTGAGGTTATTTAATTTAACTTAATTTAATTTAATTTAATTTATTTTAATTTAATTTATTTAATTTAATTTGATTTGATTTAATTTAATTCAATTTAATTTATTTGATTTAATTTCTTAATTTAATTTAATTTAATTTTTATTTAATTTAATTTAATTTTAATTTAATTTAATTTAATTTAATTTAATTTAATTTAATTTAATTTAATTTAATTTTATTTATTTATTTAATTTAATGTATTTAATTCATTTAATTTAATTTAATTTGTTTATTTAATTTAATTTAATTTTAATTTAATTTAATTCAACTTTTAATCTTAATTTAATTTAATTGAAAATTTTTTGAAAGAGTTTAATGATTTAATTTTTATTTAATGATTAAGTCTTTTAATATTTTAAATTTGAGTTATCATTTTAATTAAGAGTTGAGTATTAATGAGATGATTAATTTAGGGATTTTTTAAATTAAAGAATAAATCTCTTCCTAATAATATCCCTATTTTAATAATTCCAAATTTATTATTCTTCCAAATTCAATTAATTATTTAATTAAAGTTTAATCATTTTAAATTGCTTAATGGGTTTCTACCCTTTAATTATTAAATTTCAATCATCCAAATCAGATTAGGATCAAATATTTTACTTGTTAATTTTTTTATTAAACCTAAAGTCTTAATTAAGGATTAAAATTTTAATTACCATTTTGCCCTTTAAGCCTAATAATTTCATAACTCACTAAATTGAACTCAAATGAACTTGAAATTTTTATGTGACTTCACTCATATGTCAATAAAGACATGAGAGGAGAAAATGTGATTTTTCTGTATTTAATTTATTTATATAATTATTTTTTGTAGAAAAGAGAAATTTCCAAGGAAAATTCAATAATATGACCAAGGGAAAGTTTCTGTCCTTAAGAAAATTAGGGGACATTCCTAATGACCAGAGGACCACTTGGACCAAATTTTGTAATTTTTTGAATTATATTTTATTTATTAGAATTATTTTAAGTTCTGGAGTATTAATTAATTTAAAAATAAAATAAATGTTGAAAAATAAATTTTATAATTTTTAAAATTCTCTCTGATATCAAGAATTCCAGAGAACTAAACTTTGCAATTTTCTGATTTTTCTTTGATTTATTATAATTATTTTGGTGAAAATGCTAGAAAATATATTTTTTAATTTTAAAATTACCCTAGAGCTTTAAAAATTAATATCTCACTAAATAGACCTAGGAAAAATATGGGACTTGTTCCTAAGTGATTAAAATTCAAAATATGATATTTTGGTGAATTTTATTATTTTTGTGATTTTTATTATTTTTTAATTATTAAAAATATTAAAATAATATTAAAAATCAACTTTTTTAGAAAATTGAAATTTTAATTTTCTTAAACTCCCCTGATATCAGAGAGACTCCAAAACCAATTTGGTGAATTTTTGAAAGATATTTTGAAAGTTATGAATTTTTAAAGTTTAAAATGACTAAGTGACCTAATTAACCCAATTAGTGGGGCTAACCAAGTCCAATTGACCTCAAATTTTTATGATGGGTTCCTCTGACCCTAAAGGTCAGTGGAGAATTGATTTCAAGTCAATTTGATCTATGGTTAACTCTAATTAATTAGAAACCTATTTTGGGTGTTTAAGCCAATTAGGGTTGATCTAAGTGAATTAGCTCAAATCCTATTTTTCCTAGGGTCCTCTGGTCATAGGGAATATCACCAAATTTTCCTAGAATTTATTTCAAAACATGCTAATTTTTGAAATTAAAATACTTAAAACAGCAACATGCATTTGAAAAATCAATAACTTTTCACAGAGATGGCCTCTGACCTTGGAAAATTCAGGGAATGTCCCTAAGTTCGGAGGCTTCAAAAGCCCTATAGTCTCATGCCATGGTGAATTGTATACATGCATGGAGAATTAAAACAATGCAGGGAGTAAATAATTAATTAAAAATAAAATACTGGACAAAATTAATTAATTTCTTTTCCACATTATTTTCCTCTCGTTCACTCGAGCAAGGGGGTATTTTTATTTTATTTTTGTGATTTTTCTACACAAAGATATGGATTTTTAAAGTTCTCGGGAATTAAATAAATAGAAAATATTCCTATTTATCTACTTAAGTGACGCGGCGCCGCCGCATCCTCGGCATCTCCGAACTCACACGCGTCGCGCTCCCATTCGACGCCGCCATCCGAGTCGCGCACCGGGCCCCGCGGTTCTCGTACTCGTCTCCCGGTCCGACGCCATCTGAGCCGTCCGTCCGCGCGTGTATTAAATGGACGGCATCCGTTCATCGTCCATGACTGGTATGATCCCGTGACCGTCCACACTCTAACCCTAAGAACTCACTCGATTCTCAATGGATTTTCGTGTTCTTATGCTCTATGGATTCGTCTTGAAGAGACGAACACATCCATACGGTAAACATGCATCGAAATTAAGGCATTTGAAATGGAGAATCTCCGTAAGCTCGGGATGAAGAATTAGCTCATACCTTTGCTCAGAGAAGTGAAGCTTCGATCTGAGAGTTGTTGCACCTTCGATTGGATCCCGGCAAGCTCCAGATGAAGTCTCCTGGTCTGGTGAATTGTCTAGGTTGAACTTCGACCACAGCTGATCACAAAGCTTGGAGTCTGGAGCAACTGGGTGGCCTGGAGATGGGGCTTTTGTCGGTGAACACCTTCCCTCGTCCAGTGAAGGTGTAGGACCAATCAATTTGGGGATTGGTTCACCGTGGGGAAGTGTCCCGGTTTTGGGCTTGGATTTCAACTCCGAAATCGAGCTCACGAGAGAAGAAATGGCAGGGGGATCTCACTTGGGATCAAGTGCTCTGTGTATGAGGAGGGGTCCGGAACAATTTTGGCGTAGTTTTGGCAAGGTTTGTGCAACTCTCCTCTCATGGCCGTGAGGGGGTGGTGTTTAAATAGGCATGGCTGGAGGGTCTCCCGTGGGAGTTAGGGCTTGGGATCAGCCTGCTCTGGTGAGGAGAAGAACAGCCATGGTGACCACTAGGCATGGGGCGCCTCAGCAAGGGAGAATTCCAAAGTCTGGCTCCTCCCAAGGTTTCGGCCATGGTGTTTTCCGGCGGCTCGGTGGTCGGCCGGCTGAGCACCGGTCACCATCTTGTTCGAGTGGGTCGTGGCAGGGGTTTGGTGCATTCAATCGAGGTTCGACATGTGTAAAGTGGTTGAATCAAAGTAGAAAGGGGAAGGGGCTATTTTAGCTTATTTTGGTCAACCCATGCAAATGGGTTGGGTGCACCTCCCCAAGACCCGGTTTTGGGCCGAGGAGGTCGGGTGGGTCAATCTCCCATGTGTGGTGGAGTCTCCATCAAGTATTAGGTGGCAAAGCATGGTTTAGAGTGTGACATGCTTAAGGTAAAAAAAGGCTTAAGAAGGATTAGGAAAGGGGGTCCTCCTTTTTCCATTAATGGCTTGATCACATGTCAAACTCTCCATGGCTTCATGTGGCTTGTCCATGGCTTGCATGGCTTGTCTTTGGCTTAGTGGAAAAGTTTAGTCAATTTCATAAAAATGGGTTTTAAGAATTTTTGGTAATTTGGTGTAAAATTTGGATGGTTTGTCATATGGCTTTGTTTAGAAAGATTTGATTGCTGATTTAGGACTTAGGAATGATTTTAATTAAGTGAGGATGAGATGAGATTGTAATGTGGGCTTTAGGATGGGCTTGGGCTTTTGAGTTTGGTTTGGAATGGGCTTTTGAATGTCCTTTAGAAGTGGGCTTTTAGATGAAAATTTTGCCAAGGGTCATGCCAAATAAATGTTGGGTTTAGTTTAAGGATGTGTCATGAGTGATTTGAGACAAGTTTGAGGTGGTTTGGGTTTGATTTGGGTTGAATTTGGGTTTCTTTGGTAAATGGGCCAATGTAGGTCAAATTGGGCTAATTTGGGTCAATGTTGGGCTAGGGTTGAAATTGATGTAAAATTAATGTTGGGAAATGTTTATGGGAGTGTTTCAAAGAGGTTTCAACTTTGGTTGGGTTTTGGTTTTGGGATTTGGGTTCATTTGGGCTAGGTTTGGGTTTGGGTCAAAAATGGGCCTTCTAGCTTTGGGTTAAATTTGAGTGGGGTTTGGATCAAAGTTTTGGGCAAATCATGTTAGTGTTTTGTTTATGGGGATGTCAAGGGAGGTTTAGAAAAGATTTGGGGTTAATTGGAGTTGAAATGGGTGAGTTTGGGTTAGGTTTGGGTCATAGGTTCAAATTGGGCTTTAAGGTCAAAAGTGAAATTGGATCCCAATGCCAATCAAATTGGGCTTGTATTTGGTCTAGATTGGTGTTGGGGATGTTGAATTGAAGTTTAGAATTGAATTGGACCAAAATTGGGGTCAATTGGGTAGATTTGGTTTGACATCGGGTTTACTTTGGGTTAAAATGGGTCAAATTGGGGGTTTTGATAAAAGTGGGGTAAATTGACAAAATTGGCCCATGGTGTAGTTGAACAAAATGAAATTGGGAATATTTGGGAATTTCTGGAATTTTCTGGGAATTTTCTGAATTTTTGGATTTTTGGGTCAAAAGGGGTATTTTGGGTATTTGGAAGGTATTGGGGGGTATTGTTGGAATTTTTGGCATTTTGGGCATGGATGACCAATTTGAGTGATGTAGAAATGTTTGAGATTGATTTTGGAGAAATTTGGGTGATTTGGAAATTTTTGAGAAATTTGGGTAGTTTGGCGGGTGTTGGGTCCCGGGGGGTCAAAAATTGAAAATTTGGAAAATTGAAGATTGGGTGGATGTAAGTGAAATGAAATCATTTTTTGTTGAGCCATGAAGCCATATCAAGCCCACATGAGCCATGAAGGGACTCATTTGAGGCATTCACCATGTTGTTCCTAACCCTCTTAGCCAAGGGCTTAGGGGTTAAGGACCATCCATGTGAATCACCTACATGAGTCAGGAGGTCAAGTTAGGTATAGGTGTGGTTTAGGAGGTGTGTGAAAGTGTAGTGCATGGGTGTAGTGTATGTGTAAGTCAGCCCTTTACTGCACCGTGCCACCTGTAGGCGGTCCTAAGGCCAAAGAATCCTATAGGAACTCATCCTTTAAACTTCCACATTTGATTTCAACCTCTAGGTGATTAGGGGTCTATAGTCAAGTTTGTGGAGTTTGCAGGGAGTTTAGAAGTGGTTTGAATTTCTAAAAGGTGGGTCCCAATTCTAGTCCTCTAAGATAGTCAAAGGAAAAGCCTAAGGCTAGATCCTAAGTACTAAGGAGAAGAAGAGAAGACCTCATCAAAAATGAGGTCAACAACGGAATGATACAGCGGGCCCCCGGAGCGCTGAGTTGGATGGTGGCGCCGAATCAGAGCGCGCCGCGTGGTCGTTCGAAGATGTCGAGGATAACAAGGCGTCGCGTGGATAAGTAGGAAATTAGGTTATTTTCCTATTTATTTAATTCCCTAAACTTCAAAAATGCATAACTTTGTGTAGGAAAATCAGAAAAATAAAATAAAAATACCCTCTTGCTCAGTGAATAGAGGAGAATAATATAGAAAAGAAATCATTTAATTTCATCAAGTATTTGATTTTTAATAATTTATTTACTCTCTGCACATTTTCAATTCTCCATGCATGTATACAATTCACCATGGCATGAGACCATAGGGCTTTTGAAGCCTCTGAATTTGGGAACATTCCCTGAATTTTCCAAAGTTAGAGGCTATCCCTGTGAAGAGTTATTGATTTTTCAACTCTAGGTTGCTAGTTTGAGTATTTTAATTCCAATAATTAGCATATTGTGAAATAAATTCTGGAAAAATTTGGTGATATTTATTATGACTAGAGGACCCTAGGAAAAATAGGTTTTGAGTTAACTCACTTAGAATAACCCTAATTGGCTTAAACACCCAAAATGGAGTTTTAATTAATTAGAGCTAATCATACATCAAATTGACTTGAAATCAATGCTCCACTGACCTTTAGGATTAGAGGAACCCACTATAAAAGTTTGAAGTCAATTGGACTTGGTTAGCCTTATCAAATGGGTTGATTAAGCCACTTAGCCAAAATTAAACTTAAAAAATTCATAACTTTCAAAATACTTTTCAAAAATTCACCAAATTGGTTTTGGAGCCTCTCTGATATCAGGGGAATTTAAAAAAATTAAAATTGTAATTTTCTAAAAAAGTTGATTTTTTGCATTATTTTAATATTTTTAATAATTAAAAAATAATAAAAATCACAAAAATAATAAAATTCTCCAAAATGTCACATTTTGAATTTTAATCACTTAGGAACAAACCCCATATTTTTCTTAAGTCTATATGATGAGATATCAAATTTTAAAGCCCTAGGGTAATTTTAAAAATAAAAAAAATGTATTTTCTAGCATTTCCACTAAAACAATTATAATAAATCAAAGAAAAATTAGAAAATTATAAAATTGGTTCTCGGATTTCTTTGATATCAGAGAGATTTTTGAAAAATAAAAAATCCATTTTTCAACTTTAATTTTATTTTAAAATTAATTAATACTCCAAAACTCAAAATAATTATAATAAAAAGAATGTAACTAACAAAATCACCAAAATTGGTCCAAGTGGTCCTCTGGTCATTAGGAATGTCCCATAATTTTCTTAAGGACAAAAACTTCCCCTTGGTCATATTATTAAATTTTCCTTGGAAATCCCTATTTTCCACCAAAAATAATTACATAAATAAATTAAATATAGAAAAATCACATTTTCTCCTCTAATGTCTTTATTTACATATGAGTGAAGTCACATAAAAATTTCAAATTCATTTAAGCTCAATTTAGTGAGTTATGAAATTATTAAGCTTGAAGGGCAAAATGGTAATTAAAATTTTAACCCTTAATTAAAACTTTAGGCTTAATAAAATGAAAAAGTAAAATATTTGATCTTAATCTAATTTGGATGATTGAAATTTAAAATAATTAAAGGGTAGAAACCTACTAAACTTTTTAAGAATAATTAAAATGAACCTTAATCAAATAATTAATTAAATTTGGAAGAATAATAAATTTGGAATTATTAAAATAGGGATGTCATTAGGAAGAGATTCATTCTTTAATTTAAGAATCCCTAAATTAATCATCTCAATGATATTTAATTCCTAATTAAAATGATAATCCAAATTTAAAATTTAAAATGCTAAAAGACTTAATCATTAAATTAAATAAATTTAAATTATATAAATTAAATCCTTTTAAAATTTTAATTAAATTAATACTTTAACAATTAAAATTAAATCATCTTTAAAACACAAAAAATAAAATATTAAATTAAAATTAAAAATAAAATTAAATAAAATTAAATAAAATGAAATTAAAACATATTAAATTAAATCGAATTAAGTCAAATTGAATTAAATAAAATTAAATTAAATTAAATTAAATTAAATTAAATTAAATCAAATTAAATTAAATCAAATTAAATTAAATTAAATTAAATCATATTATATTAAATTAACTTAAATTAAATTAAATTAAATTAAACCACATTAAATTAAATTAAATTAAATTAAAGCATGTTAAATTAAATTAAATTAAATAAAAAAAATTAAATTAAATTAAAATAAAATTTAAATTAAATTAAAATTAAATTAATTAAATTAAAATTGAAACTAAACCAAATTAAATTAAATTAAAGTTAAATTAAATTGAACTAAATTAAATTAAATTAAATTAAATATAACATCACCTAAGACATACATAAATCAAAATAAACCTAAAACAACTTGAACACTATTCCAAACTTAAGCCCATTAAATGAAATTAAGTTAAATCATAAATCATTTGAACATCCATTTGCCCTCGAAAGATAACTCCTAAATGGAGTGTTAAGTGAAGTGTTACTTCATTCATAAGATATTCAAATGTCCCAGTTCACTGAGCAAGATAATAAACTTGAACTCCCGGACGATTAATTCATTTGTATAATTAAATTCTCTTGGACTTAAAATAATCCTAGAAATATTGAAAAGATGTTTAAGACTCGTCTTAAGCACTTCCTCGATATGATAGGATATTTATAAGAACAATGGAACTTAATTGTTCTTTGATGAAGAAAATCGTCCTCAAACCCAAAATACAAGAACTTAGACGTCATAGGAGGTGATTAGCTATAGGATTAGGAACTTGGTAGAAAACCATAACCCTTCCTTAGCTTTACCTAGGAATTTGCTTTAAATGCTTAAATATTCTAATTGTGTTTTAAGTGCAGCTTGGGATGACGGGAAGACCCTCCAGGTACGCTTTTATTTTATTGTAATTTACCTTATTGCAATTTATTTAATCGCATCGCACTTAGTTTTCTTGCATGATAAACAACTGTTGCATGAAAACCCACACCTTTAGGATAGAAACTAAAAGCAAAACTAAATTAAAAGTCATTACAAGATAAAATTCACCGCCACAACATTTCGAAATATAAAACAACTCAAAATTTAATCACAAACAAAACAACAAAACTACAACTACAACTAAATTAAAACGTCTTGTTGGATGATCGGGAATACCTCGGATGATGTAACCTACGTGTTACAAACGAGATTTCCCACGGTCTAAATGAAAGTGTGGAACTCATTCAGTTGAGTTTAGCAAATTCATCTGGACTAAGTGAATCCGATAAAAATAACGATGCCGGAAGGATGGAACCGTGGGATCTTAACCGGTGTTGTTATAATCAACTTTAAGATTTGTTTTAATTAAAACATAAAAAACACTTGGAAATTAAGACTTTCTCTAAACCGTAACACTTCTCTCATCTCCTGATTTATGATTTCTAAAACTAAACCTCTGCAACAACGAGGAGCTCGGAGCATGGTGGGCAGCACGGCCATCGTCATCAGCAAAACCTGAGTCTACTTCAACAAAACTTTCTTAGAATTAAATAACAAAGCCATAGGATTTCGAGGTAGTTTGCCTAATGCAACATAAATCCTCAACTCTTCGTTAGGCATTTGCATGATCATATCATGTAAATTAAGCCCTAACCGGTCTTAGGACTCCGAGGTAGTCATCCGATACGACATAAACCCTCACATCTTAGAGGCTATTTGTATGATTTTATCATACGAATATAAGTCCTAATTAATTAAAATTGGCAAGATCAAAACATTAAATAAATATTAGGACTTTCCTAAGTTCAAGCTAAACAGTAGGATAGTCGGGAAATTACCGAAGTTCGCTTCGAATCCGTGATTTCTCCTACCTTTCTTCCTTTGAATTCCCAAAATAAAATGTTCTAAATTTGATCCATTCCCTATTGAAATTCCAAAATTCAATCCCTCGAAAACTTAAACTTTGAAATTCTTGAGAGCGGAACTACCGATTATTATCGAGAGTTTTCTTAGGTGATTCCCGTCACTTAAGATGTAATTAACTATAGAGGCTTGTCCTTATAGGGAATTTTAAGAACCCGTGTAATATAAACTCGTTTAATGTTTTCATATTAAACGGGGAATTTGTCGGCTTATAAAATTGGTTCGCGGACCAAACGGATGTCACAAATCTCCTAGTTTATTTAATCGAGCCCCATCATCGAGCGAGTGTGTCTATTCTTCGGGATAGATACACGGTTTGTGGTGCGGTGCTTGTTTATATAAACTATTCGGAATGTGAGATCAGTTTGATTTCATATCTTAAAATCTTCAAATTTAAAAAATTATTTTTCAAAATCAAATACTACTTATCAAATTATTTATTTAAATTAAATTAAAAATTCGCCGACAATTTCTGTTAGGCGACCCCTTTTCAAAATACAACACTTAACCCTAAAATATGCCGACACACCTTGGTATGCTGATATTGTTAATTATATAGTTAGCAATATTTTGCCTTATGAATTAGATAACAAATTTTTTAAGAAATTTAAATATGATGCTAAATCTTATATTTGGGAAGATCCTCATTTATTTAAAATTAGAAAATATTCTATGATTCGAAGATATGTATCTTATGAGGAAACTTTTGTTATTATTCAAAAATGTCATGATTCCGATTTTGGAGGACACTTTGGCATAGATAAAACTGCATTTAAAATTTTAAATTCTAGATTTTATTGGCCTACCTTATTTAAAGATGTGAGACATTATGTGAAAACATGTGATCGATATCAAAGGATGGGAAATATATCTAGGAAGAATGAAATACCTTTAAAATATATATTGGAAGTTGAAATTTTTGATATATGGGGTTTAGACTTTATGAGACCATTTGTTCCATCATCTGGAAAAAATTATATTTTATTAGCAGTTGATTATGTTTCAAAGTGGATTGAAGTTGTTGCTTTACCAAACTGTGATTCCAAAAGTGTTTCTAAATTCTTAAAGAAAATAATATTTTCAAGATTTGGAATGCCTAAGGTAATTATCACTGATGGTGGAAGTCATTTCAGGAATATAAGAATTTAATCATTACTACAAAAATTTGGAATCAAACATAGAATTGCAATCGCTTATCACCCACAAACAAGTGGAATGGTCGAAGTATCAAACGAGAGAAATTAAAAGAATTTTAGAGAAGACTGTTAATCCTAAAAGAACTGATTGGGTTGATAGACTTGATTCTGCATTATGGGCTTATAGAACAGCTTATAATACACTAATCGGAATGTCAC
This sequence comes from Papilionanthe hookeriana x Papilionanthe teres, assembly GCA_022702705.1. Lineage (NCBI taxonomy): Eukaryota > Viridiplantae > Streptophyta > Magnoliopsida > Asparagales > Orchidaceae > Papilionanthe > Papilionanthe hookeriana x Papilionanthe teres. Next base: position 105,267,781 of record CM040427.1, read on the forward strand.
CTTACCGGTTAATTTATGGTAAACATTGTCACTTACCTATAGAACTTGAACATAAAGCTTATTGGGCGATAAAGGAGTTTAATTTTAATTTGAATAAAGCAGGAGAAAAGCGATTATTGCAATTGAATGAGATGGAAGAAATAAGAAATGAATCATATGAAAATGCAAGGATTTAAAAAGAGAAAATGAAGATGTTGCATGATAAGAAAATTTCAGGAAAAATTTTTGAGCCTGGATAAGAAGTATTACTGTTTAACTCTCGTTTAAAAATTTTTCCTGGAAAATTAAGATCTAAATGGATTGGACCCTATATAGTTGAGATAGTATACCATTATGGAGCTGTGGATATTAAAGACCACAAAACAGGGAAAATTTTTAAAGTAAATGGATTAAGATTGAAGCCTTATTTGGGAGATATTAAAATGATTTATAAAGAGGCTTATGAATTGAGTCAACCTGATTAAAGATTTACTTAAGTCGAGCTGACGACGTTAAACCAAGCGCTTTGTGGGAGGCAACCCATAATTATCTTTTGTTATGAGTGTTTTTATGTTTTAATGTAAGGTTATGCCTCGATCTTGACTAATTTTATATTACTTTAAATTTTTTGATGCTCATAAGTCTTTATTGACTTAGGCTGAAGATTATTTTGAAGTATTTAAGATTTAGAAATTGGATCACTCTATTCTAAATATGAGTAAAAAGGAGATCAAGTTAACCTTTATTATGATTGTTTACAATGTGAGTTATTGAGTCTAGATTACTCTTACCAGTTTAATTTACCTATCTTGGAGAACGAAATTTTGAAATATGACGATTAGGCGAAACGGAGTTGAACATAGTTCCGGCGCCTAGGCGCCAAGATTCGGCACCTAAGCGTCAGAGTCAAACTATTTATCAATAGGTCCGGCGCCTAGGCGCCAGATTCGGTGCCTAAGCGCCACGGTTACTGGGTCGTGCAAAAACAAAAAATTTTCAGTTTTTCACAAGATTTTCACCATTAAATCAACCTATCTTCTTCCCTAACCATCAAGCAATCAAAGTTACGTTCATTACACTTCATTCTTGAGAGATTTGAGAAATTTTTGAAGAAATGGAAAGAAGAAATCATGGAGAAGAAGCTAGGGACAAGGTCTCAAAGGATCCTCAACCCTACTTCAATGGTTTCATTGCGGTAAGTTTAGAGAAAAATTCTAGTCGTTTGGATAAGTTTGAAGCAGAGTTTAAAAGCATTGGAGATCGCCTTCATGAGATGTTTCATCAAATTGAACATCTGGAATGGCAGATGAAACTTTAATTTGATCATTTTGCGGCTTATCAAGATGCTCAAGTTGAAATGTATGCGAAGAACAAGTGGATTGACGAAAAGACGGCTACTGATTTCCCAAGAATGTTGGTGTTCTTTCCAAGTGGAATACACAATTTCCCTTGTGAAGATTAGAATATTCTGGTAATGAGATAGTTATTATCTGGTTTGTTGTGTCATTGTATTGATTTAGTGAATCGATTGTGTTTGTTTGTGTATTTGCTTTCATGTTCAATGTGTGTTGTTTTTGCTTAGAAATTGTTGCGTTTGAGTGTGTATTAGGAACTTGAATCAAGTATAATACTTATCTGGAATGTATTGAGCCAATATTGAACATTATAAATGGAATTTAGTAAGTTTGATTTAAACTTTATGTTTGATTGGTGGAATAAATATTTAATTTTTAAAATTTTTGAAAAATGTTGTGGAAGTTAGAAACTGAAGCCCTACTCTACTGTGAGTAATTGGAAGTTGAATTTATGAATTTTGGTGGAAAATTAAATTTAAAAATAATTTTTTGTGAAAGGCGAGTCTGGCGTCTAGGCGTCAGAATTCGGCGCCTAAGCGCCGGTTCGGCCTGTACCCGAAAATTTCCTTAAATACCCCCAAAAGCCATTATCAACGCCTAAGCTTCATCTTCTTCCCCATTTTCACGAAAATAAACCTTTTAGATCCATTTTGACGTGAAAACATCAAGGATTTGAGCGCGAAACCACTCGATTTCTTCGTCTCAAGGTCAGATCTACACTTTAAACCATTTATTTTCGATTTTCACGACAGATTTCCCTAGGTTTTGCTAAGAACCAAAATTTTAAAAAAATTTTGATTTTTAGTGATTTCTTTGGATTTTTATACTTATTTTAAGTTTTATAAACTTAAAAAGAGTTTAAAGTTTTTATTTCTAAATTTGTTCTTGTTTTCTTTCATGTTTAGATGGCTCCGAAATCTAAACGCGGGAAGGCACGAGATAACATTGATAACAGCAAATTTTCTACTTCGGCTGCGCATTTTCGATTCCACGAATTTGCGACGTCTAGGAAGTTCATTTCAGAATGAAGTTTCTATCATCCGGGAGAAATGATTGAAAACACTATCGTTGCGCACAATTGACAACGATTCTGTTATTTCACTGATGTTGCTGTTATCCCTATAGTTCGAGAGTTTTATGCAAATTTTCTGGATGCCGAATATTATGAAGTTTTTGTCAGAGGTATCGGAGTAGGATTTAATCCTGAAAGAATCAATATATTTTATGGCCTGCCACCGACTATTGAATGCCACTATTCTAGATTATCACCATCTGAGGGAGATTTGGATATGATCATTGCTTATTTTACTGACGGTACTGGATCTTGGAAGATTAGGAACGGAAAAAGGGTAAACTTCAAATCCTCCAAATTAAATGGTATTTCTAAAGCATGGCACTATTTTATTTCTGTAAGATTGTTACCTTCCAACCACCTGAGTAAAGTGACTAGAGATTGAGCGATCTTAAACTACTTCATTCAGGAAAGGAAGCCTATTGATGTTGGCAGTATTATTTATGATTTTGTGGATTCTACTGCGAGATCCAGCACTTCTGTTGGACTGGGCTTCCCATCTCTGATTTATTCATTATGTATTAGCAATGGAGTCACTGCAGATATTTCAGAGGAAAGGTTGAAGACTACTAAGCCGATTGGTCAGGAGAGCATTAGCATTTATGATCTTCTTCAAGGGAAGAAATCGACTGCTCCTTCTTCTTCTGTACCTACTCCAGGTAGACCTTCTACTTCTCGACCCTCCACTTCTGCTGAGCTACCATCGAGTTTCTGGGAATCAATGCATGATCAGTTTATAGAGCAGCAGCAGAAGTTATTTCAAACTCACTGCAGGATTGATACTATTGATAGGAAACTTGATCATTTATCTGATTATACCTAAAGGAAGAGTAGCTATGATGCTGAGTATAATGAAGCCCTAGTCAGATTTCTGAAGGGTGAACATGATATTAGTTTCCCTACTTTTCCTAGTTTTACACCATTTGATGATCCTAAGGATGTAGAATTTTCCTTTGGTGAAGATGATGATGATGAGGCTACAGCCAGTGACTAGTAGTTTATAGATCTCTATATTGTGCTACTTTGTTTGATTGTTTTGTTTGGTTTTTTTGTTTAGTTTGATGTATGTTGATTTGTTTAACTATCTGTGTGGATTGATTAGTGTTAAGATTTTGTTGTTAGAATATTCTTAGTATATTGTGTTGAGACTGAGATTAGAGTTAATTTATGATATGTTTGTTTTAGTCAATTGTTTAGTAATTAGTAATTTTGCTCTGCTTTTATTTTGTTTCAAATTTAGTATAATCATAAAAATTAGCCTGCTAACTTTTTATACCTGCTTCAATTTTATCTTAATTATTCATAAAAGCATGAGTAGAAGTTAATTTTTCTTTTTAGGATCGTTTTTTACATACTTATAAAAATTTCCTTATTAAAATTATGATTTTCATTCTCTCATACTTTCAAATTGTCATAGTATACCAAAACTTAAGTTTGGGGGAAGCGAAAATACATTCAAATTTAAATTTTATTTGTCCTTAAAGAGCTAATATTTTCTTAAAAATAAAAACTTTTAAACATAACTTAAGGAATGAAGAATTTATTTGAGATCACTTTTATTTTTGAAATTATAAACAATTTAGTGAAATTAACCAAAATTTTAATAACTTTGATTGATTTTAAGAATAGAATTATTTAACTTAAACAAGAATAAGATTAAGAAATTTTTCTATTCATGATAGAAATAATAGAATTTTTAAAATATTAAGTAATAAAAAATTATCACTTGAAAAAGAAAAATTGAAAAACTTTTTGAATTCTTATTCATGTTATAATAATTAAGTGGAAATGTATAAGTTTTGAAAATATAAGTTAAGGATAGTGAAGTTCAAAACCATTAACAGGCTATCCAGATATAGTAATCCTCTCTATATATAAAAAAAAGAAAAAGAAAAAAAAAAAAAAAAGAAAAGAAGAAGAAAAGAAAAAGAAAAAAAGAAGAGAGGAGAAGCTTGAGGAAATGCCTAATCAAAAAATTGGCTTCACTTGAATTATCTTATTGGAAGAAAACTAGTTACATATTTTACTTAATTTTTATGCATGAATATTTATTTAGGAAAGATTTTTCAAGAAGATCTTTTTCTTGTAAATAATCTATGAGATCTTAATGTAATAGACTTTTATTATTTTCAAAATGGATGAAAAGTTTGAAATCTTATGATTTGGTAGTTTAATATTCTCTAAATTCTTAAAATTAAACCTAGTTAGTGAAATTGGGTTAATAATTTACTAAAAACTTTATAAAATCAACAATTATAAGGAATCTTAAATATTTATCTTTTATTCCAAAGGTTATACATTTTATATAGTAGAAAGAGTTACTTGAGGACAAGTAAATTTAAGTTTGGGGGATTTTGATCCATAAAAAAATAACGATTTTTTACGCCTTGATTCTTATCAATTTCTAAGGATATTATGCTTTAATGAAATATATTTTTGTATTTTGGGATGTAGGTGATGTAAAAAGGTCCATAAAAGGAAAAAGGAGCAAAAATGAGCAAAAATGGAGCAAAATACAAAAATTATAAAAAATATGGCTTGGCGCCTAAGCGCCAGACTCGATATAGAACTGTCAAGTTTTTGACAAAGTTTGAACGGTTATTTTGACGGAGTGAGCTGTTATTGGACATTCTAGAAGACTGACAGTTGTTCCTTGATAATAGGACATGTGATACATTGCATTTGGACGCTCCAAAATAGTTTTAATCGCGAAGAGGTGTGAGCCAAAGTGAAGAAGTGAGAAGAACTGGACGCGGTGTCCGGCGCCTAGGCGCCAGATTCCGGCGCCTAGGCACCAGACAGACCTTCAAGAAGATTCATTAAATGTGGACATGTTTTGAAGAGGTGCCTCAAGGCAACCCTTGAAGCCTATAAATAGGAGTCCATTTCTTCAGAAAAACGTGCCCCCATTGTAACCCCTTTCTCTTATCCACTTTAGGATCTCTCATCCTTAGAGAGAGAAATAGAGAGAGAAATTTAGGGCCACTTTTATTTTAGTTTAGTGAGTTTATTTTCAAGTTGTTGCATCTGGAGTTCATTACACTGTGGAGTCAGTAGGAATCGGAAGATCTGTAGAAGGAATATTTGAGATAAGTATTTTATTTTTGATTCAAAGTTTATTTATTATGTTTTACTGTTTATATTCAATGTGTTCTGAGTAATTAGTTTACTTTCTTCCTTCAATTATGAAGAGATAAAAAAGATAATATAAGATTCGATGGAGAATTGAAATTAAAAATATTTTCAAAACATTGTGATGATATTAATACCTGATCTTACTTTACTTTTTAAATTGGCCATTTAAATTGTTAGAACCTGTTGAAGAGTTTTGAGACCTAGAAGGAGAAGAACACTAAACTTGTAAATGTCACATGAATCCTTGAGTAGTCGAAGGCCATGTGCGGGCTATTCAAGGTGAAGTGCAAATAAATAGGAAGATAAGATTTAAAGGGCGTAGAATTGATAAGTTTTTAGAGTGACAGACTAACTTCTTATAATTAGATTTATAGATAAGGAAAGGGTCACTAGTAGGGCCGACCATAGCCACCCTTGGACATCTAGTAGTGTGAGTCTAGATTAACTCATTCTACTAACAATACATCCGGACCTGATCTGTAAATTAGCTAATGTTCTTTGCACCTGGATCAAAGGGTAAAGAATAGGAATGCCTCTATTTGGCACAATACCATAAATCAAATTCTCTAACGAATATTAAATTATCTTTAAAATCTTAGATTAATTGAAGGGAAGAAAGTTGTTTGTTTTATATAGTTTTCACAAAATCATTTTCTTATTATTTTTTTCTTTATCTGCATCTAGTAAATTAAAAGTAATTTATAGTTAGATTAAAATACAAAAAGATTTTTGAAATACAGTATTTAAAAATTTATTAACATATTTTTTCCCCGTGGGATCGATACTGGGATCTTTGTTTCAAAGCCCTATATTACTTGAAACGATACGTATACTTGTGTAGTACCCAAAAAGTATATAAAATAGTTTCTTTTTAAATTATATTTTGCTATATAAATATATATTTAAAAAGTATTAAACATTAACGGCCTAGCATTAAGTAGCAATCAAGTTTTATTTAATGTTATTGCCATAATTAAAATTTGGTACACGTCTATATAACAAATTATTCTAGGTCAAGTGTTTCGCGCCTTTGCCAGAAATTATATTTTCTAGTAGTAGTAACAAATCCTTGTATTTGGAAATACAAAAATCAGGTCAGCCAAGAAGGTGGTGGGTTTTAATAGGCATGGCTGGAGGGCCTCCCAGGGGGAGTTAGGGCTTTGGATCAGCTGCCTTGGTCAAGGGAAGAACAGCCATGGAGTCCAATTGAGTTGGGGCAGCTCAGCTAGTGAGTTTGAATTTTTTGAATCAAATGGGTGCTCTCGGCCATGATGTTTTCCGGCGACCGTGGTGGCTGGCCGGCCAGGCATGGGTCACTCTCAGGGTCAGTGAGGTCAGGGTTTGAATTTGGTGCAAGTAATGGAGGTTGGCCATGTGTAAAGAGCTTGGCTTTAAGTGGTATGGTGAGGGGGTCATTTTAGGTTCAATTGGATCAAGTCGTGGGTTTGGGTTGAGTGCACCACCCAAGGCTGGTTTGGGCTGAAGAGAAATTCACTTGGGTCAGCTTGATTAGTGGGGTCAAGTCTCAATCTAAGTACAATTAAGTTTAAGCATAGGTTAAGGAAAGCATGGGAATGTCTAATCAACTTTAAGGGAATCATTAAAGGGCTCCCCTCTCTTGCCATAAATGGATTGATTACAAGGCCAAGCTATCATGGCTTCATATGGCTTGTCAATAACTCCATTGTGGCTTCATTTGGCTTTGGAAAAGTCAAGTCATTTGCATGAAGAAGGATATTGGCATTTTTGATGATTTTAAGGGAGATTGTCTTGAGGCCAAGATTGGAATAATTTGATGATCAATTAGAACTTTAAGGATGATATAGATCAAAAGGGTGATGAGGGGAAATTTCATGTGGGCTTTGGAATGGGTTTTGTGCTTTAAGGATTTGGTGGAAGTGGGCTTTTAGATTTGTAAATGAACTTTTGGTTGAAAATTTGGTAAGGGGTTGGGCCAAATAAATGTTGGGTTTAGTTTGGGGATGTGTCATGAACATTTTAGAAAAGATTTGGTATCATTTAAAGTGGAATTGGATTTAATTTGGGCTTTTTTTTTGTAAAGGGGCCAAAGTGGGTCAAATTGGGCTAACTTGGGCTAAGGTTGGGCTAAGCTTAGATTTTATGTAAAATTAATGTTGAGAAATTTTTATGGGAGTGTCACAAAGAGCTTTCAACTTTGGTTGGGCTTTGATTTTGAGATTTGGGCCCATTTGGGTTTATGGTGGGTTTAGGCACAAAATGGGGATTTTGGTTTTGGGTTTGCTTTGAGTGGATTTAGGTTTAAATTTGGGGCAAATCTAGTTAGTGTTTTGTTTGTGGGGATATTGGGAAGGTTTTAGAAAAGATTTGGGGCCAATTGGAGTTGAATTGGGTTGGTTTGGGCTAAGTTTATGTCATGGGCCAAAATTGGGCTTTAAGCTTCAAATTGGAATTGGATCCAAATTTTAATCAAATTGGGCTTAGATTTGGTCTAAATTGATATTGGAGATATTTAATTGAAGTTTATAATTGAATTGGATCAAAATTGAGGTCAATTGGGTTGATTTGGTTTGACATTGGGTCCACTTGGGTTAAGAATGGGTTAAATTGAGGGTTTTGGTAAAAGTGAGTTAAATTGACAGAATTAGCTTATGGTGTAGTTGAACAAAATGAAATTGGGAATATTTGGAATTTTTTGGAAATTTCTGGGAATTTTTGGAATTTATGGATTTTTTGGTTAAAAAGGGTATTTTGGGTATTTGGAGGGTATTGGGGGGTATTTTTGGAAATTTTGGTATATTTGGCTAAGGATGATCAATTTTAGTGGAGAGAAATTTTTAGGACTGATTTTGATGAATTTTGGGTAATTTAGGTAATTTTTGTAAAGTTTGCATAGCTTCAAGAACATTTGGTAGGTTTGGTGGGTGTAGGGCCCCGGGGGTCAAAAATTGAAATTTTAAAAAAAGAAGATTGATCAAGTTTGAGTAGAATGGAATCACTTTGGTTGAGCCATGAAGCCATATCAAGCCCATAAGAGTCATGAGAGGACTCAATTGAGACATTCACTATGTTGTTCCTAACCCTCTTAGTCAAGGGCCTAGGGGTTAAGGTCCATCCATATGAATTACCTATATGAGTCAGGAAGTCAAGCTGGGTATGAATGGTTTTAGGATTTGGAATGTGTGTGAAAGTTTAATGTGTGTGCAAGTCAACCCTCACCAGACCAGGTCACCCAAGGTAGTCCTAAGGCCAAAGAGTCCTATAGGGAACTCATCCTTCAAACCTCCACATTTGATCATAACGCTCCAAGTGACTTGGGGGTTTACAATCAAACTTATGGGGTTTGCAGGGAGTTAAGAGGTGTTTAAATTTATAAATGGTGGGTGCCATCTCTAAACCTCTAGGATAGTCAAAGGGAAAACCTAAGGCTAGATCCTAAGTACTAAGGAGAGAGAAGAGAAAAGACCTCATAAAAAATAAGGTCAACAATTAGATGGGTTTTACTTCTGCAAGAATTTGATTTTCAAATTGTGGATAGAAAAGGAACTGACAACCAAATTGCTGATCATTTATCTAGAATTAAGAATGATATTATTATTGAAGAAAATATAAATGAGAAGTTTTCTGATGAACATGTTATATGTTATTCAAGAATGCCAAACACCTTGGTATGCAGATATAGTTAACTATTTAGTTAGCAATATTCTACCTTATGGATTGAATAACAAATATATTAAGAAATTTAAAAATGATGCTAAATATTATATTTGGGAAGATCCTTATTTATTTAAATTGGGAAGAGATTCTGTAATTCGAAGATGTGTACCTTATGAAGAAACTTTTGTTATTATTCAAAAATGTCATGATTCCGAATTTGGAGGACACTTTGGAGTAGATAAAACTGCATTTAAAATTTTAAATTCAGGATTTTATTGGCCTACCTTATTTAAAGATGTGAGACATTATGTTAAAACATGTGATCGATGTCAAAGGATGGGAAATATATCTAGGAAAGATGAAATGCCTTTAAACTATATATTGGAAGTTGAAATTTTTGATATATGGGATTTAGACTTTATGGGACCATTTGTACCATCATTTGGAAAGATTTATATTTTCTTAGCAGTTGATTATGTTTCAAAGTGGATTGAAGCTGTAGCTTTACCTAACTGTGATTCTAAAAGTGTTTCGAAATTTTTGAAGATGATTTTTTCAAGATTTGGAATGCCTAAGGTAATTATCACAGATGGTGGAAGTCATTTCAGAAATATAAGAATTCAATCATTACTGGAAAAATTTGGAATCAAACACAGAATTGCAATCGCTTATCACCCACAAAAAAAGTGGAATGGTCGAAGTATCAAACAGAGAAATTAAAAGAATTTTAGAGAAGACTCGTTAATCCTAAAAGAACCGATTGGGTTGATAGACTTGATTCTGCATTATGGGCTTATAGAACAGCTTATAAGACACAATCGGAATGTCACCTTACCGATTAGTTTATGGTAAACATTGTCACTTACCTGTTGAACTAGAACATAAAGCTTATTGGGCGATAAAGGAGTTTAATTTTGATTTCAATACAGCAGGAGAAAAACGATTATTACAATTAAATGAGATGGATGAAATAAGAAATGAGTAATATGAAAATGCAAAGATTTATAAAGAGAAAATGAAGATATTACATGATAAAAAGATTTCAGAAAAAATATTCGAGCCTGGACAAGAAGTATTATTATTTAATACTCGTTTAAGACTTTTTCCTGGAAAATTAAGATCTAAATGGATGGGACCATATAAAATTGAGAAAGTATACCATTATGGAGCTGTGGATATTAAAGACCCCAAAACAGGAAAAATATTTAAAGTTAACGGATTAAGATGGAAGCCTTATTTGGGAGAAATAAAAATGATTTATAAAGAGGCTTACGAGTTGAGTCTACCTGATTAAAGACATAATTAGGTCGGGCTGACGACTTTAAACCAAATGCTTTGTGGGAGGCAACCCATAGTTATTTTTGTGTGTTTTTACATTTTAATGTAAGGTTATGCCTCGGTCTTGACTAATTTTATATAAATGTAGAAAATTGGATGCTAACAAGTCTTTATTGACTTAAGCTAAAAATTATCTCGAAGTATATAAAGTTTGGACTTTGGATCACTCCATTTTGTATGTGAGTAAAAAGGAAATCAAGTTAACCTTCATTATGATTGTTTATTATTTGAGATAATTTTTATTATTAAGTATATATGGATCTTATCATTTACCTATTTTGGAGATTGAAACTTTAAAATTTGACGTTAGGCGAAACAGATTCTAACATGGTTCCGCCGCCTAGGCGCCAAAATCCTGCGCCTAAGCGCCAGAGTAGACTGTGTATCGATGGGTTCGGCGCCTAGGAGCCAGATTTGGCGCCTAAGCGCCACAGCTATTGGGTCGTGTAAAAACCGAAAATTTTTAGTTTTTCACACGATTTTCTCCTATAAACTACCCCCATCTTCGTTCCCAATCCCTAAGCAAACATAGTTACGACCTTTACACTTCATTGTTGAGGAGATAGGAGAAGATTTTGAAGAAATGAAGAGAAGAAATCATGGAGAAGAGGCTAGAGATAAGTGTTCTAAGGATCCTCAACCTTTCTTTAATGGTTTTATTGCTGTAAGTTTGGAGAAATTTTTGAGTCGCCTAGATAAGTTTTAAGCGAAATTCAAAAGTATTGGAGATCGCCTCCATGTGATGTATCATCAAATTAAACATCTGGAATGGCAGGCAAAGCTTCAATTCGATCATCTAGCGGCCTATCAAGATGCTCAAGTGGAGATGTATGCGAAGAACAAATGGATCGATGAGAAAATGGCTACGGATTTTCCAAGGGCGTTAGTGTTCTTCCCAAGTTGGCCGAGTAATCTTCATTGCGATGAGAATGGAAATTTCTAATTTGAAGATTAGATAGTAAATGTAGTTAGATCAAGACTTTATCTACTGTGTCATTGCATTGATTTAGTAAATTGAATGTATTGTTTGTGTGTTTGTTTTATTGTTCAATGTGTGTTGTATTTGCTTTGAAATTGTGTTGTTTTATTGTTTGTTAGGACTTGAATCTTATTATTATACTTATCTGTATTGTATTGAGCCAAATTGAAGATTATGAATGGAATTAGAAGAGTTTGACTTAAACTTGTGTTTAATTGATGGATTTAATGTTTATTTTTTAAAATTTTTGGAAAATATTTTGGAAGTTGGAAACTGAAGCAATACTCTCATATGAGTAATTAGAAGTTGAATTTGTAAGTTTTAGTGAAAAATAAAATTTTTAAAGTGATCTTTTTCGGTTGGCGAGTCTGGCGCCTAGGCGCCAGAATTCGGCGCCTAGGCGCTAGTTCGGCCTGCTAATAAAAAATCAGGATTTAAACCCCCAAAATCCATGGCCGACGCCTAAGCTTCATCTCCTTCCTCATTTTCGCAAAAATATACCCCCTAGATCCATCTTGAGGTCAAAACATCACGTTTTTTAGCTCGAAATCACTCGATTTCTTCATCTTAAGGTCAGATCTACCTTCTAATCCATTTATTTTTTATTTCTACCATGGATTTTCCTATTTCTGCTAAAAACCGAAATTTTGGAGAAATTTTTTTATTTTTAGAAATTCTCCATGGATTTTCTTAACTCATTTTAAGTTTCTCAAGCTTAAAAGAGTTTAGATATTTGATTTCTTAATTTATTTGTGTTTTCTTTCACGTTTATATGGCACCTAAATCTAAGCGCAGAAAAGCACGAGAAAATTTTGACAACAGCAAGTTCGCTACTGCGACAATGCACTTTCGTTATCACAAATTTGCGTCATCAAGGAAATTTATCTCGGAGCGCAATTTTTACAATCCTAGAGAGAAGATCGTGAACACGATCGTTGCACACAACTAACAGCGATTCTGTTATTTCACTGTCGTTGCTATTATTCCTGTTGTACGAGAGTTTTATGCCAACTTTATGGATGCGGAAGACTACGAAGTCTTCATTAGAGGTGTCGAAGTGGGATTCACTCCAGAACGGATCAATATTTTCTGCGGCCTACCACCTACCGTTGAGTGCTACTATTCTGGTCTATCTCCATCTGAAGGAGATCTGGAGATGATTATTGCATATCCGATCGACGATGCGGAGCTTGGAAGATCCGGAACGACAAACGGGTAAACTTTAAATCTTCTAAGCTGAATGGTATTTCAAAGGCCTGGCACTATTTTATTTCTGCTAGACTCCTTCCTTCCAACCACCTGAGTGAACTTACCAGAGATAGAGCTATCCTGAACTACTACATTCAGGAGAGGAAGCCGATAGATGTTGACAGCATTATCTATGATTCTGTGGAATTGATTGCACGATCCAGCACTCTTGTGGGATTAGGATTCCCATCCTTGATGTATTCTTTATGCATGAGCAATGGAGTTATTGCTGATATTTCAGAGGAGAGGCTTAAGACTACAAAGCCTATTGGGCAGGAGAGTGCTAGTATTATGATCGTTTTAGCGGGAAGAAATCTACTGCTCCTTCTACTTCTGTACCTACTCCAGGTAGAGCTTCTACTTCTAGACCTTCTACTTCTACTACTGAGCCACCATCTAGTTTCTGGGAATCCATGCATGATCAATTTCTGGAGCAGCAGAATGAGTTATTTCTAAGTAACTGCAGAGTAGATACTATAGACAAGAAGATTGATGATCTATCTGAATATACCCAAAGGAAGAGTGATTATGATGCTGAGTATTCGGAGTCTTTAGTTAGATTCTTGAAGGGTGAGCATGATGTTCAGTTCCCTACTTGTCCTAGATTTTCACCGTATGTTGATCCAAAGGATGTGGAATTTTCTTTTGGTGATGACGATGACGAGGCTACAGATAGTGATTAGTAGCTTGATTTACCTCTTGAGATGAGTTGATTCTGTTTTTAGTTTATTTCTTGTTTGTTAGTATTGATTAGTTTGTTTTTAATTAGTGTCGATTTGTTTAAGTAACGTTTTGTGGATTTTGTTTTTTGATGTTAAGACTGTTTTTAGAGTATCTAGTGTGATATGTGTTTAAGACTGAAATATGGATGAATATTTTTTTCATTTTCTATGATAAATGTTTATTTCTGTTTCAGCCTACTGTTTAGTATTCTTGAAATGTTAGTGATGTTGTTTTTTTTCTGTTATTGTGATTAGTATAGTCGTTTAATTTAGCTAATGATATAAAAATTGAGTCATCTTACTTTTATATATGCTTCATTATTTCAGTAATATTCATAAAAAGCATGTGTAGAAGTAAATTTTTCTTTGTATACTGTTTTTACATACTTATAAAAATTCCTTTTTAAAATTATGACTTTCTTTCTCTCATACTTTAAAATTTTTCATGATATATCAAAACTTAAGTTTGGGGGAAGGCAAAATACATGCAAATTTAAATTTTATTTGTCCTTAAGTGTTAATATTTTCCTTAAAAAAATAATATTAACATAACATAACGAATGAAAAATCTATTTAATATTACTTAAATTTTTGGAATTATAAATATTTTAGTAGACTAAACCAAAATTTGAATAACTTTGATTGATTTTAAGATTAGAATTAGTCAACTTAAAGAAGAGTAAGATTAAGAATTTTTTCTATTCATGGTATGGATAATTGAATTTTAGAAGTATTAAGAAATCAAGAATTATAACTTGAAAAAGAAAAGATTGAAAGTCTTTTTGAAATCTATTAAGTGAAAATGTATAAGTTTGAAAATATAAGTTAAGGATAGTGAAGTTCAAAACCTTTAACAGGCTATCCAGATACAGTAACCCTCACTGTGAAAAAAAAAATAAAAAAAAAAGAAGAGAGGAGAAGCTTGAGGAGATGCTTAATCAAAAATTGGCTTCACTTGAATTATCTTATAAGAAGAAAACTAATTACATATTTTACTTATTTTTTATACATGCATCTTTATTGGAAAAGATTTTCATGAAGATCTGTTGACCTCATTTTTGATGAGGTCTTCTCTTCTTCTCTTTAGTACTTAGGACCTAGCCTTAGGTTTTTCCTTTAACTGTCCTAGAGGATTAGAATTGGGACCCACCACTTAGAAATTCAAACCACTTCTTAACTCCCTGCAAACTCCACAAACTTGATTGTAGACCCCTAATCACCTAGAGGGTTGAAATCAAATGTGGAAGTTTAAAGGATGAGTTCCTATAGGACTCTTTGGCCTTAGGACCGCCTGCAGTGGCTCTGGTCCGGTGAAGGGTTGGCTTACACACACACTACACCTATGCACTACAATTTCACACACCTCTTAAAACCACACCCACACCCAACTGGACCTCCCCGACTCATGAAAGTGATTCACATGGATGGTCCTTAACCCCTAAGCCCTCGCAAGCAGGGTTAGGAACAACATAGTGGATGCCTCAAATGAGTCCCTTCATGGCTCATGTGGGCTTGATATGGCTTCATGGCTCAACCAAAATGATTTAATTCCACTTACATTTACCTAATCTTCAATTTTGCAAATTTTCAATTTCGACCCCCGGACCCTACACCCGCCTAATTCTACCCAAAACCCTCGAAACCACCCAAAATTTGCAAAATCACCTAAATTACTCAAAATTCCTCAAAATCAATCCTAAACATTCCCATATTACTCAAATTGATCATCCATACCCAAAAATACCAAAATTCCAAAAATACCTCCCAATACCCTCCAAATACCCAAAATGCCCCTCTTAGCCAAAAATCCAAAAATTCAGAAAATTCCCAGAAAATTCTAGAAAATCCCAAATATTCCCAATTTTATTTTGTTCAACTACACCATGGGCCAATTTTGTCAATTTACCCCACTTTTATCAAAACCCCCAATTTGACCCATTTTAACCCAAAATGAACCCAATGTCAAACCAAACCTACCCAATTGACTCAAATTCTGGTCCAATTCAATTCTAAACTTCAATTCAACATCCCCAACACCAATCTAGACCAAATCCAAGTCCAATTTGATTGACATTTGGATCCAATTTCACTTTTGGCCTTAAAGCCCAATTTGGACCCATGACCCAAACTTAGCCCAAACTCACCCAATTCAACTCCAATTAACCCCAAATCCTTTCTAAACCTTCCTTAACATCCCCATAAACAAAACACAAACATGATTTGCCCAAATTTTAGACCCAAACCCCACTCAAATTCAACCAAAAGCTAAAAGGCCCAATTTTGACCTAAACCTAAACCTAGCCCAAATAGATCCAAACCCCAAAATCAAAACCCAACCAAAGCCAAAACCTCTTTGAAACACTCCCATAAACATTTCCCAACATTAATTTTACATCAATTTCAACCCTAGCCCAACATTGGCCCAAGTTAGCCCAATTTAACCTACATTGGCCCACTTACCAAATGAACCCAAATTCAAACCAATTCAATTCCAAATCACACCAAATTGACTCCAAACCATTCATGAAACATCCCTAAACCAATTGTAACATTTATTTGACATGGTCCTTCACAAAATTTTCACCCAAATGCCCATCCTAAAATCAAAAAGCCCACTTCCCTTAAACCTTCCTAAAAGCCCACTTCCTTCAATTCATCCAAAGCCCACATGACACTTCCCCTCATCATCCATTTAATCAAAATCACCCCTAAGTTTCAAAATCATCAATTAAAAAAATTCCAAATCAAGCCCCATAACAATTTCCATTAAAATGCTAAAATCCACAAAATCCCTTTTTATGAAATTGTCCCAATCTTTTCCCAAGCCACATGGAGCCATGAAGCCACATGCAAGCCATTGGCAAGCCATGAGGATCTCTAAGTTGTCAACCCTCCTTAAATGGAAAAAGGAGGAGGTCCTTTAAGCACCTCCTAAAAGTCATTAACCTTAAGCATGTTTCACCTTAACCCAAATTTAATCCAAATATATTTGGATAAGGACTTCTCCATGCCAAACCAGTCGATCCTTTTGACTCCCCACAACACCCAAAGCCACCTCGAAGGGTGAACCAAGCCCAAAATGATGGGTTGACCCAAACCAAGCCAAAATGGCCTCTTCCCCATTCCATTCCAAGCCATCCCCTTTACACATGGCAAGGCCCGATTGACTACACTAAACCCCGGCCCCGACCCACCTGGACTCGAGGGTGACCCATGCTCGTCGGCCAGCCCGCCCGGGTCGTCGGAAAGCTCCATGGCCGAGACATGGGGAGGAGCCAAACTTTGGAATTCCACCTTGCTCGAGCCGCCCCATGCCCAATGGCCACCATGGTCGTTACGCCCTCGACCTAAGCAGCTGATCCCAACCCTCGGCCATCCCCGTGAGGCTCTCCGACCCACCTCTATTTAAACACCACCCCTCTCGGCCATGG
Source organism: Papilionanthe hookeriana x Papilionanthe teres (assembly GCA_022702705.1). NCBI lineage: Eukaryota > Viridiplantae > Streptophyta > Magnoliopsida > Asparagales > Orchidaceae > Papilionanthe > Papilionanthe hookeriana x Papilionanthe teres. The sequence continues at coordinate 105,284,676 of CM040427.1, forward strand.
AAGGTGCTGAAACAAACCTTAAGGAAACTCTGCCAAAATTGTTCCAGACTACTCCCCACACATAGAGAACTTGATCCCCACTGAAATTCCCCTGCCATTTCCTCTCTGTGAGCTCAATTTCAGAGTTGAAATCCAAGCCCAAAACCGAGACACTTCTTCACAAGTGGATCAATCCTCAAATCGATTGGTCCTACACCTTCACCGGACCAAGGAAGAAGTCCACCAAGCAAAAGCCCCCTCTCCGGAGCCACCCAGTTGTTCCAGACCTCCAAGCTTTGTGATCGGCCGTGGTCACTTTCATAGCTGAGACAATTCACTGAGCCAAGGGACTTCATCTGGAACTTACTTGGACCCAATCGAAGGTGACACAACTCTCAGATCGAAGCTTCACTTCTCTGAGCAAAGGTATGGACTCACTCTTCTTCCCGAGCTTACAGAGATTCTCCATTTAATTTGAATCAATTTAAGTACATGTTTACCGTATGGATGTGTTCGTCTCCTCAAGACGAATCCATAGAGCATAAGAACACGAAAATCCGTTGAGAATCGAGTGAGAAATTAGGGTTAAAAGGTTGACGGTCACGGGTGCACACCAGTCGTAGACGATGTCCATGAGCCGTCGAATCGAGCGTGTATCGAGTGGACGGTCTGGATTGAGCCGGACAGCGCGATGGTGCATGAACCGCGGGCCCCTGGATCGCTGAGTCGGATGGCGGCGTCGAATCAGAAGGCGCCACGCAGCCGCTTCGAGCCGCCTAGGATGAGTCGCCGCCGCCGTTTTAAATAGAAAATTAGGGATTTTTCTGATTTATTTAATTCCCTGAACTTTGAAAATTCATAACTTTGTGTAGAAAAATCAGAAAAGTAAAATAAAAATACCCTCTTGCTCAGTGAAGAGAGGAGAATAATGTGGAAAAGAAATCATTTAATTTCATCAAGTATTTTATTTTTAATGATTTATTTACTCGTCTGCATTGTTTTAATTCTCCATGCATATAGGAAATTCACCATGGCATGAGACCATAGGGCTTTTGAAGCCTCCGAATTTGGAAACATTCCCTGAATTTTCCAAAGTCAGAGGCCATCCCTATGAGAAGTTATTGATTTTTCAAATTCATGTTACTGTTTTGAGTATTTTAAATCCAATAATTAGCATGTAGTAAAATAAATCCTAGGAAAATTTGGTGATGTTTCTTATGACCAGAGGACCCTAGGAAAAATAGGTTTTGAATTAATCCACTTGGTAATTGGCTTAAACACCCTAAATAGGTCTCTAATTAATTAGAGATAATCATACATCAAATTGACTTGAAATCAATTCTCCACTGACCTTTAGGATCAGAGGAACCCACCATAAAAATTTGAAGTTAATTGGACTTAGTTAGCCCTACTAAATGGGTCGATTAAGCCATTTAGCCAATTTAAACTTTAAAAATTCATAACTTTCAAAATGCTTTTCAAAAATTCACCAAATTGGTTTTGGAGCCTCTCCGATATTAGGGAATTTAAGAAAATTAAAATTTCAATTTTCTAAAAAAGTTGATTTTTTGCATTATTTTAATATTTTAATAATTAAAAAAATAAAAAAAATCACAAAAATAATAAAATTCACCATAATGTCACATTTTAAATTTTAATCACTTAGGAACAAATCCCATATTTTTCTTAAGTCTCTATGATGAGATATTAAATTTTAAAGCCCTAAGGTAATTTTAAAATTAAAAAATGTATTTTCTAGCATTTCCACTAAAATAATTCTAATAAATCAAAGAAAAATCAGAAAATTGTAAAAATTGATTCTCTGTTTTCCTTGATATCAGAGAGATTTTTTAAAAATATAAAATTCATTTTTCAAACTTTATTTTATTTTAAAATTATTTAATACCCCAAAACACAAAATAATTATAATAAAAATAATATAATTCAAAAAATCACCAAACTTGGTCCAAGTGGTCCTCTGGTCATTAGGAATGTCCCATAATTTTCTTAAGGACAGAAACTTTTCCTTGGTCATATTATTAAATTTTCCTTGGAAATCCTTAATTTCCACCAAAATAATTTTCCAACAACAAGGAGCTCGGAGCATGGTGGGCAGCACGGTCATCGTCATCAGCAAAACCTGAGTCTACTTCAGCAAAACTTTCTTAGAATTAGATAACCAAGCTATAGGACTTCGAGGTAGGCGACCCCCTTTCCAAATAAAACACCATAACTCAAAAATAAGCCGTACAATTTCTGGCGACTCCGCTGGGGACTAATTCCTCTCTCCATTTTTAATCAGATAGTTTTGCTTTCAAAAGTCGGTAGTGTATCCATGTCCCTAATGGATCAAACTACCCTTCTTTCCGTTGGGATACTATGTTCATTTCTACCTTGAACGAGTATAGCCAACATTCTCTTCGATTTAGGAGCCACTGTTTAGACACCCCTAAACAGAGAGGTTCCGAGATCCTTTTACCTCATTTCTGAGGTGGGGTGGACCCCCAATAGGTGTTAGTTTAGGAGTGATCCTTCGAATCGAGAAGTCTTGCATAAGACTTTCTTTTCCTTTCCAACTCTAAATCAGATTCATTACCTTCTCTACACCTTTGAACATTCCGTTCTAAATAAACAAACCCTCTAATGAATGACTCTTTTAACAAATATACATGAACAAGAATGTGTTCGGACTCTTTTCGAATCCTTTCTTTTCGTCCTGATGAGAAGAAGCATAACTTGGGACCGACAATCGAATCTAACTCGCGAAATGGAAGCCCCAAAGCCGATTTTCTCCTTCACCAACTGATCGGACTTCGCTATTTACAAGGATGAGCTCGCCCGACAATGGGATCATCCGGTTTGGACAAGGATTCAAGAACACAAATGTCAAGTTCGCCGACGTTACTCTCTTCGCACTAATGGACAAAGTGCCGAACCGAGAAACCCATGATCGAGTTCAACCTTAAGTCAACTCAAGAATTTCCTCCCCGCAAAGGGTTCCAGTCGAGAGGAATACCGCTGTCCAAAGGAGGACTGTTATCTCTACCCCCACTGGTCTAGTCGTCTCTGCACCTACCCCGGCTCCCGCCAAACTGAAGGGGAAGGAAGTTCAAATTTGTAACGAGCATGTTACCGTGGAGGGTACAGATTTCCGTGCGAAACCTTCTGTTTTTGAAATTGGGTCCAGCTCAAGGGTTCCACCCCTAACACGGACTCAGAGAAGAAACAGAGGTAGGAAGATTGCCAAGAAGGCCAGAGCTGCTGAAGTCGCTTTCTTAGAAGAAATCCCTGAGTACACACCACTACTCGAATACATACCATTGCTCGAATATACACCGCTTTTGGAAGGAAGTAGATTCCATCCCTTTTCGCCGCAGCTGACGAGGAAAATGTCCGCAGGATTGCTTCTACATTACCTCGACCCGCATACTATAGCGACAACAGAAAGAAAAGGGCTAGGATTACACCATTTGCCCGACTACAGACTGTGATTGAGAAGTTAGCAAAGAAAGAGAAATGCCCTGTATCGGAAATTTTAAGAAGGATAGGGCGGGTGCCGGCCAAATCCCGTCTTGGGCCGCGAGTAGAACTCGCTATCGGCTGCGAAGGGCCAAATAAGAAGATGAAGGCTAGTCCACCCGTAGTTGTTTCGAGGTTTACGGATCGGGGAGGATACCACCTTCCGAAGCATTCGGCCGACGGACCATCCGGTCCTGGGCCTTCTACCGCTAGAAAGATGGTATGGCGTCCCACTACCGGCCAATTAAGACCGAAACAACGACCGTAAAAGGAAAGTCTCGTCGAGGAGACTTGAGTCCGAAGAAAGTGCTACCGCAGATAAAGGGACTCATGAGAAAGAAACCCGACAATTATCACATGACAACTGCAAGGATGTACAGAAAAGACCACTAGAAGATGCTATGGAAAAGCTAAGAACGGATATTCGGCGACTAGCAAGGGAAAGAGAAGAGAAATTCGGAGATGAAGTTGACTCGTCAGAGTTCATGGATGATGAATATGCAGAAATTAACATGGTTGAAATGCGAGCTTCGTCAGCTTCACAAGGTGCTCCTGCAGCCGCAGAAAGAGAGGAGCCAGAAGTAATGAGAAGGCAGCTTCAAGAGAAAGATGATATGATCGCCCAAATGACAAAAAGGATGGAAGAGATGGCTGTAGCCCTAGCCACTCTCCAGAGTCAGGTTCAACCCCAAAGAGAAACACCCCGGAAGTTATTCACATTGTAGACGGAGGAAAGGAGATTACATCCGTCAATGGGGATGATCAATTAAAGAAGGATGCAACACAAAGTATGATTCCGGAAAAGGATATCAAGAGCTTGGTGGAACAGCGAAGTGCGAGAAGCCTTGGCACAATCGAAGAGCGGGACATCCATTCGGACGGGTAGACCTTACCACGAAGAATTCGATGCCGTCCAATATCCGAAAGGCTTTGTACCACCTCCGTTCAAGACCTTTGATGGAACCGAAAACCCTCGGCGAGCATGTTGCACATTTTCGTGCCGGTTGTTGCAATGCGGCGGAAGTGATGCTTTACTCTTCCGACAATTTGTCGACGACTCGTCGGGAATCGCCTTTGATTGGTATGCGGAATTACCGAACGGATCGGTAAAGACATTTTCGAATTAGAGAACCTCTTCATCAAGCGATTTGCCGGAGCTCGGCACCACATCACTATAGGTGATTTAGTGGTAGAGAAGCGAAGCCGAATGAAACCTTGGTGGACTACATACTTCGATGGAGGAACCTAAGTATGAAGTGTGAGCCACGATTACAAGAACAAGCATGCGATCGGCATTTTACTTAAAAGCATCCATGGCCCGATAGCACTTCTCCTCGAGGGATTTACTATTAAGACTTTCGAGAAGTTGTTAAGCAAGGCCGGAAGCTTGCAAGAGGAGGCAAAGCAACTAAGTTTCACCGATAAAACGGACAAACGAAGCCCGTGAAAACTTTTGAAAAGAAGTCCGGGATCGTCGCAACGATCGATAAAGGCAAGCAACCGATACAAATATCGTCGAACGGCCGCAAGCAACCTCAACGGAATTACCAACAACCCCGACCCAGCTATCGGTCATCTCAACAAGTATGAACAACCGCCTCGTCCACAACGTACGTTGAGGGAGCTTCGAGCGAGGAGTATCCGTTCAAGAATGAGGCGATGCCGAAAATGTTCCGCGACTCGATGAAGACTCCGGATTTCCAACTGCCAGAGCCTAAAAGACCAGAAGAAGTCGACAAGAAAGGTGATCCCAACTTTTGCCCTTACCATCGGATGCTTGGGCACAAGATAGAAGATTGTATTACCTTCAAAAGTTGGCTCAACGACAATCTTCGAAAAGGGAATATAACGATCCCGAAAGAATACATGAAGGAACCCCAGAAAGGAGGTTCCGTCAATGTTATCTCGACGGATTTCATTGTTCCGATAGATCCCTATGCGACCGATGATGGATGGACTACCGCTTGGACAAAGTCTTCGAAGAAGGTTTTGGATCACATCCAAACCGCTTCGGTGTGAGCCTCAATTCGTAGTTCGAAAGCTCGTCAAGTCGGCACTATCACTTGCGATAGAAGAACCACCTCAACAAGAGACGACCGAAGAAAAGAAGAAAATTGACGAAGAAGAGAAGACCGAGGCTCCTAAGGCTAGACTAGGGGCCGCTTATCCTAGGATAGTTGTTTCCGATTCGGGGAGAAATCCCTCGAACCTCCGACTCCGTATGATTATTTGCTCACTCCGGTGGGATCTTATAATGATGAGGGTTATGGCGTTGGCTACGTTTTCGATCGTTTCTAACGATTACGTAACTAGCGACAATCAACCTAATCCGGACGTCGATTCCGATACAAATAACAATTCTCAAATCATACACAATCTCGACGATCACAATTACAAAGAAGACATCCACCGTGGAGGCTACGAGAGTTCAACAAGCAACGAATCTATTTGCGAGTTTCGAGGAGCTCCAGATCACAATAGGTTAGAGCCTTCGGACTCCGAAGCCAATCCCGAAAAACTTGTCATTCCAATTCAGAAGGAGACACCAGCGAACTCAATGCTAAATTCAGAAGAAATCACAGAAGTCAACTTAAGAAGTGGAAGAGTTCTACCTCCGAGAATGGGTCCAAAGGACAAAGGAAAGCAGGTGGTTGTTAAGGAAGAACCAACCCCGGCAGAAGAAATACTCATTCGAGAATAAAACGAGGCACATGAAAACAAAGTGGACTACAACGTGCTAGCCCATCTTAGGAAACTACCAGCCAAACTGAGCATCTACGACGCTCTCATCTTATCAAAGGAGATGAGAGAAGCTCGATCAAGGCCTTACTTGATCCGGAAATTTGCTTAGCTCAAATGACCGGAGATTCTTTAGATGAGGTTTGCTCGTTAAAGGAACAGACGAGGTGTTACCTTCACGGACAATGACCTACTACTTGGGACGACGGACCACAACCGACCCTTGTACATTTCGGTTACAATTGGGAAGTTTACGCTCTCCGAGTATTGGTGGATCCGGGAGCATCAATCAATATAATGAATCTTCGAACGCTAGCATACTTGGAAATTGATGCTCGCGAGCTCGAAGCGTACAAAATGTTATTAAGAGGATTCAACCGTAAAGGAGAAAGAGCCCTCGGATCAATAACACCGCTAATGAAGACCGGTGACTTAGCAAAGACAACCGCGAAATTTCACATAATTGATTCGAAACTTCGTTCAACGCTCTACTGGGCCGACCGTGGATACATGAAAATCGGATGGTACCATCATCTCTACATCAATGCATCAAATACTACGATGGAGGGGAACAGTGCATCAAAGGTGACTTACAACCGTTTTCCGTACATGAAATTGGAATCCATGAAGATGTAGCTTATTATGCACCTCCGAAGAAAACAATCTTCTCCAGAGATACCATAACAAATGAAGCAAAGGAAATTTGGGACGACGAAGAACCTGAAATTCTAGTCCAACAGTCACTCACCACTCCCTTACGGCGAGATGGTGAAGGTTTCTCCACAACTCGCATCCGAGGTCAAGGTCGGGGACGAGGTCGTGGCAGAGACGTTAGGACAATACAGAATTTTAAAACCAAGACTCGAGCAATACTTCCAGTATGCCACACAGCTGTTGGAACATATTCGAATGTGACGATCTACAAAATTCCCAGAAAAGAAAACACTTTAACGGATGCGCTAGCCCGTCTCGCAAAAGAATTTGCCTGTTTGCAAGATGAATCAGTGGAAGTGTCGGTTCACGGACCTCAGGTCCTATCACAACTCGATATAGACATAATACACAAATCAGAAAAGGAAAAAGGATCAATTGCAGCGAGTGACGTAGAAAACACCGAAGATTGGCGACGACCATTACGTGACTACCCGCAAACAGGAAAACTACCGTGACGATAGGTCGTTAGCCCATCAGATCAAGAAAAGAACTATGTCCTACGCATTAATAAACAATACATTATACAGAAGGTCTTTTGATCAGATGTGGCTAAGATGCCTGAGCGGGTCCGAGGCTCGCGAAATTGTTAAAGAGGTGCACTCAGGACTCCGTGGCGCTCACCGGCCGGGTCCAAAGATGAAAATGAAAATTAGAAGACTAGGGTACTACTGGCCCTCGATGATGACCGACTGCATGAAAATCGCCAAGAGCTGTCACCAATGCCAAGTACACGGAGTGGTTCTACACCAACCTCCAAATGTGCTACATCCGACAATTGCATCGTGGCCATTTGAATGTTGGGGCACAGATATAGTGGGTCCAATAGAACCACCATCTTCAAAAGGACATCGCTTCATTCTTGCGGCTACAGATTACTTTTCCAAGTGGGCGGAGGCAGTTCCACTCAGAGAAGTGAAAGCACACCACGTGCTACGGTTTTCAAGAACCAAGTTGTCTACCGTTTCGGGGTGCCGCGCAGATCATCTCGGATAATGGGTCGGCATTCGAAGCACGCAAATCAACAATTTTGTCGGGAGACACGGAATCGATCGGCGGTATTCAACAATTTACTACCCAAGAGCAAACGGCCTCGTCGAGGCTTTTAATAAAACTCTCGTTCAAATTTTAAAGAAGACTTTGGACGATAATAAGAGAAATTGGCACGAGAAATTGTTAGAAGCCTTATGGGCCTACCGGACAACCTTCGAACTCCTACTCAAGCTACACCTTACGCTCCGGTGTATGGGTCCGAGGTAGTGTTACCCTTAGAGGTCCAAGCTTCCTTCACTCGGAATTGCGAGCTACAAACAAAATCACGCAGAAGAGAATGCCAAATTACGACTAGAGGAATTAGAAAGCCTAGAAGGGAAAAGACTTGCGGCACGACAGAGAATTTAGAACTATATCAAGCTAAGATGGTTCAAGGCCATGACAGACTAGTCCGCCCAAGAACCTTCAAAGTTGGTGACTTAGTTCTCGTTCTCAAGAGACCTATCCTTGCACACCGCAAGATAGGAGGAAAATTTGAACCCACTTGGGAAGGACCGTTCATGGTTGAGGCAGTCTACTCAGGAGGCTCCTACCAGCTAGTAAATTGCCAGGGAGAACGACATATGCTTCCGATCAATGGACGATACTTGAAGAAGTATTACGCTACCTGATGTTTCGAAGGAATGAATTTTTCATTCCTAGAAGCACGGGTGAGGTAATTACTTATGACTGGGTCCGAACCCAAAATAATAAAAAATGTACTAAAATAAATAAAATCATGATAATAAAGTTTTCCTTGTTTCCTCTTCCATGTCAAAATCATTTTCCTGATCTTATCCCACTTCATTCCTGTTAAATTGAAAAATATAAAAGTAAAAAAAAAAAAACCGTCTTTAACAAACATTTTCTTAATGTTCTTGTTCTTAGTACATCCCCTGATCATTTTTCTTGTCTTTTCGCAGGGAAATGTCGAACGGGCGGTTGGTCCTGAACTTTAGAAATGGCGTAAGCCTTGCACTCGATGAAAAGAGGGTAAAAGATGGAGCGATAATAGAGATTGACTCGGACTTCGCACCGGCGGGCTCGCAATACGAGGAAAGTGACCGGGTCCCGATTGATCGAGAGGAACCGCCCGACCGACAAGAATGAAAGTGGGTGGCCCAAGTCACCAATCCAACAACAAGAAAAGAAAAACAAACACTGAAGAGGACAAGAGAATCAAGTCTGTAGTCGCTACAGCAGAGGGCAGGCTTGTTAGCGCCGCACCCACAGAAACTCAGGAAATACGAAGAGCTACTCTCACAGCAACTCAACGAAGAAACAAAAATCGCCGTATCCGCAAGATGTTAACTAAATTAGCAGCGGACCGGCCGCGACGAGGCAGCTAGCTGCCGCGCACATATACTTCAAGGACACCGGCTCACCGGGGACCCGAAGAAAGGAGACCGGCTCCGAGGATAACAAAAGAGACCGGGGAAATCTCAAGAAGAACAGAAGAAAGAAGGCTACTACGCCACCAGATAAAGTCACCAGTAATGCATGACCTTGTTGCAGAAGCAACCCCGGAGGATGTCCCGACGGACACCATCCCCGAGGAGCCGAGGTATGCAGGAGAACGCGAAGGGATTGAGCCATATATCCCACAGTACATCACCAGGCCTCGCCATTTGCAAATTATCCCGTAATACGAGCTAGAAAGAATACGTAATGTCGAGAAGAAAACTTTTGAATACTTCGAGAGAATCGAGGCAGGAGGATCAATATACTTAGAGGCCTCGAGCTACATACGTACGTGTTCTCGTAATAAGAACAACAACAAATCGTGGATCGCATCCGGATTTGAAAAGATGGGCCGAGCGAGGTCGCTTAAGAGAAAACACTTACTCGAACCCCGGAGATGGATGCCGGGGAAGGGGAGAATTACAATACAATGTGGATGCTCGCTACAAATTTGTAGAAGACAGGAGGGAAACCCACCGGGGATACTCCATCATGGCCAGGTGGATCCAATGCCATTAGTCATTAAAAGGATGGTAAAAAGAATGATAGCATGGAGGGTACTTCCAGCAGATTGCATACCCAACAGTTGCATCATTAATATTTACAAGAAGGGTGACTGCATACCCCCGCACATAGATCACCACGACTTTGTCAGACCTTTCTGCACAGTTTCTTTTTTGAATGAGTGTAATATCATGTTCGGATCTGACCTCCGAATAGTAGGCCCAGGTGAGTTCCGAGGGCCAATAAAGATACCATTACCGGTAGGTTCCGTCATGATACTAAAAGGCAACGGAGCAGATGTCGCTAAACATTGCATACCAGGAGTACCAGTAAAGCGGATCTCAGTTACCTTCAGAAGGATGGACGATAGGAAAGCACCTTACCACTTCTAGCCAGACCCGGAGCTAGAAAGCCTCCGACCTTACGAGCTGTGAGTTGCATGGAAAATATCACACATCCAACGTACATCCATATGGCATCCTTGCCAAGGATGGCTTGGAAGGTGATGTTATTAACAGTGCACCTCACTATTCAGACATGGATTTTTGACAAATGCCTTTTTTGGATAGATCGACAAAGATCATACATAGTCCGTTTTGAGTCTATATGGATTGTATGAGATGTATTCCAGATCGAGTTGTATGATGAATCTTCAGCATGATGGGAATGAAAGTGACCATGTCACATTTTTGGCCTTCACCTCTTTTGTGCAAGTTGACTGAGAAACGCCATTAAAGTTAAATGAACTTCGAACAAAGAACAGAAAAGAAACAAAAAGAACAAAAGAATACTTTCCTTAAAAATCTAAAAAAAAATAATAAACTCCAAATTCACGATAAAATAAAATTCGAATCGTTAAAAGACAAACAAAATGAACACAAATTTTAAATCAAAATTTCAAATTCAACTTTCCAAATCTCAAATAAAACCTCAATCAAATTCAAACTCAACCTTCCAAATCTGAAATCCAATCTGTTCTACTCTCTCCTTGTCCGAATGGAAGCGATTGATTCCATTAACACGGATCGAATCCGATGGCGAGGAATTATATCCGAATCCAAAACCAAAGAACTTTCGATCAACTCTTTTGAATGGGATATGTAGCATCTACATATTCCCTCCTAATCTATTTCATTCCATGAAAATCTTTTACAACTTTCATGAAATTCTCGAAACACCAAAATTCCACACTTTTCAAATCGACACTACAAATCCTTGCAAAATCAAAATTCAAAATTTAAACCTTTGGGGTCGAGGATTTTACATCCGAGACTGCATTGCTTTAGGATTCTTTCCCTATTGCAATGAAATACATCAAAATTAAACCTTTGGGGTTGAGGATTTTACATCCGAGACCGCATCGCTTTAGGATTCTTTCCCTATTGCAATGAAATACATCAAAAATTAAACCTTTGGGGTTGAGGATTTTACATCCGACACTGCATTGCTTTAGGATTCTTTCCCTATTGTAATGAAATACATCAAAATTTAAACCTTTGGGGTTGAGGATTTTACATCCGAGATCGCATCGCTTTAGGATTCTTTCCCTATTGCAATGAAATACATCAAAATTAAACCTTTAGGGTTGAGGATTTTTACATCCGAGACTGCATTGCTTTAGGATTCTTTCCCTATTGCAATGAAATACATCAAATTTAAACTTTTGGTTAGCACACCACACCTATTGGGGGTCCATTTGTTGACCTCATTTTTGATGAGGTCTTCTCTTCTTCTCTTTAGTACTTAGGACCTAGCCTTAGGTTTTTCCTTTAACTGTCCTAGAGGATTAGAATTGGGACCCACCACTTAGAAATTCAAACCACTTCTTAACTCCCTGCAAACTCCACAAACTTGATTGTAGACCCCTAATCACCTAGACGGTTGAAATCAAATGTGGAAGTTTAAAGGATGAGTTCCTATAGGACTCTTTAGCCTTAGGACTGCCCTGGGTGGCTTGGTCTGGTGAAGGGTTGGCTTACACACACACTACACCTATTCACTACACTTTCACACACCTCTTAAAACCACACCCACACCCAACTGGACCTCCTGACTCATGAAGGTGATTCACATGGATGGTCCTTAACCCCTAAGCCCTCGGCAAGAGGGTTAGGAACAACATAGTGGATGCCTCAAATGAGTCCCTTCATGGCTCATGTGGGCTTGATATGGCTTCATGGCTCAACAAAAATGATTTCATTCCACTTACATTTACCTAATCTTCAATTTTGCAAATTTTCAATTTTTGACCCCTGGGACCCTACACCCCGCCTAGCCTACCCAAAACCCTTGAAATCACCCAAAATTTGCAAAATCACCTAAATTACTTAAAATTCCTTAAAATCAATCCTAAACATTCTCATATTAATCAAATTGATCATCCATACCCAAAAATACCAAAATTCCAAAAATACCTCCCAATACCCTCCAAATACCCAAAATGCCCCTCTTAGCCAAAAAATCCAAAAATTTAGAAAATTCCCATAAAATTCCAGAAAATCCCAAATATTCCCAATTTCATTTTGTTTAACTACACCATGGGCCAATTTTGTCAATTTACCCCACTTTTATCAAAACCCCCAATTTGACCCATTTTAACCCAAAATGAACCCAATGTCAAACCAAACCTACCCAATTGACTCAAATTCTGGTCCAATTCAATTCTAAACTTCAATTCAACATCCCCAACACCAATCTAGACCAAATCCAAGTCCAATTTGATTGACATTTGGATCCAATTTCACTTTTGGCCTTAAAGCCAAATTTGGACCCATGACCCAAACTTAGCCCAAACTCACCCAATTCAACTCCAATTAACCCCAAATCTTTTCTAAACCTTCCTTAACATCCCCATAAACAAAAAACTAACATGATTTGCCCAAAGTTTAGACCCAAACCCTACTCAAATTTAACCAAAAGCTACAAGGCCCAATTTTGACCTAAACCTAAACTTAGCCCAAATAGACCCAAACCCCAAAATCAAAACCCAACCAAAGCCAAAACCTCTTTGAAACATTCCCATAAACATTTCCCAACATTAATTTTACATCAATTTCAACCCTAGCCCAACATTGGCCCAAGTTAGCCCAATTTGACCTACATTGGCCCACTTACCAAATGAACCCAAATTCAAACCAATTCAATTCCAAATCACACCAAATTGACTCCAAACCATTCATGAAACATCCCTAAACCAATTGTAACATTTACTTGACATGGACCTTCACAAAATTTTCACCCAAATGCCCATCCTAAAATCAAAAAGCCCACTTCCCTTAAACCTTCCTAAAAGCCCACTTCCTTCAAATTCAAAAGCCCAAATTCATCCAAAGCCCACATGACACTTCCCCTCATCATCCATTTAATCAAAATCACCCCTAAGTTTCAAAATCATCAATTAAACAATTCCAAATCAAGCCCCATAAAAATTTCCATTAAAATGCCAAAATCCACAAAATCCCTTTTTATGAAATTGACCCAATCTTTTCCCAAGCCACATGGAGCCATGAAGCCACATGCAAGCCATGAGGATCTCTAAGTTGTCAACCCTCCTTAAATGGCAAAAGGAGGAGGTCCTTTAAGCACCTCCTAAAAGTCATTAACCTTAAGCATGTTTCACCTTAACCCAAATTTAATCCAAATATATTTGGATAAGGACTTCTCCATGCCAAACCAGCTGATCCTTTTGACTCCCCACAACACCCAAAGCCACCTTGAAGGGTGAACCAAGCCCAAAATGATGGGTTGACCCAAACCAAGCCAAAATGGCCTCTTCCCCATTCCATTCCAAGCCATCCCCTTTACACATGGCAAGGCCCAATTGACTACACTAAACCCCAGCCCTGACCCACCTGGACCTGAGGGTGACCCATGCCTGTCGGCCAGCCGCCTGGGTCGCCGGAAAACTCCATGGCCAAAATGGAAAAAAGGATGAAAAAGGAGCAAAAAAGGAGCAAAAATGGAGCCAAATTGCAAAATTGCCAAAATAATGGGCCTGGTGCCTAGGCGCCAGAATCTGGCCCCTAAGTGCCAGCTCGATACCAAATCTGTGACGGTTTTTGTAACTACTTTGGGCAGTTATTTTGACAGTTAGAGCGGTTATTGGACCATCTAGAAGATTGGCTGTTATTCCTGGTTTATAGGACATGTGATACATTGTATATAGATGCTTGGAAATGGTTTGGATAGCGAAAAGGTGCAAAGAACTGGACACGGAGTCTGGCGCCTAGGCGCCAGATGCCGGCGCCTAGGCGCCAGACACACTTTCTAGAAGATTCATTGAACTTGGACACATTTTGAAGAGATGCTTTAGGCAACCCTTGAAGCCTATAAATAGGAGGCCATTTCTACAGAGAAAAACGCCCAATAAGAAGCCCGCCCTAGCCTGCTCTAATCAGAGAGAGAATTAGAGAGATAATTTTGTGGGCCACAATTGTAGTTTACTTTCTTTCATAAATTAGTGAGTTTATTTTACTTAGAGTTTGTATTGAGAGTTTCAAAGAGTTGGTGCTTTTGAAGTCTATTTCGCTTTGGAGTCAGAAGGAATCAGAGGTTCAGTTGGAGAAACACTTGAGATAAGTATTTGTAATTTGATTCAAATTTTTTTTTATATGCTTTGTTATTTAAATTCAATGTGTTCTGAGTAGCTACTTTACTTTCTCCTTTTAATTATGAAAAGATAAATATGATAATATTAAATTCGTTGGAGAATTAAAAACTAAATATGTTTAAATATTGTGATGATATTAATACTGAATCTTAATTTACTATTTAAATTGGCCATTTAAATTGTTAAAATCTGTTGAAGAATTTTGAGACCTAGCAGGAGATGAATTCTTAACTAGTAGATATCACATGAATCCTTGGGCAGTCAAAGGCCTTGTGCGGGTTATTCAAGGTGAAGTGCAAATAAATAACAAAATATTATTCAATGGACATAGAATTGATAAGTTTTTAGAGTGACAGACTAAATTCTTATAATTTGGTTTATAGAGAGGGAACGGGTCACTAGTAGGGCCGACCATAGCCACCCTTGGACATCTTGTAGTGTGAGCCTAGATTAACCCATTCTACTAACAATACATCCAGACCTGATCTATAGATTAGTCAATGTTCTTTATACTATCGAGCGAATGTAAAGAATAGGAATGCATCTATTTGGCACAATACCATAAATTGATATTCTCCACGAATATTATATTATCTAAAAAGTCTTAGATTAATTTTAAGGAAGAAAGTTGTTTGATTATTATTATTTACATCACTCATTATTTTATTATTGCTTTAATTCTGCATTTAGTAAATTAAATATTAAATATATAACTTTAAAAGAAATACATAAAAATAAAATAAAAATATTTAAAAATCTATAAATCTCCTCGTGGGATCGATACTGGGGTCTTTATTTAAAGCCCTATATTACTTGAAACGATACGTATACTTGCGTAGTACCTCTAGTGTGTAAAATATTTTTCATAAAATTATATTTATATACACTAGCCGTTATTATTATTTGGGTCAAAGTATTAGCTATAAAATATTTTTGAAAGCATAAATTATTGTATTGTCCGCGGATCGCTATTGCAAAAAGTGAAACAGGAGGAGGACTGGGACATCCTGGTCTGATATATGCACTCTACCAGTTGTTTGGAGTAGAGGCTAGAGATGATGAGGAATGGGTTGAACCTATGAAACCCATCAGAAAGGCTAATATGAAGACTTTGAATCCCATGAAGGATGGAGATCTGGGACAAGGAGCTCAGCAACTTCGACTAGTAGGGATATTCCCACTAATAGTTATGACCCTCTTGCCTATAGTTCCTTTACACTTCATGACTTGATGAATGAACTGACTCTGCAGCGAAAATTTTTTTAGAAAATAGATGAAAGTTTGAGCATATAGATCAGAGGATTGGAGGATTAGAGCGGAGGCACAATTATGATAGTGAATATCTCCAGAGGCATTCTGAGTTTGAAATAGCTTACTATGATGCTAAGAATCGATATAAGAGAGGGAAGCTTGATGTGACATTTTCAGAGTGCCCTCGTTATACTCACTACCAGCCGACTTCACCTGTTGAACAAGTTGATGAAGATATAATGTGGGATTTTGATGTTTGAGTTTAGATTCTGTGATTAGATACTTGTGTTATGTGTATGTTTTTTTTCTTTAATTTAATATTTTTGTTCAGTTTTTGTATTTTGATTACTATGTTGTGTAAGTGATTTACATCAGTGTAGTTGTTGTATTTTTATATTTCAGACTGTGATTGTAACTCTGAAATTGAATTAGTAAAATGTTTGTGGTTGTGTGTGAAATGTGCTTAATACTTTAGTAGGAAAAGTAATAAAATGTAGTAAGAAATTGTGTTAGTATTTTGTACTTATTTCAAATATTTCTTACCCAACAAATTCTTTAAATGTTATATATGTGTAGAAATTTCTTAATAGTACAGGTTAATTAAGTGATGAGATGTGAAAAGAACCTGCAAAAGAAATACCTAAAGCACGAAGGTATGATTTAAATTTATAATATCTTTTCTTTCCACCTACATGATTAGATAGAAAAATTTAAGTTTAGGGGAGGGAAAAACAAGATTAACTATTAAATCTTCTCAATTAAATATTTTTCAAAAATTATTATAAAAATGATTTTCTGCAGTGAATTTAATTTAGTAAACTAGAATTAATTTATTTAACTATTATAGAAGGTTAAAAGAAATATTTTTAGTGATTAAATTAATTTTGTAAATTAAGATATTTGGAATAAGCGGATAAGAATATAGTTAACTATTTAAAGTAAGAAAAACTATATTTTGAAATATTAAATTCATAAGTATTTAGTTGAGAAAGAAAAGATTGGAACTCAATGATGTAAAAACTATGAAATACATATAAGGTAAAGAAATGTTTCAAGTTTCAAATTTAGGAAGGAGAAAGTGAAGTTCAAAATCATTAACAGGCTATCCAGATACAGTAATCCTCAGTTGAATATATATATATATGATTGAAATGCAATCCAAATAAAAAGAAAAAGTAAGTGAGGAGAAGCTTGAGGAGATGTCTTATCAAAAATTGGCTTCATTTGAATCAACCTAAAGGGTAGACTCAGTTACATTTCTGAACTTATATATATATATATATATATATATATATATATATATATATATATATATATATATATATATATATATATATTAGTATTTTTACTAAATAGTGTTTTCATGAATTTTTTATCATTTGAATATTCTAAGTAATTTCATATTGCAACATATAGTCATTCTTGAAATGAATAGAAGACTAGAACTCTTAAACTTGATGACTAGATAGCCTTAAATCCATAAGAGTTAATTTAATTATCTGAAAATCTTTCTAATAAAATATACTATAATATTTATTTAAATCAAATTCATAGTATTTCTGAATTAAAGCTTTACTACAAATAATCATTACTTTTATGTAGTATCAAGATTACTTGAGGACAAGTAATAGTTAAGTTTGGTGGATTTTGACCAAAGAAAAATATAGTGAGAAATTCATACTGATTTTACATTGATTTTGATAATATTGCACTTTAAAGAAAGGTATTTTCTATGTTTTGTTGCAGGTATGAAGATTTAAAGATAATGGAGCAAAAAGATGAGAAAATGAGTGAATTTGGAACAAAAAGGACCAAAAGAGACCAAAGTTGATATTGGCCGTCGAAGGCGAGGAATAGGCTGCCGACGGCATATTTTTCCCGAGAGCATACAAATAAATTATAAAGGAGCCCGCCGACGGAGAGATCGAGCCCCGCCGACGGAGAGATCGAGCCCCGCCGACAGCGAGCCTTAGCAGTTGGCCCATGTTCTAGAAGCCCGTAGACGGCGCCAACAAGCCCGCCGACGGCGAGAAGGTCGGTTCAAGCACAGATTCATCAAATATGGATACCTTTTGAAGAGGTGCTTAAGCAACCTTTGGAAATATTTCTACCTCTTTTAAAAGGGACGAATTTAGGCTGAAAAGTGTGTCTTCAGAGTGTCATCAAAGTGTGTGTAGGTGTGTCCAGTGTGTAATAGAGAGTTTAATAGTGAGTAAGTGAGTTTAGTTGTGTGTGTTGTATAGGAAGGAAGAGTCAGAGGAACTTCAATGAGTCTGCTTGGGGAGAAATTCGATACAAGTTGTGTTTACTATTTTGTAACTTTGATTTTAAATGAAATCCAAGTTTTGTGTTATTCTTCCTATGCATTCTGAGTAGTCTTCTCTGCCTTTCTCCTTGTTTTGAGATTTTGTGAAATGAAAATTTTAATTAGTTTTGCCATAAATATACAATAAAAATTGTGATAATCTTTTTACTTAAATCTTTATTTACATTCAATTTTGCCAATTGATTTGTTAAAATATGTTAATCTCACAACAAAAGTAAAGATTACATCCGAGATTGGGGGAGGTCAAAGTCCTTAAAAGGAGGGTGCAAATAAATAGGAAAATATTACTTATCAGGTGTAGAATTAGAGATTTTAGAGTGACAAACTAAAATCCTCAATTCGGTCCTATCGTTTGGGTGCTGAAGTGTAGATGTTAGCCCTCAAGAGAGGGGAACGTGGGAACTCCGAAGTGAGAGCCGGTATCCTTCTAACCTAGCTGCAAATGCAGTAACCAAGCATAGGATTAGTCAATGTTCTTTATGCCTGGACCAAAGGGTAAAGAATACGAATGCTCCTATTTGGCACAATATAATTCTAACTAATTTAATTATCCGTTTACTTAATTCTCTTAACAAGGGGAGAGATACCTTTTTCTATATTGCAACTTCCCATTCAAGATTAGTAGTAGAATTTAGTATAATTTTTCTTTATTTACATTTACTAGATAGTTATTTCAAATGCTGTAACTAGTTCATAATCTTTAAACTTCCCTGTGGGATCGATATACAGGACTCCATTAGAGCCCTGTATTACTTCAACGATACGTATACTTACGTTGATAAGGGGTAACTTTGCTATTATTGAATATTTATTTTTATTTTTACACTTGTTAACACTTTTAAAGTTACGCAATAATACCCTGTCAGTAGTCATTTCTTCAATTAAAGCATAAGCATCCGTAAATTATTTAGACATCAATGAACCACCAGTAGCGACATCGATAATAGATCTAAGAGATCCAACTAATCCATTGTAAAAAGTGTGAATTATTAACCAATCTGGTATTGAATGATGTGGACACTTTCTTAAGAGATCTTTAAATCATTCCCATACTTCATATCTGGATTCACCTTTAAACTGACAAAAAGATGTAATATCATTTCTAAGCTTCGCAGTATTTTATGGTGGAAAATATTTAGCAAGGAATTTCTGTGCTAAATCACCCCAAGTTCTGATAAATCCAGGTACTAATGAATTTAACCATATCTTAGCCTTATCCCTTAGTGAGAAAGGAAAAAGTCTAAGTCTAATAGCATCATCCAAAACACCATCATGTTTAAAAGTAACACACAATTCTAGAAAATTGGCAAGATGTAAATTAGGATCTTTAGTTGATACTCCCCTAAACTGATTATTAGATACCATTTACATAATAACAGGTTTAAGTTCAAATGAATTAACAACTACATTAGGAAGTTGAATACTACCATGATGTTCATCTACTGTATGATTAGCATAATCTCTTAAAGGTCTGAATTCTTGATGGATGTTAACATTTTGATTATCTTGATTTGTCATTTCTTGCATATTTTTATCTTTTTCTGTATTTTTATTTTTTTTGATTTTTCTGATAGTTCTCTCTAATTCAGAATTGTAAGACACAAGTCCTTCAGAACCTGATCTACGCATACAAAATAAAATAAAATAAAATAAAACACACTAACAAAAGCAAGAAAAAGTAGAAGTTTTGATTTTTCTTAACTTTCTTTAAATGAAATTTTAATTAATTTCCCCGGCAACAACCCCAAAAACTTAATCCCTAAATATTTACGCTTACATTTTTTACTTTATATTTCTTTTCAATGATAATATCTTTTTCTTTGTAACGGTGTCAAAAACTTGACTCTGAAGCAAATAAGAAAATTATTTTAATTGTTTTATAATATAGGATTCTACGCAAGTATATGTATCGTTTATCAATTAATATAGGACTTTCTGATTAATTCCCGAGATATCGAACCCATATGGAAATGTCTAAAATTTTTAAGAAATAAGAAAAATAACTTTTTACATTTTAAATGGAATTTGTAAAGTATGTTTTAAGATAGAAAGTTTGAAAATTTTTTTTGGTATTTTTTTTAATAAAAAGTAAAGTAGGCAATTAAAATTATCAAGACTCTAAAAATAATATGAAAGCAATGAGAATATAATATCTTTTTCCTCTTTCAATGAATCAGTAATAAATATAGAATTTCATTGTGGAAGTATCTAAATGTGTTGTGCCAAATAGGAGCAATTATATTCTTTACCATTACTTGGTTCTATAAAAAACATTGGTTAATTTGAAGTTTTGAAATTTGTAGATGGGTTAGGCAGGGAAGATACTAACTCTCACTGTAGAATTCCCTCTATTCACTTTACCTGGAGGCTAACATCTAATAACAAAACTTAAAACATTAAACCAAATCAGTGGGTTTTAGCCTGTCACTCTAAAATCTAGTAATTTTACTCCCCATTAAAAACATATATCCCTATTTATTTGCACTCAATTATATGGACTACAATTCTCACCCATACAATTACATGTGATTATCTCCAATTGTTGATTGAGAAAATACCACATTGGTTCTTACATAATCTCACGACAAATTTTAACATTTTAATTGGTCAAATCAAGAAGTAAATGAAGTTTAAGGAAATGAATCATCACAACTTCTTCCAACATTAAACACCTATACTTCACACAACTTCCTTCCATAATTTAATTACTTCTTTACTTGAACGGAAAATGATAAAGAAAACTACTCAGAACTCATGGAGAAAACACAAACACAACTTTATTTAAAAGTAGAAATCATAGTGAAAACATACCAAGGCTTACTTAAAAACCAAATGTAAAAACAAAGATAAACACTTATCTGAAAATCCTCTCCACAAGACTCTGGAAGTTCTTTTGAAACTTTTGTTTTCTACTAGATAACTCCTTAGAGGTTGGAGCCAAACTCTAAAGATTGACTCTCCTAAATTCTAATAAAAACTATGATAAAGTAAAGTGGAAAAGTAAAGAAAATATAGTGAGAAGAAGGCTATCTTTCTTCCTCTTTCCCTTAAACCAATTCATGCTTTTCTCCAACTTCTCCCACCAAAATTTCTCTTCAAAAGTCTTCTCTTTTTTTGGTCTTAAGTCTTCATTATAACAATTTTCCAAAAGGTTCTTTGGTGACTCTTCAAATTATGTCCAGATTCAATGAATCTACCAAGAGATGCACCCATCCATTCAAATTTTAAATGAATTTTAGCGCTAATGGGAAGTTAATGAAGTTTAAACCAAAAGGTGCTTCAAAAACCCTTCAAATTTGCACAAATTAATTTAAATTCGTCACTTTAACTATGGCGCTTATGCGCCAGCCATCGGCGCTTAGGTGTCTAAGAACAAATTTGCATACTTCACAATTTTTGTTCAAAATTTGATCCTTTTTTGTTCCTTTCATCACAATCAATCACTTTCATCATACCTGAAAGAAAAACATAAAAAAACCTTCAATTAAAGTGCAATATCATAAAAAATAGTTAAAAATGTGCTTAAAAACAATATGTATTTTAGGTGTATCATGACTCTATGATGAATCATTAAAAAGTTATTATATCTATAAAGTAAAAAATATATTTCAAGTTCTAACTTTAAGAAGAAGAGTGTGAAGTTCAAAATTATTAAAGGCTATCCAGATATAGTAATCCTCACTTAAAAAACAAAAGTAAATAGAAAGAGAGGATTGAAAAGCAATCTCAGAAAGAAAAAGAAAAATTTATGTGAGGAGAAGCTTAAGGAGATGCCTAATAAAAAATTGGCTTCACTTGAGTCAACTTAAAGGAAGAGCTCAAATTCATTTCTGAATTTATAGTAAAGTATTAGCATTCTTACTAACAGAGTTTTCAAGAACTATTTTTTCATATGATACTTCAAAACACCCTTAATGTGACAAATTATGATTATTCTTGAAATAAATAGGAGACAGACTCTTATACTTGATTACTAAATGTTCTTATAACTATAATTTTGACTTAAGTTATTGAAAATCTTTCTTAAAATTTTGCTACTGTATTCATTTAAATAAAAATCATAGTAATTAAAGTGAAGTTCACTACTAAGAGCCATATTTTTATGTAGTAAAATGATTACTTGAGGACAACTAATAGTTAAGTTTGGGGGATTTTGATGCACCAAAAATATGTTTAATTTTTCATATATATTTAGTACTCATTTTTTTTGATATTACACTTTAATGGAATGTATTTTTCATGTTTTGTTGTAGGTACGATGATTTTAGGCAAATTGAGCACAAAGAAGTGAAAAGGGACTAATTTGGAGTGAATAAAAGCAAAAACCAAATTTTTGAAAGTCTGAGGCCGACGGCGCCCAAACCAGTGCCAACGGCGCATTATTCCAGAGAGTTCGGAAATAAAAGTTGGGATTGGGTACCAACGGCACCCATTATCAGTTCAAGCCAGATTCAATGTATTTGGACGCTTTTTGAAGGGATTCATGAGGCAACTCTTGGGAAATTCATTCCTAGACGAATTTAAATTGTTTTGGACTACAGAAATCAGTGTGTGGAATCAGTGAGTAGTGTATGGTGTTTGTGCTTAAGTGTATGTGAGTGGAGAGGAAGTGTTTAAAGAGAATTTAGAGTCTAGGGTTTGGTGTTTAGTGTTGTTTTATGAGGGATTCTTCTCAAAAGAGTTGTAGGAGGAGAAGAAAACTGAGAGATTGCTTTTTTCTTACTATTCCAAGAGGGAATTGTGTGTTGTTGAAAAGAGAGAAGGAGATCCAAAGGAACTTCAAGGGATTTTTTTGGGGAAGAAATTGAGATAAGTTATATTTACTTCTTATTATTTGTATAACGTTGTTTTTATATTTAAAACCTTTGTTTTGTCATATCTTCTCCATTAATTATGAGTAGATTTCTTTGTGTTTCTCCTTGCAATGATGTATGGTGATGTGATAGTTTAGATTGGATGTGCTATAATAAAGAATAGAAATTGTAATAATTTTCCACTTCATACTTAATTTAATTTTTGATCTTTCCAATTGATTTGTTAAAATATATTGTGAAACATACATTCTAAAGGGCTATGCTTTCTTAAAAAAAGTGGAGATTACATTTAAACTCCATGGATGGTGAATTTCATGGGGGTTGAGTGCAAATAAATTTGGAAATATGTTTATTTGGCATAGAATTGGAGATTTTAGGGTGACAGACTAAAGTCCTCATTTTGGTCCTAGTGTTTGGAAACTAAAGTGAGAGTTAGCCTTAAGGGGAAGAGAAGTGGGAGCTCTAGAGTGAGAGCCAGTATCCTCCCAGCTTAACCAATGATTTAATGACTAAACCTAGGATTAGCTTCTTTATAGCACTCGGAAGAGGGTAAAGAATAGTAATGCTCCTATTTAGCATAATAGAAATATTAAACTAATATATATTATTCACTCACCAAAATATCATTGTAAGGGGGAAGAATACTTTCTCTAAATTTGAACCTTTCAATACAAAAACTTATTATAGTAGTAGTTAATTTAATTTGAAGCTTAAAAAGTAATTTAGTGATTTTAAAATCTCTAGCATCATTAATTTGTAGCATCTGTGGTAATACATTAAGTGCTTTGCAAATTGAATATTGGATTTCTGTGCTACGCTTTAAGGTTTTCTTCCTCCTTGTGGAATCGATAATTTGGACTCCACTTGAGCCCTATATTACTTGAACGATGTGTATACTTGTGTATAGATTGGTTGCTACCTTTTTAAACTGATTATAATTTGTGACTGAATTGAAACTATTTGCAAAAATTTATTACTCTATACTTGCAGCCACCATGGTCACTACTATAAAGCCTAAAGTTGAAGAAAGAATTCTCTCTGAGCTGAACCCAAAGCAAATAGTTCTTTCTTGGCCTGAGTGTAGCTAAGAAATCAATTCCTATTCTATTACACCTATAAGGCTGTCAAAGGTGCTAAGGTTAGGAACTTTTTCATGAAATAACTAACATTTGATCTACTTGCAAGCTTCATCCATATTTCCAGATGCATCCAATTAGGTTCATCACTAACCACCCCTCAAGTTGGAGCTCACTTAGCCAGAACAATCTAGTTGAATACTGAAGTGGTTTGTGGAGCTCAATGAATATGAAATCATCTATATCGTTCAAATGTTGATTAAAAATCTAGTTGTAGTAGACTTCTGGTGGACTTCTCCAAATAAGATGAACCGGGGGAAGAAACTTACACTAGCGATTGGATCTAGACCTTACACATTGATGGAGCCTCATGTTAGGATAGAACATGAATTAGATAGTCATTAACTAGTTTGATCATAGAGCATCTTTATCATTTGACTGCCCTCAAGTTCTAAGTCACCAACAACCGTAAGGCGTATGGTGCGTTAGTGTATGAAATGGGCATCCTCCATCTACTGGTGTAGTCATATTCATAATTGGTGGCAAATTAAGTCAATGACGAGTTATAGGTTAGATATAAAATGATGGCCACATACTCGAACAAGGTAAAGGCCAAGATATGAATGTTTATGAACTTCAAAATTAAACACGTTGGTCGGTAGGAAAATAAAGTGGCACACCTTTTATCCAAGTGCATTTGCTTTAAATAAGAGACGTCCTAGAAGCTTCTCTATCCAATAATTGAGAAACTAGAAGACATGGTGGTAGAATCAATAATTCAAAGAGTTAGATGAATTCCTACATCCAATATAAATAAAAAAGATTCACAAGGAATAAAAAGATCAAAGAAGATTCAAGCTCAAAATCACACAATAACTGATGATCAAAGAGAAGATTTTCTAAAGATCAACAACCTCATTTCTTAGACTTGTTAAGTTAAATAAGGTGGAATAATTCCTCGGGGATGTGTTCTCTAGTTAATGTGGGAGTCATTCTAGAGGTAAAACTTTAGCACATCAGGTTGGCAAGGCTACTCTTAGACAACCCTTATGAAACATTCAAAAGCGTTATCCAAGAGATGTGAGCAGTACCGGAAGTATGCTCTAGTATAGCACTAGCTGACCCATAAAATAAAGCTAATTATTAGTCCTTGACCATTTGCTATCTGGAGGTTTAATATCCTAGGGTCGCTTCACCTTTCAAAAAGCCAAAACAAAGTACTTTTGGTCATTATGGACTACTTTTTCAAAGTGGATTGAACAAAATATCCCCACTTGGATTACCACGGATGTCATCCAAAACTTCATTTGGACGGACATTATATATTTGTATGGTTTACGCCTGTAGCATATCATTGACAATAGAACAAACATCGCTGACTAGGGCATAAAGGATTTCTCTCAAATTTAAGGAATCAACTTGTAGTTCATATTTATAAAACATCATCAAAGAAATAAACATGTGGAGGCCGCCATAAATAAATTTGAATTTACTGCAAAAGAAAGTTGAAGGAGCATAAGGGAACAAGGTGGACTTGCTTCCATTGGTTCTATGGGATCCATCCGAACAAAACCATCATGAGTGACTCGACAAATCATTACATGCTTATCCATGAGATGGAAGCAATGTTTTCGATAGAGTGTAACCACCACTGCGAGAGGGTCATCAAAACCACTACATTTGATGAGGAGAACTTACTAGCAACAGAAAAACATTGAATGGATGATACTCACTCTCTACCTATTAGAAAAATAAAAATACAAATGCAACACTCCATCATGAAGAAGTAATAAATAAGACAACTCGATACTACAACAAGAATATGTGAGAGAATACATTCACACCATTCAACCTAGTTCTGAAGAAAGTTAATCAAACCAGGAAAGAGGTTCTCTGCACATGGAGAGGAGATGAACTCAATAATTGTTTTTCTTAGAACAAATACATTGTACAATAAGAAATGATTTTTTCATTTACAATACTTATGAATTTTATTTTTAAATGTTGTTAAGTGACGCATTGACAAACTCAGTGTTCATGACCTCAAGTTCGAACTACATAGGGAGAACCTAAAACATTGATGGACTTTGGGATCGTAATGAATAATTAAGGAATTGAAGTGCCTTAAAAGCTTTATGACAGTGGAGCTAAGATGTTTGGTGATGACACAAAAAAGCTATGTTGAAGTAATTCAGTCGAATCACGCAAATATATGTGTCAAGTAATAATGTGGTTAAAGTGTAATGTGTATTAATCTAATGAGGAACATGCTAAGAATTATTCTAGAGGGTGATTATCTAATTTATTGCACTTTTAAACACAATTTAGCGTGATCACAAATAAGAGATAGTTTTCTAAATTCCTACTCAAAAATGAAAACAAAAGATAACAAGGTTGGAAAATACATAAAATAATAGTGGATAAATCTTATGTTTTTTCATGATATGTGAGGCTTGTGCCCTTATTATTTTGGAAGTAAAGTGGTTTTTGGTTTTCCATACTTACATGATAGTTGTTAACATGGAGAGAAAGTCCTTCTTATGCTTACGCATAGGTCAAAAGAATGTTATAAGCCATAAAGTTGAGGCTTCCTCAATCCCTATAACATCCTATAAGTTTGTTCTGATCCCTTTCCTAGGATGCAAAACCTAGATAAAATATGTCTGTTCTTACCTTGTGGCTAACCATTTTTTTCTTCTACACAACAGTCAGGCATCACAGATCATGAAATACTTTAACACCCTAATTGGCCAGATAAGGAGTAAATGAAACATTATGGTTAACATAATAATGAGATACCGTGATTCCTTCAGAAAATGATAAATGGAAGAAAAGCATCCAAAAAAGCCACTAAATCACATATCATGAATCTCATATGTTTAAAAGGAAATTTAGCTACGCATGTTAGAAAGAATGTCAGAAAAACATTTCATCAAAATCATTTTTGCAAGTAAAACTGAAAGGTAAAAATATACAAAATAATATGTTCACTTTGTCACAGCAGTAAAAGCCTCTCTCATACAATAATCTTATTAATACTAGTAAGAAAATATAATATAATGGGTAGGAAAAGACCTTAGAAACTCAACCCCATAGTGGAAGAGAAACCTAAGAAAGAAACTCCAAAACCCTCTCTTTCTGATCTCTAGTCGCCTCATATCTCTCTTCCTTCAAATGCCCTAAAGATTTGTTTTATTGCTTAATTCAGGAATTTGGTAAGAACAATTCTTGCCAAAATAGAATCATGCTCCATTTGTATGGTCATGCTAGACTTGTAGATCACGCGGTGTGGTCACAGGCGATCCTGTCATGGGCACCCTGAACTTATAGATATTTGGCATGGTCATGCCTGTTTTTAGCATGGTCATGCCACTTTTGATGATTTGATGGCTTGGTCACGCCTCTTACAAATGTAGTCACACCACTTGTGATGATAGTACGGCGTGGTCACAACACTTCCAAGCATAGTCATGATACTTTAGGCTGCCTTTTTATTTTTTTATTTCTCATCTCGAAATGCTTGTATTCAACAACAATAACTATAGCACAACATCAATAAAAAATCTTTACAAATGGAGATTGTAGAATGAAGATTTCATTTCTTGGATGTTGGGAAAGCAAGATTGAGTTTTCAGTATGATAACTAGAATTACGATGGCCCCCTTGCTGACTGGAATGTTAGACATTGGGAGTGAAATATCAAGGTATATGATTTTAGAATTGGTGATAGCTAGAATGTGTTGAAACTAGAATAATTTTTGGATGAGTCAGATGACAAAAATATTTGTAGATTCCTTTTCTAGATTGATATGGAACATAAATTAGTTATTAAAATACCTCCCAACATGTAAAGTTCTAAAGGTGTTTCTTGGTCCATTGCTGGTGGACCCTCAGGTTTACTGGGACAGAAGAATCTGAAGCAATTTCTTAAATCCATTTCACCTTTCTTCTTATGGAGAACTTTCCATAAGACCTTTCCCAGTGATGACATTTTGAACGTGAAAGGGATCAAAATCCCAACCTTCTACTATCCTCTTTAGTGTTGTGAGGAGAAATCTATCACTCACCTTTTCTCTCTTTTATGTATCCTCTTGAAGTTAGGAAAGTAGTTGGCAAGATTGTTAATGACAATATCCCAAATGGCAGCTAGAAGAACTTTGAGGCATGTTTAGAGGATTTGATAGCACAATGAATTTATTTTAATCTCCTTCTCATCATTCCCCTCTTCACCTGTGGTTTTTCTCGATGGAAAGAAACACCACTAAGCATGAAATGAATAGACAGTCAACTAAGACTACATACCTTCATATTATTGTTTTTGTTCATAAAATTATTCATTTTAGAAAATTGAAGAGGCCAAATAACTACGTTTTTTTAATTCATTTTAGACTCAAAACTTTGATGTCTCACACCTCACCAAGCATGTTCTTCAGCATGTCAAGTGGGTGAAGAGTGATTTGGGTTGGATTAAAGATAACTTAAATGGGAGTTTCGCAAATGGTTTGGATGAACTTTGTGGAGTATTTAGAGAATAAAAAGGTAAATGTATTGCTTCTTTTTCATCTTTGTTGTTGATTTATTAGTTTTCCAAGATGAGGTGCACTTACCCTGTTGGCAGCAGTAAAGATTCCTGATCACATGTGTTGGAAAATTTTGATTTTTGAGATGGATGCACTCAATCTCTGGAAGAACTGCCAGTATGTGCTGATATTCCCTAGTTCCTCATTTATACATTTAAAACTATTACCAACTTTAGCTTTGAGCAACTTATCAAGTGGACTCATATCTACGGGGAAGGAAACAAATCTACTGTGTGGCTTGCTAAGCTTCGTGCTGGTTATGATACTATTTTGGAAGTGAAACTTCCTTGTAGTTTCCTTTCTTCTTTGCTTTAGATGGATGATTTATTATTACAATTTATCAAAGCCCCAAAATTTTGTAACCTTCTTTTTGAATAATATAAGTTATTTCTATGTTTATAAAAAAATATGGCTTAACATTCACTACTGTTAAGCTATGTGGGTTTATACTTGTGTGCTTGATATTTTCTAATAACCTCTATTTTTTAAAATTATTTATGTTTAGCGTGTTAAAAATTTAATATAATTTGATATTAAACTAAGTTTAGGCCCCATGGGTTCACGATGTGTAAGGATGGACATCTTAGCTTTGTCATGTCATATTATGCCTAAACAGTCCACAACATGAAGAAGAAGACAATTCAAAAAAGAAAACCGTGAAGACATATAGTTCAATAAAAAAATAGACCTCAACTTCCCATTTAGCTTTTATCTATTATTTACTATAGTATGATACACATTAAACTTCCATAACGACTTTGGTTTAGTTTCTCTAAATGTTCATAAGTGTATACCTTACTTGCACAATAGAAATACTTATTTTTTTTAATTAGTTTATTACATTATTCATCTATGTCCAGCTTAATTCTACAAATTAGGCTCCTAGGATAATGATAACAGAAAAATACATTAAGAAATTCATATCTATTTTTGATGAAATTGCACTTTAAAGAAAGATATTTTCTTTATTTTATTGCAGAAATGAAGATTTATAAGTGATCGAAGCAAAAAAGCATGAAATGGAGCGAATTTGGATAAAAAAGGAAGAAATTCATGCAAATTGAACTAAGTCGCCGACGGCGAGATCGATGCCGCCGACGGCGAGATCATAAGGAGAATTTCTGAAGGAATTATAACTACCTCACCGACAGCGAGCCCGAGCCTGCCGACAGCGAGATCGCGCGGTTTGAAGACCTTCTAGAAGCCCCGCTGACGGCGAGGTCATTTCCCGCCGACGGCGAGACAGTTCAAAATGCAAATACATTGAACCTGGATGCTTTTTGAAGAGGTGTTTAAGCATCCCTTGGACCTTTGCCTACCTCTATAAATAGAGGACGAATTTTAATCTTTTGTGTGTCTCTTTTTAGTGTCTTAAGTGTGTCTGTTGTTTGTCATTAGTGAGTTTCTTGAGTTTATTTGTATTTCGAGTGCTATTTAGTTAGAAGTTTGTTGTATTAGAAGGAAAAGTCAAAGGAACTTCGAGGAATCGTCTGGGAGGAAATTAAGATAAGTATCTTTGTTTATTGTTGTTGTTAACTTTAAATGAAATTCATGCTTTGTTTTATTCCCATGCATTCTGAGTAGTTTTCTTAGTCTTTCTCATTTTTTATGAAAATTATGCGAATTGATAAAATTAAATAGAAGTACCTAATATATTAAAATAAATTGTGATAATTTTTACTTAAAACTTAATTTACTTTCAATCCGGCCAATCGAGTTGTTAAAATATGTTGAATTATCAACTATAGTAAAAATTACATCCAATATTCGGGGAAGTCAAAAACCTTGGAATGAGGGTGCAAATAAATAGGGAAATATTAATTATCGGACGTAGAATCGGACATTTTAGTGTGACGGACTAAAATATTCAATTTGGTCCTATTGTTCGAGAGTCAAGTGTAGATGTTAGCCCTCAGTGAGGGGAACGTGGGAGCTCGAAGTGGCAACAAGTATCCTCCCAGTCTAGTCGCGCATTCAGCAATCAAACATAGGATTAGTCAATGTTCTTCGCACTCTGACCAAAGGGTAAAGAATAGGAATGCTCCTATTTGTCACAATACAATTTAAAATTTCTATTTAAATTAGTCGTTCACTTAATTTTCTAAAAACAAGGAGAAGGATACTTTTTCTGAATTATTTAAATCAACTTTATTTCAAGCATTAGTTTACTTTTGTTTGCTTTAGTTACTTTAAAATTCCGATTACTATATTAGTAAGTAATTCCTTTAAATTTAGCTGATAACAAATCTGTTAAAAACTTCCTTGTGGGATCGATAATCAGGACTCCACTAGAGCCCTGTATTACTTGATACAATACG
Organism: Papilionanthe hookeriana x Papilionanthe teres; assembly: GCA_022702705.1. NCBI lineage: Eukaryota > Viridiplantae > Streptophyta > Magnoliopsida > Asparagales > Orchidaceae > Papilionanthe > Papilionanthe hookeriana x Papilionanthe teres. The sequence continues at coordinate 105,315,595 of CM040427.1, forward strand.
TATACTTGCGTAGAATCCACATTATACATTCCATCATTAAATCATTTAATTTGCAAACATATTAAAAAGTGGGTCAGATAATATATGCTTTCTACCTTTATTAACTTGAAACAGCTTAAAAAATTCACCCCTTAGAAGAAATAGTCAATTAAAATAAAATAGAAACCCTAAGATAATAGAACAAATTCATGTATATAATACTTGATTTGTTGCATTTTTTGCTTTATGATAATCTCACCCACCATACATGTACAAGCCATATGGCCTATAGGAATGAGTGTCATTTATAAAAAAGAGTCTTGTAACAATACATTGTCCTTTTAAAAATTTTTAATATCTATTGTATATATATCAAGCATTACTTTTGTCGTCTGTGGGCCTAAATAAAAAATCAAATAAATAAAAATTAAAAAAAATTCTAAGTTTAGTATTAGCTAAGAGTTTGTATATAAACATGTGTCAATTTATTCTAAATCTAAAAAATGAGTTTACCATTTTTGCAGTTGCACATTATTGAACTGTGCGATTTTTTTGAACTTTAATCAAGAGTTTTCTTAGGACAAGACATCTCTTGTAATGTAATTAACTATAAGGGATTGCTACTAAAGAAAAAAATTGAACCTAAAATAAATTAGGCATTTTTCTATCTATATTGGATATGAGAAAAATCTCTAGAAATAATGATTACGAGTCCTAAAAATCTCTATTTTAAGATTCGATAACTTATTGAAAAGTGTTTTCTTATTTCAATATGATATATTATTTATAATAGTGTATCTAATCTCATAGTAACAATTTCAATGCATTATCCACATCCCTCCCATGTATAGAATAGAATGGAAGAGATTGATAGAATTAATATCTATAATTTAGTGTTGCCAATGAAATTGTTTGAGATGCTTGTAAGAATGTAGGTTAATTAGTGATTTATTATGGGATACCTTTTAAAAGTAAAAGCTAATAGGTTTAGGAGCATCTTTGATTAATAAGGTGGTTAAATTAGCTTTCACTATTACAGTGGAATTATACTTCCACGAAGTCTACTCGATCAAAATTCCAAATGTTGCCCACCATCTTATTGTTGATGTGAGGTCTATTCCACCATTCTTAAAGATGTTTTCACTGATCTTAAGTAACTTTTTAATGTCCAATGCTTAAAGATTAATAACTATACACATCCATGTTATGATTATTTGTGACTTCCAAAAATTAAACCAATGTCTTTAGATGCTATAAGTTGAGTGCATACTTAAGAATTACTTTTGATAGGACCTTGAGTATGTATTACTTAGATTTGGGTGACAACATAGTCAAGGTCTTTTTAATTTTATATGTACTATTGAATATAACAATAATATTTTTAACAGATAGCTCTTTTCCAATTTTATCTTAATCTGATCCATACCTTAAAACTGCTAAAAATCATGTGAAAAGCTGATATATAAAGAAATTTTAAATTATGAAACTTTTAGATTCCTCTATATTGCAAGAAAATGCAAAACTAAAGCAAATGATTGGCCACCCTACCCTCACCATCTGTAAAAAGGTTTGTGTACGCTGTCCTGATGCGAGCTGCGTCCAGACGACTGACATAATACACCGGCAAAACAAAAAAAAATCATATCGCCGGTGTATCGCATCCATCGTCCAGATATAGCTCGCGTTCGGACGATGTAAGAAAAAATTTCTATACTATCTGACTCTTATAATATTAAACCGAGGCACGCTACCATATGAATGGTTATATTTGGAATCTTTATAAGTTATTTTACATAAACTGCATGACATTAGTTATTACAGGGCTCAAATATTTCTTGACGAATAACTTATGGCATGGTTCTTGGAAGATGTCGGAAACATTGAGTGAGCCTTCATACTGGAGCCAGTATGAGAAGATGAATTCCTTGCAGAAGGACAAATTTAGCAGATACAATCGAGCTGATGAGGCCAAGTTATTGATGGCAGAGTATAGAAGATCATGCGGAATTCTTTGCAACCAACTTAAGAGGCCTATTCCTCCGTCCACATATCCAACCTCTTCCTAGTGTAGAAGAATTTGAACTTCATATTTTTTAAATAAATGAGCATTAAATATATTTTTATTTTAGACATAATTTAAATTATTAAGGTCATCTTCAATTTTTTGATAAAACTATTAGTTGTTCCGGCTGAGAAGTTTTTGGCAGGGTGGAGACAAACGATTGGCCATTTGGCCACACTGGAACAGCAAGTTTCTTGAAGCAGGTAAATCTCACTCAGCGATGACCCGAAGTCATTTTCAGCTGAGATAGGACATTGTTTAACCGGCTACCTTTGTACCCAACCCTAGCATAAAATGGTTAATAATTAACGTCAAGGACAGATCTTCAAAATTATTCCAAAGTGCAAGAGATGGAAAAAATTGATGTGCCACTTTACCAATTTAGTAGCCACGTGTTATGTAGGACCCACCTTTTATATTTATCCTAACATATATTTTTTTAAGGAAATTCAGTTAACTACTAATATTTTTTCATCCAAAAATTTTAAAACGATAATTTAAGAAAATAAAAAGGACGAGCCTTGCGCTCACGTGGCTTTAAAATTACGCGAGATAGAAACTTGCAGCGTTTATTTCATAGAAATTGATGGAGGAATAACAGGACTATGAATAGGGAGTGAGGTTTGCTTTTAACTCTGAATAAATTGACTGTGAACTTATATTTAAAGCAGCATTTATGTATTTTTTTTTAATAATTCAGTGCATATTTTTTGTCAAATATTAATTAGTAAATATCATACTAGTTCATATACCGATTCAGAGAAAGTACAACAAATGAAGAGTGGGAATTCAACGAGTTGGCTAGATAGTTCTTCCAATTCAAGTCAACTGCTTGATGATCTACCTATAACTCTCTTATGATGATCTCCTCACAATGTTCGCTCAATCTAAAGTAACTAGATAACTCGCCAATGAAGTTGCCCCACATGAGTGGACGGAACTCTTCATTAGACCTATTTGCCTAAAGAGAGTAACTTGTCACATGGCCGATAGAGGTGTCATCAGCAACATACTCCTGAGAAAAGGCATTTTATAAGAGATTGCTATCATTACAAAAAGGAATAAATAATATTAAATAAAATGTGCTTGCCTGAGAAGATAATAGAGATTAATCGTGGTTCTCTTGTGATTTGAGTGTAATTGAGTACCTGCTGTGTAAGGCATAAGGGACCCTTCAATGAAAAGGAATAATTAGTATAATGTAAAATGGATCTAAGAAAAGGGAGAAAAGAATCTCACATTTATGTATATTTTTTCAATTTTTTTTTTTTTAGTGCATAGTCCTCCATATTTTAGCACTTTCCTTAGTGGTGTGAATACATGACTAAAACATGATCTAATATCATCAAAGATGTTGTAAGCATGGATCATGCCATATATATGACAAAAAGTCATGCAAGTAATTAAATAATAGGGGAATCACTAGCAATATGAAATACACCGAAGAAATTGTGGAATAATGTTATTGAGTTGACTACAAATTGATGGCCAAATTACTAAAATGCTAGAAAAAAGCCAATTGTTGCCTTAGGAGGCGAGCACTCCCATTTAAGGAATCAAAATCACACCAAATCATAGCACTGATCACTAACAGGTGAAGGATCCTGGCCATCACTCTAGTATATGAGGATGATAGGTACCACCCTCATAGTGTCAATTTAGCTAACTTATATTATGAAAGATAAAGAAGGAAAACCCTAGTCAATATCAATAAACTGAGGAATTCTTTCTCCAAAGAAATTATTGAGGTGAAGGCTCCGAGGAGTTTAAAAATTCTATCATTCAAATCTTATTGAAACTAAACCCTCTCACCACTAAAAAGGCTATAAATTTCATTGATTTTTCATAACTAAGAGATTCGGCCCTTAAATATTTCTATGATCTTTTTGTTGTGAGTGATCACTTCCCATGTTTGTTATTACACAATTTGCCAGCAGATGCAATCTCTAGAAGGGTCGCTAGTTCCCTAAAGGAGACATTGGAGGTTAAATACTTACATTCTGTAATAGCTCATGTAGCACTCTCTTAGGGTTTAAAATAAGGCCCTTTGTATTATTCCCTTGGTCTATAATAGCTTAGAAATTTAATGCATATAACCTAGCCTAAAAGGGTGGTACATCTATTTTACATTATTATTTTTGATTCACTATTTTCTTAGTTATTCTTGTTCAAACTCCTTTGCTAGTAGATCACTCGCTATATATACTTAATGGAGATTTTCTTTGTCTCAAAATCTATAGTAGTCCATTAGATTTAGATTCAATTCTTCCTTCTAGTCCCTCAACATGACAATCTCTAATCTTTTGCCCCTCTTGATCCTATCTAAAATATTGAACTACAAAAAACTACAAAAAATTTTATTTTTTTGAAATGGACACACTTCCCATTAATTGAGCTTGATTAAACTTTGACTTTTTTTCCAAAAGTGCTTCCTTATCTAATTTCCACTCCTCTTCTTCTTTTATCAAAGTTCAACATTTATTGCGTTGTTTCCATTTTAAATTCAATTAATCTTTCTCTCCCCACTAATACAAAATCTCCTAATTCTAATAAGTACAAAAGCTTATGCAATTTTATTACCTCATATTTCAGAGAAAATTATAGCAATCTTTTTATGCATACTAATAAATTTTGGAGAATATATTGCTAAAGCTTTAAATTTCAATTCATATTCCATTGCTAATCTTTCTCCCTATTCGAATCTATTAAATGTCTCTTGAATTTTTTATTTTGCTAAATGTGGTTAAACCTAATATATAAAATATTTGTAACTCACTCCATATAAATCATAGAGTTCAATCTTTCTTTTACTTTTTTTTATTGCCCTGACTGCCACCTTTTTGTTTCACCTCTAACATGTCTATAGAAAAGAAAGCCTTTTTATGGTTTGGACATTTTACTCTATCAAAATCTTTTAATTTTTAAGTAGCTAATTTTCAATTATAGTTGCTCTTACTTCGTTTTTAAATATTGGTGGCATAATACCATAAAATTAATTTAATTATTTATTACTTAAATTATCTTTTATAGCGTCGATTCTATTATGAATATCTCTTAATAATGGAGCCACCTATCAACAAATTACTTCATTAAATAAGATGATATTACTCTTATACTCCTTTTTACTGGTACTCCTTCAATTGCATCAATATTCTTATCACCTTATTAATTTTTCATTATTGCTTGTCTAAGACTTTATGCGTCGATATAATCTCTTTTCTTTATTTTCCATATAATTCAACTCTATTTAAATAAGCAGAATTATGACATAAATGTAATCTTATTTAGATATTAAAAATTATATGATTTTTTTTTTATTAATTGAGGAAATATTCTTAACCCTACACTAAGTCTCTCTTAAATCTAAGGATCATCATAAGGCCTTATATTCAGCAAAACTTAAGCATTTTAATTTTTTGATACAACTTTCTATCATTGCCCAACGCATATAATTCTTAAGAATAATATATTATATAAGTTGGAATGGAACAGAAGGAGTGATAAAATATTTATGATAACATACACTAAACATTAATCCAAACCCATGATTTTTCTATTCACTATTGGAGATGCAAAATCCACAAAGAATGTCAAGAACATATTAAAGTGTTTCATTTGCACAAGCCATAAAGTACATATTAAAGTTCTTAAATATTTAATTCCATCAATATTGTCCAAAAGAAAAGAAATATGTTTTTTTATTATTATGATACTTGTAGATCTCTGAAAACCATCCCATTATCTTATTTTATTTGCCTAAAATGATTTACAGAAGAAAGTATAATAACATTAGAATAAAATATATTATGGAATAGAAAAATGTCCAAGATTTCATCATGCAAATATAGCATAATGTTCAAATAAATGTAATATGCATAATATCTTGGAACATCCACTAGTTTCTCAATTTATTTGATGTCGTTATAGTTTTGTTTATAGGCTTCCTATCTAGTTTAAGCTAATTAATTTTTCTTTTAAAAGATGCATATTGACATGTGAAAATAGTCACCCCTTATCACATAAAAGTGTAATAATAATGTACTTTAACTAATTATTGGAGTGGTTAATCTTCATATGTTATTATTTTATTTTCATAGTTGTAATAGCATAGTAGGTCCTCTTTATAGTGGATAGAATGATATTTCTATTAACAAAAAGTATAATAGTCATATTATAAAATTTATTTTCCTTACTTAAACTCATGTATATTTATTCATTCCTCTTTCTACCATATGGAGATCATCCACTTGTTCTCTTCCAACCATGTAGACAATCTGATCAATTTATCCTCCAACTAGAAAATCTTTAGATCTAACAAACTATGGATCATTATTTTATCCATACTTCAATTATTATATAAAACTCCATCATTTTAATAAAAATTTTCATCTATTACATATGCATGCTTTTAAAAAATATTGCATGTCATACTTATATAATATAATAAACAATAGTATAGACATATCTTGCAAAATCACTAAATTACAACTTCAAATGATAATCTAAATTAATAATTACAGAATTTAATTTTATATTGATATCAAATTCATGTTAAAAGCCTCACTTATTAGATTAAGTTTTATAAAATTGTAAAAAGTTTAACCTAAAAGATGGCATTTGTTTGGCAAGAGTTATTCGCATTACATCGTTAATATATTTATATAATTGAGTCTTTGCTTTATATTAATTACTAATTGCATGAAATATGTTAATAGATTAATGTATTATATTAAAAATTGATTAAGAGTTCTAGAAATACTAACATGGCATGGACATATATCAAGAAGAATATATTATTTTATTAACTAGATATTACATATGATGCTGAATTCTGGAGCCATGATAATGGCCTTCGTTCTCTACTATCGTTGGGAGTGCATTTCATTGTCGATTGACCTGTTCAAGCACTTTTAGTAGTTCAAGGTTGATAAGGAGGGATTTTCCATGTTTTTGGAGGGCAAGGAATTCCACTTGCTTGGAGTGAAAATATGATAAATGATTGAAAGAAGAAGTTTCTGGTCAGTTCCTACTCTGGTGACTGGGGGATCCGGACCATCCCATCAGAGTAGATGGTGGAAAGATCTAACTCTTTTCAGTTGAGTATGGACATCTCCAAGGTGATGTTGTCTGGTCATCATCTCTCTGTCCAGCAGTGCATCACCGAGACAATGGTTACCCGTATCTTTGAAGAGCGAAATGATCAAGGAACTGGCGCCTCTTGGATATTGACGAGGCAATACAAGTGGGGCAGTGCAGGAGAAACGCGACACCAATAACCAAAAACAGAAGCATCATCCAGAGTCAAATAATTCTGTAGAAGATAAGGACCCACATCCTTATAGTGTGGCCATGAGATACCTTTCCTCCATTTATGAAACTACCATTTTTGTCAAGATATGTGACAAGAAAGGTTACTGCCATTCCTTGAAAAAGATGCTTCTCATTTTGTTGATGTAGGGGAAGGTGATAGAAGAACATCAATTTATAAAGGGATTCTGGATGAAACCGTAGCTGTAGGCCCCTCTTCCTCGAAAGTTGGGAGGTCACCGATTATTGTCTTTTCTTCAAATTTGCAATTTAGGGATCATTCTTTTGTTTCCTTGTCTAAAGGAGCCAAAGCTAGTCGGGCCACTTGTGTTGCCTCATCTAGTTCCTCTTTGAGAGTATTGACTTTGTCTTCTAATGGTGAAGCCTTACCTTCCCTTAAGGGAAAAAAGGTTCACTAATTGAGGAAGGATCTAGAGGAGGAAATAGATATCCCATATCCCCCACCATTGAAAAGGAGCAAGGAGGATTTCATGTGGGAGCTCATGCATAGGGGTGTCATCAGGATGTGGCTTGGGTCTGACAAGCATTTCGGTATACTGGATCAGTCTTTAGATGGGCACTCGCAAACGGATAAGAATAGAAGCTTTCCCCTGGCTCTGCTGAATTTGTTGTGATCTGAGAAGCTCGGTCGTATCCTGGGAGGCTTCTGCCACTGGGAACTTCTCTAGAATTTGGATCTATGGCAAATGATGGTGACACAGAGTGCACATTTTATGGAACTAGCTGTGATCGATTTGGAAGGAACACATGACGAGGCTCTTAATAAGAATGCTTTGCTGGAGATGTATCATAAGATAATTCACGACGATTGAAACCTAATGAACTCAAGTTGATAATTTCAAATAGCTCAATCATGAATCACTCGACACTATAGCCCTTTGACGTAGAAGATTACAGAGATGAAGAAGAAGATCGCATGATTAATATTCCAGGAGGAGCATGAGGATGACCTGAAGGTATACTTAGGTGTGGGATGGAATTTGTCGTCTAATGATTTATCCAACATAGTTTGATAGACCCCAAACTTTTTGACTTTGGATGGTTCGTATGATCAAAGTGCTCCTTCATTCTCCAATCCTGATGATCAAAGAAATCAGAAAGAGTATTGATTGCATTCATCATATGTTGTACTTCCTTCTCCAATTTCTTGATTTGCTTCAAGATAATCTGTGAACTTTTAGGAAAATAAGGAGGAATGGGTGCTGACCTTTGAGATGGTTAATCTTCAATAATGCTCATGTCATTCATATCACCAACATTCTGGTTATTATATGCATCTGCTTGCTCTATAGACTTCCAAGGTAAAAGTACTCTTTTCCAGTTCTCATATGACACTTAAGATTAACTGTAGAGGAGAAATATGGTGGAAGGATTTCCAAGAGCATACTTTGATCCATGAACAATCAATCCTAAAACAGACTTAACAATTATCGAACCAACATCAATAGGCATTCTCATTTGAATATAATAATTCAGAATAGCACAATCCTTAGTTACCTTACTGATTTTCATTGTTGGGAGAAATTTTGCACATATGAAATAATGTAAGTGTTTTGATGTAAGATTTAACAGTGTGGTCGAGAAACTTACATAACTACTATCTCTTATCTCCCATTCATCTCCTTCATCCGTCAGATATATGTATATGTCATTCCTATTGTCCTTCATCGGGGAAAAAATAGAATAGTGGCAGATTGACACATTCTCAATCATTTATAAATCATTAATCTTTGCAGGAGTAAATGTGACAAACCTACCTAACACATAAACTGATCCTTGGTTGATTCCATGAAGATTTGCATAAAACTCCTTCACAACCAGAATAACTACAGCGGTAGTAGTATAACAGAATACTTCTCAACGTCTCTGAACAATAATTTCATCAATTTTAGTCGTAGGAGAATTCATACCTCGATTTACAAAGCCTCACTCCTTAATCAATCTCATTTTTGAGATATTTTTGTTGAAAAGTCGTTGCGCCTCAAAACTTACAAACTTTCTACGGTTGAACACTTGAAATCTTTAAATTTCCATCGAATCAGAATCCATTTGGACAAGAATTTGGGTCTTGCTCTTCGTTCCTTTGGAAGTTCTAGCGTCTAGGGATGGTTTTTAGGAGTTCTAATGAAGGATATACTTCCTAGAACCGCCGAAACTCGGAATTTAAAGACGAGAAATGATTTTCTGAATAGCAGCGCTGATAGCAGCGCTAGTTCAAATTTCACCAAACTTTACTTCTTTCAATTTTTTTCCAAATTTCTATTCGATTCTTTATTAAATGTTATTAATGATAATTAAGGAAGAATATGACTTAATTAAGTAACAAACAAACACATATAACATATAAAACAAAGCACAAACTTAAAAATTATGAGTTGCCTCCCACAAAGCTCTTGGTTTAACGTCGTGAGTCTGACATAACTTTTAGTTATTCAGGTTGATCCAACGTGAAAACATCTTTAAATTATTTATGTTGCGTTCAAAATATGATTGTAATCTTTGGCCATTAACTATTAATATTCTTCCAGATTTAGGGTCTTCGATAATCACAGCTCCAAACTGATATACTTTATGACAATGAAAGGTCCTGTCCATTTAGATTTTAGTTTCTCGGGAAATAATTTCAATCTTATATTGAATAGTAAAACTTTTGACCTGGTTCGAATTCCTTTTTGATAATTTTCTGATCATGCCATATTTTTCTTCTTTCCTTGTATATTCTATCACTATTATTTGATTCATTTCTGATTTCTTCCAATTCATTCAATTGCAACAGTCTCTTCTCACCAGCATCTTTCAAATTAAAGTTCAATTTCTTTATCGCCCAATATGCTTTATATTCTAATTCAACTGGCAAGTGACAGGTTTTTCCAAAGATTAATCTGTAAAGGGACATTCCTATAGGAGTTTTATAAGCAGTTTTGTATGCCCATAAAGCAGTATCTAATCTAGCAGACCAATCCAATTTCTCAGGATTAATGACTTTCTCTAAAATTCTTTAATTTCACGATTAGATATCTCTGCTAAACTATTAGTTTGGGGATGATAAACTGTAGAGATTCTTTGCATAATATTATATATTTCAATCAATCTCTGAATCAGATTATTCTTAAAATGGGATCCTCCATCAGCGATGATTACTCTAGGCATTCCAAATATTGTGAAAATATTTTTCATTAAAAACCTCGAAACACTTTTAGCATCACACCTAGGTAAAGCTATTTTCTCAATCTATTTTGATACATAATCAATAGTTATCAGTATATATATATTTCCAAATAAAGGCATAAATGGTCCCATAAAATCTAATCCACATGCATAAAAAATTTCAACTTTCAGAGTCAAATTAAGTGGTATTTCATTTAATCTAGATATATTTCCTATTCTCTGACATCGATCACAAGTTTTGATAAATTTATAAACATTTCTAAAAAGTGTAGGCCAATAAAAACCAGATTGTAAAATCTTATGTGAAGTTCTATCAATTCCGAAATGTCCTCCAAATTCAGAATCATGACATTCTCGAATAATTTTTTCAGTTTCTTCTAATATCACACTTCTCCTAAAAATAAGATCTTTACATTGCTTGTACAGATAAGGATCGTCCCAGAAATAAAATTTAGCATCATGCTTAAATTTTTTTTGCTGGTGCATTGTTAAATCAGGTGGTAAAATATTACTAACGATGTAGTGTATAATATCAACATGCCACAGTAAATTTCATTCAATAATATTATATAATTGCTCATCAGGAATAGTTTCAGTAATTTCCTTTTCAAATTCATCCAAATTAGGTTATTCAAGTCTAGATAAATGATCAGCTATTTGATTATCGACCCCTTTTCTATTAATGATCTCAAAATCAAATTCTTGCATTAAAAGCATCCTTTGAATCAGTCTTGGTTTTGCATCCTTCTTTTACATTAAGTATTCAATAGCAGAATGATCAGTATGCACTATATATTTAGCTCTAATTAAGTAAGATCTAAATTTTTCAAAAGCATATACAATCGCTAATAACTCTCTTTCAAGAATAGTGTAATTAATTTGAGCATCAGTAAGAGTTTTACTAGCATAGTATATAATTTTAAACATTTTGTCATGTCTTTGCCATAAAACAACTACGATAGCATAATGACTAGCCTCACACATTAATTCAAATGGTTTCTCCCAATCAGGTGAATTTATTATAGATGCAGCAATTAATTTTTTTTTCAATACATCAAAAGCTTTTAAACATTCATCATTAAAATTAAACTTTTTGTTTTTTTCCAACAGTTGGCATAGAGGCTTAGAGATTTTTGAAAAATATTTAATATATTGCCTATAGAGTCCTATATGTCCCAAAAAGCTTCTTACCCTCCTCACAGTTGTTGGAGGTGGTAATTTTTATATAACTTGAATTTTTATAGGATCTACTTCCATGCCATATTCAGATATTTTATGCCCAAGCACAATTCCTCCTGCAACCATAAATTGCCACTTTTCCCAGTTTAAAACTAAATTTGTTCTTTCACATACCTCTAAAACTTTTTCTAAGTTGTATAGGCATGCATCAAATGAATCTCTAAATGTTGAGAAATCATCCATAAACACTTTTATTCCATCATTAATTAATTTGCTAAATATGGATGTCATACATCTTTGAAATGTTGTAGGTGCATTACATAATCCAAAAGGCATTCTTCTAAAAGCAAAAGTTCCATAAGGGCCAGTAAATGTAGTCTTCTCTTGATCTTCATGAGCAATAGGTATTTTGTGATAACTGGTATATCCATCTAGAAAATAATAGTGCTTGTATACAGCAATTTTGTCTAGCATTTGGTCTAAAAAGGGTAAAGAAAAGTGATATTTTCTAGTGGCGGCATTTAATTTTCTATAATCAATACATATTCACCAACCAGTGACTTGTCTTGTCAGTGTAATTTCATTTCGATCATTTACGTAAATAGTCACTCCTCCTTTCCTAGGAATGCAATGAATTGGGCTCATCCAAACACTATCAGAAATAGGATATATAATTCCAACATCTAACCACTTTAAAATCTCTTTTTTAACTACTTCATTCATTATTGGGTTCAGTCTCCTTTGTGGATTAATTCTTGGTATGTGTTGTTCATCCAACAAAATTTTGTGCATACAGATCGAAGGACTGATCCCTTTAACATCAGTTATGGACCAACCAAAAGCCTATTTGTATCTTTTTAAAGTTTCCAATAATTTTTGTTCTTGATATTCATTTAAATCCAAAGATATAATGACTGGTAAAGTAGATGATTCTCCTAAAAACATGTACTTTAATGATTAAAAAGAAATTTCAGCTCAAGTTCAGGGGCTTTAATGATAAATGGAATTAAACTTTTATCTCTATTTTCCATAGTATCAATCTTTCAAATTTTTCCTGAACAAAGTCTAACTTTTCATTCTTCATATCATCCAAATCATCTTCATTTTCACTTTCATTTTCATCCTCACATTCCAGATTTTCTTCAAATACTTCTCTAAAATGATCTTCTCTCAAATAATCGTAGACTTCCATTCGATAGCACTCATCATCTTTTTCAGTTGAAGGGTACTTCATAGATTTCAGAATGTTGAAAGTTACCTCTTTGTCATTAAGTGTCATAATTAATTCTCCTTTTTAGACATCGATCATAGCTCTCCCAGTAGCAAGGAATGGTCTTCTTAAAATAATTGAAATTTCTTTATCTTCCTCCATATCTAATACAATAAAGTCCATAAGAAAGATAAATTTATCCACCTCTACTAATACATCTTCCACAACTCCTTTAGGATAAGTGATAGAACGATCAGCCAGTTGAAGAGTCACAGATGTAGGTGAAATTTCTCATATTCCCAATCTTTTGAAAGTTGATAAAGGCACAAGATTAATACTAGCTTTATGATCACATAAAGATCTTCCGAAAAAATTTTCACCTATAGTGCACGGGATAGTGAAACTACCTGGGTCTTTAAGTTTTTCAGGAAGATTTTTTTTGAATAATTACACTACAATCACCGCTGAGTGCAACAGTCTCGTGGTCTTTAAACTTTCTTTTCCTTTTAAGTATATCCTTCATAAACTTTACATAATCAGGCATTTGCTCTAATGCTTCAATAAAGGGAATATTAATTGTTAATTTTTTAAGAATTTCCAATAATTTTACAAATCTGTTATCCCTGTTCTGTTTCTTTAGTATTTAAGGAAAAGGAAGAGGTGGTTTTTCAACAGTTATCTTCATTGGTTCTAGCAGATATTCATCTGAATATATCTTATTAGAACCTTTCTCAATGTTCACTTCCTCTCTTTCAACTTCGACTTCTTTTTGAACTCTTGTTTCCAACTCTTTTCCACTCCTTAATTGAATAGCCTTAATTTGCTTTTTTGTTTTGATCTTTTAGGTTGATCTCAACATTGCCAGGAAGATTCCCAGAAGGTCTATTATTAAGCGCAGTAAAGATATGTCCCAAATGATTTTTAATGTTCTTCATTGCAAACTTTTGAGCTTGAATTTGATTACCCATATTTAGAATCATTTCTTCAGTAGAAAACTTCTTTCCCTTAAATTGTTGATTACTATTAAAACCAGGAGGATAAGAAGGTCTAAAATTGGTATTTCCTTTGTTGTTCTGATTTCCAACTGGACTCATAGGATTGTTTTCCCATTGCGGATTAACAACAACATTGGTGTTTTTCTAGTCGAAATTCGGATGATTCCTCCAAGTAGGATTATAATAATTCGAATAAGAATTATTGACTTTATTATGTATAGCATTCAAGGTTTCATAAGACATTTGAGAGTCTATCATCTGTCTTGATGAATTTTCTTTTAACACTGGGGGTGTTGGAGAATAATTGATTTCATATTGATCTATTTTCTTAGAAAGTGCAGCAATTTGAGAGACTATCACAGTTATCGCATCAAAATTATGAATACTCGCTACTCTATTAGGATTTACCCGCTCAGAGGACCATTGAAAATTATTAGTAGCCATCTCTTCAATTAATATTCTTCATCAAAAGGTTTTGACATTAATGATCCACCAGCAGCAGCATCGATAATCGATCTCAAAGATCCCACTAATTCGTTATAAAATGTTTGAATTATTAACCAGTCTGGTAAAGCATGGTGTGGACATTTCCTCAGAAGATCTTTAAATCTTTCCCAAGCTTCATATATGGATTCACCATCAAACTGACTAAAAGATGTGATATCATTTCTCAACTTAGCAGTTTTGGAAGGAGAAAAATATTTCGACAGAAACTTTTGTGAAAGCTCTCCCCAAGTTCTAATAGATCCAAGTGCTAACGAATTTAACCACGTCTTAGCCTTATCCCTTAATGAAAAAGAAAAAAAAGTCTAAGTCGAACAGCATCGTTCGACACTCCGTCATACTTAAAAGTAACACACAGTTCTAGAAAATTAGTGAGATGTAAATTAGGATCTTTATTAGGTGTTCCTCTAAATTGATTATTCTGTACCATTTAGATAATAACAGGTTTAAGCTCAAATGAATTAGCAGTAACATCAGGATTTTGAATAGTTAAGTGAATTTCATCTGATGTTGATTATTTTTTTCATTTTGATTGTTTAAATTGTTCGCTATTTTGTGAGGATTTGTAGATTGTTTTTATTGTTTTCAAATTTTTCTAACAGTACGTTCTAATTCAGAATCGTAAGACACTAAACCTATAGATCTGATACTAGCATGCAAACGCAATAAACAAACTAACAATAAACAGACACACTCAACTATGACTTGCAATTCAAATATATGATTTCAAATACTATAAAAATTAAATTTTAACAGTTGCTTTTTCTTTTACCTTGCCTCCCTCGCAAAGGAGCCAAAAACTTGGTGTGACTTTTTTAATTTGCAAAAATTAAATAACTCGTATATATATATATATATATATATATATATATATATATATATATATATATATATATATATATATATATATATATATATATATTGATTTAGATGATAATGAGTCACACAATTAACACAAGTATATGTATCACTCAAGTAATACAGGGCTCTAGTGGAAGACTTTAACTTTATGGCGTAGTACAGAAATCACTTATAGAATCATAGCACAATTGTAAGTGACTTAATTCTTAAAGTAAAGACAAACATATTCAATTACTATTTCTACCAAAGCACGTTCTAAACTCTAGCAAGTTAAACTAACACAAAACTAAATTTATAACAATTTATAGCTGCAAGAAAGAGTCTTCCTCCTTTCCAATCGTAATGTGATGATTATTGTGACATAGATCAGTGATACAAATGTGTTGTGCCACATAGGAGCATTCCAATTCTTTACCCATATTTTAGCGTATAAAGAACATTGGCTAATCCTAAGTTTAGTCCCCAAATTCATGGTTAGGCTGGGAGGATACTGGCTCTCACTCCAGAACTCTCACTTCCCTTCACCTGAAGGCTAACTCTCGCTTCAGTTTCTAAACTTTAGGACCAAATTGTGGATTTCAGCCTGTCACTCTGAAATCTCCAATTCTACGCCCATCAAAGTATATTTCCCTATTTATTTGCACTCAATCCCCATGAACTACATTTCCCATTCATGGACATTGAATGTGACTGACCCACTTTTTATATGTTTGCAAATTATGTTAATAGCAACGACACCAAAAACTTGATCCCGCTTTAATTTATATATTTGATTGAATGTTTAATGTGGATTCTACGCAAGTATACGTATCGTATCAAGTAATACAGGGCTCTAGTGGAGTCCTGGTTATCGATCCCACAAGGAAGTTTTTAACAGATGTGCATCAGCTAAAATTTAAAGGAATTACTTACTAATTTAGTAAACGGAAATTTTAAGTAACTACAACAAACTAAGTAAACTAATGCTTGAAAAGTTGATTTAAATAATTCAGAAAAATTATCCTTCTCCTTGTTTTTAGAAAATTAAGTGAATGATGAATCTAAATAGATTTCTTGAATTTGTATTGTGACAAATAGGAGCATTCCTATTCTTTACCCTTTGGTCCAGGCGCAAAGAACATCGACTAATCCTATGTTTGATTACCGAATCGTGGCTAAAGTTAGGAGGATACCGGCATCCACTTCGAGCTCCCACGTTCCCCTCACTCGAGGGCTAACATCTACACTTCAACTCTCGAAACAATAGGACCAAATTGAATATTTTAGTCCGTCACACTAAAATGTTCAATTCTACGTCCGATAAATAATATTTCCTATTTATTTGTACCCTCCTTCCAAGGCTTTTGACTTCTCCGAATATTGGATGTAATTTTTACTATAGTTGATAATTCAACATATTTTAACAAATCAATTGGCCAGATTGAAAGTAAATTAAGTTTTAAGTAAAAATTATCATAATTTATTTTAATATATTAGGTACTTCTATTTAATTTTCATCAATTCGCATAATTTTCATAAACAAGGAGAAAGACTAAGAAAACTACTCAGAATGCATGGGAATAAAACAAAACATGGATTTCATTTAAAGTTAACAACAACAATAAACAATGATACTTATCTTAATTTCCTCCCCAAGCAGACTCCTTGAAGTTCCTTTGACTTTTCCTTCTAGTACATCACACTTCTAACTCACTAAAGATTCACTAAGACTCTCTAAGTAGACTCACTTAAGACTTCAGAAACACACACAAATGACACTCAAAAGACACCCCAAAGCACTAGAAATCGGCCTCTATTTATAGAGGTAGGCAAAGGTCCAAGGGATGCTTAAACACCTCTTCAAATAGCGTCCAGGTTCAATGTATTTGCATTTTGAGCTGTCTCGCCGTCGGCGGGAAACGACCTCGCCGTCAGCGGGGCTTCTAGAAGGTCTTCAAACCGCGCGATCTCGCTGTCGGCGGGCTCGGGCTCGCTGTCGGCGAGGTAGTTATAATTCCTTCAGAAATTCTTCTCATGATCTCGCCGTCGGCGGCCTCGATCTCGTCGTCGGAGACTTAGTTCACTTTGGATGAATTTCTTCCTTTTTATCCAAATTCGCTCCATTTCATGCTTTTTGCTTCCATTACTTATAAATTTTCGTTCCTGCAGTAAAATAAAGAAAATACCTTTCTTTAAAGTGCAATTTCATCAAAAATAGAAATGAATTTCTTAATGTATTTTCTACGTGATCAAAATCCCCGAAACTTAATTATTACTTGTCCTCAAGTAATTTTAATACTAAATAAAAATAAAGATTTACGTAATAGAATTTTTTAATTCAGATATACTATGAATTAAATTTAAATAACATTATAGTAAAGTTGAATAGAAATATTTCTAAGTAATTAAATTAATTTTATAGATATAAGATTATTTAGATATCAGGTCTAAGATTTCTAGCTTTCTATTTATTTCAGGAATGACTATATTTAAAAAGAGTAAATTACTTAAGATATTTAGATGATAGGAAGTTCGAGAAAAACTATTTAGTAAAATACTAATCTATATATATAAGTTTAGAAATATAATTAAGTTTTACCCTTTAGGTTGAATCCATTGAAGCCAATTTTTGATAAGGCATCTCCTCAAGCTTCTCCTCACTTATGTTTTTCTTTTCTTTTTCTTTTCTTTTTCTTTCTTTTCCAAGTGAAGATTACTGTATCTGGATAGCCTGTTAATTATTTTAAACTTCAATTTCTCTTCCTAAAATTGAAACTTAAAATATTTCCTTGCTTATATATATTTCATAGCCTTTAGTTCATTGAGTTTCAATCCTTTCTTTTTCACTTAAATACTTAAGAATTTCAATTTTAGAATATAGTTTTCCTTACTTTAAATAGTTTACTATATTCTTATTCCTTTGAACCAAATATCTTATTCCATTAATTAATTTGAATTACTAGAAACATTTTATGTAACTTTCTATAATAATTAAATAAAGTAATTCATGTTTATTGAATTGAAAAACTACTATAGAAAATCATTTGATAATAATTTTTGAAAATAGAAATTGAGAACAATTTAATAATTAAATTTGGATTTTTACCTTCCCCAAACTTAAATTTTTCTATCTATACTAAATAGTGAAAAGGGAAAGTATATAGTAAAGTTCATCATACCTTTGAGCTTTAGGTATTTCTTTTCTTTGAAATTTTTGCGAGGCTTTTTCATTACTTACGGAACTCGTACTTGTTAGTATTCTTCCACATATAGTATTTAAAAGAAAGTGCGGGGATGAAATTTTAAAATAAGCATCAAACATAACAAATGAAAACTTAATATATTACTACACATACAATCAACTAACTTACTTTAAAACATATTAAAACAATCTAAACAAAATTTAAAAGTTCATAGCTTATAAAAACTTAAACAACATATTTAAGAAAGACTAACATCCTAAATAAAAAAAATTGCAAACTACTTTAACACACATAAGAAGTCTAACATCATAGCATAAGCAAACATACCAACATCCACAGTCCACAGAAAGTACAGAATAATTACACACAGAATAATAAAGTTTCCAAAATAACAACAAATCTAAACAAACTAAACAAACTAAACAAACTAAACAAAGGCTCTAATCTTCTGCATCAAAATCCCAGGCTATATCATCTCCCTGATCTCCAGGCTGAGAAGGCTGAGCAGGCTGGTACTGTGTATAGTGGGGGCACTCAGGAAAGACAACATCTAAATCACCACTCCTATATCGACGTTCAGCGTCATAATATGCAATTTCGTATTCTGAATGTCACTGGAGATATTCGCTATCATAATCGTGTATTCTTTCCAAGCCTCCAATCCTTTGGTCTATATGCTCAAATCTTCTTTCCATATTCTCTCCAAATAGCTCAAAACTCTTTCTACTCAACGTCAATTCATTCATCAGATCTTGAAGGGTGGGAGTGGTGTACTGAGGGGGTTCATAACTAGTAGAGGGTATATCTCTACTTGAAGAAGGTACATAATCCCTTGTCCCAGATCTCCATCCTTCATGGGATTCATATTTCTTAATATTAGCCAGAGTAATGGGTTTCATAGGCTCAACCCATTCCTCATTATCTCTTGCCTCTACCCCAGATAATTGGCAGAGTGCATAGATAAGACCAGGATGTCCTAGTCCTCCTCCACTTTCATTTCTTGAGGTGGCTAATATATTCTTATAAATTACACTTCCCACATTAATACTCTTTTGGTTCTGAATACAGAAATTCAGAACTGCTCTATCTCTTGTTACCTCACTATGGTGGTAGGTAGGTAACAAAGTAGAACAAATAAAATAGTGACAGGCTTTAGATGTTGCATTTAGCATAGAAAGAGGGAAGTTTACCCGTTCTCGCTGCTTTATCTTCCAGACGCCTTTCCCATCAGTGAGAAAGTCGATCACCTCTTCCAGTGGTCCTTTCATAGTTCCAAAAGTTTCATACTCGCTGGTTTAGGTGTTTCGTACCTCGTAATAAGCATTTATTCTAGCAGCGCTGAATTCCACAAAAAATCCTCTAACCTTAACCGGTGCATCTTCAGCCTGTGTTAAGTTCGTATAAAATTCCTTTACCACTTCTACAGCGGCTCTGTTGGTCACAAAACAGAAGTTTTCCCATCCTAGTTCCTTAATGATCCTCTCAACTTCTCCTCCAGGATTCTTGAAAACTCGATCTTGAATGCATTTTCTTGCTTGTATGTTTTGAAAATATCGAGTTTGTGCTCTTGCGTTTATGAATCGAGTTTCGTCGTAATCTATTCGTCGCTTTTGTCGTGGAGCCATTTTCGATCTGTGAAATTTGCAAAAATTTTAACTAAACTCCCAAATATTACTAAGAAGGCTTCCTACAACATCTAAAATCAATTTAAATCAATTTCCATGAAATTCTTTTAAATATTTTCTCCATATTTCGAAATTTTTTAAAATTTCCCAATGTAGAAGAAATCCATGGTGAAAATAAAAAATTTTTGCATAAAAGTGAAGCTCTTACCAAGGGAAGATGAAATCTGGTGTCAAAAAGTGTTGAAATCGCCTCAAATCCATATTCTCTCAAGCCCTAAGTCGGTTTTTTCGAAGTTTTGAGGAAGGGGATGATGAATAGTGTCGGTTGACTGGTCAAATATAGGTCTTTTCACGATCTCGCTGTCGGCGAGATTTTTCTCGCCGTCAGTGAGCTAATTAATTTTATAAGGCAAAACTTTCGGGAAAAATCCGCCGTCGGCGAGCTCGGTCTCACTGTCAGCGGGTTTTCTCGCTGTCGGCGAGATCCCAAAAATTTTAAATTTTTGATATTCGTCAATCTTTTTCAACCTCAATTTGCCCTTAATCAATCTTCCAATCACTCAATTTAATAATAGTATGAAGATTAGATACTTATACTCACAAAAAGTTCACACAACACAAACAATATAACTTTATATATGAAATCCATGAAACTTACAAACTTCACACTAACAACTTAACAACATACTTAACTTAAATGTTCAAATCCATAATACTCAGCATCGTAATCCACACCACAACACTCTAAATGCTGAGACATAACAATTACAAATAATCTCATCAAATCTGAGATGATCAAACTAAAATTCAAATCATAATAAAACCTAAATCCAAATCAACACATATATACACAAATATTTGACATAAAATAGAAATCTTTCCTACTCTTCAGTGTCTGAACTATCATCTTCTCTGATATTCCCGATGCGACGCAGGTGCACAAATAAATTGTAGAAAGGCCTGAAAGGGAATTCTGCAGTAGATTCTTCATTAATCCATCCCTTCTGTCTCAGTAAATGAATAAAACTGGCCTCTAAATGTCCAGTATGATCAAAGTGCTCCTTCATCCTCCAGTCAATGTGATCAAACATATCAGAGATATTGTCGATGGAATTCATCACATTTTGCAATTCTTTCTCCAATCCTTTAATCTTCTTCAGAATAAAATTTGTTTTATCAGTAAGGGGCCTTGCTAAAGGATTGTTCTGTGATGCTCTGTCAGAAATAATGGTAATCTCATCATTGTTATCCAAGGTTGGAAACATATCAGTAGGATCAAGTGGTTTCCATGGAAAAAGTACTTTTTCCCAAGCCTCATAAGAAACTTGGTACTGACTGCATAAAGCAAATATAGTCGATGGGTGTCCAAGTCCATGAACTGACCCATGCACAATAAATCCCAATGCGAACATTACTATTATTGATCCAACATCGATAGGTAGTCCAATTTGAATACAGTAGTTTAATATAGTGCATTCCTTTGAAACTTTATTTACCCTCATAGTAGGTAATAATTTTGATGAGATAAAGAAATGCCAATGCTTCGAGACGGGGTTAAGAAGTGATGCGTAAAAGCCGACATACCCGTCTTCGCGTAACTCCCAATCATCAGGTTCGTCGGTCAGATACCTATAGATCTCGTTCATATTGTATCTTGAAGGCACAAAGTTGGAATAATGACAAACAGAGGTATTCTCTATAGAAAATAATTCATTTACCCTTGAAGGAGTAAATGTTACCCATCTTCCTCCGACGTAGACATTTCCATTGTTGATCGCATGTAAATTAGAGTAAAACTCTTTAACTACTGGAATAACTACAGCGGATTTCGTATAACAAAATACCTCCCAATGCCGCTGTACGATCATTTCTTCGATTTTTGTGGTGGAATTTTCTACTCCTCTGTTGACAAATCCCCTTTCTGTAATAAGTCTTTTCTTCATCAAGCCTTTATTGAAGATACGCTGCGCCTCCGAACTGACGAATTTTCTTCGGTTGAAAACTTCAGTTTTTGTGGTTTCTAAGAATTTGGTCGCCATTTTGGATTGAAAGGATTGGTCTCTAATCGTTTCTAAGGAAGAAAATGGTGTAAAAACGGATTTGGGATAATTTCCTACAAAGAAATGGCTTAGAATCGTCCAAAACCGCACGAAAATCTTTAAGAAACCAAAATTTCAATTGCCTCGCCGTCGGTGGGAAGTTTCTCGCCATCGGCGAGCTAGTTATAAAACCGAATTAAGTCATGGCACACGATCTCGCTGTCGGCGGGCTCGGGCTCGCTGTCGGCGAGACTCGTGAAAATCGCCTATTTTCGCTCTGGTCCGAATATTTTCTAATCTCATCATATAGGTTCGAATTTGTGA
Organism: Papilionanthe hookeriana x Papilionanthe teres; assembly: GCA_022702705.1. NCBI lineage: Eukaryota > Viridiplantae > Streptophyta > Magnoliopsida > Asparagales > Orchidaceae > Papilionanthe > Papilionanthe hookeriana x Papilionanthe teres. The sequence continues at coordinate 105,338,051 of CM040427.1, forward strand.
TGATTCTACTTAAAAATTTGAGTAGTAAGATTTGTTTTAATAATATAGACTCACTAATTTGTAGATGATTAAAATAAAAGACTACTATGGGTTGCCTCCCATAAAGCGCTTGGTTTAACGTCGTCAGCCCAACCTAATTTCAGTTAGTAATCAGGTTGACTAAGCATTAAAACCTCTTTAAAATTTGGTCTTCTATCTTTGAAATATGGTTTTAATCTATGTCCGTTTACCTTAAATCTATGTCCTATTTTTGGATCTTCAATTTCTATAGTTCCATATGAAAATATTTGAGTTATGGTGAAAGGTCCTAACCATCGAGATTTCAATTTCCCAGGAAATAATTTCAATCTAGTATTATATAGCAAAACTTCTTGTCCCGGTTCAAAATTTCTCTGATTAATCTTCCGATCATGCCATAATTTCATCATTTCTTTATAAATCCTATCATTATCATATGATTCATTCCTTAATTCTTCCAATTCATTTAATTGCGACAATCTCTTCTCACCAGACTTCTTTCATATTATAATTAAATTCTTTGATCGCCTAATATGCTTTATGTTCTAATTCAACCGGTAAGTGTGCAAGTTTTTCCATATATAAGCCTGTAAGGAGTCATTCCAATTGGAGTTTTATACGCAGATCCGTATGCCCATATTGCGTTGTCTAGTCTTATAGACCGGTCGATTTATTAGGATTTACGGACTTTTCTAATATACGCTTAATCTCTCGATTAGAAACGTCGACTAATCCACTAGTTTGTGGATGATAAGCGATTGATATCTTATGCATAATATTATATTTTTCTACTAGTTTGTGAATATATTTGTTTCTAAAATGAGTTCCTCCGTCAGTGATAATCACTCTCGGCATTCCAAATCTAGTAAAAATATTTTTCATTAAAATTTTTAAAACACTTTTAGCATCACACCTAGGTAAAGCTTGTGCTTCGATCCATTTGGAAACATAATCAACAACTACTAATATATATGAGTTTCCAAATGAAGGAATAAAAGGTCCCATGAAATCTAATCCCCAAACATCAAAAATTTCAACTTCTAATATAAAATTCAGAGGCATTTCATTTTTTCTCGATATGTTTCCTACTCTTTGGCATTTATCGTAGGTTTTTATATATCTATATACATCTCTAAATAGAGTAGGCCAGTAGAATCCAGATTGTAGAATTTTATACGCAGTTTTATCTGTCCCAAAATGTCCTCCAAAATCAAAATCATGACATTTTTGAATGATTGGTTCAGTTTCTTCATAAGGCACACATCTTCTAATAATTAAATCCTTACATTGCTTATATAAGTATGGTTCAACCCAAAAGTATGTTTTAGTATCATGAATGAATTTTTTTCGTTGTTGTAAAGTTAACATAGGTGGTAAAATCTCACTTACAATATAATTTACTATATCGAGCATACCAAGGTAATTTCCACTCATTTATATTATAAAGTTGTTCATCGGGAAAAGCTGTCTAAAATTTCATTATCGGTATTAGATAATTCATGATTTTCTAATCTTGATAAATGATCTGCAATTTGATTATCGGTTCCTTTTTGTTAACGATCTCAAAATCAAATTCTTGCATTAATAATATCCATCTAATTAATCTTGGTTTAGAATCTTTCTTTTGCATTAAATACTTAATAGCAGAGTGATCAGTATGCACAATACATTTAGTATCTATTAGATAATGCCGAAATTTATTAAAAGCATATACAGCTGCTAATAATTCTCGTTCAGTAACTGTATAATTTATTTCAGCATCATTTAGAGTTTTACTAGCATAGTATATAACTTTGAAAATCTTATCATATCTTTGCCCAAGAACTCGCTCCTATAAGCATAATCACTAGCATCACACATAAGCTCAAATGGATTCTCCCGATTAGGTGAAACTATTATAGGTGCTGTAATTAATTTATCTTTTAATAATTCGAAAGCATTCAGGCATTTAGTTGTAAATTCAAATTTCTTGTCCTTTTCAAGAAGTTGGCATAGAGGTTTAGTAATTTTTGAAAAATCTTTAATAGAACGTCTGTAGAATCCAGCATGTCCAAGAAAACTTCTTACCCCTTTTACCGTAGTTGGAGGTGGTAATTTAGCTATAACTTGAATTTTTGCGTGGTCTACTTCCATGCCTTTTTCCGAAATTTTATGCCCTAATACAATGCCGCTTCGTAACCATAAATCGACATTTCTCCCAATTAAGAACTAAATTAGTTTTCTCACATACTTCAAATACTTTTTCAAGATGATTTAAGCATGTGTCAAATGTTGTTCCAAATACAGAGAAATCATCCATAAATACTTCTATTCCATTATCAATTAATTTACTAAATATAGACATCATACATCTTTTGAATGTTGCAGGTGCATTACATAATCCAAAAAGCATTATTCGAAAAGTGAAAGTTCCATAAGGACTAGTAAATGTAGTTTTCTCTTGATCCTCAGGAGCAATTTGTATTTTATGATAACCGGTATATCCATCTAAGAAACAAAAATATTTATGTCCGGCTAATCTATCTAACATCTGGTCTAGAAATGGTAAAGGGAAGTGATCTTTCCTAGTGGCTGTGTTTAATTTTCTATAATCAATACATATTCACCATCCAATAACTTGTCTTATAGGGATAAGATCATTATTTTCATTAGATTTTACGGTCACTCCTCCATTCTTAGGTACACAGTGAATTGGGCTTACCCAAGCACTGTCAGAAATAGGATATATAATACCATTATCTAACCATTTTAAAATTTCCTCTTTAACTACTTCTTTCATTATCGGAAATCTCCTTTGCGGATCTGCTTTAGGTTTATGTTCATTATCTAAAATAATTCTGTGCATACATATTGAAGGACTAATTCCTTTAATATCTGCTAAATTCCAACCAAAGATTTTCTTATATTTTTTTAATGTATCTAAAAGTTTTTTTTCTGAGATTCATTTAATTCAGATGAAATAATAACTGGTAGAGTTGAAGAATTTCCTAAGTAAGCATATTTCAAATGATTAGGTAATATTTTTAACTCAAGTTCAGGAGTTTTAATAATCGATGGAATTATATTTTTTTCAGTGTTTTCTGTGTTATCCAAAAATTCAAATTTCTCTTGAATATAATCTAGTTCATCATTTATATCGGCTTTTTCAATTAATTCAGTATTTTCTTTTTCTAATTTTTCTTTATAATATTCCTTAAAATGTTCTTTTTGTAAATGATCGAGTACTTCCATTCGAAAACACTCATCATCTTTTTCTAGCGCAGGATATTTCATTGATTTAGCAATATTAAAAAGTTACTTTTTGGTCATTTATTCTCATTGTTAATTCTCCTTTCTGAACATCAATCATAGCTTTTCTAGTGGCTAAAAATGATCTTCCTAAAATGATAGGAATTTCTTTACCTTCTTCCATATCTAAAGCAATAAAATCTACAGGGAAGATAAATTTATCCACTTTTACTAATACATCTTCAATAACTCCCTTAGGATATATAATGTAACGATCGACTAACCGAAGAGTTACCGAAGTAGGTGAAATTTCTCCCAATCCTAATCTTTTAAAAATTGATAGAGACATTAGATTGATGCTTTCTCCTAAGTCACACAAAGCTTTTCCATAGAACTTTTCTCCAATAAATACGAGGTATAGTGAAACTACCAGGATCTTTTAATTTTTCAAGAAGTTTTTTCTGAATAATAACACTACACTCTTCACTAAGTGCGACCATTTCATTATCGGTAAATTTTCTTTTTTTATTTAAAATATCTTTCATGAATTTTACATAGTTTGACATCTGTTCTAAAGCTTCTACGAAAGGAATATTTATTGTTAATTTTTTTAGAATTTCAAGGAATTTAGCAAATTGTTTATCTTTTTTATGTTGAATTAGTTGTTGAGGAAATGGTGGTGGAGGTTTTTCAACAGAAATTTTCATTGGTATTAAAGGATTTTCTAAATTTGGATCTTGTTGATTCTTTTCCTTTTCAATTTCCACTTCCTCTTTTTGACTTTCATGTTCTTTCGAATTCGAGGTTCTAATTCTTTTCCACTTCGTAATTGTATCGCTTTAATTTGTTCATTTCCTTGTCTTTGGGATTTATTTCCACATTACTAGGAAATGTTCCAGGTATTATATTATTAAGTGCGGTAGCGATATGTCCAAGTTGAGTTTCAATATTTTTAATAGCTGTTCCTTGATTTTGTAATTGGTTTCCTTGTATTTGTAAATGTTGACCCAAATTTAATATTAATTCTTCTATAGATAATTTCTTATCTTTAAATTGTGGGTTATTATTATTAAATCTAGGTGGATAATTAGGTTTATAATTAAAATTTCCTTGATTAGAGGGATTTCCTAATGGTTGTGTTATGTTATTCATCCACGGTTGATTAGTTGTGTTATTATTCCAATTAAAATTAGGATGATTTTTCCATCCAGGACTATAATAATTCGCATAAGGATTATTGGGTCCGTTATTAATTGCATTTATAGTTTCATATCGAGATTGGGATTCTATAAGTTGTCCAGATGAATTTTCTTCTAATATAGTTGGAGAGTAATTCATTCCAAAGTGATCTAATTTTTTAGATACAACAGCGATTTGCGAAGCTGACATAGATATTGCATCATTTTCATGAATACTAGCTATCTTTTTCGGATTGATTCTATCAGCAGGCCATTGAAAATTATTGGTTGCCATTTCTTCGATTAGTGCATAGGCTTCATCAAATGGTTTTGACATTAATGATCCTCCAAGAAGAAGCATCGATGATTGATCTTAGAGATCCTACTAATCCATTATAGAAAGTTTGAATAATTAACCAACTGTAAAGCATGATGCGGGCATTTCCTAAGAAGTTCTTTAAATCTCTCTCAAGCTTCATATATTGATTCTCCATCAAACCGACTAAAAGAAGTTATATCATTTCTAAGCTTAGCAGCTTTGGATGATGGAAAATATTTGGATAGAAATTTTTGTGATAACTCTCCCCAAGTTTTAATAGATCCAAGTGCTAACGAATTTAACCACATTTTAGCCTTATCCCTTAAAGAAAAAGGAAAAAGTCTAAGTCTAATAAGCATCGTTAGATACTCCTTCATATTTGAAAGTAAGCACATAGTTCTAAAAAACTAAGCAAGATGTAAATTAGGATCTTCAGTAGGTGAACTACTAAATTGATTATTTTGTACCATTTGGATAATTGCAGTGTTTAAGTTCAAATGAATTAGCAACTACATCGGGGTTTTGAATAGTTAAATGAATTTCATCTAATGTAGGGTTGGCATAATCTCGTAATGGTCTCGTTGATTGATATTTTCATTTTCGTGAATATTTGCCATTTGTGTTAAATTTATAATTTCACTTTTTTGTTTTCTAATTCTTTTAATTGTACGCTCTAATTTCGAATCGTAAGGTATTAAATTTTCGTTTCCAAATTTTCGCATATAATTTTATAAAACAAAATAAATCCGTTACTCTAAGTAAATAATTTCTTTATCTTCCTAAGCAACGGCGCCAAAAACTTGACCCACTTTTTATATGTTTGCAAATTATGTTAATAGCAACGGCACCAAAAACTTGATCCCGCTTTAATTTATATATTTGATTGAATGTTTAATGTGGATTCTACGCAAGTATACGTATCGTATTAAGTAATACAGGGCTCTAGTGGAGTCCTAGTTATCGATCCCACAGGGAAGTTTTTAACAGATGTGTATCAGCTAAAATTTAAAGGAATTACTTACAATTTAGTAAACGGAAATTTTAAGTAACTACAGCAAACTAAGTAAACTAATGCTTGAAAAGTTGATTTAAATAATTCAGAAAAAGTATCATTCTCCTTGTTTTTAGAAAATTAAGTGAATGATGAATCTAAATAGATTTCTTGAATTTGTATTCTGACAAATAGGTGAATTCCTATTCTTTACCCTTTGGTCCAGGTGCAAAGAACATTGACAAATCCTATGTTTGATTACTGAATCGCGGCTCGGTCGGGAGGATACCGGCCGCCACTTCGTAGCTCCCACATTCCCCTCACCTGAGGGCTAACATCTACACTTCAGCTCTCAAACAATAGGACCAAATTGAATATTTTAGTCTGTCACACTAAAATGTTCAATTCTACGTCCGATAAATAATATTTCCCTATTTATTTGCACCCTCTTTCCAAGGCTTTTGACTTCCCTGAATATTGGATGTAATTTTTACTATAGTTGATAATTCAACATATTTTAACAAATCAATCGGTCGGATTGAAAGTAAATTAAGTTTTAAGTAAAAATTATCACAATTTATTTTAATATATTAGGTACTTCTATTTAATTTTCATCAATTCGCATAATTTTCATAAACAAGAAGAAAGACTAAGAAAACTACTCAGAATGCATGGGAATAAAACAAAGCATGGATTTCATTTAAAGTTAACAACAACAATAAACAAAGATACTTATCTTAATTTCCTCCCCAAGCGACTCCTCGAAGTTCCTTTGACTTTTCCTTCTAAGTACAAGCACACTTCTAACTCACTAAAGATTCACTAAGACTCTCTAAATAGACTCACTTAAGACTCCAGAAACACACACAAATGACACTCAAAAGACACCCCAAAGCACTAGAATTCGGCCTCTACTTATAGAGGTAGGCAAAGGTCCAAGGGATGCTTAAACACCTCTTCAAAAAGCATCTAGGTTCAATGTATTTGCATTTTGAACTGTCTCGCCGTCGGCGGGAAACGACCTCGCCGTCAGTGGGGCTTCTAGAAGGTCTTCAAACCGCGCGATCTCGCTGTCGGCGGGCTCGGGCTCGCTGTCGGCGAGGTAGTTATAATTCCTTCAGAAATTCTCCTCATGGTCTCGCCGTCGGCGGCCTCGATCTCGCCGTCGGCGACTTAGTTTATTTTGCATGAATTTCTTCCTTTTTGATCCAAATTCGCTCCATTTCATGCTTTTTGCTTCCATTACTTATAAATCTTCGTTCCTGCAGTAAAATAAAGAAAATACATTTCTTTAAAGTGCAATTTCATCAAAAATAGATATGAATTTCTTAATGTATTTTTCTGTGATCAGTGACCTTCATTTTTGTTGTGGAACTCATAATCCTTTCGGAACATATGTTTCCCAACAAATTTTAACAATTAAATTGGCCAAATCAAAAAGTAAATGAAGTTCTAAGTGAAAAGGTCATAACAAATTCTCCATAATAATCGGCACATCATTTTCATTTCACAACATCAACACATCACATGAAAGGAGAAAGGTAAAGAAATCTAATCAAGACTCATGAAGAAAAGATGACAAAACATGGATTTTATATATAAAAACAATGTCATACAAACAGAGTAAAGTAAAGACAACTTATCTCAAAATCTTTCCCAAGCGAATCTCAAGGAATTCCTTTGACTCCTCTTCTTTCTTCACAACAACACATAATTCTCTCTTTAGAATAGTAAGGAAGAAGAAATCTCTCACTTTCCCTCTCCTCTCACACTCCTTAGAAAAGAAAACACAAAATCTAACTTCCTACACCAAATGGAAAGAAACTCTCACTAAACTCTAAACTCTTCTCTTACTTTCTTCCCCCTTTGAAATTTAGCTCCAAAAGTATTTAAATTCGGCCAAAACTGAATTCCCAAGAGTTTCCTCAAGCAACTTTTCAAAATCTGACCAAATACATTGAATCTAGTTCAAAATCGGGATAAGGCGTTGTCCAACGCTGGTAGGAGCGCTGTTCGGTGCATTATTCCACCAAAACATCGTAACTCTCTAGAAACTGCCGCTGTCCGGCGCTGGTGACAGTGTCGTTTGGCGTTAGTTCAATAAAATGCACTTTATCCTTTTTTGTTCCAAATTTGCTCCTTTTCGCTTCCTTTTGCTCTAAAGGCCAAAAATCATTGTACCTACATAAAATCATCAAAAATACATTCCTTTGAAGTGCAATATCATCAAAAAATGTATGAAATGAATAGTAAAAAGCTATTAAATTTTCAGTGGATCACTAACACACCTAAAATATATAGTATTTTTATGCACATTTTTATACCTATCTTTAATGATATTGCACTTTAATAGAAGGTATTTTGTGTTTCTCTTGCATGTATGATGAAAATGGATGGTCATGATGCAAGGAGCAAAATTGGATCAAATTTGGAGCAAAAAATGAATAATAAAAAATTTAGCACTGGCGGCTAAGCGCCGCGGGGCCGGCGCTTAGCCGCTACAGTTAAAAATCAAATTTCAAACGGATTTGGCACCAATTTCAAAGGGGATCGGATGCAACTCTTGGTGGTAACATCCATAACTTCCTTTGGGCGGCAAGTTTGAATGAAGGGGTGCGTTCCTTGGTAGATACATTGAATCTGGACACATTTTGAAGAGACACCAAGACACCTTTTGGTTTACTATTTAAAGAGAGTCTTAGGAAAGATTAGGTGACTCTTCCTTTACATTTTGAAGGGTTCTTTCTTTCTTTCTTTCTTTCTTTCTTTTGTTCTTCCACTGCATTTTAAAAGTTTTTATTTTAGAGTAGGAGTAGAGAGTAGAAAGGAGAAAAGGGTTGGAGTGAAGTCTTCTTCTTCCCACTTCTTTTCTTTCTTTTAGTTTAGTTTTTATTGAAGTTTGAAGTCTGTATTCTGAGTCATCGGAGTTGGGAGACTTGCTCTGAGGAATAGTTTAGCGAAGAGTCAAAGTTTCAGAGGAACTTCCTTAGTCTTGTGGAGAGGATTTTCATATAAGTATTTACTTTTATTTAGTTTATTAATACATGTTTTCGTTTATTATTTTTCTTATCGTTGTTTTTAATTTTAAATCAATGTGTTTTTATATTTTCTCAATGAATTCTAAGTATTTTACTTTATCTTTTTCTTTCTTAAATGGAGAAGAAATTAATTTAAAGAGAATTTTGGTGGAAAGTATAAGTGTTTAAAAGTTGGAAGAAGTTGTGAAGATTGATTCTAAAAACTTTGTTTACTTCTTAATTTGGCCAGTTAAGTTGTAAAATTTCTGTAGATTATGTAAGATCCAATGCAGTATTATCTCATAAAAGTTAGTAGGAATCACATGTAATTATATGGGTGAGAATTGTAGTCCATATAATTGAATGTAATATTAAAAGATATTTTTATGAAAGGGAGTAAAATTAGAGGATTTTAGAGTGACGAAGCTAAAACCCCCTAATTTGATTTGAAGTTTTAAGTTTTGTTATGAGAAGTTAGCCCCCAGGTGGTGGGAATTGAGGGAACTCTAGAGTGAGAGACTGATATCTTCCCTGCCTAACCTTGTTCAAAATAATATAAATTTCAAATTAACCTATGTTCTTTATAGAAAGAAGTAAGGGTAAAGAACACATTTGCTTCTATCTGTCACAACAAAAATTTGAATACTTCCACAACAATACTTTAAGAATTTTTACTACTTCATAAAAGGAAAGAAAAAGATATTCTAGTTAATAGTATTTAACATCCAGTATTATTAGTTATTGTAATTTTAATTTTTTGTTTAACATTTTATTAAGAAAATTTCAAAAGACATATCAGCCTTCAAAAATTTTCAAAATCAAGACATACTTTTTCGAAAACAATCAAAGACAGTAAAAAGATAATTTTTCTGATTTCTATAAAGATTTTACATTTTCTTTGTGGGTTTCATATCTCGGGGCTTAATCAGAAAGTCTTATATTACTTGATAAACGATACGTATACTTGCGTAGTATCCCATATTATAAAATCATAATTTTCATATCTATATCACATATATTTGGTGTGGAGTCAAGTTTTGGCACACATACATATATTCCTCACGGCCCAAGTTTTTGGTGTCGTTGCCAATTTTCATATCATATTTGTAAGCACATATATTTATCGGGGATCAATCACCAACTAGAAGAACCACATAGTGATAAAATGGAAATTGCTAAGAAAAGGTTTTGCTTGCCCTCAGGGTTCGTGGATGGGAAACAATCATTCAGTTTACCTCAAGCAGAAGGAACATAAATATGAAAAATGCCTCCAAGCCTCTTCCATATATTTACTACGAAAGGATAGCTAAAATATACATGAATAACATTTTCCTCCTCCCTTTTACAATGTAAACATTGTGAAGCAAACTTCAAACATATAAGTTTTAAAATATCATCATAAGGCAACAAATTGTAAAAATGTCTCCACAAAAAGAAAGAAATAGAAGGAGTGAGTGCCTTCCCCGAAATGAGCTTTCCCCATCTAATCATATCATGATGATGTTAATCCTCATAGATAGCAATGGTAGCAGATGTATCAGTAGGCAAATTTAGGATAACTGTATCCTTTTTGCCACTTACTATTGGGATGTATTACCGTCACCCATATTTTTGCTCAACATAAGGAAATTTCACACTCTTTTAAGCAAAAATATCAGCCGCACACAAATACACAATATTTCCATTATCCTTATACTCCAAATATTGCAAAGCCCAGTAATTCCTCCCAAAGAAATATGACAATCTCCAATATCATAATTGATGTATTTCTTAGCCCAAGATCTGGTCTTTAACATTGCTTTTCACATTTTAGAGCCCCCTACTCTCCAATTGACATTAGAGGATGGTGTGTTTTATAGTATTTCTCATGCATAAAACAAGCCCATAAGGATTCCTCCCTTCTGAATTTTAGCCATAACTTTATGTAATTAATTTCTACCATGTGGTGTAATTCCTTAAATCTCAAACCCCTTGACTTAATAAGCTTACATACAACCTTCCAACCCATCCATTTTTTTTTTTTTTTGATTTCCTACCAGCCCAAAAGAACACGTTAAAACACCTTTCTAAAGTAAGCTGAGTGCTACCTTGTAGTTTTGAAACCTACAAGGCATAAAGATAAATGCAGTTTAGCACACTTCTAATTAAAGTAATTCTTCCCCCAAAGGATAGAAAATTATTTTTGCAATCCATTAATTTGTCTTTAATTATTTTTAAGAGATTCACACAAAGATATTTGAGGGGGTGCTCAGTTAAGAAAAAACCACTGCAGTTCGAAATTCATCATGACAACCCAGTTTTTACATGCTTCCTCACAATAAAGTGGCATTTATTTATGATAAACTCCAAGCATGACTACCCTGGAAATCCTCCAAAAAAGCATAAAGCTTTTTAACTTCACCTTGCCCAGCATTAGAAAATATAATAGCATCATCCAAATAAGCTAAATGAGTCACCAGAATTTTAGCTTTATGAGAAATTGCACGTTAGGGCTAAGCACTTGCAGTTTGTTTAGCGTTCTAGAAAATAATTAAAAGGAAATGATGAAAATGGTGGGTGGTAAATGATCTCCTTGTTTTATACCCCTCATCGATGAAAAGAAACCATAAGTATTACCATTTCCCATAACACTATATTTGTTGAAAGATAGCCACTTTTTGATGATACTAAAAAACTTCTCTTTATAGCCTCTAGCCTTTAATATGCTAATAATGAAATCCCAGCTTACCGAGTCATAAGCATTTTTAATATCACGCTTTAGAACTATGTCACCTCCTCTGCATTTTTTATCCAAATCCTCAGTTAATTTCTGAGCCTGTAATATATTGTCTTTGATTTCTCTACCCTTTACGAATGTTGAATGATTAAAAGACATAATCAGGTTGAGCTGAGGTTGGAGTCCTTATTCAATAACTTTACTAATGACTTTAGATATGATCGAAGTTAAACTAATAGGTCCGAACCGATCCCATGAAGGCTTTTTTCCGAATATTTAGAACCAACATAATTGTAGCAGCAGTGAAATAGAAACCAATGTCCTCCCCTGTGAACTAGCTTTGTATGGCCCATCCACCTCCTTCCTAATAATTGACTAGTACTTCAAACAAAAATCATATGTAAAGCCATCTAGTCTTGCTGCCATGTTACTATCAATATTCCTTATAGCACACAAAATATCCTCCATAGCACGAGGGTCACAAAGGCTAAGCTTACTTATGCTGTCCCTCTCTTCTCTAAATAGATCATTGTCAGTTGAAGTGACCATCCCTTCTGATGAGAACAAATTAGTAAAGTAATCTACAACACTTTCATCCAATCTTTTCTGATTAGTAATCCATTCTCCATTCTTATCATTGATCCTCAAAATAGTATTTAGGTTCCTTCTCTGTTTCATACACACATTAAAAAATTTTAAGTTTGGTGTGAGTTTATGGAGATGTAGATTTCTCCATTTTCTAGAGAGATTGGTGAAGGATTTTGAGAGATATGATTAAAGAAGTATGAGTGGCGCATGGATTGGCAGGAGACCTTGTTAGAGAGATTTTTCATCATTTTCTCAGAGGGAATAACTAAGTATTGTGTTCTTCATTATCTTGTAATTATTATAAAAACTTTCTAGTTGATTTTTTTTTATTTAAATGAAGTGTTCTATTGTATTTTATCCATGCTTCGTAAGTTGTTTTATTTACAATTTTCTTTTAATATGAAGTAGTGACATGTGTAGAAAATTTTATTTTATGATATAATTATTTTTATTTTAATGTGATGTGTAATATCTCATTCGTTTCATTGACATAACTTAAGTGACAATAAGTTATGTTAAAATTTGCTGTAAGTGAAACAAAGACTTGGAAGAGCGGTGATATCGCTACTAGAGTGCACTCACATTATTTGGTTGGCTATTGTGAAGAATTATGTGCGACAATGTAACTTTTAAGGCAATATAATTCATGATCTATTTCAATTAGAAGCTTAAAGTTAACAGATAGTTGCATAAAACTAATAAAATACTAAACATACATATATACTCGAAAGAGGGTTGGTAGACATATGTTATTTATTGGCACTTAATTTAATGACCGCTCAAAGAGCCTCGAACGGATCCATTATTTGTACTCACAATGCCTAAACCTCTTCCTGTATGTCTCGATGCCCACCTCTCTATTTAATTCCATTGGCAACATTTTCACTACAAAGATTCTCCTTTGTAGTGGCTCCACATTTCGTCTGGGACATGTCCACGATCACAACACCACCTTTCACGGTGTTGAATCCAAACTTTCTTTTGAAAATACATGCCTCGAGGGTAAGAGCTAGAAGAAGGAGAGGGAGAGAGAGGAAAGCGTCTGAAAATTCTCAACAGCGAGGCCAAGGAAAAAGTCAATTTATTGATCGTTGAGCCTCCTATTTATAAGAGGTCTTTTTGTACAAATACAGAAAGGAGCGAGTGATTATGGAATCACCCTCAATTACTGAAAGAAGAGAGTGATTATGGAAACTGCCCTTAATGCAGTTAATATGCTGATTTAGTGATAAATTCGCATTACAATTTGAATTGAACACTACAATTACCAATTGTTCTGCATATCTGAGTTCAGTTGATTGGGCGATCGGTCGTGTGATGATCGCTCTTGCTGAGGTAAAGCTAGTCGGCAGGTTAGTGGTGATCGGACCTCCTTGAAGAAAATGAAGTTAGTTGGAACCGCGGGTCTGGATTGTCGACTGGATCTGCGTATTGTAGTTAAACTCGAACCATGCTCATTAAGTTGGATGCTTCGATTGTTCGACCATCATCCTTGACCGCGTGATTTCTTTGATATTCATATTGAGAGTTTACTACACATGAAGGTTGATTTTTTTTGGATATTTACTTTATTAATAGGTATATTATATCTTGAATATATTGAGCTAAATTCTTAATAATAATAGTAATAAATAAATAAATAGCCCACAGCTTTTAGCCTCTAGAATTCATTCTCCGACAAAAGTCCTTGGCAGGTACATATGTTGCACTAGGACCGCCGTCTATAAAGCACCCTCACTCTACGTGCTACAAGCCCCATCCACACGAATGTTGGACAGAAGAAGACGGTGCCATCCGACTGTCCATGTTCCGCCATGGCCGAACGTGGACGAATCAGAAGTATTATTAAGCCCCTATCCCTTACCGGTAAGCGGCATCGCCTTAGTAGGCGGCGAGGGAGAGCTATCGCCGTACACCCTGAGGGAGCTGAAGCTGTTCACGAAACATCGATACCTTCCATCTAATGTTTCAGATTCTAACGAGGTGGATCTCGCTGATGCACCATCAGACCTTTACTCCTGTGATTCCTTTCGGATGTACGAGTTCAAAATAAGGCGGTGTGCAAAAGGAAGGTCACATGATTGGACTGAGTGCCCTTTCGCTCATCCTGGCGAAAAAGCCCGGCGAAGGGATCCCAGGAGATTTCAATACTCTGGTATTTCTTGTCCTGATTTCCGCAGAGGAAATTGCAAGAAGGGAGACACCTGCGAGTATGCACACGGGGTGTTTGAGTGTTGGCTTCATCCGTCAAAGTATAGAACTCAGTCGTGCAAGGACGGAACCGCTTGCCGTCGACGTGTTTGCTTCTTCGCGCACACACCAGAGCAGCTCCGACTGCCGTCCAAACAGGAACCGAGCTCAAATTCTGGGATAAATGAGATGGCTGCATCGTTACAGGATATGCGTTTGGGGAAAACAGAGGAGCCGGAGTTGAAAAGGAGGGAGAGGAGGAAAGAAGTGATTATGGACGACGGGAGGGTGTCGCCGGATTTTGGATGGGTTTGGGATCTGGTGAAGTAAGAAACTAGTGTGGAGGGATTTTATGCTCTGTTAATAGATAGAGGAGAGAATATTTGGTAGCTATTTGTTTATTTCTCACTGCGGTTGTGATTGTTGGAGTTGGAGTTCTCTGTGCATAGAAAGAGAGATTTGAAGCTAATTCGAGTGACTGTTTCACTCCATTGTTTCATTTTCAGTTTGATTGGTGGGAGGAGGAAGGAAATGGTCCTTCATTTCTTTATCCTTTCCAGTTTGTATTTTGGCTTGATGTTTCGCTCGTCTAGATGTATGTACGAAAGGATTTCCCAGGTGTGTTAGGGTGATGGTGTTTTAGATTATTATTATTATTATTATTTTTTTTTTTTTTGAGAAAAGTAAACTAAAGATATTCGAATTGGAATAAATTAAGCTGAGATTTATGATTTGTAAGTGTTCGCATCTGAATAATTTTTATTCTTCATTTGAACTTAACTATTATTTGTCCAGACATGGGAATGTAGTTAGCAACGTATATAAGTCGGAACAAATATACTAGATTTATTCACACATAAAATACATCTGAAAATGGCCGGCATGGAGCCGAACGATGGAAGAACCCATTGCTGATCATCCATCCTAAGGTCAACCGGCTGAAGATCAATCTAAGCCGGCCAAAAGCAGACCATCCACCAACTAAGGGCGGTTTGGGGTGACTTATAAGTGCGGGCTGCGTGTTCAAAATATCGCCGTACCGTTTAAGTTGCGAGTTTCACATGCTTGCTTAGTAATTTTGTTTTTCATTCTTTAAAGATGCGGCAATAACCCTGCGGTCCGTTTTTTCGTTCGTGTTTTCGTTCACGAATTACTTCACTGCCCTCGTCTCCAGCTGGGAAGGCCACGAATGGTTCGCGGCTTACAGACCACCGAAACTCCCATCTTTCTCCTCCCCTCCGCTCCGAACAGAAACAATTGAAGAAGGTAATGAAGAGTTTGCGGCTTACAAACCACCGAAACTCCCATATTTCTCATTCGCTCCGCTCCGAACATAACAATTGAAGAAACACCCATCATTCTCATCCGCTCCGCTGCGAACAGAAACAATCGAAACTGCCCTCGCTTCCCAGTGGAGACGGGAGCGTGAGGGACGGAAGAAGGGTGGGGGAAATGGAGTGGATGAAAGTTCGGATGACGTGTTTATGTGAGAGAGAGATGAGGCCATGGATGCTAGGGTGCGGTGGGAGGGAAGGCGATGGAGAGGAGGAAGGGCGTGGGGATTAGAAGCCGCATTGTAATATTTTATTTATATTTGTTTTTACTGCTTCGATCATATTAAAATACAAAATATTTTATAATTTGAAGTAATTAAAATATTAAAATGTTATATATATAATTAAGTTGTATATATATATATATATATATATATATATATATATATATATATAAAAATAAAATACATGATAAATGTATAAATATCTCTTTTTTTACGGAGAAATGTATTAAATTCTTTTTAGCAAAATTATAGAGATAATAGACCTTTCATATCTTAGTATATTAAAATTTGGAGCAAGATTAAATTTATATTAGCATATTATATTTTCTTATATTAAGAATTTATGTTGGTAAAATTTATTTGGCACATTGTATTTTCTTTTATTTAGAATTTATGTTATCAAAATTTGGAGCAAGAATTATATTAGCAAAATTTATTAATTGTTTTTGAAACGCACAAAACAAAAAACTTGATAGTTTGTTCAGATCAGAGACACAATGATCATTTATCCAGAAAAAATTGTAAATCAGCTATTTTCCAAACGCACATAACCAGAATAATCAGTCGAATCATCCGAATCGATTGTTGATTAGCAACTTATCGAGATAAAGCTAGCTTATCCTGGATAAAGTTCTGGATAAGCTAGCATTACTGCCAAATAGACCCTAAGCCAATGTTTGATGTCCCAACAACCTCATAAATATCACTATATTCTCTCAACACTTCCCTTAAAGATCACTCAGAAACAAGCTAGCCGACCAACCATGTTAGGGACAACGGGTACCACACAAAAAGCCAACTAGCTTCCCTGGGCGAAAGCCACCCGACATTCAAGCAATATTGTTGAATAGCAACAGCTTGGCTGATCGACACAAGGAAACACCGATTGCAGGGTCCTGGAATATCCAAAAACACATAAACCAGTTGCAAATATGAAAAGCCACAACAAAAAGGAAATAATATCTTATAACACCATTAACTCAGAGGGATATATATGTAATTCATTACTTTGTGACACTCTATTTTCTATAAATATGTAGTCAAGTGCATGTAAAAGAGTTTTTTTTTCTCTTCTACGTAAACCTTTACCTCATAGGGAGAGACACTCTACTCTTTCCTATATAATCTCTATTTTCAAATATAAAATGACTCACATAGCCCGTAAATATCTCAGTTTTTCCTAATGGGGCAAGTCCGCGCGTGCTCTTTTGTTTTTCTTTTACCTTTTTAACATTGTGATCCTTCGGCATGCCTCGCAGGATAGATTTGGATTTTACACACACACACACACATACATACACATACATACATACATACATACATACATGCATACATCCTTCCATCCATCCATGCTATATATATATTTACACACACACAGACACACAGACACACAGATATATATATATATATATATATATATATATATATATATATATATATATATATGAGAATTCCATAGGAAATTTTATTGATATCATGTATAATTTACAAAATTAGAGGTAGATCCTTCTAAAACCGAAAATACAACTCACATGAGATAAAACCTAAGGTTCCACCTCGAAGAGTATACAAAACACTCCACCCTTGACCCAATATCCAAAAAATCAAATGAATTAAACACATAAATCCTACTTCCTTAAATAACGAATATCCAAGTTGTCTCCATGCACCAACCTCTATAGCTCTCTTAAAAGGCATCCCTCCACAGAAACCTCATTAGACTTGTCGGCATATTTTTAGGTTAAGTTGTATTTTAAAAAGGGGTCGCCTACAGAAGTTGTCGGCGAGTTTTGGATTTTAAATTTAATATATATATATATATATATATATATATATATATATATATATATATATATATATATATATATATATATATATATATATATATATATATATATATAATTTGAAAGTAGTATTTAATTTTGAAAATAATTTTAAGTTTGAAAATTATAAGATGTGAAATTAAACCGATCTTACATCCCAAATAGTTTAAATAAACGAGCACCGCACCACAAACCGTGTATCTATCCCGAAGAATAGACACACTGCTTGATGATGGGGCTCGATTAAATAAACTAGAAGATTTGTGACATCCGTTTGGTCTGCGAACCAATTTTATAAGCCGACAAGTTCCCTCGCTTAATATAAAGGAATTAAGCGGGGTTTATATTACCCAGGTTCTTAAAGTTTCCTATAAGTGGCAAGCCCCTATAGTTAATTACATCTTAAATGATGGGAATCATTTAAGAAAACTCTCGATAATGATCAGTAGTTTTGCTCTCAAGAATTTCAAAGTTTGAGGTTTTCAAAGGATTGGATTTTGGAAATTTCAATAGGGATTGGCTCAAATTTGGATCATTTTATTTTAAGAATCCAAAGGAAGAGAAGTAGGAGAAGCTGAGGATCCAAGATGAATCTTGGCAACTTTCCAAACTATCCTATTGTTTGGCTTCAATTTGGGAGTTTGTTTACTGTTATAATCCTGCCAGTTTTAGTAAATTAGGACTTATATTTATATGATATAATCACACAAGTAGCCACGAAGATGTGAGGATTTATGTCGTACCAAACAACTACCTCGGAATCCTAAGACCGGTTAGGACTTAATTTGCATAAAAATGATCATACAAATGCTTAACGAAAAGTTAAGGATTTATGTTGCACTAGGCAAACTACCTCGAAATCCTATGACTTGGTTATTTATTTCTAAGAATGATTTTGCTGATGTAGATTCCAGTTTTGCTGACGACGATGGCCGTGCTGCCCACTATGCTCCAAGCTCCTTGTTGTTGCAATGGTTTAGTTTTAGAAGGTGACAATCAGGAAATGAGAGAAGTGTTTTGGTTTAGAAAAGTTTTAAAGTCCAAATGTCTTTAGTGTTTTATTAGGGAAATCTTAAAGTTGATTATAACAACACCGGTTAAGATCCCACGGTTCCATCATTCCAGCACCGTTATTTTTATCGGATTCACTTAGTTCGGATGAATTTGCTAAACTCAATCGAATGAGTTCCACACTTTCATTTAGACCGTGGGAAATCCCGTTAGCAACACGTAGGTTACATCATCTGAGGTATTCCCGATCATCCAACAAGACGTTTTAATTTAGTTATAGTTGTAGTTTTGTGTTCTGTTTGTGATTAAATTTTGAGTTATTTTATATATTGAAATATTTTGGCGGTGAATTTTATCTTGTTGTGAAATTTTAATAATTTTAAGTTTGGAATAGTGTTCAAGCTGTTTTAATTTAATTAAATCTTTACATTTTAAATGATTTCAATGTATTAGATTAATTTGAGTTGAGAGATGTGTTTAGATTATTCAATTTAGATTTTAATGATTTAATTTTAATTTAATTGACATATTTTAGGTTAATTTTTAATTGGTTTGATTTTTAATTGGTTTGATTTTTAATTATGAATTATTTTTTAGGTTGATTTTGATGTTTCAAGTTTATTTTAGATTTGCTTTCAAGTGATCTTTGAGATTAATTTTAATGTTTTAAATTTATTTCAATTTGATTGTTATGTTATTCAATGTTTTAAGTTTTAATTTAATAAGGGTTACTCTTTTTGTTTTAATTATTTAATTTATTAATTTCAATTATCATTTTAAATTTAATTAAAAAGATAAATATTATTAAAGTGATTCATTTAAGGATTTTAATTTAAGGAATTGATATCTTCTTAAATCATATCCCTAATTTTAATAATCCAAATTTTAACTTATTCTTCAAAAATTCAAATTGTTTAATTAATTAAAATTTACTTTAAATATTTTCATGATGATTTATGGGTTTCTACCCCTTAATTCCCTAGGTTTCAATCATCTAATGAAAATTTTAAAATCAGATATTTTATCCTTCCTTTGATTAAACCTAAATATTAATTAGGGGTTAAATTCTTAATTACTATTATGCCCTTTTAAGCTTAATTATTTCATAACTCATCAAATTGAGCTCAAATGAGCTTGAAATTTTTATGTCACTTCACTCACATGTCAATTAAGACATTAGAGGAGATAATGTGATTTTTTCTATTTTTAATTTACTTTATATAATTATTTTAATGAAAAATAGGGATTTTCAAAGGAAATTCAACAACAAGACCAAGACAAAGTTTATGTCCTTAAGAAAATTATGAGATGTCCCTATTGACTAGTGGACCACTTGGACCAATTTTGGTGATTTTTTGAATTATATTTTATTTATCATAATTATTTTGAATTTTAGAGTGCTAATTAATTATAAAATAAAATTAAAGTTGAAAAATGGATTATATATTTTTCATAAATCTCTCTGACCTCAAGAAACTCAAAAAAATAAATTTTATATTTTTTTGATTTTTCTTTGATTTATTAGAGTTAATTTAGTGAAAATGTAAGGAAATTCAATTTTTAATATTAAAAATTGTTTTAAGCCTTTAAAATTCAATATCTTAACCTATAGACTTAGGAAAAATATTTGGTTTGTTGCGAAGTGATTAGGAAGCAAAATATCACACTTTTATGATTTTTAATATTTTTATAATTTTTATTATTTTTTAATTATTAAAGTATTGAAAATATGATTAAAAATGAAAATTTTTAGAAAATTTTAATTTTTAATTTTCTTAGACTCCCCTAACATCAGAGAAGCCCGAAAACCATTTTGGTGAATTTTTGAAATTTATTTTTGGAGTTATGAATTTTTAAAGTTTAATTTTGGTCATGTAACTTAATTAGTCCATTTAGTGGGGCTAATCACCTCCAATTGATCTCAAACTTTTATGTGAGGTCCCTCTGATCCTAAAGACCAGTGGAGAATTGTTTTCAAGTTATTTTGAGGTATGGTTAACCCAAATTAACTAAAATTCAGTTTTGAGTATTTAGGCCAATTAGGGTTATTCTTAATGAATTAACTCAAAATATATTTTTTCTAAGGTCCTCTAGTTCTAAGATACCTCCCCAAATTTTCCTAGAATTTATTGAACATCAAGCTAATTATGGGAATTAAAATTCCAAAATAGAGACATAAAATTGAAAAATACTTAACTTGCCATAGGGAAGGCCTCTGGCCTTGGAAAATTCAGGAAATGTTCCCAAGAACAGAGGCTATAAAAGCCCTATGGTCTCATGTCATGGTGAATTGTGTTCATGTATGGAGAATTAAAATACTGAAAACAGTAAATAATTAATTAAAAATAAAATATTCTTCAAAATAACATAATTCTTTGTCCACAATATTCTCCTCTGTTCACTGAGCAAGTGAGTATTTTTATTTTATTTTTGTGATTTTTCTACACAAATTTATGGATTTTCTAAGTTCTGGGTATTTAATTAATTCAGAAAATAGGGATTTTTATACTTATCCACGCGGCACCGCGTCAACCTTGGCAGCCTCGAAGCCCCATGTGTCGCGCTCCCATTTGACGCCGCCTCCTGAGTCAGCAGCCACGCGTCCCGCGGTCCCGCTCTGTCTTCGGATCCGACACGATCTGCACCATCCATTCGATACACGCTCGATCCAACGGCGGCCGATCATCGTCTTCGACTGGTATGTCCCGAGAGCCGTCCACACTCAAACCCGAATATCTCTCTCATTTCTCAATGGATTTTTGTGTTCTTATGCTCTATAGATTCGTCTTGAGGAGACGAACACATCCATATGGTTTACATGTTATGAAATTCGTTTAAATAAAATGGAGAGTTCATAGAAGCTCGGGAGGGAGAAGTGATCCATTCCTTGGCTCTGAGAAGTGAAGCTTCAATCAAAGAGTTGTGGCACCTTCGATTGCACGTAAGGAAACTCCAGATGAAGTCTTTGGCTCTTGGGAATTGCCTAGGTACAAAAGTGACCAAGGCCGATTTCAAACCTTGGACTCTGGAAGCAATGGCTGGCCTGGTGAGGGGGCTTTTGCTGGGGAACTTCTTCTCTACCTCTGGTGAAGGTGTGGGAGAAGTTAATTTGGATTTGGTGGAGTTTCAAGGGATGTCCTGTTCGGCTCGAGAATTAAGCTCCAAAATTGAGCTCAATCAGTGGAAATTAGGGCAGGAAGACAGTGGGGATGAGTTGCTCTAGGCTAGGGGAAGCTCTGTGAGGAGTTTGGTGAAGTTCTGTGAAGGTTGATTTTAGCCAACCTTTTGCCCGAGAGGAATGGCTGGTTTAAATAGACATGGTTAGGGGCTTCTTAGGGGCAATTCAGGGCTGGGATTTGCTGCTTAGGGGAGTAGAGGAAGAGCTGTGGTGGCCAATTAGGATGGGGCAGCTCAGGAGGTGAAATTTAAATTTTTGAATCCATTTAGACCTCTCGGCCATGGCATTTTCTGGCGGCCTGGTGGCTGGCCGACCAGTGTCAAGTCACTGTTCTGATCAGGGAGGTCAGTGCTTGAGACTTGTGAGCTCAATTGTCCAATGCCATGTGTAAAGGGGCTGACTTGAAGTGGAATGGAGAAAGGCTTATTTTGGGTCCTATTTGGTCAAACCATAGTTTTAGGCTTGGTGCACCACCCAAGGCCTAGTTTTGGGCTGAAAAGAGTCCTTTTGGTCAGCCAAGAGAAGGTGGTGAGGTCTCCATCAAAATTGTTTAAGTCAATTTTGGGTTAGGGTGTAGCATAAATAAGGTCAAAAAGGCATAATGAAGGCTTATGAAAGGCTCCCCTCTTCTTGCCATAAATGACTAGGTGAGGTGTCAAAACTCTCATAGCTTCATATGGCTTGTAAATGGCTTACATTTGGCTCACATTTGGTTTGGAAAAGGTTGGCTAGTTTCATGAAAAAGGGTTTTAGGCATTTTTGATGAATTTTTGGGAGATTGTCATGTGCCATGATTTAGAATGATTTGATGATCAATTAGAACTTTAGGGATAATATCAATTAAAAGGATGATGAGATGAAACTTCATGTGGGCTTTGGAATAAGTCTTGGGCTTTTTGAAATCATTTTGGATGGGCTTTTAAAATGGTTTAAGGAAGTGGGCTTTTAGGTTTTGAAATAAATTGATGGATGAAAATTGGTGAGGGGTTGTGTCAAATAAATTTTGGGATTGGTTTAGGAATGTGTCATGAGAATTTTAGAAGAGATTTGATGCCATTTGGAGTTGAAATGGGTTCAATTTAGGCTTTTTGGTAATGAGGCCAAAGTGGATCAAATTGGGCCAACTTGGGTTAAGGTTGGGCCAATGTTGGGTTTGATGTAAAATTATTGTTGAAAAATGTTTATGGGGGTGTGACAAATAGTTTTCAACTTTGGTTGGGCTTTGATTTTGGGATTTGGGCCAATTTGGGTTCATGATTGGTTTAGGCCCAAATTGGGGATTTTTGGTTTGGACTAGGCTTGGGTGGAGTTTGGTTTCAAATTTAGGGTAAATCATGTTAGCGCTTTGTTTGTACGGATGTTAGGAAGGTTTAGGAAAAGATTTGGGGTTAATTGGAGTTTAGTTGGGTTGGTTTGGGCTAAGTTTAGGTCATGGGCCAAAATTGGGCTTTAAGCTTCAAATTGAAATTGGATCCACATGTTGATGAAATTGGGTTTGAGTTTGGTCTAAATTGATATTGAGGATATTGAATTGAAGTTTAGTATTGAATTGGATCAAAATTGAGGTCAATTGGGTTGGTTTGGTGGGACATTAGGCTCTCTAAGGTTAAAAATAGGTCAAATTGGGGGTTTTAGTAAAAGTGAGTTAAATTGACAAAATTTGCTTATGGAGTAGTTGAACAAAATGAAATTAGAAATATATGGAATTTTCTGGAATTTTATGTGAATATTCTGAATTTTGGAATTTTTGGGTTAAAAGGGTATTTTGGGTATTTGGAGGGTATTGGGGGGTATGTTTGGAATTTTTGGTATATTTTGCCATGGATGATCAATTTGAGTGGGGGGAAATGTTTAAGATTGGTTTTGAGGAATTTTGGGTAATTTAGGCAATTTTGCAAATTTTGGGCAATTTCAAGGGCATTTGGTAGGCTTGGTAGGTTTAGGGTCCCGAGGGTCAAAAATTGAAATTTTGGAAAAGTGAAGATTGATCAAGTGTGAGTGAAATGAAATCATTTTGGTTGAGCCATGAAGCCATATTAAGCTCACAAAAGCCATGAGAGGACTCATTTTAGGCACTCAATATGTTGTTCCTAACTCTCCTAGTCAGGGGCATAGGGGTCAAGGTCCATCCATATGAGTTACCACCATGAGTCAGGGAGTCAAATTGGTTAAAGGTAGTTTTAGGGTTTGGAATGTTTGTGTGTGGGAGTGTGGTGTGTGAAAGCTTACCCTCACCAGAACAGGCCACCCAGGGTAATCCTAAGGCCAAAAAGTCCTATAAGAAACTCATCCTTTAAACCTCCACATTTGATTTTAACCCTCCAAGTGGCTTAGGGGTTTACAATCAAACTTGTGGGGTTTGAAGGGAGCCAAGAAGTGTTTTGAATTTCTAAGTGATGGGTTCCATTTATAGTCCTCTAAGATAGTCAAGGAGAAGCCCTATGGCTAGATCCTAAGTACTAAGGAGAGAAGAGAAAAGACCTCATCAAAAATGAGGTCAACAAATGGACCCCTAATAGGTGTGGTGTGCTAACCAAGCACACCGCGCGTATTGGCGTTGACCGAAAAGATCAACAAAACCAACACAGATGTCTAAGTAACACACTTAGAACGAAGCACAGAAAAACAAAAATAGGCTGGGGAGTAACAGGTAAACCTCCAAGACTGAAGATCCCTGAACTCTCGCTGGGGAAATGAAAAGGAAGTGAATTCCAGATCACAAGATCTAGAGAGACTCAATTTTAGATACATTTAATTTTCTGTTTCAAGTTTTAATGTGTGGGTTTGGATTTTGGTTTGAGTTTTAATTCCGATTGAAGTTTGATTCAAGATTTATTTCAGAAGGGATTTCGTGGAAATCCTGGATTTGAGGTGAGCATCAGAACCTAGGTTCCAACCTCGGGATTTGAAGAGAATTAGAATTTAGGCTCTAGCCTCAAGAAGAGAGTTGGAATTTGAAGATAACTAGAATTTAGGCTCTAGTCTCAAGAAGAGAGTTGGAATTTAGGCTCCATCCTCAGAAATTGAAAGAGAGCTAGAAGTTCGGCTCTAGCCTCGAAGAGAACTGGAAGTTCGGCTCCAGCCTCAAAAATTTGAAAGAGAGGTAGAAGTCCGGCTCTAGCCTTGAAGAGAACTGGAAGTTCGGCTCCAGCCTCGGAAATTTGAAAGAGAGCTAGAATTTCGGCTCTAGCGTCGAAGAGAACTAGAAGTTCGGCTCCAGCCTCGAAAGTTTGTAAGAGAGCTAGAAGTTTGGCTCTAGCCTCAAAGAGAACTGGAAGTTCGTCTCCAGCCTCAGAAATTTGAAAGAGAGCTAGAATTTCTGCTCGAGCCTCGAAGAGAACTGGAAGTTCGGCTCCTGCCTCAGAAATTTGAAAGAGAGCTAGAAGTTTGGCTCTAGCCTCGAAGAGAACTGGAAGTTCGGCTCCAGCCTCGGAAATTTGAAAGAGAGCTAGAAGTTCGGCTCTAGCCATGAAGAGAACTGGATGTTCGGCTCCAGCCTCAGAAATTTGAAAGAGAGCTAGAAGTTCGGCTCTAGCCTCGAAGAGAACTGGAAGTTCAGCTCCAGCCTCGGAAGTTTGAAAGAGAGCTAGAAGTTCGACTCTAGGCTCGAAGAGAACTGGAAGTTCAGCTCCAACCTCAGAAATTTGAAAGAGAGCTAGAAGTTCGGCTCTAGCCTCGAAGAGAAATGGAATTTCAGCTCCAGCCTCGGAAATTTGAAAGAGAGCTAGAAGTTCGGCTCTAGCCTCGAAGAGAACTGGAAGTTCGGCTCCAGCCTCAGAAATTTGAAAGAGAGCTAGAAGTTCGGCTCTAGCCTCGAAGTTTGAAAGAGAGCTAGAAGTTCGGCTCTAGCCTCAAAGAGAACTGGAAGTTCGGCTCCAGCCTCAGAAATTTGAAAGAGAGCTAGAAGTTCGGCTCTAGCCTCGAAGTTTGAAAGAGAGCTAGAAGTTCGGCTCTAGCCTCGAAGAGAACTGGAAGTTCGGCTCTAGCCTCAGAAATTTGAAAGAGAGCTAAAAGTTCGGCTCTAGCCTCGAAGAGAACTGGAAGTTCGACTCCAGCCTCAGAAGTTTGAAGGAGAGCTAGAAGTTTGGCTCTAGCCTCGAAGAGTACTGGAAGTTCGGCTCCAGCCTCGGAAATTTGATCTGTATGAAGAGGGACCCAATCCCATTCCATCAGAACCAAATCGAACAAAATTCGTGTCTCCGTGTCAATAGGACTAGCCGATCCTCTAACACACAAGGGAAGGAGAATTGAAAGGTTGGAATTGAAGGATTCAGAATGAAAATCAGTCTGAGGTTTAGATTTGTTTTATCCATTTTAGTGATTCGATTTCATTTTCGTCTATTTTAGAGTTCATGTTTATTTGCGGTTTATTTTGACGTTCAGATTTTTTTTAAAAAGAGTTCTCATTTATTCTCTATTTTTCCTTCATTCTTTGTTCGAAGTTCATTTATCTTAATGGCGTTTCTCAGTCAATTTGCACAAAAAGAGGTGAATGCAGAACATGGCATGATCATTCTCATTCCAATCTGTTGAAAATACATCATACAACTTGATCCAAAACATGATGATATTTTCCTCAAAAATTCAGTATCTCATACAATCCTCGTAAATCCAAAACGGATTGTGTAAGATTCTTGTTGATTCTTCCAAAAGCATTTGTCAAAATCCATGTCTGAATAGTAAGATACATGGACAATAACATCACCGTCCAAGCCACCCTTGGCAGGAATGCCGTACGGATGTGCATTGGAGGTGTACTATCTCCCATGTAACTCACAGCTCCTTGGGTCGGAGACTCTCTAACTCTGGATCTGGCTGAAATTGAAAGGGCATCTTTCTGTCATCCATCCTTCTGAAAGTGACAGAGATTCGTTCAACAGGCACTCCTGGAATGCAATGTTTTACTATGTCTGCTCCATTTCCTTTTAATACCATGACGGAATCTACCGGTAGTGGTATTTCCATCGGCCCTCATAATTTTCTGGGGCCCGCTATCCGGAGGTCAGATCCGAACATGATATTACACTGGTTGACAAAAGAGACTGTGCAGAAAGGTCTGACAAAGTCATGATGGTCTATGTGTGGAGGTATGCAGTCGCCCTCCTTGTAAATGTTAATGATGCAGCTGTTGGGTATGCAATCTGTAGGAAATACCCTCCATGTCACCATCCTTTTTACCATTCTTTTGATAATTCTTGGCATTGGATCCACCTCACTGTGATGGAGTATCCATGGTGGATTTCTTTTTCTGTCTTCTGCGAATTTGTAGCAACACCCGCACTGGATATTAACTTTTCCTTTTCCTGGCATCCATCTTTGGGGCTCTAAATAGATTTTCTCTCTCAGATAACCAGCTCAGCCCATTTTCTGAAGCTCGATAATGCAGTCCACAATCTGCTGTTGTTCGTAATCTGAGAACACATCCGTATGCAGCTCAAGGCCTTCCAAGATGTTGACCCTCTAGCCTCGAATTCTCTCGAAGTATTCAAAAGTTTTCTTTTCAACTTGTTATAATTTCTCCAGCTCGTATTCCGGGATTATCTGAAGTCCTCGGGGTCTGGTAACATACTGCGGGATGTACGGCTCAACCCCAGCACGCTCTCCTGCATGTCTCGGCTCCTCGAGTATAGTCTCTGTCGGGACATCCTCCAGGGTTGCTTTCGCAATAAGACTCTTCAAAACTGGTAGCTCTGTCTGGCATCGTGATACTATCTCTGTTTCTATTTTTCTCGAGATTTCTTTCATCCTTTCTGCTGTTCTTATAATTGACTTCCTCCTTTCTGGCTCCTGACGAACCAATCTCTTTGAAGTATTTGTACTGACGGTAGCGTCTATCTCTTCATGCTGATCTGATGCCAGCTTAGTCAGCATCTTGCGAATTCGACGGTTCTTGTTACTTTGTTGAGTAGGAGTGAGAGTGGCTCTCCTCACCTGTTGAATTTCTGTAAGCATGGCACTAACAAGTCTGCCTTCTGCTATAGCCACCACGGACTTAACTTTCTTATCCTCTCCCGTTGCATGAGCGGTGTTTGCTTTTCTCTTCTTGCTAGTAGACGGCTGACCCACAATTTTATATTATGATATTTTTAATTTAATTGCAACGACGCCAAAAACTTGACCCCGCTATTTATATGTATAGAATTGTAATTGTTTATGTTGTGGATACTACGCAAGTATACGTATCGTATCAAGTAATACAGGGCTCTAGTGGAGTCCTGGTTATCGATCCCACAGGGAAAGAGAAAATTAAATAACAACTAATTTTAAAATAATAATAATAATTTTTTTTAAAATAGTATACGAAAATTTGGAATTCTAAAATTTGAGCGCAATAAAGTAAACTAAGTATTTTAATTAAGTAACTTAACTAAGTAGAAAATTAATACGTATTGAAAGTGCAGAAAATTAAACTAATTGCTAAATAAGTCTTAACTATTCAGAAAAAGTATTTTTCCCCTTGTTTAGAAATTTTAAGTGATTGATGAATTTAAATAGATAATTTTAAGGTATTGTGACAAATAGGAGCATTCCTATTCTTTACCCTTTAGTCCAGGTGTAAAGAATATTGACTAATCCTATGTTTGATTACTGAATCTGCGGCTAGGCTAGGAGGATACTGGTCGCCACTTCGAAGCTCCCACGTTCCCCTCGCACGAGGGCTAACATCTACACTTCGGCTCTCGAACAATAGGACCGAATTGAATATTTTAGTACGTCACACTAAAATGCTCGATTCTACGCCCGATGATATTATTTCCCTATTTATTTGCACCTTCCTTCCAAGGCTTTTGAATTCCCGAATATCAGATGTAATTTTTACTATAGTTGATAATCAACATATTTTAACAAATCAAATGGCCAGTTTGAAAGTAAATTAATTTTTAAGTAAAAATTATCACAATTTATTAATATATATAAGTATCTCTATTTTAATTTCATCAAGTCACTTAATTTCATAAACGAGGAGAAAGACTAATAAACTACTCAGAATGCATGGGAACTAAACTAAGCATGGATTTCATTTAAAGTTAAAAATAATAAATACAAATACTTATCTCGATTTATCCCCAAACAGACTCCTCGTAGTTCCTTTGACTCTTCCTTCCAGTACAGCACGACTCACTATTACTCACTAAACTCACTAAAGACAGACAACTGCACAAAAATTAACACTAAAGACTAAAAGATTGCACAAAAGACACATAAAAGACTGATTTTCGGCCTCTATATATAGAGGTGAGCAAAGGTCCAAGAGGTGTGTAAGCATCTCTTCAAAAAGTGTCCGGGTTCGATGTATCCGTGCCATTTGAACTAGCTCGGCGTCGGCGACGAATTACCTCGGCATTGCCGGCGAGGCTTCTAGAAGATCTTCGAACCACTCTAGCTCGTCGTCGGCGGGATCGGGCTCGTCGTCGGCCGAGACGGTTATAAGTTCTTCGAATTTTCTTCTTGTAACCTCGCCGTCGGCGAGCTCGATCTCGCCGTCGGCGACTCGAGCCTAAATTGCATGATTTTGCTCCAAATTCGCTCCTTTTTATGACTTTTGCTTTTATTACCTAAATTATTCATTCCTGCAATAAAATAAAGAAAATACCCTTCTTTAAAGTGCAATTTCATAAAAAATAGGTATGAATTTCTTAATAAATTTTTCAGCGATCAAAATCCCCCAAACTTACTTATTACTTGTCCTCAAGTAATTTTAATACTACATAAAAATAATGAGTTTTATAATAAGATTTTTCAATTTAAATAAACTATGAATTAGATTAATTAATATCATAATAAAGTTAAACAAAAATAATTCATGTAATTTAATTAATCTTATAGAAATAAATTATTTAGTTATCGAGTCTAAGATTTCTAGCTTACTATTCATTTCGGGAATGACTATATTTAAAAGAATAACTACTTAAGATATTCATATGATAAGAAATTCAAGAAAATACTATTAGGTAAAATTCTAATCCATAAACATAAGTTTGGAAATATCTAAGTTTTTCCTTTTAGGTTAATTCAAATGAAGCCGATTTTCGATAAGGCATCTCCTCAAGCTTCTCCTCATTTTTCTTTTTCTTTTTCTTTTTCTTTTTCTTTTGAGGATTACTGTATCTGGAGAGCCTGTTAATAATTTTGAACTTCATTTTCATCTTCCTAAATTTGAAACTTAGGAATATTTCTTTGCTTATATATACTTCATAGTTTTTACTTTATTGATTTTCATTCTTTTCTTTTCACTTGAATACTTAAGAATTTTAATTTTAAAATATAGTTTTCCTTACTAAAAATAGTTTACTATATTCTTATTCCCTTTAACCAAATATTTTATTCTATTTAATTAATTAAAGTACTAGAAATATTTCATTTAACCTTTTATAATAATTAAATAAAATAATTCATATTAAATCAAATTGAAAAATTTGCTATAAAAATCATTTTTATAATAATTTGAAAATAGAAATTTGAGAACAAGTTAATAACTAAATTTGTATTTTACTCCCCCCCCCCAAACTTAAATTTTTATATCTATTCTAAATAATGAAAAAGGAGAGTAAATAAATCATACCTTTGAAGTTTAGGTTTTTTTTTGTTTTCTTTAAAATTTTTGCAGGCTTTTTCATTTTTCATTGAACCTGTACTGTTAGTATTCTACATATATATATATAACAAGAAAAATGCAGGGATAAAATCTGAGATAAGTATTAAACACAACAATTAAAATTAACTCTACATTACACCTATGAATTACTAACATATTAAAAACAATTGAACTAATCAGATTAACAATTTTAAAACTTAAAACAATACAGAATATAACAAATTAAAGAAAAACTAACATCCTATTTAACATAAAAACAAATGCAATTAACTAACACAAAAACAAAAACTAACTACTATAACAATCCAAGCAAATAATCTAACTAACATCCAATGTCTCAAAACATAAAGTACTGAATATTACACACATATAAAAGTTTTTTTTTAAATATTAAACTAACAAATAAATAAAATCCTAATCTTCGACATTAAAGTCCCAGTGCTATATCATCTCCTCCCCGATCACGTAAGTACGTTGAGAAGACTGAGCGAGGTGATACCGAGTGTACCAGGGCATTATAGAAAGACAACATCTAAATCTCCACTCCTATAACGACGTTCGGCTTCATAATATGCAATTTCGTATTCCGAATGTCGCTGGAGGTATTCATTATCATAATCATGTCTCCTCTCCGGATTATCAATCCTTCGATCAAAATGATCAAATCTTCTCCCCATTGTATCTCCAACCGCTCAAAACTTCTTCTATGCGAGTCAATTCATTCATCGGATCTTGTAGGGTAGGGGTGGTAGGCTCGGGAGGTTAATAGCTAGTAGAGGGTATATCTCTGCCTGGGCGAGTGAAATAACTTCTTACTCCTGCTCTCCACCCTTCATGAGATTCATACTTCTTAATATTGGCGATTGTGAGTGGTTTCATTGGTTCTACCCATTCTTCATTATCTCTAGCCTCAACTCCAGAGAGTTGGCAGAGTGAAAAAATTAATCCAGGGTGTCCCAATCCAGCTCCACTCTCATTTCGAGGAGTGGCTAGGATGTTTCGATAAATAATTCTCCCGATGTTGATGCTTCTATTATTCTGAATAAAGAAATTCAGAATTGCTCTATCTCGTGTTACCTCACTGTGGTGATAGGTAGGTAACAGAGTAGAACAAATAAAGTAATGCTAGGCTTTGGAGACTGCATTTAATTTAGAAAGAGGAAAATTCACTCTTTCCTGTCGCTTAATTTTCCAAACTCCGGTCCCATCGGTGAGAAAGTTAATGACTTCCTCCAGGTGGTCCTTCCATCGTTCCAAAAGTTTCATACTCGCTAAAGGGCGAGTCATGAACTTCATAGAACGCATTTATTCTTGCGGCATTGAATTCTACAAAAAACCCTCGTACCTTTATCGGTGCATCCTCGCGGCGATTAAATTGGCATAAAATTCTTTAACCACTTCCACAGTTGCCTCTATATTGAACGTAACGAAATTCTCCCAACCTCGTTCCTTAATAATCCGCTCTACTTCTCCTCCGGATTTTTGAAAACCCGATCCGCAATGCACTTTCTTCCTTGAATATTTTCAAAATATTTAGTACGTGCTCGTGCATTGATGAATCGGTCTTCGTCGAATTCTACTCGACGTTTTTGTTGTGGAGCCATACGATCGATCTGTGAAAATCATGAAAATTTTTACTAAACTTAAAAATAATCCTAAGAAGGCTTCCTACAACAACTAAAATCCATTTAAAATGATTTCTATGAAATTCTTCTAAGTATTTTCTTCATATTTCAAAAATTTTTCAAAATATCCCAATGTAGAAGAAATCAATGGTGAAAATAAAAAATTTTTGCATAGGAGTGAAGCTCTTACCAAGAGAAGATGAAATCCGGTGTAAAAAAGTGTTGAAATCGCTTCAAATCCAAGATCTCTCAAGCCCTAGGTCGGTTTTTTTGAAAATTTTAGGAAGGGGATGATGAATAGTGTCGGTTGACCGGTCAAATATAGGTCTTTTTGCGTTCTCGCTGTCAGCGAGATTTTTCTCGCCGTCGGCGAGCTAATTAATTCCATAAGGCAAAAGTTTCGGGAGAAATCCGCCGTCGGCGAGATATTCTTCGCTGTCGGCGAGATCGATCTCGTCGTCGGCGGGATTTTTCTCGCCGTCGGCGAGGTCCTAAAAATTTTAATTTTTGAATTTCGTCAATCATTTTCAACCTCGATTTGCCTTATATTATATTTTCGAACATATCATTTATTAATTTAATATGAAGATTAGCTACTTCTACACAAACATATTCACACAACACAACAAATTAACTTTAATATTGAAATCCATGAGACATACAAACTAACATAATTTTAGACTCTATAATCAAACTTCAAACTTCAATCCTTACTACTAATCGAGCATCGCAAACCAATCCACGACACACTAAATGCTGATACAAAACTATGATGCATATCTCGATTAAGTTTGAGATATTCAAGTCATCACTCCACACATAATAAAATCTAAATCAAATCAAATAACATAAATACAAACATACTATGAAAATCTTTACTACTACTCTTCGAGGTCGGAATCATCATCTTCTCCGATATTTCCTATATGACGATGATGTACAAATAAGTTATAGAAAGGCTCGAAAGGAAATTCCGAAGCAGATTCTTCGGTGATCCAACCCTTCTGTCTTAGTAAATGAAGAAAGCTAGCTTCTAGGTGTCCAGAATGATCAAAGTGTTCCTTCATCCTTCAGTCAATGTGATCAAATAAATCAGATATATTGTCGATTAAATCTCTCACTTTCTGCAGTTCTTTCTCCATTCCTTTAATTTTCTTCATAAGTAACTCCGTTTTATCCGAAATAGGCCTTGCTATAGGATTGATTCGTGAAGCTCTATCGGAGATAAATGTAATGTCTTCATTATTGTCCAAAGTAGGGAACATATACTGTAGGATCGAGCGGCTTCAAGGTAACGGAACCTTTTCCCAAGTTTCATAAGAAACACAGTGCGCGCTGCATAATGCAAAAATAGTAGATGGGTGTCCTAGTCCGTGAAGCGACCCATGCACAATTAAACCCGATGCGGACTTAACAATTATTGATCCAACATCGATAGGCGATCCACTTTGAATACAATAATTCAATATAGCGCATTCCTTCGAAACCTTGTTTACCCTCATTGTAGGTAATAATTTAGATGAGATGAAAAAGTGCCGGTGCTTTGAGACGAGGATTCAAAAGTGATGCGAGAGAAACTAACATACCCGTCTTCCCGCATTTCCCAATCTTCCGGTTCGTCAGTTAGATATTGAAATATCTCATTCATATTATATCGAGAAGGCACAAAATTTGAATAATGACATACGGGGGTGTTTTCTATAGAGAATAATTCATTTACTCTTGATGGAGTAAACGTCACCCATCTTCCTCGGACGTAGACATTCCCATTGTTGATCGCATGTAAATTAGAGTAGAACTCTTTCACAACTGGAATAACAACGGCGGACGTAGTGTAACAAAATACCTCCCGATGCCTGCTGTGCGATCGTTTCTTCTATCTTCGTAGTGGAATTATCTAATCCTCGATTGACAAATCCCCGTTCCTTGATAACTCTTTTCTTTACCAAAACCTTGTTGAAGATCCGCTGCGCTTCCGCACTCACAAATTTCCTCCAGGTTAAACACTCCGGATTTAGAGGAATCTAAGAATTTGGAGGCCATTATGGTGAATGGAATGAATTCTAGTGAAGAAGGCGGACTTAGAATGGTTTAAGAATGGGTTTTCACAAAGGAATTGGTGTTGAAACCGTTCAGATCAGCATTTAAAGTATATATAACTCATTTTTATAACTTCCTCGCTGTCGGCGAGGACGTTTCTCGCCGTCGGCGACTTAGTTATAAAAACTGTCTTTCCGGTTCTCACTGTCGGCGAGCTCGTTTCTCGCTGTCAGCGAGCTCGATAAATAAATTGAATCTAATTTAGGCGCGAACCTCGCTGTCGGCGAGTATCGACCTCGCCGTCGGCGAGATTTCAAAATAATGTCCAATTTCGCTCTAAATCGAATAATTTCTTTTCTCATCATAATGGTTCGAATATGTGATGATTCTTAATAATAATTGAGTAGTAAAGTTTCAATAATATAAACTAACTTATTAAGATACAATAAAAATAGATAACTAATATGGGTTGCCTCCCATAAAGCGCTTGGT
Organism: Papilionanthe hookeriana x Papilionanthe teres; assembly: GCA_022702705.1. Lineage (NCBI taxonomy): Eukaryota > Viridiplantae > Streptophyta > Magnoliopsida > Asparagales > Orchidaceae > Papilionanthe > Papilionanthe hookeriana x Papilionanthe teres. The sequence goes on from CM040427.1 coordinate 105,372,619, forward strand.
TTAACGTCGTCGGCTCGACCTAATTTCAATTATTAATCGGAGTCGACTAAGCATTAAAACCTCTTTATAGTTAGGTCTTATACCTTCGAAATATGGTTTTAATCTATGTCCATTAACTTTAAATTTATGTCTAGTTTTTGGATCTTCGATTTCTATAGTTCCATATGAAAATATTTGAGTTATGGTGAAAGGTCCTAACCATCGAGACTTCAATTTTCCAGGAAACAATTTCAATCTAGTATTATATAGCAAAACTTCCGTCCCGGTTCAAAATTTCTCTCGATTAATCTTCCGATCATGCCATAATTTCATCTTTTCTTTATAAATCCGATCATTATCATATGATTCATTTCTTAATTCTTCTAATTCATTTAATTGCGACAATCTCTTCTCACCGACTTCCTTCATATTATAATTAAATTCTTTAATCGCCCAATATGCTTTATGTTACTAATTCAATCGGTAAGTGGCATGTTTTTCCATATATAAGCCTGTAAGGAGTCATTCCAATCGGAGTTTTATAAGCGATCCTATAAGCCCATAATGCGATGTCTAATCTAATAGACCAATCTAACTTATTTGGGTTTACTGATTTTTCTAAAATACGTTTAATCTCGCGATTAGATACTTCGAGCTAATCCGTTAGTACGTGGATGATAAGCGAGTGGATATCTTATGAGTAATATTGTATTTTTCTACTAGTTTGTGAATGTATTTATTTCTAAAATGAGTTCCTCCGTCGGTGATAATCACTCTCGGCATTCCAAATCTAGTAAAAATATTTTTCATCGAAATTTTGAAACACTCTTAGCATCACACCTAGGTAAAGCTTGTGCCTCAATCCATTTGGAAACATAATCGACAGCTACTAATATATATGAGTTTCCAAACGAAGGAATAAAAGGTCCCATAAAATCTAATCCCCAAACATAAAAAATTTCAACTTCTAATATAAAGTTTAGAGGCATTTCGTTCTCTTAGATATATTTCCTACTCTTTGGCATTTATCGCAAGTTTTAATATATCTATATACATCTCTAAATAGAGTAGGCCAGTAAAATCCAGATTGTAGAATATAATAAGCGGTTTTATCGATCCGAAATGTCCTCCAAAATCGGAATCATGACATTTTTGAATACTTGGTTCAGTTTCTTCATAAGGTACACATCTTCTAATAATTAAATCCTTACATTGCTTATATAAATATGGTTCATCCCAAAAATAAGTTTTCGTATCATGGATGAATTTTTTACGTTGTTGCAAAGTTAGCATATGTGGTAAAATATTACTAACTTTATAGTTTACTATATCGGCATACCATGGTATTTTCCACTCATTGATATTATATAGTTGTTCATCGGGAAAAGCATACATAATTTCATTTTCAATATCGAGATAATTCATTATTTTCTAATCTTGAAAAATGATCCGCAATTTGATTATCAGTTCCTTTCTTATTAACGATCTCAAAATCGAATTCTTGCATTAATAGCATCCATCTAATTAATGTTGGTTTGGAATCTTTCTTTTGCATTAAATATTTGATAGCGGAATGATCGGTATGCACGATACATTTTGTTCCAATCGGATAAGGTCTAAATTTATTAAAACCATATACTACCGCTAATAGTTCTCTTTACGTAAGCTTGTATAATTTATTTCGGCATCATTTAGAGTTTTACTAGCATAGTATATAACTTTAAAAATCTTTTCATATCTTTGCCAAGAAGCGCTCCTACGACATAATCACTAGCATCACACATAAGCTCGAATGGTTTCTCCGGTTAGGTGAAACAATTATAGGTGCTTGTAATTAATTTTTCTTTTAAGAGTTCAAAAGCATTCGGGCATTCGATTGTAAATTCAAATTTATTATCCTTTTCGAGAAGTTGGCATAGAGGTTTAGTAATTTTTGAAAAATCTTTTATATAGCGTACGTAGAATCCGGCATGTCCAAGAAAACTTCTTACCCCTTTTACCAAGTAGTTGGAGGTGGTAATTTAGCTATAACTTGAATTTTTGCGGGGTCCACTTCCATGCCTTTTCCGAAAATTTATGCCTCTAATACAATGCCACCCGCAACTATAAATTGACATTTCTCCCAATTTAGAACTAGATTTGTTTTCTCACATACTTCTAATACTTTTTCAAGATGAGTTAAGCATGTGTCAAATGATGTTCCAAATACGGAGAAATCATCCATAAATACTTCTATTCCATTGTCGATTAACTTACTAAATATAGACATCATACATCTACGGAATGTTCGTTGGTGCATTACATAATCCAAAAGGCATTCTTCGAAAAGCGAAAGTTCCATAAGGACTAGTAAATGTAGTTTTCTCTTGATCCTCGGGAGCAATTTGTATTTGATGATAACCGGTGTATCCATCTAGAAAACAAAAATACTTATGTCCGATTAATCTATCTAACATCCGGTCTAGAAATGGTAAAGGGAAGTGATCTTTCTTGGTGGCGGTATTTAATTTCCTATAATCGATACATATACGCCAACCGGTAACTTGTCTTATAGGAATAAGATCGTTATTTTCATTGGCGGTGACGGTCACTCCTCCCTTCTTAGGAACACGGTGAATTGGGCTTACCGGCAACCTTGTCGAAATAGGATATATAATACCATTATCTAACCATTTTAAAATTTCTTTCTTAACTACTTCTTTCATTATCGGGTTTAATCTCCTTTGGGGATCTGCTTTAGGTTTATGTTCATTATCTAAAATAATTCTATGCATACGGATTGAAGGACTAATTCCTTTAATATCCGCTAAAGTCCAACCAAAAGTTTTCTTATATTTTTTTAAAGTTTCTAAAAGTTTTTGTTCTTGAGATTCGTTTAATGCGGATGAAATAATAGCTGGTAAAGTTGAAGAATTACCTAAATAAGCATATTTCAAATGATCGGGTAATATTTTTAGCTCGAGTTCGGGAGGTTTAATAATTGATGGAACTATATTCTTATCGGTATTTTCGGTATTATCCAAAAATTCAAATCTTTCCTGAATAAAATCTAGTTCTTCATGATTATCTTTAATTAATTCAGTGTTTTCTTTTTCTAATTTATCCTCGTAATATTCCTTAAAATGTTCTTGTTGTAAATATTCAAGTATTTCCATCCGAAAACATTCATCATCTTTTTCTAGCGCAGGATATTTCATTGATTTTTCAATATTAAATGTAACTTTTTGGTCATTTACTCTCATAGTTAATTCTCCTTTACGAACATCGATCATAGCTTTTCCGGTAGCTAAAAATGGTCTTCCTAAAATGATAGGAATTTCTTTATCTTCCTCCATATCTAAAACAATAAAATCTATCGGGAAGATAAATTTATCCACCTTTACTAACACATCTTCAATAACTCCCTTAGGATAAGTAGCAGAACGATCGACTAATTGAAGGGTTGCTGAAGTAGGTGTAACTTTTCCTAATCCTAATCTCTTAAAAATCGATAGAGGCATTAGATTGATGCTTGCTCCTAAGTCACACAAAGCTTTTCCATAAAATTTTTCTCCTATAGCACGGGGTATAGTGAAACTACCGGGATCTTTCAATTTTTCAGGAAGCTTCTTCGAATAATAACACTACACTCTTCACTAAGTGCGACAGTTTCATTATCAGTGAATTTTCTTTTCTTATTTAAAATATCTTTCATAAATTTTACATAATTCGGCATCTGATCTAAAGCTTCAACAAAAGGTATATTAATTGTTAATTTCTTTATTATTTCAAGGAATTTAGCAAATTGTTTATCTTTTTTATGTTGAGCTAGTCGTTGAGGAAATGGTGGTGGGGTTTTTCAACGAGAAATTTTCATAGGTATTAAAGGATGTTCTAAGTTTGAATCTTGTTGAATTGTTTCCTTTTCAATTTCCACTTCCTCTTTTGGCTTTCAAGTTCTTTTTGAATTTGAGGTTCTAATTCTTTTCCACTCCTTAGTTGTATTGCTTTAATTTGTTCTTTTCCTTGATCTTTAGGATTTATTTCCACATTACTAGGAAAAGTTCCAGGTATTCTATTATTTAGCGCAGTAGTAATATGTCCAAGTTGAGTTTCGATATTTTTAATAGATGTTCCTTGAACTTGTAATTGATTTCCTTGAATTTGTAGTTGATTTCCTTGATTTTGTAGTCGATGACCCATATTCAAAATTAATTCATCCATGGATAATTTCTTATCCTTGAATTAAGGGTTATTGTTATTAAATCCAGGTGGGTAATTAGGTTTATAGTTTGGATTTGCTTGATTAGGTTAATTCATCCATTGTTGATTAGATGTGTTATTCCAATTAAAATTTGGATGAGTTTTCCAACAAGGATTATAATAGTTTGAATAAGGGTTATTAGTTCTATTATTAATAGCATTTAAAGTTTCATAATTAGTTTGAGATTCTATGATTTGTCCAGTATGAGTTTTCTTCTAAAATAGGAGAGTAGTTCATTCCAAAATGATGTAATTTCTTAGATATAGCGAGCAATTTGAGAAGCTAACATAGATATTGCATCGTTTTCATGAATGCTGGCTATCTTTTTAGGATTTACTCTATCAGCAGAGCCATTGGAAATTATTTGTTGCCATTTCTTCGATTAGTGCATAAGCTTCATCAAATGGTTTAGACATTAATGAACCTCCAGTAGCGAGCATCGATGATTGATCTTAAAGATCCTACTAATCCATTATAAAAGGTTTGAATAATCGGCTCAATCGGTAGCGCATGATGTGGGCATTTCCTAAGAAGTTCCTTAAATCTCTCCCAAGCTTCATATATTGATTCTTCATCTAATTGACAAAAAGAAGTTATATCATTTCTAAACTTAGCAGTTTTAGATGGTGGAAAATATTTGGATAGAAATTTTTGTGATAATTCTCCCGAAGTTTTAATAGATCCAGAGTCTTAACGAATTCAACCACATTTTAGCTTTATCCCTTAATGAAAAAGGAAAAAGTCTAAGTCTTATAGCATCGTCGGATACTCCTTGATATTTAAAAGTAGCACAAAGTTCTAGAAAACTAGCAAGATGTAAGTTAGGATCTTCGAGTAGGTGAACCACTAAATTGATTGTTTTGTACCATTTGGATAATTGCGGGTTTAAGTTCGAATGAATTAGCAGCTACATCGGGGTTTTGAATAGTTAAATGAATTTCATCCGATGTAGGGTTGGCATAATCTCTTAATGGTCTTTGTTGGTTCATATTTTGAATTTCGGGAATATTCGCCATTTGTGTTAAATTTATAATTTGTTTCTTTTGTTTTCTAATTCTTTTAATTGTACGCTCTAATTCGGAATCGTAAGGTATTAAAATTTCGTTTCCAAATTTGCGCATACAATTTCAGAATAGATATTAATTTATTTATTATGATTATTTTAAAATAGTCCGTTACATTAGTAAATTTTTCTTACTCTCCCCGGCAACGGCGCCAAAAACTTGACCCACAATTTTATATTATGATATTTTTAATTTAATTGCAACGACGCCAAAAACTTGACCCCGTTATTTATATGTATAGAATTGTAATTGTTTATGTTGTGGATGCTATGCAAGTATACGTATCGTATCAAGTAATACGGGGCTCTAGTGGAGTCCTCGGTTATCGATCCCACAGGGAAAGAGAAAATTAAATAACAACTAATTTTAAAATAATAATAATAATTTTTTTTAAAATAGTATACGAAAATTTGGAATTCTAAAATTTGAGCGCAATAAAGTAAACTAAGTATTTTAATTAAGTAACTTAACTAAGTAGAAAATTAATACGTATTGAAAGTGTAGAAAATTAAACTAATTGCTAAATAAGTCTTAACTATTCAGAAAAAGTATTTTTCCCTTGTTTAGAAATTTTAAGTGATTGATGAATTTAAATAGATAATTTTAAGGTATTGTGACAAATAGGAGCATTCCTATTCTTTACCCTTTAGTCCAGTGTAAAGAATATTGACTAATCCTATGTTTGATTACCGAATCCGCGGCTAGGTCGGGAGGATACCGACTGCCACTTCGAGCTCCCACGTTCCCCTCGCCCGAGGGCTAACATCTACACTTCGACTCTCAAACAATAGGACCGAATTAAATATTTTAGTCCGTCACACTAAAATGCTCGATTCTACGCCTAGTGATATTATTTCCTATTTATTTGCACCTTCCTTCCAAGGCTTTTGAATTCCCGAATATCGGATGTAATTTTTACTATAGTTGATAATCAACATATTTTAACAAATCAAATGGCCAGTTGAAAGTAAATTAATTTTTAAGTAAAAATTATCACAATTTATTAATATATATAAGTATCTCTATTTTAATTTCATCAAGTCACTTAATTTCATAAACGAGGAGAAAGACTAATAAACTACTCGGAATGCATGGGAACTAAACTAAGCATGGATTTCATTTAAAGTTAAAAACAATAAATACAAATACTTATCTCGATTTACCCCCAAACAGACTCCTCGTAGTTCCTTTGACTCTTCCTTCCAGTACAGCACGACTCACTAATTACTCACTAAACTTACTAAAGACAGACAACTGCACAAAAATTAACACTAAAGACTAAAAGATTGCACAAAAGACACACAAAAGGCGATTTTCGGCCTCATATATGTAGAGGTGAGCAAAGGTCCGAGAGGTGTGTAAGCATCTCTTCAAAAAGTGTCCAGGTTCAATGTATCTGTGCCATTTGAACTAGCTCGCTGTCGGCGACGAACTACCTCGCTGTCGGCGAGGCTTCTAGAAGATCTTCAAACCACTCTAGCTCGCTTTCAGCGGGATCGGGCTCGCTGTCAGCGAGACAGTTATAAATTCTTCAGAATTTTCTTCTTGTAACCTCGCCGTCGGCGAGCTCGATCTCGCCGTCGGCGACTCGGCCTAAATTGCATGATTTTGCTCCAAATTCGCTCCTTTTTATGATTTTTGCTTTTATTACCTAAATTATTCATTCCTGTAATAAAATAAAGAAAATACCCTTCTTTAAAGTGCAATTTCATAAAAAATAGGTATGAATTTCTTAATAAATTTTTCAGCGATCAACGGCTGACTCGGGCCACCTAATTTCATCACTGTCTGACTGTGGAACTCTTCCCGATCAATCAGAGTCCAATCAGTTTCTTCGTACTGTAGACCGACCAGTGTGAAATCAGAGTTAATTTCAATCACGGCTCCATCCTTCATCCTTTTTTCATCGAGTGCTAGACTCACGCCATTCTTAAAGTTCATAACCAACTGCCCGTTCGACATTTCCCTGTGAAAAACAAGGAAAGGATCAGGGATCAGGGATCAGGGGTTGTACTAAGAACAAGAATGAAAAATTTTATTTACTTCTTTTAAATTTTACAAGAAGTAGGAAGAGATGAGGAAAGATCAGGAATGAATTGATTTAAAAGGAGGAATCAAATTATCATTATTATGATTTCGCATGTTTTATTTTAACACACATTTTTTTTTTGTTAATGATTTTTATCATCCATTTTTATGTTTTTGGATTCGGACCCGGTTACAAGTGATTATTGTGCCCGTGTTTCTAGGAATGAGACTCCACTTTTAAAGTCCATCTTTCGAGACATCAGGTTGCGTAATATTTCTTCAAATATCGTCCATTAATTGGAAGCATAGGTCGTTCTCCATGACAATTCACAAGCTGGTAGGAACCTTCTGAGTAGACTGTCTCAACCACGAACGAACCTTCCCAAGTCGGTTCAAATTTACCTCCTATCTTGCAGTGTGCAAGAATAGGTCTTCTGAGTACTAGAACCAAATCACCGACTTTGAATGTCCATGGGCGGACCAGTTTATTGTGGGCCTAGATCATCTTGGCTTGATACAGTTCCAAATTTTGCTGCGCTGAAAGTCGTTTCCCTTCTAAGCTTTCCACTTCTTCTAGTCGTAATTTGGCATTTTCTTCTGTAGTGATCTTGTTCGCAACTGCAATTCTGAGAGACGGAAGCTGGACTTCTAAGGGTAAAACGGCCTCAGACCCGTACACTAAGGCGTAAGGCGTAGACTGGGTAGGAGTTTTGAAAGTTGTTCTGTAGGCCCATAAAGCTTCTAACAACTTCTCGTGCCAATTTCTTTTGTTGTCATCCAAGATTTTCTTTAATATTTAGATGAGAGTTTTATTAAAAGCTTCGGCCAAGCCGTTTGCTCTTGGGTAGTAGATCGTTGAATAGCGCCAGTCGATCCCATGTCTCCTGACAAAATTGTTGATCTTCATACTCTTGAACGCGGACCCATTATCTGAATGATTCTGTGCGGTACCCCGAAATGGTAGAAAACTTGATTCTTGAAGAACTGTAGCACGTGGTGTGCCTTCACTTCTCTGAGCGGTACTGCTTCTGTACACTTGGAAAAATAATCTGTTGCTGCAAGAATGAAGCGATGTCCTCTTGAAGAAGGAGGTTCTATCGGACCCACAATATCTGTGCCCCAACACCCAAATGGCCATGACGCGATTGTCGGATGTAGCACATTCGGAGGTTGATGTAGAACCACTCCATACACTTGACACTGGTGACAACTCTTGGCAACTTTCAGGCAATCGATCATCATTGAGGGCCAGTAGTACCCTAGTCTTTTAATCTTCATTTTCATGTTCAGACCCGACTGATGACCGCCACAAAGTCCTGAGTGCACTTCTTTAACAATTTCACGAGCCTTGGACTCCCTCAGGAACCTTAGCCACATCTAGTTAAAAGACCTTCTATATAACGTATTGTTTATTAATGCGTAAGACAGAGTTCTTTTCTTGATTTGATGGGCTAATGACTTATCGCCCGGTAGGTTTCCTGTTTGCAGGTAGTCTATTAGCGGCTGACGCCAGTCTTTTGTATTTTCTGTTACTGCCACAATTGTTTCTTCTTCTTTTCCTGACTTGTGTATCGTGTCCATGTCGAGCTGTGAGAGAACCTTACGTCCCTGAACTAACACTTCAACTGATTCATCCTGCAAGCAGGCAAATTCTTTTGTAAGGCAGGCTAACGCATCTGCAGGAGCATTTTCTTTCCTGGGAATCTTGTAGATCGTTACATTTGAAATCTGCTCCAACAATTTCATGGCATACTGAAAGTACTGCTTGAGTCTTGGCTTTAGAATTCTGCATTGTCCTGCGACCTGTTGAATTATCAACTGAGAATCCCCATAGATGTTGATATCCGTTATCCCCATCTGAATGGTTAATTCCAATCTAGTTATAAGGGCTTCGTATTCTGCTTCATTTTTTGTACACGGTTCTATTAAGTTGTAGGAGTACTTTAACATTCCCTGCTCCGGTGTTATAAATATTAGTCCGATTCCTGCCTTATCGGGCACTATCGTTTCAATTCTTTATTTCTCTGTGCTGAAGATGCTCCATCTAAGTACAGTTCCCAACGTCGATCGCCAGGGCCTTCTAGGCTCATTATCTGCTCGTCAGGCAAATCGTCATTGAGAGGCGATTCTGCCGGTAAAGAGTGTCTTTGCGAGGAAGTCTACTAGGACTTGTCCCTTTACGACACGAAGCGGTACGAAAGTTATATCGAATTGCAATAGTATCATCGACCACCTAGCAAGTCTGCCAGAAAGCGTCGGGCGAGTCATCAAATATTGCAATGGATAAACTTTCTAGATAAGGTTGACCTTATGAGAAAGCATGTAATGCCTGAGCTTTGGAGCGGCGAAGATCAGGGCCAAACAATGCTTCTCAATCGTGGGATACTTTACTTCTGTCGGAATTAGACGATGACTTAAGTAGTAGAGAGTGTTTTCTTTCCCCTTGTCATTGACCTGGGCTAGCAGGGCTCCAAGGGAGTCGTCTAAAGCTACGGTATAAAGTATCAACGGTCTACCCGAGACTGGGGCTGCTAAGACTAGAGGTGTCATTAACTATTGTTTGATGTCATCGAAGGCATGTTGACATTTGGAGTCCCAAGTAAACTTGGCATCCTTCTTAACCAAAGCGAGAAAAAGGTCGACACCTTCCTGACAAAATTGAAATAAAGCGTCGAAGATATGCCAACTTCCCTTGAAACGATCGTAATTGTTTCAAGGTTTTGGGAGGCGGCATTTCTAATATAGCTTTAATCTTCTCCGGATCGATTTCAATTCCACGATGTCGGACAACAAATCCTAAGAATTTCCCAGAGGTGACGCCGAAGGCGCATTTCAAGGGATTCATCTAAAGGTTATGTTGTCTTAATCACTCGAAAACAATTCTCAAATCATACAAATGATCTTCATTCAGTTTGCTTTTGATGACTACATCATCCACGTAGCATTCAACTTGGTTGTGAATGAGATCATCAAAAATTCTAGTCATAGCTCTTTGGTATGTTGCTCCTGCGTTCTTCAATCCGAAAGACATCACTGTGTAGCAGTATATTCCGATTGGTGTTCTGAAGGCTGTGAGCTTTTCGTCTTCCGGTGCCATCTTTATTTGGTTGTATCCTGAAGATCCATCCATGAAAGAGAAGACTTCGTACGTTGAGGTGATGTCGATCATTAATTCTGGGATTGGTAGTGGGAATTCATCCTTTGGACACACTTTGTTCAAATCTCTGAAATCTACGCAGATTCTGAACTGTCCATTCTTCTTTCTGACTGGTACCACGTTGGCTAACCAAGTTGGATATTGTTCTTCACGGACAAATTTAGTGTCTATTAGCTTCTTAACTTCAGCTATAACTTGTTGTTCAATCTCTAGACACATTCTTCTGGGAGCTTGCCTGACTGGAACGACAGTGGAATCCACTCCTAGTTTGTGAACTGCGACTTCTGGAGCTAATCCTGGCATTTCGTCGTAACTCTAAGCAAAACAGTCCTTGAATTCCATTAGTAGCTTGAACATGTTTTCGAAGTCTTCTTTGTTGAGTAAGGAGCTAACAAAGGTCAGCCTAGGCTCTTCGCTAGTACCTAAGTTAACTTTCATTAACTCGTCTACTGTAGATTTAATTTCTTCTTCAAATTCTGGTGGAGCATCTCCGATTTGCAGATCTTCGAGATCATCTGAGGTTTCTAAGCAGACTTCATTAGGCTCTCAAGTGACAACCAAGCAAAACTCTGAGTTGTCAACTGATCCTACTGTGTCGAATCCGAGACCGTGTTTTGGATTGGGAGGCCGACTGGCATTATTCCATAATTTTTCAAAGTGCTCTGATTGACCTTTTGTCCACTGTTTAGGTAAGACACCACGTTGAATTAAATTCTAAACACAGGGAGAATACCACTTAAAAGGCAATTCTATTAATTCAGAAGAAGTAACATCTTCAAATTGTACATCATTTTCAGTTTTGGAAGAAGAAGCACCACGGTAGAATTTGATCGGCTTAGCACCACTGCCATGCACTTCCTTGACCACCATACCCTCGATCTTATTAGAATGGATCGGGGTCAGGGTCATAGTATGCACATAGTGGTTAATCTTCTAGTACATTGATTTGTATTCTTCATTCTTTTCATCTTCGAGAGAGACCTTGAACTGCGGTTTCTTTTGATTCACTGTTGCTGCTTCTTTCTTGATTTCTTCTTCTTCGGAACTATTCTCCCAATCAACTTCTATGACCGGTTACTTCTGTCCAACTGTTCCAATGTCTCTTCCTCGACCTCGTCCTCGGCCTCGACCTCAGGTGCAAGTTCTAGAGAAACCTTCACCATCTCGTCGTAAGGGAGTGGTGAGTAACTGTTGGACTAGAATTTCAGGTTCTTCGTCGTCCTGAACTTCTTTTGCTTCATTTGGTATGGTGTTTCTGGAGAAGATTGTTTTCTTCGGAGGCGTGTAATAGGCTGTATCTTCATGAATTCCAATCTCGTGTATGGAGAATGGTTGCAAGTCACCTTTGATACAATGTTCTCCTCCATAATATTTTATGCACTGGTGCAGGGATGACGGTACCATCTGGTTTTCATAGATCCATGGACGACCCAGTAGAGTGTTAAACGATGTCTCAGAATCAATTATGTGGAATTTTGTGGTTGTCTTTGCTAAATCACCGGTCTTCATTAATAGTATTATCGATCTAAGAGCTCTTTCTCCCTTCTGATTGAACCCTCTTAATAACAACTTGTCTGCTTAAAGCTCGCTACCATCAATTTCCAAATATGCCAACTTCCAAAGATTCATTATGTTGATTGGTGCTCCCGGATCAACCAACACTCTGGAGAGCATAAACTTTCCAATAGTGACTAAAATGTACAACGGTCGGTTGTGATCAGCTGTTCCAAGTAGTAGATCATTGTCCGTTAAGGTAACACCACACTGTTCTTTTAACGAGCAAACCTCGTCTAAGGAATTACCGGCCATTTGAGCTAAACAAATCTCTGGATCAAGTAAGGCCTTGATCAGAGTTTCCCTCATCTCCTTTGACAAGATCAGAGCGTCGTAGATGCTCAGTTTAGCTGGTAGCTTCCTAAGATGGGCTAGCATGTTATAATCCACTTTATTACCATGTTCCTCGATTTCTTCCCGAACGGGTAATTCTTCTGTTGGGGTTGGCTCCTCTTGAGCAACCACCTGCTTTCCTTTATCCTTTGGACCCATTCTCGGAGGTAGAACTTTTCCGCTTCTTAGGTTGACTTCAGTTATTTCTTCTGCATCTGGTGCTGAATTTGCCGGTGTCTCCTCTTGAATCGGAATAACTGGTTTTTCTGGAGTTGCTTCAAAATCTGATAACTCCAATTCTATAGTGATTGGAGCTCCTCAGAATTCACAAATAGATTCATTGCTTGTTGAGCATTCGTAGCTATTTTTGTGAGCGTCTTCTCCTTCGCCGTGGTCATCGAGGTTTAGTATGATTTGAGAATCATTTATCTTATCAGAATCAAGATCCGGTTTAGGTTGGTTGTCGTTAGTTACATAATCGTTAAAAACAGTCAAAAAGTAGCCAACATTAAAACTCTTATCATTATAAGATCCCGCCGGGTGACCCGACTCGCAATAACGCAGTAATATTCGCTTCCAAAAGATGGCCAAAAACTTGACCCAATTTATAAATAGCGGCTAGTGTATAAAATCAAAATGTTGTAAAATTTTAGAAAATATTTTACACACTAGGGGTACTACGCAAGTATACGTATCGTTTCAAGTAATATAGAGTTTTCTTTTATAACCCCAGTTCGATCCCACAGAGAAGTGAGGTAAGAAATCCTTTAGGCTAATTCTAGCCTATTTCTATAAGGCCTAAATTTGGAATGTCGATTAAAATGAGTTTTCTAATAACTAATCCTAAATTAAATTCTTAAATAAAAAGATAACTTATGGATAAATTGGTTTGGAGAAATTTGAGATATTAAAAATTACCTTTCTCTTGCAATTACATAGATAATGTATAAGAAAGATATGCTTAGAATTAATGTAGTAGTGCCAAATAGAAGCATTCCTATTCTTTACCCTTTGGTCCAAGCATAAAGAACATTAGGCTAATCTATAGATCGGTTCGGGATGTTTTATTAGTATAATGGGTTAATCCAGGCTCACACTACTAGATGTCCATGGGTGGCTATGGTCGGCCCTACCGGTGACCCGTTCCCTTTCTATAGATCAAATTATTAGAATTTAGTACGTCACTCTAAAAACTAATCAATTCTGCGCTCAATAAACAATATCTCCCTATTTATTTGCACTTCACCTTGAATAACCCGCACAAGACCTTCCACTACCCAAGGATTAATGTGATATCTACTAGTTAAGAATTCATCTCCTTCTAGGTCTCAGAATTCTTCAACAGGTTTTAACAATACAAGTGATCAATTTGTAAAGTAAATGAAGATCCGGTATGAATATCATCACCAAAATTTAATAAGAGAATATCTAAGCAAATCTTAATTCCTAAACATGCATCTATTTCATTACAAAATAAAAGTAAATGAAAATAATGACATAAGAAGTAAAAGAATTGATAGAACTATATAATAAATTAAGTGTCAACAAGGATCTTATTTCATTAGTATTTTATTATATTTATGCAACTATCTGTCACCTAGATGCATCTAATAGATAATTCTATCATAAAAATGATTTTCCTATGCGTGCCATTACTTCATATTAAAAGAAAGAGTAAAGGAAATCACTTACGAAACATGGATAATTCACGATAGAAAACTTGGTTTAAAACAAAGAAAATCCACTAGAAAGTGTTTACAACAATTAAAAGAGAATGAAGAACATAATACTTAGCTTTTTCCTTCTGAAAGAAAGAAGAAGATCTCTTCACCAAAGTTTCCTACTGATCCATGCGACGCTCGTACATTCCTTACATAAATATCTCAAAATCCCTCACCAATCTCTCCATAAGATGTAAAAATCTACATCTTCATAACTCTAAATGACTAAAATGACTAAAGGGGAAGAAAGAGACTATAGGGTGCGATTTTCTCTGAAGGAGTGGCCTCCTATTTATAGGCTTCAGGGGTTGCCTTGAGGCACCTCTTCAAAACATGTCCAAATTCAATGAATCTTCTAGAAGGTCTGTCTGGCGCCTAGGCGCCGGACACCGCGTCCAGTTCTTCGCACCTCTTCACTTTGGCTCGCACCTCTTCGTGATTTAAACCGCCCCAATGTGTCTTGATTCATTGTATCACATGTCCTATATATTAGGAATAACTTCCAGACTTCTAGAAGGTCTAGAAACTACTTAACACCGTCAAAATAACTCCCAAAGTCATCAAAATCCCGTCCAATAACCGTTTCTGGATGATTTTGGCTCCTAGGCCTTGATTTTGGCTCCTAGGCGATGTTTTCTCGTCGTCACTGGCGCCTGGGCGCCGGGTTTGGTGCCTAGGCGCCACCCTGTGCGCAGCTCCACCGTTTTGCTCCGTTTGGCTCCGTTTCAACTCCGTTTCGCCCCATTTTAGTTGCGTTGCGTTCCTAACATCTTCACCTACAAGATAGATATAAAAATAACCTTTCTCAAAAGTATAATTTCATCCAAAACATGTGAGAAATAAAAGATATTAAGCATAGAAAGACATATCAATATGTACTAAGTTAAAATCTTCTTCCTTTGCTTATTTTGGCTCAAAATTGCATAGTTTTTGCTTCATTTTCTCTAAAATCATATTTTTATTCTTGAAGACAAAAATATGCAAAATTCCTTTCTTTAAAGTGTAATATATTTAAAAATGTGCATAAAGTTAGCATGAAATGCACACTAAAAATAGGTACTTTTTTTCATGGATCAAAATCCCCCAAAGTTAAACGTTACTTGTCCTCAAGAAACACTATAATCATTAAAAACCACATAAGCAAATAATGTGTATGAGTTTCTTTAGGAGTTTCTAAAATTTTGTTCTAGAAATATAGTAGTCCAATTTAGAAAAAATTTTAGTAAATGAGACCAATTTAAAGTTTAGAAATCTCTTAGATGAAAGAGTTTGAAAATATGTGTTGCTATCTAATTAAGAAATGCTTGTAAATTTTTCAAAATATAGGGGTGAGGCATTTTATTTTCTTTACTTAAAAATCTTTATTAAAAATAATTATACTAACTATATTATATTTTAAAGCTTAAGATTTTCTCAAATCTTATACTTTAAAAAGCTTAGGTGTGGAACCAATTTTTGATTAGGCCTTTTAATCCTCAAGCTTTTCCTTCCTTTTTCACAAAATAAACTCTTTTTTTCTTTTATTTTTCTTTTTCTTTTTCTTTTCCTTTTCTTTCTTTCTTTTTTTTCTTTTTTAGGAAAGGATTATTATATCTGGATAGGCCTTTAATAATTTTGAATTCCACCCTTCCTTTCCTAAAGCATAAGGTAGATATATATCTTTTACTTAGAAATATAATAAAAGTTTTGAGAATTATTTTTCAATAAAAGAAATTTAAATATTGAAAACAAAAGTCTAGTCCTTCTATTTTTCTAAAAATACAACTTTTCTTACTAAAGATGTTACACAATAATTATCATTTCTTCACTAAGAAAAATTAACTTTAAATTTTTCATCACTACTATAAATTTTGACTAAATTCTCTTACTTATTTCAATATTCAAAATTTTATTTCCCTAATATAATATCATACACATAATTAATTTTCAATCAAAATCAAATTTATTTATAGCAGTTTTGAGGACAAATAAAATTTAGGTTTTTGAAAATTGTTTTTCATTCCCCCCCAAACTTGAATTTTTTAAAATATTTTACAATTAATTCCATAAAATGTAGGAGGAAGAAAAATAAAAGTTAAATCTACTAACTACTACAATATCCTATCAAATTTCAACACATGCATAATCAGGATAGAATGATTGCAGGAGAAGGTAAATCTAAACTAACATGCTAGAATAAAATTATATTAAAGAAAGGTTAAATAAGCATGACAAACATCGGCATGGGAAAATATATTTAAGTGTTCTTCAAATCTCTAAATTGTTGTAACACAAACACAAATACAAACACACAAAGTAAAATATCTAGACTCACAGATTCATACACAAATATCAATTAAGGTTAATTTGATCTCCTTTTCTACTCACATTTTCCCTCATTACTTTCAATTTCTAACGAAAGAAACTAAACTAATAACGTGGGTGTATTAATAAAAGTAGTGCAGTTCATCTATATTTTGTTTACTAAATAAGTTTGCGACCTTACTCAATGAAAACAAAGTCAGTTAAAGGAAGTAACAGAGTTGCCATGGAGTGGTCCAAGTCTAAACTCTACATGCTTTAAGGTAATGCTCGGCTCCGGTTGAGAGCGAGTTATAACGGACTCGTCGGCTTGCTACTACCAGAAGTCATATACAAATTTAGTCAAGACCAAGGCATAACCTCACAATAATAATCTAATCCGCACTAAAGAAAACACAAAACATAAACATAAACAATCATGACTCTCAAGCACACTAAATCAAAGTACATTGATAACTATGGGTTGCCTCCCATAAAGTGCTTCGTTTTAACGTCGCGGGCCCGACAAATGATTCCACCTAGATCAAAATTCCAATTAAGTAATCCTCGGTCAACCGCCCAATCATTTCCAGATCCAGGGATTTCTATAAAATCCTCAAATTTTAATTTTTTATTTAGCTCTTCATATTCAGTTTGATTTATATAATTGTTCCTCATATTTCTTTCTAGATCCAATATTCTTCTATTGATTTTCTGAAATTGCGCGTTAATATCATCCTTGAAATTTATAAGAAATGGATCTTTATAAGATACTTCAATATCTCCCAAATTTTGGATCAAATTCTCTTTAGATAATTCAGATTCTTGATCAGTAACTTCTATGTTACTCTTCTGTTTCAAATTATCTTCCAATTCTTCCCCTTTATAATTATTAAATGATGGAGGATCTATCATAGTTGAGGAAATAGGTTTTTGTAATTCCTTAAGAATTTCTTCTAATGGTCTTCCAATATACTTATCCTCTTTTCTCAACTCAAAGTTCTTTTGAAATATATCCTCAAATTCTCTTCCAAGTCTTAGTTCAATAATTTTATCATATTCATCATTCAATTCAGGTTTTTCTTGTGACTGAGTCGAATCCAAAGATATAAAGACTGGTTGTGTAGATGAATTCCCTAAATAGGTAGGCTTTAAAATTGTATGGAGTACATCCATCTTAAGTTCATGAGATTTTTTAACAGGTGGAATTAAAAGTTTACTATTTTCGGTGACGTCCATCATTTCACTCCTCTCTTGAACATACATACAGTCTTCTTTAAATAACATTTTTGAATCATCATAAAAATCCATTCCGACCTCATCTGTTATCTTACTCTCAAAACTTTCTTGGAAATGGTTTTTATTTAGATAATCAATTTCATCCATCCAAAAAAATCATCGATTTTCTTAGTTTGGATGTTTCATAGTCTTTAATACATCAAAGTTACTTCCGGTCATTAATATTCACAGTCAACTTTCCTTTTTGCACATCTATCATAGCTTGTCCAGTAACAAGGAAATGTCTCCCTAAAATAATTGGAATTTCTTTATCTTCCTCCATATCTAATACAATAAAGTCCACAGGAAAGATAAACTTATCCACCTTAACAAGCATGTCTTTTATAACTCCTTTTGGATAAATGATAGAACGATCAGCTAACATAAGGGTTATAGTAGTGGGAGAAATATCGACTAAACCTATCCTTTTAAATATAGATAGAGGCATCACATTAATGCTCACTCCTAAATCACATAAAGCTTTTCCACATAATCATTTTCCAATTGCACAAGGAATTGTAAAGCTACAAGGATCGTTAAGTTTCCGAGGAAAACTTTTCTGAAGTATAGCGCTGCACTCCTCATTTAGTGCAACTGTCTTATAATCTCCAAATTTCCTTTTATTGTTTAATATCTCCTTCATAAACTTTACATAACTTGGCATCTGTTCCAAAGCTTCAGTGAAAGGAATATTTATCGTTAACTTCTTAAGTACTTTCATGAACTTTGAAAATTTCTTATCCAACTCATACTGTTTAAGTCTTTGAGGAAATGGAGGTGGTGGTCTTTCTAAATTGATTTTAGTTGGAGATATTAATTTTTCTAGATCCTTAGAAACATGTTCTTCAGGTCTTTTAGTTTCTTTTGTGTCTCTCACAACTTCTTTCTCTTTTTTAACCACTTCCTCTATCTCTCTTCCACTTTTTAAATGGACAGCTTCTACTTGTTCATTAATGTTCTCTTTAGGGTTGATCTCAATGTTGCTAGGAAGTGTTCCTTGGGGTCTATTGCTTTGTGAATTAACAATTTGTCCCAATTGATTCTCTATGTTTATAATCGCAGCATTTTGACTTTGCAACTGGTTTCCCACTTTCAATACCACTTCTTCCATAGACATCACCTTATCCTCAAATTATTGATCATTGAGTCCGGTGGATATGAAGGTCTATAGTTTGTGTTCCCCTGATTATTCCAACTTCCATTAGGATTTGCATGATTATTTTCCCATTTTTGGTTTCCACCATCAGTAGTATGATTCCAATTAAATTTAGGATAGTCCTCCCAACACGGGTTGTAAAAGTTAGAATATGGGTTGTTTATGGTATTTAAAGCGTCATATGATAAGTTAGAATCAATCATATTCCCTAATGAACTTTTGTCACTTACTGGAGTAAATTGAGGCTGGTTCATTCCAAATTGGTCCAACTTCCTTGATATTTCAGTAACCTGAGATGCAAGAATTGCAATCACATCTGTATCATGAATACTGGCTACCTTTTTAGGATTTACCCTTGCAGAGGGCCATTCAAATTCATTTGTAGCCATTTCTTCAATTAACGCATACGCTTCATTAAATGATTTTGACATTAATGAACCACCAGCAGTAGCATCAATTATAGACCTAAGGGATTCTACTAACCCATTATAAAAAAATTGAATGATTAACCAATCAGGCAGAGCATGATGTGGACACTTTCTTTGGAGTTCCTTAAATCTTTCCCAGGCTTCGTATATTGATTTTCCTCCATATTGACAAAATGAGATAATATTGTTTCTAAGTTTAGTAGTCCTTAAAGGTGGAAAATACTTAGCTAGGAATTTCTGAGTTAACTCCTCCCAAGTTTTATTAGAGTCAGGTGCTAATGAGAATAACCATATTTTAGCATTATCCCTTAGTGAGAAAGGAAAAAGCCTTAGCCTAACAGTATCGTCTGACATACCATTATAACAAAATGTAGCATAAAGTTCTAGAAAATTAGATAAGTGTAAATAGGGATCCTCCAAAGAAGTTCCCCCAAACTGGTTGTTCTGTACAAGTTGGATAATCTCAAGATTTATTTTAAGCGAGTTAGCTTCTACGACAGAGTTTTGTATACTTGAGTGAATTTCAACTGTCGTAGGATTTTCATAATCCCTCAATGAAGTATGATGATTTTCCAAGTTATTATCTTGAAAGTTTTTCATTTTCATTTCTAGTTTTTTGAGTCCCTTCTATTTTTTTAATTTTTTCCATTTTTCTAAATTTAGATCATAAGGCACAAGTCCTTTAGATTCTTTGTTTCGCATACAGAGCACAACAAACAGTACATTAACAATTAAACAAATAATAGATAAAATATATTCAACACAACAAAACATTTACACGAACATCTTATTTTTCACACAAGCAGTTTTACGACACTACGATTTTCCAAGTCTAAACCTAATTATTTCAAAAAAAATTCACCTAAAGTTCTTACGAAACTTCCACGACAACGGCGCCAAAAACTTGACTCGACCCCAATAACGCGAGTAATATTCGCTTCAAAAGATGGCGAAAAACTTGACCCATTTTATAAATAGCGGTTAGTGTATAAAATCAAAATGTTGTAAAATTTTAGAAAATATTTTACACACTAGGGAGTACTACGCAAGTATACGTATCGTTTCAAGTAATATAGAGTTTTCTTTTATAACCCTGATATCGATCCACGAGAGAAGTGAGGTAAGAAATCCTTTAGGCTAATTCAGATCTATTTCTATAAGGCCTAAATTTGGAATGTCGATTAAAATGATTTTTCTAATAACTAATCCTAAATTAAATTCTTAAATAAAAAGATAACTTATGGATAAATTGGTTCGAAGAAATTCGAGATATTAAAAATTACCTTTCTCTTGCAATTACATAGATAATGTGTAAGAAAGATATGCTTTGAATTAATGTAGTAGTGCCAAATAGAAGCATTCCTATTCTTTATCCTTTGGTCCAGGAATAAAGAACATTGGCTAATTTATAGATCGGTTCAGGATGTTTTATTAGTAGAATGGGTTAATCTAGGCTCACACTACTAGATGTCCAAGGGTGGCTATGGTCGGCCCTACCAGTGACCCGTTCCCTTTCTATAGATCAAATTATTAGAATTTAGTCTGTCACTCTAAAAACTAATCAATTCTGCGCTCAATAAACAATATCTCCTATTTGCACTTCACCTTGAATAACCCGCACAAGACCTTCCCCTACCCAAGGATTCATGTGATATCTATTAGTTAAGAATTCATCTCCTTCTAGGTCTCAAAATTCTTCAACAGGTTTAACAATACAAGTGATCAATTTATAAAGTAAATGAAGATCCGGTATGAATATCATCACCATAATTTAATAAGAGAATATCTAAGCAAATCTTAATTCCTAAACATGCATCTATTTCATTACAAAATAAAAGTAAATGAAAATAGTGGCATAAGAAGTAAAAGAATTGATAGAACTATATAATAAATTAAGTGTCGACAAGGAACTTATTTCATTAGTATTCTATTATATTTATGCAACTATCTGTCACCTAGAAGCATCTAATAGATAATTCTATCATAAAAATGATTTTCCTACGCATGCCACTACTTCATATTAAAAGAAAGAGTAAAGGAAATCACTTACGAAACATGGATAATTCACGACAGAAAAATTGGTTTAAAATAAAGAAAATCCACTAGAAAGTGTTTACAACAATTACAAGAGAATCAAGAACACAATACTTAGCTTTTTCCTTCTGAAAGAAAGAAAAAGATCTCTCCACCAAAGTATCCCACTGATCCATGCGATGCTCGTACATCCCTTACATAAATATCTCAAAATCCCTCACCAATCTCTCCATAAGATGTAAAAATCCACATCTTCATAACTCTAAATGATTAAAATGACTAAGGGGTATGAAAGAGACTATAGGGTGCGATTTTCTCTGAAGGAGTGGCCTCCTATTTATAGGCTTCAAGGGTTGTCTAGAGACACCTCTTCGAAACATGTCCAAATTCAATGAATCTTCTAGAAGGTCTGTCTGGCGCCTAGGCGCCGGTCACCGCGTCCAGTTCTTCGCACCTCTTCACTTTGGCTCGCACCTCTTCATGATTTAAACCGTTCTAATGTGTCTAGATTCATTGTATCACATGTCCTATATATTAGATATAACTTCCAGGCTTCTAGAAGGTCTAGAAACTACTTAACATCGTCAAAATAACTCTCAAAGTCGTCAAAATCTCGTCCAATAACCGTTTCTGGATGATGTTGGTGCCTAGGCGCCGTTTTCTCGTCGTCTCTGGCGCCTGGGCGTCGGGTTTGGCGCCTAGGCGCCACCCTGTGCACAACTCCACCGTTTTGCTCCGTTTGGCTCCATTTCAACTCCGTTTCGCCCCATTTCAGTTGCATTGCGTTCCTAACATCTTTAGCTACAAGATAGACATAAAAAAACCTTTCTCAAAGGTATAATTTCATCCAAAAAAATGTGAGAAATAAAAGATATTAAGCATAGAAAGACATCAATATGTACTAAGTTAAAATCATCTTCCTTTACTTATTTTGGCTCAAAATTGCATAGTTTTTGCTTCATTTTCTCTAAAATCATATTTCTATACTTAAAGACAAAAATATGCAAAATTCCTTCCTTTAAAGTGTAATATCTTTAAAAATGTGCATAAAGTTAGCATGAAATGCACACTAAAAATAAGTACTTTTTTTTTCATGGATCACCGGGGCGAGCAAATAATCATACAGAGTCAGAGGGCCAAGGGATTTCTCCGCCGAATCGGAAACAACCATCCTAGGATAAGCAGGCCCTAGTCTACCTTTAAGAGCCTCATTCTTCTTTTCTTCCACGATCTTCTCCTCCTTCTGGGGCGGTTCTTCAATCACAAGCGATAGCACCGGCTCGACAGGTTTCAAACTCTGAGTTGAAGCGCGCACCGAAGCGTTCTGGATATGATCCAAGATTTTCTTTGAAGACTTTGTCCAGACGGTATTCCATCCATCATTGGTCGTGTATGGGTTTATCGAAATAATAGGATCCGTTGAAATGACATTGATGGAACATCCTTTTCGGGGTTCCTTCATGTATTCCTTCGGGATCGTTATATTCCCTCTTCGGAGATTACCTTCGAGCCAATTCTTAAAAGTGAAGTAGTCTTCATTCTTGTGTCCGATCATCGGGTGGTAAGGGCAGTAGTTCGGATGAACTTTCTTGTTAACTTCTTCTGGCTTTTTGGGCTCTAGTAATTGAAAATCAGGTGTCTTCATCAAACTGCGAAACATCTTAGCTACTGCTTCTGTCTTGAATGGATATTCCTTGTTCAGAAGTTCCTCCAGGGGACGTGACGAACGAGGTAGTGGTTGACTATCTTTGCGATGGCTGGTCGCTAGGTCGAGGCTGTTGATAGTCCTGCTGAGGTTGCTGATAAACCTGTTGTGGTTGTTGGTAAGTCCATTGCGGTGGTTGATAACTGGGCTGTGGTTGCTCTGGCTGTATTTTCACTGGCTGCTTGCCTTTATCTACTGCCGCGTTGATTCCGGATTTCTTTTCAAATGGTTTTACAGGCTTCTGCTTATCGGTCTTGTCTACGAAACCTAGTTGTTTTGCTTCCTCCTGCAAGCTCCCGGCCTTGCTAAGCAACTTCTCGAAAGTCTTTATTGTAAATCTTTTGAGGAGAAGTGCTATCGGGCCATGGATACTCTTCAGTAGGATACCGACTACATGCTGTTCCTATAGCTGTGGTTCACACTTCATGCTTAAATTTCTCCATCGAAGTATGTAATCCACCAAAGGTTCGTTCGGTTTCTGTTGCTCCACCACTAAATCACCGATAGTGATGTGGTGTCGAGCTTCGACAAACCGCTTAACGAAGAGGTTTTCCAATTCTGAAAAGGTCTTGACTGAACCATTCGGAAGTTCTGCATACCAATCAAAGGCAATCCCTGACAGGCTGCTGACAAACTGTCGAAAGAGTAAAGCATCTTTCCCACCGGCATTGCAGCAACTAGCATGAAAATGTGCGACATGCTGCCGGGGGTTTCCCGTTCCATCAAAAGTCTTGAACAGAGGTGGTACGAAGCCTTTTGGGTATTGGACCGCATCAAATTCTTCGGGGTAAGGTCTAACCATCTGAATAGAAGTTCCGCTCTTAGACTGTGCTAAGGCTTCTCGCACCTGCTGTTCTACCATGTTTTTGATATCCTTTTTGGCAATCATGCTCTGTGCAGAATCTTTCTTCAGTTGTTCATCTCCGTTAACAGATGTGATCTCCTTTCCTTCGTCCGCAATGTGAATAATCTCTGGGGGAGTTTCCTTTTGAGGTTGCAGCTGACTCTGGAGAGTGGCTAAAGCGGCAGCCATCTCTTCCATCCTTTTTGCCATTTGGGAAATTGTTGCATCCTTTTCTTGAAGTTGTGCTCTCATCACTTATGGTTCTTCCATTTCTGAAGCTGACGGAGCGCCTTGTGAAGCTGCCGATGCTCGGGTCTCGACCATATTAATCTCGGCGTACTCTTCATCCATAAATTATGATGAATCTACTTCAGTTTCCAATTTTTCTCCTCTTTCCTTTGCCAACCGTCAGATGTCCGTTCTTAGTTTGCCTATGACATCCTCTAGTGGCCTCTTCCAAACGGTCTCACGGTTGTCATGTGATGACTGTTTGACTTCTTTCTCAGGAGTTTCCTTTAATACAGTAGCACTTTCTTCAGATTCTGGCTTTCTGACGAGACTCTTCTTTCCAAAACATTGTTCTTGTATTGGTTCAGAAATAATAGGTCGCCACACCATCCTTCTCACAGTAGAAGGCCTAGGACCAGATGGTCTGTCGGCTATGCATTAGTAGGTGGTGTCCTCCCTAATATGGTGTCCCGATACGACAACAGGCGAATTAGCTCGCACTTTCTTCCTTGGCCTCTCCGGGGCAGTGACGGGGTTAACTCGTGGTCCGAGGCAGGATTTGACTGTCACTCGCCCGATCCTTCTTAAGATTTCTGATACGGGGCATATTTCTTTCTTAGCTAGTTTCTCTACTACGGCTCGCAATCGGGTAAGCGGCGTAATCTTGACTCTCTTCCTCTTATAGTCACTATAATATGCAGGTCGGGGTAATGCAGCGGCGATCCTCCGGACATCTTCCTCATCCAATGCAGCAGAGAGAGGGTCAAACCTACTTCCTCCCAACAGAGGTGAAATTTTAGGTAGTTCTTCCTCCTCCTCAGGAATCTCTTCCAGAAAAGCAACTTCAGCAC
This sequence comes from Papilionanthe hookeriana x Papilionanthe teres, assembly GCA_022702705.1. Lineage (NCBI taxonomy): Eukaryota > Viridiplantae > Streptophyta > Magnoliopsida > Asparagales > Orchidaceae > Papilionanthe > Papilionanthe hookeriana x Papilionanthe teres. Next base: position 105,397,502 of record CM040427.1, read on the forward strand.
ATTGGCCTTCTCGATCCTTGCAATCATTCCGCTCCTATTTCTTCTCTGAGTCCGAGTCAGGGGTGTAAACTTTGAACTGGACCCAATTTCGAAAATAGACGGTATTGCAGCGAAATCTGCACCCTCCACGGTGGCAGGCTTATCATAAACTTGGACTCCCTTCCCTTTCAGTTTGGTGGGAGCCGAGGCAGGTGTAGAGATAACCAGACCGGTGGGGGTAGAGATCACAGTCCTCCTACGAACAGTGGTGTCTCTTTCAGCTGGGACTTTTCATAGAGGAGAGAACTCTTGAGTCGACTTCAGGTTGAACTCAATCACGGGTTTCTCAGTTTCTAACACTTTGTCCATTAGTGTGAAGAGGGTGACGTCAGCGAACTTAATATTTGTATTGTCGAATCCTTGTCAAAAAACGGATGATTCCATTGTCGAGCAGTTCATCCTTATAGACGGCGAAGTCCATTCCATTGGTGAAGGAGAAAATTAATTTTGGTGTAGTCATTTTCTGTAGGGTAAATTCCGAAAGTCAGTCCCAAATTATGCTTCATTTTGTCGGAAAACTTAAGATGGAAAAGAAAGAGTCCGAACACATTTTAGTTTATCTTAGTATATTTGTGATTTAAAAGAGTCTTTTTATTAAAAGGTTGTTTATTAGAGGATTTGTTTGTTAAAACGATTAATGGAGGAAGGTTAAAGGAAAGGTAAAGGACCCGATTCAGAATTGGAAAGCAAGAGAAAGTCTCGTAAGACTTCTCAACTCAAAAGACCGCTCAAAGGCTAACACCTATTGGGGGTCCACCCCACCTCAGAAAGAGGCAAAAAGGATTTCAGAACCTCTCTGTCTAGGGGTGTCTAAACAGTGGCTCCAAAATTCAAAAGGAGTTGACTATACCTGTTCAAAACAGAAATGAACGTGGTATGCCATCGGAAAGAATGGTAGTTTGGTCCAAAAGGGGTATGGACTCACTACCAATTGATGAAAAGAAAAACCATCCGATCAAAATGGAGAGAGGAACTAATCCCAACGGAGTCGCCAGAAGTTGTCGACATATTTTTAGGTTAAGTTGTATTTTAAAAAGTGGTCGCCTACAGAAGTTGTCGGCGAGCTTTAGATTTTAAATTTAATTTAAATATATATATAATTTGAAAGTAGCATTTAATTTTGAAAATAATTTTAAGATTGAAAATTATAAGATGTGAAATTAAACCGATTTCACATCCCAAATAATTTAAATAAATGAGCACCGCGCCACAAACCGTGTATCTATCCCGAAAAATAGACACACTGCTTGATGATGGGGCTCGATTAAACAAACTAGAAGATTTGTGACATCTATTTGGTTTGCGAACCAATTTTATAAGCCGACAAGTTCCCTTGCTTAATATAAAGGAATTAAGCAGGGTTTATATTACCTGGGTTCTTAAAGTTCCCTATAAGAGCAAGCCCCTATAGTTAATTACATCTTAAATGACAGGAATCATTTAAGAAAACTCTCGATAATGATCAGTGGTTTTGCTCTCAAGAATTTCAAAGTTTGAGGTTTTCAAAGGATTGGATTTTGGAAATTTCAATAGGGATTAGCTCAAATTTGGAACAGTTTATTTTAAGAGTCCAAAGGAAGAGAAGTAGGACAAGCTGAGGATCCAAGAGGAATCTTGGCAACTTCCCAAACTATCATATTGTTTGGCTTCAATGTGGGAGTTTGTTTAATGTTATAATCCTGCCAGTTTTAGTTAATTAGGACTTATATTTGTATGATATAATCACACAAGTAGCCTCAAAGATGTGAGGGTTTATGTCGTACCAAACAACTACCTCGGAATCCTAAGACCGGTTAGGACTTAATTTGCATAAAATGATTATACAAATGCCTAACAAAAAGTTGAGGATTTATGTTGCACTAGGAAAACTACCTCGAAATCCTATGGCTTGGTTATTTAATTCTAAGAATGGTTTTGCTGATGTAGATTCCAGTTTTGCTGACGACGATGGCCGTGCTGCCCACTATGCTCCAAGCTCCTTGTTGTTGCAGAGGTTTAGTTTTAGAAGGTGACAATCAGGAGATGAGAGAAGTGTTTTGGTTTAGAAAATTTTTAAAGTCCAAATGTCTTTAGTGTTTTATTAGGGGAATCTTAAAGTTGATTATAACAACACCGGTTAAGATCCCACGGTTCCATCATTCTGGCACCGTTATTTTTATCGGATTCACTTAGTCCAGATGAATTTGCTAAACTCAACTGAATGAGATCCACACTTTCATTTAGACCGTGAGAAATCCCGTTAGCAACACGTAGGTTACATCATCCGAGGTATTCCCGATCATCCAACAAGAAGTTTTAATTTAGTTATAGTTGTAGTTTTGTGTTCTGTTTGTGATTAAATTTTGAGTTATTTTATATATTGAAATGTCGTGGCGGTGAATTTTATCTTGTTGTGACTTTTAATTTAGTTTTGGGTTTCAGTTTTGTGTCTATCCTAAAGATTTCAGTTTTCATGCAGGGTGTCAATCTTGTTTAACATGTAAGTAAAGTAAAATACAGTGCAGGTAAGAAAATTTTAATTTTAATTTTCTTAGACTCCCCTAACGTCAGAGAAGCCCGAAAACCATTTTAGTGAATTTTTGAAATGTAATTTTGGAGTTATGAATTTTTAAAGTTTAATTTTGGTCATGTGACTTAATTAGTCCATTTAGTGGGGCTAATCACCTCTAATTGATCTCAAATTTTTATGTGAGGTCCCTCTGATTCTAAAGACCAATGGAGAATTGTTTTCAAGTTATTTTGATGTATGGTTAAAATTAATTAACTAAAATTCAGTTTTGAGTATTTAGGCCAATTAGGGTTATTCTTAATGAATTAACTCAAAATATATTTTTCCTAAGGTCCTCTAGTTCTAAGATACCTCCCCAAATTTTCCTAGAATTTATTGAACAGCATGCTAATTATGGGAATTAAAATTCCAAAATAGAGACATAAACTTGAAAAATACATAACTTGCCATAGGGAAGGCCTCTGGCCTTGGAAAATTCAGGGAATGTTCCCAAGAACAGAGGCTACAAAAACCCTATGGTCTCATGCCATGGTGAATTGTATGCATGTATGGAGAATTAAAATACTGAAAACAGTAAATAATTAATTAAAAATAAAATATTCATCAAAATAACATAATTCTTTTTCCACATTATTCTCCTCTATTCATTGAGCAAGTGGGTATTTTTATTTTATTTTTGTGATTTTTCTACACAAATTTATGGATTTTCTAAGTTCTGGGTATTTAATTAATTCAGAAAATAAGGATTTTTCTACTTATCAACGCGGCGCCGCGTCAACCTTGGCAGCTCCGAAGCCCCATGTGTCGTGCTCCCATTCGACGCCGCCACCTAAGTCAGCAGCTACTCGTCCCGCGGTCCCACTCTGTCTTCAGATCCGACACGATCTGCACCGTCCATTCAATACACGCTCGATCCAACGGCGGCCGATCATCGTCTCTGACTGGTATGTCCCGAGAGCCGTCCACACTCAAACCCTAATATCTCTCTCATTTCTCAATGGAGTTTTGTGTTCTTATGCTCTATGGATTCGTCTTGAGGAGATGAACACATCCATACGGTTTACATGCTATGAAATTGGTTCAAATAAAATGGAGAATTCACAGAAGCTCGGGAGGGAGAAGTGATCCATACCTTGGCTCTGAGATGTGAAGCTTCAATTAGAGAGTTGTGGCACCTTCGATAACACCCAAGGAAGCTCCAGATGAAGTCTCTGGCTCTGGGAAATTACCTAGGTACAAAAGTGACCAAGGCCGATTTCAAACCTTGGACTCTGGAAGCAATGGCTGGCCTGGTGAGGGGGATTTTGCTGGGGAACTTCTTCTCTACCTCTGCTGAAGGTGTGGGAGAAGTTAATTTGGATTTGGTGGAGTTTCAAGGGATGTCCTGTTCTGGCCTGAGAATTGAGCTCCAAAATTGAGCTCAATTAGTGGAAATTAGGGCAGGAAGACAGTGGGGATGAGTTGCTATAGGCTAGGGGAAGCTCGCATGAGGAGTTTGGTGAAGTTCTGTGAAGGTTGATTTTAGCCAACCTTTTGGCCGAGAGGAATGGATGGTTTAAAAAGACATGGTTAGGGGCTTCCCAGGGGCAATTCAGGGCTGGGATTTGTTGATTAGGGGAGTAGAGGAAGAGCTGTGGAGGCCAATTAGGATGGGGCAGCTCAGTAGGTGAAATTTAAATTTTTGAATCCATTTAGACCTCTCGGCCATGGCGTTTTTCGGTGGCCTGGTGGCTGGCCGACCAGTGTCAAGTCACTGTTCTGATCAGGGAGGTCAGTGCTTGAGACTTGTGAGCTCAATTTTTCAATGCCATGTGTAAAGGGGCTGACTTGAAGTGGAATGGAGAAAGGCTTATTTTGGGTCCTATTTGGTCAACCCATAGTTTTAGGCTTGGTGCACCACCCAAGGCCTAGTTTTGGGCTGGAAAGAGTCCTTTGGGTCAGCCAAGAGAAGGTGGTGAGGTCTCCATCAAAATTGTTTAAGTCAATTTTGTGTTAGGGTGTAGCATAAATAAGGTCAAAAAGGCTTAATGAAGGCTTAGGAAAGGCTCCCCTCTTCTTGCCATAAATGACTAGGTGAGGTGTCAAAACTCTCATGGCTTCATATGGCTTGTAAATGGCTCACATTTGGCTCACATTTGGTTTGGAAAAGGTTGGCTTGTTTCATGAAAAAGGGTTTTAGGCATTTTTTATGAATTTTTGGGAGATTGTCATGTGCCTTGATTTAGAGTGATTTGATGATCAATTAGAACTTTAGGGATGATATCAATTAAAAGGATGATGAGAGGAAACTTCATGTGGGCTTTGGAATAAGTCTTGGGCTTTTTGAAATCATTTTGGATGGGCTTTTAAAATGGTTTAAGGAAGTGGGCTTTTAGGTTTTGAAATAAATTGATGGATGAAAATTGGTGAGGGGTTGTGTCAAATAAATTTTGGGATTGGTTTAGGAATGTGTCATGAGAATTTTAGAAGAGATTTGATGCCATTTGGAGTTGAAATGGGTTCAATTTGGGCTTTTGGGTAATGAGGCTAAAGTGGATCAAATTGGGCCAACTTGGGTTAAGGTTGGGCCAATGTTGGGTTTGATGTAAAATTATTGTTGAAAAATGTTTATGGGGGTGTGACAAAGAGTTTTCAACTTTGGTTGGGCTTTGATTTTGGGATTTGGGCCTATTTGGGTTCATGATTGGTTTAGGCCCAAATTGGGGATTTTTGGTTTAGGCTAGGCTTGGGTGGAGTTTGGTTTCAAATTTGGGGTAAATCATGTTAGTGTTTTGTTTGTACGGATGTTAGGAAGGTTTAGGAAAGATTTGGGGTTAATTGGAGTTTAGTTGGGTTGGTTTGGGCTAAGTTTAGGTCATGGGCCAAAATTGGGCTTTAAGCTTCAAATTGAAATTGGATCCACATGTTGATGAAATTGGGTTTGGGTTTGGTTTAAATTGATATTGAGGATATTAAATTGAAGTTTAGTATTGAATTGCATCAAAATTGAGGTTAATTGGGTTGGTTTGGTGGGACATTGGGCTCTCTTAGGTTAAAAATAGGTCAAATTGGGGGTTTTAGTAAAAGTGAGGTAAATTGACAAAATTGGCTTATGGAGTCGTTGAAAAAAATAAAATTGGGATTATTTGGAATTTTATGGAATTTTCTGGGAATATTCTCAATTTTTGGAATTTTTGGGTTAAAAGGGTATTTTGGGTATTTGGAGGGTATTGGGGGGTATGTTTGGAATTTTTGGTATATTTGGCCATGGATGATCAATTTGAGTGGGGGGAAATGTTTAATATTGGTTTTGAGGATTTTTGGGTAATTTAGGCAATTTTGCAAATTTTGGGCAATTTCAAGGGCATTTGGTAGGCTTGGTGGGTTTAGGGTCCCGAGGGTCAAAAAATTGAAATTTTGGAAAAGTGAAGATTGATCAAGTGTGAGTGAAATGAAATCATTTTGGTTGAGCCATGAAGCCATATTAAGCTCACAAAAGCCATGAGAGGACTCATTTTAGGCACTCAATATGTTGTTCCTAACTCTCCTAGCCAGGGGCCTAGGGGTCAAGGTCCATCCATATGAGTTACCTACATGAGTCAGGGAGTCAAATTGGTTAAAGGTAGTTTTAGGGTTTGGAATGTTTGTGTGTGGGAGTGTGGTGTGTGAAAGCTTACCCTCACCAGACCAGGCCACCCAGGGTAATCCTAAGGCCAAAAAGTCCTATAGGAAACTCATCCTTTAAACCTCCACATTTGATTTTAACCCTCCAAGTGGCTTAGGGGTTTACAATCAAACTAGTGGGGTTTGAAGGGAGCCAAGAAGTGTTTTGAATTTCTAAGTGATGGGTTCCATTTATAGTCCTCTAAGATAGTCAAGGAGAAGCCCTATGGCTAGATCCTAAGTACTAAGGAGAGAAGAGAAAAGACCTCATAAAAAATGAGGTCAACAAATGGACCCCCAATAGGTGTGGTGTGCTAACCAAGAACACCGCGCATATTGGCGTTGACCGAAGAGACCAACAAAACCAACACAAATGTCTAAGGAACACATTTAGAACGAAGCACAAAAAAAAAAAAGGCTGGGGAGTAACAGGTAAACCTCCAAGACAGAAGATCCCTGAACTCTCGCTGGGGAAAAGAAAAGGAAGTGAATTCCATATCACAAGATCTAGAGAGACTCAATTTTAGATACTTTTCATTTTCTGTTTCAAGTTTTAATGTTTGGGTTTGGATTTTGGTTTGAGTTTTAATTCCGATTGATGTTTGATTGAAGATTTATTTCAGGAGGGATTTCGTGGAAATCCTGGATTTGAGGTGAGCATCAGAACCTAGGTTCCAACCTCGGGATTTGAAAAGAATTAGAATTTAGGCTCTAGCCTCAAGGAGGGAGTTGGAATTTGAAGAGAACTAAAATTTAGGCTCTAGTCTCAAGAAGAGAGTTGGAATTTAGGCTCTAGCCTCGAAGAGAACTAGAAGTTCGGCTCCAGCCTCAGAAATTTGAAAGAGAGCTAGAAGTTCGGCTCTAGCCTCGAAGAGAACTAGAAGTTCGGCTCCAGCCTCGAAAGTTTGAAAGAGAGCTAGAAGTTCGACTCTAGCCTCGAAGAGAACTGGAAGTTCGGCTCCAGCCTCAGAAATTTGAAAGTGAGCTAGAATTTCGGCTCGAGCCTCGAAGAGAACTGGAAGTTCCGCTCCAGCCTCAGAAATTTGAAAGAGAGCTAGAAGTTCGGCTCTAGCCTCGAAGAGAACTGGAAGTTCGGCTCCAGCCTCAGAAATTTGAAAGAGAGCTAGAAAATCGGCTCTAGCCTCGAAGAGAACTGGAAGTTCGGCTCCAGCCTCAGAAATTTGAAAGAGAGATAGAAGTTCGGCTCTAGCCTCGAAGAGAACTGGATGTTCTGCTCTAGCCTTGAAAATTTGAAAGAGAGCTAGAAGTTCAGCTCTAGCCTCGAAGAGAACTGGAAGTTCGGCTCCAACCTCGGAAATTTGAAAGAGAGCTAGAAGTTCGGCTCTAGCCTCGAAGAGAACTGGAAGTTCGACTCCAGCCTCGAAAATTTGAAAGAGAGCTAGAAGTTCGGCTCTAGCCTCGAAGAGAACTGGAAGTTTAGCTCTAGCCTCAGAAATTTGAAAGAGAGCTAGAAGTTTGGCTCTAGCCTCGAAGAGAATTGGAAGTTCGGCTCCAGCCTCGAAAATGTGAAAGAGAGCTAGAAGTTCGGCTCTAGCCTCAAAAAGAACTGGAAGTTCAGCTCCAGCCTCGAAAATTTGAAAGAGAGCTAGAAGTTTGGCTCTAGCCTCGAAGAGAACTGGAAGTTCGGCTCCAGCCTCAAAAATTTGATAGAGAACTAGAAGTTTGGCTCTCGCCTCGAAGTTTGAAAGAGAGCTAGAAGTTCGGCTCTAGCCTCTAAGAGAACTGGAAGTTCAGCTCCAGCCTCAGAAATTTGAAAGAGAGCTAGAAGTTCGGCTCTTACCTTGAAGAGAACTGGAAGTTCGTCTCTAGCCTCAGAAGTTTGAAAGAGAGCTAGAAGTTTGGCTCTAGCCTCGAAGAGAACTGGAAGTTCGGCTCCAGCCTCGAAAATTTGATCTGTATGAAGAGGGACCCAATCCCATGCCATCATAACCAAATCGAACAAAATTCGTGGCTCCGTGTCAATAGGACTAGTTGATCCTCTAAAACACAAGGGAAGGAGAATTGAAAGGTTGGAATTGAAGGATTCAGAATGAAAATCAGTCTGAGGTTTAGATTTGTTTTATCCGTTTTAGTGATTCGATTTCTTTTTCGTCTATTTTAGAGTTCATGTTTTTTTGCAGTTTATTTTGACGTTCAGATTTTTTTAAAAAAAGAGTTCCCATTTATTCTCTATTTTTCCTTCGTTCTTTGTTCGAAGTTCATTTATCTTAATGGCATTTCCCAGTCAATTTGCACAAAAAGAGGTGAAGGCAGAACATGACATGATCATTCTCATTCCAATCTGTTGAAAATACATCATACAACTTGATCCAAAACATGATGATATTTTCCTCAAAAATTCAGTATCTCATACAATCCTCGTAAATCCAAAACGGATTGTGTAAGATTCTTGTTGATTCTTTCAAAAGCATTTATCAAAATCCATGTCTGAATAGTAAGATACATGGAAAAAAACATCACCGTCCAAGCCACCCTTGGCAGGAATGTCGTACGGATGTGCATTGGAGGTGTACTATCTCCCATGTAACTCACAGCTCGTAGGGTCAAAGACTCTCTAACTCTGGATCTGGCTGAAAATGAAAGGACATCTTTCTGTCATCCATCCTTCTGAAAGTGATGGAGATTCGTTCAACAGGCACTCCTGGAATGCAATGTTTACTATGTCTGCTCCATTTCCTTTTAATACCATGACGGAATCTACCGGTAGTGGTATTTCCACCGGCCCTCGGAATTTTCCAAGGCCCTCTATCCGGAGGTCAGATCCGAACATAATATTACACTGGTTGACAAAAGAGACTGTGTAGAAAGGTCTGACAAAGTCATGATGGTCTATGTGTGGAGGTATGCAGTCGCCCTCCTTGTAAATGTTAATGATGCAATTGTTGGGTATGCAATCTGTGGGAAATACCCTCCATGTCACCATCCTTTTTACCATTCTTTTGATAATTCTTGGCATCGGATCCACCTCACTGTGACGGAGTATCCATGGTGGATTTCCTTTTCTGTCTTCTGCGAAGTTGTAGCAACACCCGCAGTGGATATTAACTTTTCCTTTTCCTGGCATCCATCTTCGGGGCTCTGAATAGGTTTTCTCCCTCAGAAGACCAGCTCGGCCTAGTTTCTGAAGCTTGATAATGCAGTCCACAATCTGCTGTTGTTCGTAATCTGAGAACACATCCGTATGCAGCTCAAGGCCTTCCAAGATGTTGACCCTCTAGCCTCGAATTCTCTCTAAGTATTCAAAAGTTTTCTTTTCAACTTGCTGTAATTTCTCCAGCTCATATTCCGGGATTATCTGAAGTCCTCGAGGTCTGGTAACATACTGCGGGATGTACGGCTCAACCCCAGCACGCTCTCCTACATGTCTCGGCTCCTCGGGGATAGTCTCTGTCGGGACATCCTCCGGGGTTGCTTTCGCAACAAGACTCTTCAAAACTGGTAGCTCTGTCTGGCATCGTGATACTATCTCCATTTCTATTTTCCTCGGGATTTCTTTCATCCTTTCTGCTGTTCTTATAATTAACTTCCTCCTTTCTGGCTCCTGACGAACCAATCTCTTCGAAGTATTTGTACTGACGGTAGCGACTGTCTCTTCATGCGGTGAATTTTATCTTGTTGTGACTTTTAATTTAGTTTTGGGTTTCAGTTTTGTGGCTATCTTAAAGGCTTCAGTTTTCATGCAGGGTGTCAATCTTGTTTAACATGCAAGAAAAGTAAAGTACAGTGCAAGTAAGTAAATTGCAATAAAATAAAAGCGTACCTGGAGGGTCTTCCCGTCATTCCAAGCTACACTTAAAACACATGTTAGAGCATTTAAATATTTGCAAGATAATACCTAGGTAAAGCTAAGGGAAGGTTTTGGTTGTCTACCAAAATCCTAATCCTATAGCTAGTCAATTCCTATGACGTCTAGGTTCTTTTGTTTTGTTAAGGATGATTTTCTTCATCAAAGAATAATTAAGTTTAATTGTTCTTCTAAAACATCTCATCATATTGAGAAAGTGCTTAGGACGAGTCCTAAACATCTTTTTAATACTTCTGAGATTATTTTGAGTCCAAATGAATTTTATTGTACTGGTGAATTAATCATCCAAGAATTCAATTAAATTTTGCTTCTTGCTCAGTGAATTAGGATGTTTGATTATCATATGAGTAAAGTGACATTTCACTTAATGCTCCATTTAAGAGTTATGATAACGAAAGCCTTTAAGGGCAAATCAATTTATTAAAGATTTTAGTGATTTAAAATTGGAATTGATGATTTAAAGTGGTTTAATTTAGTTATGAAATTTTAATAATTTTAATTTGGAATAGTGTTCAAATTGTTTTAATTTAATTAAATCTTTACATTTGAAATGATCTCAATGTATTAGATTAATTTGGGTTGAGAGAGGTGTTTATATTATTCAATTAAGATTTTAATGATTTAATTTTAATTTAATTGACATATTTTAGGTTAATTTTTAATTGGTTTGATTTTTAATTATGAATTATTTTTGAGGTTGATTTTGATGTTTCAAGATTGTTTTAGATTTGCTTTCAAGTGACCTTTGAGATTAATTTTAATGTTTTAAATTTATTTCAATTTGATTATTAAGTTATTCAATGTTTTAAGTTTTAATTTAATAAGGGTTACTCTTTTTCTTTTAATTATTTAATTTATTAAATTCAATTATCATTTTAAATTTAATTAAAAAGATAAATATTATTAAAGTGATTCATCTAAGGATTTTAATTTTAGGAATTGATATCTTCTTAAATCATATCCCTAATTTTAATAATCCAAATTTTAACTTATTCTTCCAAAATTCAAATTGTTTAATTAATTAAAATTTACTTTAAATATTTTCAAGATGATTAATGGGTTTGTACCCCTTAATTCCCTAGGTTTCAATCATCTAAAGAAAATTTTAAAATCAGATATTTTACCCTCCCTTTCATTAAACCTAAATATTAATTAGGGGTTAAAATTCTTAATTACTATTATGCCCTTTTAAGCCTAATTATTTCGTAACTCATCAAATTGAGCTCAAATGAGCTTGAAATTTTTATGTCACTTCACTCACATGTCAAATAAGACATTGAGGAGAAAATGTGATTTTTTCTATTTTTAATTTACTTTATATAATTATTTTAATGAAAAATAAGAATTTTCAATGGAAATTCAACAACATGACCAAGGCAAAGTTTCTGTACTTAAGAAAATTATGGGATGTCCCTATTGACTCGAGGACCACTTGGACCAATTTTGGTGATATTGTGAATTATATTTTATTTATTATAATTATTTTGAGTTTTAGAATATTAATTAATTATAAAATAAAATTAAAGTTGAAAAATAGATTTTATATTTTTTTTAAATCTCCCTGACCTCAAGAAACTCGGAGAAATAAATTTTATATTTATCTTATATTTCTTTGATTTATTAGAATTAATTTAGTGAAAATGTAAGGAAATTCATTTTTTAATATTAAAAATTGTTTGAAGCCTTTAAAATTCAATATCTTAACCTATAGACTTAGAAAAAATATTTGGTTTGTTGTGAAGTGATTAGGAAGCAAAATATGACACTTTTATGATTTTTAATATTTTTATGATTTTTATTATTTTTTAATTATTAAAGTATTGAAAATATGATTAAAAATGAAAATTTATAGAAAATTTTAATTTTAATTTTCTTAGACTCCCCTAATATTAGAGAAGCCCCAAAACCATTTTAGTGAATTTTTGAAATGTATTTTTGGAGTTATGAATTTTTAAACTTTAATTTTGGTCATGTGACTTAATTAGTCCATTTAGTGGGGCTAATCAACTCTAATTGATCTCAAACTTTTATGTGAGGTCCCTCTAATCCTAAAGACTAGTGGAAAATTGTTTTATGTTATTTTGATGTATGGTTAACCCAAATTAATTAAAATTCAATTTTGAGTATTTAGGCCAATTAGGGTAATTCTTAATGAATTAACTCAAAATCTATTTTTCCTAGGGTCCTCTGGTTCTAAGACACCTCCCTAAATTTTCCTAGAATTTATTGAACAGCATGCTAATTATGGGAATTAAAATTCCAAAACAGAGATATAAATTTGAAAAATACATAACTTGCCATAGAGCTGGCCTCTAGCCTTGGAAAATTCAGGAAATGTTCCCAAGAACAGAGGCTAAAAAAGCCCTATGGTCTCATGCCATGGTGAATTGTATGCATGTATGGAGAATTAAAATACTGAAAATAGTAAATAATTAATTAAAAATAAAATTTTCATCAAAATAACTTAATTCTTTTTCCACATTATTCTCCTCTGTTCACTGAGTAAGAGGGTATTTTTATTTTATTTTTTTGATTTTTCTACACAAAGTTATGGATTTTCTAAGTTCTGGGTATTTAATTAATTTAAAAAATAGGAATTTTTCAACATCCACGTGGCGCCGCGTCAAGCTTGGCAGCTCCGAAGCCCCGACGTGTCGCGCTCCCATTCGACGCCATCACTTGAGTCAGCAGCTACGCGTCCCACGGTCCCGCTCCGTCTGCTGATCCGACACGATCTGCACCATCCATTCGATACACGCTCGATCCAATGGCGGCCGATCATCGTCTCTGATTGGTATGTCCCGAGAGCCGTCCACAGTCAAACCCTAAGATCTCTCTCATTTCTCAACGGATTTTTATGTTCTTATGCTCTATGGATTCGTCTTAAGGAGACGAACACATCCATACGGTTTACATGCTAAGAAATTGGTTCAAATAAAATGGAGAATTCACAAAAGCTCGGGAGGGAGAAGTGATCCATACTTTGGCTCTGAGAAGTGAAGCTTCAATCAGAGAGTTTTTGGCACCTTCGATTTCACCCAAGGAAGCTCCAGATGAAGTCTCTGGCTCTTGGGAATTGCCTAGGTACAAAAGTGACCAAGGCCGATTTCAAACCTTGGACTCTGGAAGCAATGGCTGGTCTGATGAGGGGACTTTTGCTGAGGAACTTCTTCTCTACCTCTGGTGAAGGTGTGGGAGAAGTTAATTTGGATTTGGTGGAGTTTCAAGGGATGTTCTATTCTGGCCTGAGAATTGAGCTCCAAAATTGAGCTCAATCAGTGGAAATTAGGGCAGGAAGACAGTGGGGATGAGTTGCTATAAGCTAGGGAAGCTCGCGAGGAGTTTGGTGAAGTTCTGTGAAGGTTGATTTTAGCCAACCTTTTGGCCGAGAGGAATGGCTGGTTTAAATAGACATGGTTAGGGGCTTCCCAGGGGCAATTGAGGGCTGGGATTTGCTGCTTAGGGGAGTAGAGGAAAAGCTGTGTTGGCCAATTAGGATGGGGTAGCTTAGCAGGTGAAATTTAAATTTTTGAATCCATTTAGACCTCTCGGCCATGGCGTTTTCCGACGGCCTGGTGGCTGGCCGGCCAGTGTCAAGTTGCTGTTTTGATCAGGGAGGTCAGTGCTTGAGACTTGTGAGCTCAATTGTCCAATGCCATGTGTAAAGGGGCTAAATTGAAGTGGAATGGAGAAAGGCTTATTTTGGGTCCTATTTTGTCAACCCATAGTTTTTGGCTTGGTGCACCACCCAAGGCCTGGTTTTGGGCTGAAAAGAGTCCTTTGGGTCAGCCAAGAGAAGGTGGTGAAGTCTCCATCAAAATTGTTTAAGTCAATTTTGGGTTAGGGTGTAGCATAAATAAGGTCAAAAAGGCTTAATGAAGGCTTAGGAAAGGCTCCCCTCTTCTTGCCATAAATGACTATGTGAGGTGTCAAAACTCTCATAGCTTCATATGGCTTGTAAATGGCTCACATTTGGCTCACATTTGGTTTGGAAAAGGTTGGCTTGTTTCATGAAAAAGGGTTTTAGGCATTTTTGATGAATTTTTGGGAGATTGTCATGTGCCTTGATTTAGAATGATTTGATGATCAATTAGAACTTTAGGGATGATATCAATTAAAAGGATGATGAGAGGAAACTTCATGTGGGCTTTGGAATAAGTCTTGGGCTTTTTGAAATCATTTTGGATGGGCTTTTAAAATGGTTTAAGGAAGTGGGCTTTTAGGTTTTGAAATAAATTGATGGATGAAAATTGGTGAGGGTTTGTGTCAAATAAATGTTGGGATTGGTTTAGGAATGCGTCATGAGAATTTTAGAAGAGATTTGATGCCATTTGGAGTTGAAATGGGTTCAATTTGGGCTTTTTAGTAATGAGGCCAAAGTGGATCAAATTGGGCAAAATTGGGTTAAGGTTGGGGAAATGTTAGGTTTGATGTAAAATTAATGTTGAAAAATGTTTATGTGGGGTGTGACAAAGAGTTTTCAACTTTGGTTGGGCTTTGATTTTGGGATTTGGGCCTATTTGGGTTCATGATTGGTTTAGGCCGAAATTGTGGATTTTTTTGGTTTGGGCTAGGCTTGGGTGGAGTTTGGTTTCAAATTTGGGGCTATTCATGTTAGTGTTTTGTTTGTAGGGATGTTAGGAAGGTTTAGGAAAATATTTGGGGTTAATTGGAGTTAAGTTGGGTTGGTTTGGGCTAAGTTTAGGTCATGGGCCAAATTTGGGCTTTAAGCTTCAAATTGAAATTGGATCCACAAGTTGATGAAATTGGGTTTGGTTTTGGTCTAAATTGATATTGAGGATATTGAATTGAAGTTTAGAATTGAATTGGATCAAAATTGAGGTCAATTGGGTTTGTTTGGTGGGACATTGGGCTCTCTTAGGTTAAAAATAGGTCAAATTGGGGTTTTTGGTAAAAGTGGGTTAAATTGACAAAATTGACTTATAGTAGAGTTGAACAAAATGAAATTTGGAATATTTGGGATTTTTTGGAATTTTCTGGGAATTTTCTGAATTTTTGGAATTTTTGGGTTAAAAGGGTATTTTGGGTATTTGGAGGGTATTGGGTGGTATTTTTGCAATTTTTGGTATATTTGGCCATGGATGATCAATTGGAGTGGGGGGGGGAAATGTTTAAGATTGGTTTTTAAGAATTTTGGGTCATTCAGGCAATTTTGCAAATTTTGGGCAATTTCAAGGGCATTTGGTAGGCTTGGTGGGTTTAGGGTCCCGGGGGTCAAAAAAATAAAATTTTGGAAAAGTGAAGATTGATCAAGTGTGAGTGAAATGAAATCATTTTGGTTGAGCCATGAAGCCATCTTAAGCTCACAAAATCCATGAGAGGACTCATTTTAGGCACTCAATATGTTGTTCCTAACTCTCCTAGCCAGGGGCCTAGGGGTCAAGGTCCATCCATATGAGTTACCTACATGAGTCAGGGAGTCAAATTGGTTAAAGGTAGTTTTAGGGTTTGGAATGTGTGTGTGTGGGAGTCTGGTGTGTGCAAGCTTACCCTCATCAGACCAGGCCACCCAGGGTAATCCTAAGGCCAAAAAGTCCTATAGGAAACTCATCCTTTAAACCTCCACATTTGATTTTAACCCTCCAAGTGGCTTAGGGGTTTACAATCAAACTTGTGGGGATTGAAGAGAGCCAAGAAGTGTTTTGAATTTCTAAGTGATGGGTTCCATTTCTAGTCCTCTAAGATAGTCAAGGAGAAGCCCTATGGCTAGATCCTAAGTACTAAGGTGAGAGAAGAGAAAAGACCTCATAAAAAATGAGGTCAACAAGACTTTGCACCTCTTCTAGCCAATCAGTGGACAGGCTTGTTCCCTTGTAAACAAAGCTCCAAAAAACATTAAGGTTGGCAATAACCTTAGTTATTTTACTAAAACATACAACCAAATTCCATGTGGCTGCCTTCCTCAGTTGGAGATAATCTAGTAATAGAGCTGAGTCAACCTCAACATGTAAATAAGCCAATTAGCACAAACAACAATTTTAATAACTAACCATAAAGCCCAGATTTGACCCTCCAGAGGACTTCCGACCACACATGGGGAAGAAAAATATGATAAAAACTTTGTTTGCTATCCTGATAATATCCCCAACACCAGCAAGTCTCCCACCTTAGCTACCATCAATTTTTACTTTTACCAAAATTTGGGATGGTTTATGTCATGAAATCAATTTGGGTTATCTCCTCCCCCTCTCAGCTAATACTATTTCCTAAGCATTAAAAATGGAAAAATCACAGAAAAAAAGGAGATTTTAAAATAGTAGATTATAACAAGTTTATGAACATAATCCAAGATATTTGCTACCACATGTTGCTCTGTAATATTATAACCCATATGCTTATTTGAGTTCCTTACCAAGAAAAGAACCACTTAGTAATTAATGGAAAATTGCTAGGAAATGGTTCTGCTTGCCCTCAGGATTCCATGACGAGTAGTAATCATTCAGTTTACCCTAAGTAGAAGGAACAAAAATATAAAAAAATAACTTCCAGCCTCTCCCATATATTTACTACAAAAAAATAGCTAAAATATATATGAATAGAATTTTCCTCCTCCCTCCTACAAAGCAAACATTGTGAAGCAAACCTCAAACATATAAGTTTTAAAATATCATCATAACACAACAAATTATGAAAATGTCTCCACAAAAAGAAAGACATAGAAGGAATGAGTGCCTTCCTCCAAATGAGCTTTCTCGATCTAATCATATCATGATGATATAAATCCTCATAGATATCCATGGCAGCGAATGTATAACTGGGCAACTATAGGAGAAATGTATCCATTTAGCCACTTATTATTGGGGGGACCTTGGAGATATACAATGCATTGCCACCACACACATTTTTGCTCAACATAGGGAAATTACACACCCTTTCAAGCCAAAAATTAGCCTCATGCAAATACATAATATTGCCATTATCCCCTACTCCAAATCTTTCAAAGTTCAGCTATCCTTCTAGAAAGAAAATTTCCAATCTCCAATATCCTAATAGGTGTATTTCTCAGCTCATGATATGGCCTTTAGCATTACTTTGCATATTTTAGAGCCTCGTACTCTCCAATTGACATTAGAGGGATGGTGTGTTTTATAGGATTTCTCATGCATAAAACAAGCCCATAAGGATTCCTCCCTTCTGAATTTTAGCCATAGCTTTACGTAATTAATTTCTACCATGTGGTGCAATTCCTTAAATTCCAAACCCCTTGCCTTAATAGGCTTACAAATAGCCCTCCAACCCATCCTTTTTTTTATTTACCACCATCACACAAGAACATGTTAAAACACCTTTTCAAAGTCAGCTGAGTGCTGGCTTTTAGTTTTAAAACCTACAAGGCATAAATAGGAATGCAATTTAGTACACTAATAATTAATTCTTCCCCCATAGGATAGAAAATTATTTTTCCAATCCATTGTTTTGTATTTAATTTTTTTTAAGATTTTCACACAAAGATATTTGAGGGGGAGCTCAGTTAAGGTAAACCAGTGCAGTTTGCAATCCATCATGATAGCCTAGTTTTTACATGCTTCTCTACAATAAAGGGGCATTTGTTTTTTAGCTCCAAACATGACAGCCCCTAGAGATCGTCTAATATAACATAAAGATTTTTAACTGCACCTTTCTCCGCATTAGAAAATATAATAGCATCATCCACATAAGCTAAATCAATCACCAAAATTTTAGCTTTATGAGAAATTGCACATGAGGGTTAAGCATCACAGTTTGTTTACCATTCTAGAAAAAGAATAAATGGCAATGACGAAAATGGTGGGTGATAAATGATCACCTTGTTTTATACCCCACATAGGTGAAAAAAAACTATTAGTATTGCCATTTTCCATAATACTATATTTTTCTCATGATCACCACCTTATGATGATACTACAATACTTCCTTTTCACGCTTTTAGCCTTTAAGATGCAAATAATTAAATCCCAAATTAGTGAGTCATAAGCCTTTTTAATATCAAGCTTTAGAACTATGTTACATCCTTTGCATTTTTTATCCAAATCCCCAATTAATTTATGAGCTAGTAATATATTGTCTTAGATTTCCCTACCTTTACAAATACTGAATGATTAGAAGAGGTGTAGGTGAGGTTGGATTCCTTATACAAGAATTTTACTAATAACTTTAGATATGATCGAAATCAAACTAATAGGTCTTGATGGATCCTATGAAGCCTTTTCTTGGTTTTTTGGAACCAAGATAATAGTAGCAAATGTGAAATAGAAACCTGCATCCTCCCTTGTGAACTAGCTATGTATGGCCCCAACCACCTCATTCCTAATAATTGACCAGCACTTCAAACAAAAATCAGATGTAAAGCCATCTAGCTTTGCTGCCTTGTTACAATCAATATTCCTTAAAGCATACAAAATCTCCTCCCAAGCAGAAGGGTCACAAAGGCTAAGCTTACTTATGCAGTCCCTGTCCTCCCTAAATAGATCATTGTCAATTGAAGCAAACAGTTGTTCTGATGATAACAAAATTAGTAAAGTAATCCACAACACTTTCCCCCAATCTTTTTTGATTAGTAATCCACTCTCCATTCATGTCTTTGATCCTCAAAATAGTATTTAGGTTCCTTTTATATTTGATACAAGCAAGAAAAAAATTTGATTTTCGATCACCTTCCATAAACAGAAGATTTCAAGCTTTTTATTAAAGTAGCTCCTCCTTCAATTTAATAGCTTGAAGAAGGTCCTTATGAGCCTCAATCAAATCCTCCCCAACATCCCCTCCACTCTGATGAGAAATTCTAGCATCTGTATACAAGTAACTCTTTTATAAACATCTCCAAAAACATTCAAATTCTAACCTCTCAAAGGATTGGCCACTCTTTTATGAAGCTGTCAAAGCCTATACCATTCACAACCCACAACACATCACTTCTAATTCTCTTCCACCACCCTTAGGAAACAATAATGTTTAGACCATACATTAAAGTGCTAGATGTTGCACCCTACAGAAATTATATGTGGACACTAGATTTAATACCAAGAGGAATAATTAATAGAATAGGTTTATGATTAGACTAGATTTAATACCTCAAGCAATAATTAATAGAATAGGTTTATGAATAGAACCAGAGCAGCTCAGATGTTGCACCCTACAGACATTATATGTGAACACCAAGCTTGGTTTGCAAAGCATCTAACCAATCTTACAAACATCTTCCCTCTCTTCTATGTTAATTTGGAGCCAGAATATCCCAAATTAAACAGTGCTGCACCCCACTGCATCACATAACTTATTCATAAGAAAATACTTGGTGCCCACTTTTTCAGAGCTATTCATTATCATATTAAAATCACCCCACACTATCCAACTATCTTTCAAAAGAGTTCAAATTACAAAAATATTGTTCCTTAAATAATATTTAGCAACAAAGGTAGTGTTAACAGAGACAAAGGTGGCCCAACCATTAAAATTCTACTTCTCAAAATGCACATGAAGAAACATGTGTCATCAGTTATCACTTTTAAACATATATCCTATTCCAAGAAAGCCAAACTTTATTGTTAGTGTTCCTAGTGAAATTATAGTTACCATGTCCTTAACATCCTGTCTTGATTAGAATGTACCAAAGGTTTTAAGACATAAGAATAATAAACTTTATGGATCCTACACAGATATGTAGGCTTTCAAGGGAATAGGGATTTTCTATTTTCGCGATGTTCCATATTAGGATGTTACACTGGATCTAACATTTTACACCTTCTAGCAGCTCTAGTTAGGATATTCAATTGTTCACCATCATAATGGTATTTATTGAAATCATTAATTATGTTTCCTTCCACTAAATGTAATAACTCATACTTACCTACCTTCTTCTTGATTTTGTATCTTCCATTCCTGTTCTAAAATAGAATGCGCAACATCCACAATATCAACATCCTGAACATAAATTCCACCACCATCCAAACAAGGATCCCCCTTCATACTCTGTGTCCCACCCACCCCTATCCCCCAAACCTTGTCTCCTCAACCTCTAAAGAACCCCCTCTAAGTGAATCTCCCACTGCACACAATCCCCCTCACCCACCAAAATCGTCTCCACCAATATCTCGAAAGTCACAATCTCCTTATCTTTGCCACGTCCTTTTACACATGTCTAAAATCAGTTCTAAGCTATGGGTGTAGTCTGTAATGTTGTCACAAGAGTGGCCAAACATATGACAGTTGGAACAATATAAAGGATGTTGCTCAATAATGACTTTTTGACAATATCTGTTGTCAGTTAAGCCTATCCAAACTTATGTAGCCACAACCTGAGTGATGACTCTTTCCATAAAAACACACGCTATAAAGGGCCTAGTTAAATTAATAGTGGAGAGTACATCTTCAACGATTACATATAGTAGAAATATAAAACAATAATTTATGGTTAAAAAAGTGCAGTTTTAAGCTCGAGAAACAAATCCATACTAGGAAAATCATAGATTCTTCCATAGATCAAAATTCAGACTATTTAAGTAGCTTCATAGCCTTATTACCAATCCTCATATTTTTCCTCTCAAACAGTCGATCATAATCCTACCGTCATGTTAGTTGAGTAAAGATATGTAAAGAAGCCAATAGTTTTATTTTCCAACATCCCGCAAACTATAGACAATCAAATTCCTTATGAATAAGTTTTCACAGAGGAACTTTCCCACCAGTGCCAACAGAGGGGAACGAGCCAAGCTCGTGCTCTGGTAGAAAAATAGCGGCTTTCCCACCTTTCTTCCCTGCCATCGCTAAAAATGCTTGATCACCGCAACCCACCCATTATGGAATCTTGAAAGGCCTAAGGAAACACAACTGTATTAGTGACCACACCTCCTTTATCAGCTCCTCCCACACTGATCTCAGCATAGGACCTCTCCATCCTTCTCCACTATCATATCGCCCAAAACCAAGCAGAGCTTGCTTCCGCCACCCTAAATAAGACACAGATATATATATATATATATATTGGTTAAAAGGAGCAACCAAGGGCTCCTTACATGTTAAAGCATAATAAGATTACAATAAGAGAACAAATGCTAAAAGGGGATAAGCTGAGATGATCCCACACACAAGAGGATCCCCTTATCCAAATAAAAACTTAGACAAAAAAGGCTAAAAGTCAGAAAATACACCCTCCATTACAAGTATACCAAAACAAAAAATTCTGTGTAGAATAGGAAGGGAAGGAAAACTAGCTTCTAACAAAAGGAATGCCCAAATTGTCTCCATGAATCAAAAGCTTGAGAGGGGGGGTAGTGATGACATCAACCTTTATAGCCTCATTGCAGCAGCCCTGTGTGGCTAGCCAATGAGCAGGAGTATTACCTTCCCTGGGGATGAAAGCAAAATTCACCACCATGTTTTCCATATGGCTAAGCATACTATTCATCCATCTCTTAATATTCCAAGGAGCAGGTTCAGACCTAACAAGATAGTTGATGCAGCTAAAAGAATCGGATTCCACCAGAAGTCTGGTAATTTTACACATCTTAGCAATCTTTATAGCCCAAAAGATGGCTATCATCTCAACTTCCAATGCATCTTCAGCACATGTACGGGAATAGAAGTACAGCAAGCACTGCCCACTACTATCTCTATAGATCCCACCAATGCCAGCATCAGAATTAATAAAACTGCCATCAGTATTGACTTTGACCCACATGGGAGGGGGGTTCCGACCGACAACAACGAATCTTCCTAGCGACCTTCAGCCCCACCCTGCAAATATCTCTGAATTGGTGGAATTTTATAAGCTTCAGAATGTAATTAATGCATTGAATAACAACCTGAAGAGGGGAGGAAGCCCTTCCTTCAAATTTGGCTTTATTCCCACTCATCCAGAGGAACCAAGCAACCAAACAAGGTATTTCCAACAGTTTTTCCTTCTGCCAATCCACCCAGCAGGTGTCCAGCTAATCCCAACTCAGATTTAAAGTATCAATGGTAAGCCTGCTAATAAGATTTTTCCAAACATCTTGAGAAAAAGGACACTTAAAGAAAAGATGGTTAACAGATTCCTCCTCCTGAGAGCACAAATGGCACTCGGAAGGTCCTTTTAATCCCTTAAGTTTGAGAATGTCATCGGTGGATATGGCAAGGTGTCTCAATCTCCAACGTGAAAAAGGAGATGGAAGGAGTAAGCAATTTACCCCGAATCTGGCGCCCCACTTAATGTGATCCCGTGTGTAAAATTTGTGATAAATGTAGGAAGAGAGCTTTTGGGACCTTTTGTTCTTAGTGATCAATTGGTCCTTTTGGTTAGGTATTACCTTGGTAAGAGTGACTGCCGCACTCGAGCTGCACTCGCTCGAGTGTCAACAAATTATTCGAGAGCCTACAATTCCAAGTGTTATCAATCCGGAAATCCTTCACATAAGATTTGGATCGGTCGGGTGTTGGGATAGCAGAAAGCTTGGTTCCATCCCGGACCCACCGATCCAACCGAAATTAATTTGCCCCTCCCCTAACTCCCAAATGAACAGATGTTCAGCTTTCTCCTTAACTTTCAGCATGGAAATCCAAAGCCTGGAGTCCCCCAGCTTAGGCTTAACAGTAGTTGGGTGCTCCAATCTGCAGTATTTTCCATGAAGAAATTTGGCCCACAGAGTATCTTTTGCTCTGAACCTGATCCATAACTTACACATGTTGGTGAAGTTTAGCTGATCAAAACTTTTAAAGCCAAGGCCCCCTGCCTGAGTGGGTTTGCACAGCTGTTGCCAAGGGAACCAGAGTGAAACCGCTTGTGTTGTCCAGCCCAAAGGAATACGTTAAAAAGCTTGCCGATCCGCATATTGGTACTCTTTTTCATAGAGAACATCCGAAGAGCATAGGAAGGGAGAGCGATGAAGGATGCTCTTCGACAAGGTTATTCTTCCTCCATTAGAGAGGAAAGAGTTAGACCGGTTAGAGATTTGAGTTTTGATCTTTTCAATAATTTCCTAAAATTGGGTCCGTTTTGATCCGCCTTTGATAAGTCGAACTCCAAGATAATGGATGGGGAGAGTTGCTGAATGGAAACCAGTATAATCAGAGATCCATCTTCTTAGGTTGAGACTCAAATTTTTACTTGGGTAGAAAACGCACTTATTGAGATTAAGTTCCATCCCAGATACTTCCATAAAATGATTTAAAATCTTCTTAACCACCCTGATAGCAGCTTTAGAGGCCTTAGAGAAAATGATAATGTCATCTGCATAGGATAGGTGGCTAACCCTTATGTTGGATTTGTGGCGATAAGCAAGGTGGGGAGAAGCAGCAAAAACATGATCCAAACTTCTGGACAGATAGTCAAATGCTAGAATGAAAATTGTTGGGGAGAGTGGGTCACCTTGTTTGATCCCTCTTGAAGCACTGAAAAATTCCTATTTGTTACCATTTATAAGCACAGAATGAGCATTGCACTCTAACCACCTTTTGATGATATGGACAAAGCTAGGTTGAAATCCCCTGGCAGATAACACATTTAATATGAACTTCCAGCTAATAGTATCATATGCTTTCTTTATATCAAGTTTAAAAAAGATATTATGGCCCCTGCACCTTCTGTCTAGATCCAAAAGCATTTCCTGAGCCAAAGGATATTATCAGAAATATTTCTTCCTTTAACAAAGGCAGCCTGGCTCTCACTAATAATGTGGATCAAATAAGGTTGAATTCTTGAAACAAGGATTTTACTTAGCATCTTGGACATCACATAAGTTAAACTGATAGGTCTGTAGTCTCCCCAAGTGTGTCTGATTTTATTCTTTGGAATGAGCACAATGGTGGAAGCAGAAAAATATTTAGGGGGGTCCATGCCTTGAAAGAATGCCTGCACAGCTTGAACAACATCCCCACCAATAATAGACCAGCTAGCCTTGTAAAAAGAGGATTTAAAGCCATCAGGACCAGCAGCTTTAGAATCCTCAATGTTATCAAGAGCACTCTTAACCTCCTTTTCCTCAGGAATATCAGTTAGATTCAGTTCCTGCACATAATTGTAGTTATCCTGAAAAAGAAACTGTTGAAAAGAAGTGGAACTAGAGGGAACCTGTGTGAACAGATTGCTGAAAAATCTTTCAGCATCTCTTGCAATGTCAACAACATCAGTGACTTTAATTCCAGCTTCATTGGTAATTGAAAGGATCATATTACATTTTCTTTTGAAGTTTATATATGCATGGTAATATTTAGTATTTCGGTCACCATCAATAAATTTGGCAGATGCGACTTTACGCTTATAAAATTCAACTCGGTAATTGACTCGTGTAAGCAACTGTTCGAAGCTCTAAATAAATCGGCTTCACTCTTTTCCCCTTGTAAGTAACCAGCTTCGGTATGTGCAACCTCAATTTCGCCTTTTGAATATTCTCCCGGAGATTCCCAAAAGTTGTCCGAGCTCAATTGCTTGAAATGTTTAGCGACTAATTTATGAAGAGACCAAAGGTTTCCCCAAGGAGAGCTGCCCGAGTTGGCTTCCGGATCTTCCCCACTTCGGACGTAAATTCGGGGTGAAGTGTCCACATATTTTGGAATCCGAATCGCTCGTCAGCCTTCCTACCAGAATTTTGTATGGAGATGAGTAAAGGCCTGTGGTCGGAGCAAACCATAGCCAAATGAGTAACAAAAGTGAAAGGGAAAGTCTGAAGCCAAGAAGAATTGACCAAGATTCTATCCAATCTTTCCCAAGTATTTCCTCTTCTCCATGTGAAAGGGGGGCCAGTAAAACCCAGGTCAAAGAGCTTAGCATTATTGATAAAAAGATTAAATCTATTCATAGAAGAGGTAGGTGGGGGAGAAACACCTATTTTTTCAGTTGGGGAAGAGAGGCAATTGAAGTCCCCCCCAACCATCCAAAAGGAGCTCATGCCAATGGTAATAGAGAGCAGGTCAGACCACAGCAATTGTTGCTGAGCGAGAATGCAAGTGGCATAAAGGAAGGTGGCAAAACCCATCTCGCTCCCCAATAACAAATCGAAGATGGACAAATTGGGAGTTGTCCACAATGACTGACCATTGTAATTCCTGCCTTGGAAAGACCCAAATCTTTTTGCTGAGATTAGCAAAACAAGTAAAATTTGGAAAAGACTTAGCAATTTTACTTTTGTTTTTATTAACCATAGGTTCCAGAAGTACAAAACACCATAAATTGTGTAATTTGACAAACTGTTTTATTCTGTTTAGAGAGGAAGGGTGAGCAGCCCCCCTAATATTCCAACACATGAAATTGATCATTGAGATATATTTTTTCCTTTCCCCCTAGTTCTAGGGTGAGGGACTTGAGAGCTATCAGGGGGATCTCCTGGATACTGAAATTCTAGTAATCCTTGCAATTCAGTTTTGCTTTTTTTCCTCTTGCTATTTTTCTGTATCTGCCAAACACTGTGCAAATCTTCGATTGTCTCCTCGATTTGATCCGTAACAATTTCCAAGTTGTTTTCTGGGACTGAGATTGGTGTTATGAGATCCAGAGGGCTGGAAACATCAATTGGGTCAGCTTCTTGTTCTTCCATGACCTTTGTCATAGCCTTATCCATATCATGATTCTCTAGATTGCCATATATATATATATATATATATATATATATATATATAAAGAGCATAAAGGCTACTTACATGTTAATAAAAGGAAGGGTACAACAAAAGAAGGGGAGGTGAATCCCAACAAACACCAAGATTAAGTACATATAATGTAGGGAAGAGCAAAAGAATCCCCCTCAACTAAAGATTCTAACAGACCAAAAGGAGATTTACAAAAAAGGACTTGTTCAGTGGAAGAGTATGATTTTGGCAATCCAATTTGCTAATTGGTTGCCCTCTCTATGTATGTGACTCCACTGCACCTAGATTTCTAGAGTGAGAATTTGAATTCTTCTTATCCAGTAAATCAGTTGCCAAGGAGGAGATGATTTTCCCCTGAAAATGTTGATGAGCTATAGTGCATCAGAATCAATCACTATAAATCTATAATTCAGAGCAATTACTGTCTTAAGAGCCTAAAAGATAGCAGAAGCTTTAGATTCCATAGCCGATGAGGAGTAGATAAAGGACTAGAAGCACCATAAACACTGGCCTTTATGGTTTCTACATACACCGCCGATCCCTGCAGCATTTGGAAGATAACTCCCATCTGTGTTAATTTTAACCCATGGAAAAAGAGGTGTGCACCATTGAATCATAGACACCATAGAGCTGGGATTAAAATGAGGGGTGGCAGCTGATTTAGACTTGTGAACATAGCTACAACAATTTACTATTATATGTGTGGCATTACTAGCAACATTGTTATACTTGGCTTTGTTCCTAGCCATCCAAATAAGCCAATAAATAATCAATGGTATATGAGACATATGTTTCTCCTTCCAATCCTTTCAGCAGTCCACCAGGGAGCACTAGTTAAACGGTGAAGTGCTAAGTTGTAGAAAATCTAGAGTATAAATCCACACCACTTTTGATATAGGACAGTCAAGGAACAAATGTTGAAATATTTCTTCATGAGAATAACAAAGCCAATACCTAGAAGCACCCCTTAAACCCTTTAGTTTGAGAATGTCATCAACAGGTAGAATATTTCTAAAAAGTCTCCAACTAAAAAAGGACATGGATGGAGTTAGTTTCTTTCCTCAGATAACCTTACCCCATGTATTACTTTGCCAAGGATGAGCAATTTGTTATATGTAGGCATTTAAAGATTGACTGGGAGGGTTCTTGGTAATCAGTTTATTAGGTCTTGAGGGATGAATGGTAATTGAAGTCATGTTATTAAGCACATCTCCATTCACCAATATGCTGAGAGTAGGGACATTCCATTGGTGCCCTTGCCAAAAATCAGAAACTAAGAGGTTGGGATCGAATTCAGAAGAAGATAAGGGGGGAATGACAAAATCATCGAGCCAACAGTCAAGCCAAAAACTAACTTTTCTAGCACCAACTTTCCAGCAAAACAGATTGTTAGCATGCTATCTAATTTTCATTAAACTCTTCCAATGTTTGGAGTCACCTAGCTTTGCCTTGACTATGTTTGGACGAGATTTCTTACAGTACTTATCCCACAGATAAAGTGACCATAGGGTATCCCTCTGTCTGAACTTAATCCACTGTTTATAGTAAAACACATGATATATATATATATATATATATATATATATATATATATATATATATATATATATATATATATATAATATAGATATTACGTACACACACGTACACACACACGCATGTGTCTCCGCGCTCACATGCACACACTGTGTGTGTGTGTGTATATTTATACGTACACATGCACATAAAAACACACATATGTATACTGATTTGAAGGAAATTGGGATAGTGTTGTGAGTTCTTTTGCTGACTTATTTGACTCACATTATCTATACCAGAGATTTGAACCAAAGCTTTGTCCCATTTGAGGAAGAGCTAACTTCAAATCTTAAAGAGGATAGTTACAACAAGGCAGCTAGCGCAGATGGATTCACAACCAATTTTTATGTAAGATTCTGGGATATCATAAAAGTTGAGGTGATCAAGGCAATCCAAAGCTTTTTCATGGGGGATAAATTGAGTAACTATTTCATTGCTTCAAAAATTGTGTTGATCTAAAAAATAAGTATGAAACCACTTGAGATCAGTTTAAACCTACTTACTTATCTTCTGTTATTTCTAAAATCATTAGTAAAATACTTGTGAAGGGGTTACAACCACTCCTCTCTTTTATTATATCACCACAACATTTCACTTTTACCATGTCGGCATATTTTTAGGTTGAGTGTTGTATTTTTAAAAGGGGTCGCCTACAGAAGTTGTCGGCGAATTTTAAATTTAATTTAAATATATATATAATTTAGAAAGTAGTATTTGATTTTGAAAATAATTTTAAATTTGAAGATTTTAAGATATGAAATCAAACCGATCTCACATCCCAAATAGTTTATATAAACGAGCACCGCATCACAAATCGTGTATCTATCCCTAAGGATAGACACACTGCTTGATGGTGGGGCTCGATTAAATAAAGTAGAAGATTTGTGACATCCGTTTGGTCTGCGAACCAATTTTATAAGCCGACAAATTCCCCTGCTTAATATGAAAACATTAAATAGTGGTTTATATTACTCGGGTTCTTTAAAATTCCCTATAAGGGCAAGCCCCTATAGTTAATTACATCTTAAGTGACGGGAATCACCTAAGAAAACTCTCGATAATAATCAATAATTCTGCTCTCAAGAATTTCAAAGTTCAAGTTTTCAAAGGATTGAATTTTGAATCTCAATAGGGAATGGATCAAGTTTGGAACATTTTATTTTGGGAATTCAAAGGAAGAAAAGTAGGAGAAATTACGGATTCGAAGTGAACTTCGATAATCTCCCGACTATCCTATTGTTTGGCTTGGATTTAGGAAAGTCCTAATGTTTATTTAATGTTTTAATCTTGCCAATTTTAATTAATTAGGGCTTATATTTATATGATAGAATCATACAAATAGCCTGGAAGATATGAGGGTTTATGTCGTATCGGACGACTACCTCGGAATCCTAAGACCGGTTAGGGCTTAATTTGCAATGCAAATGCCTAACGAAGAGTTGAGGATTTATGTCGCACCGGGCAAACTACCTCGAAGTCCTATGGCTTTGTTGTTTAATTCTAGGAAAGTTTTGCTGAAGTGGGTTCAAGTTTTGCCGACGACGATGGCCGTGCCGCCCACCATGTTCCGAGCTCCTTGTTGTTGCAGAGGTTTAGTTTTAGAAATCATAAATCGGGGATGAGAAAAGTGTTTTGGTTTAGAGAAGTCTTAATTTCCAAGTGTTTTTTTGTGTTTTAATTAAAACAAATCTTAAAGTTGATTATAACAACACCGGTTAAGATCCCACGGTTCCATCCTTCCGGCATCATTATTTTTATCGGATTCACTTAGTCCAGATGAATTTGCTAAACTCAACCGAATGAGTTCCACACTTTCATTTAGACCGTGGGAAATCCCGTTAGCAACACGTAGGTTACATCATCCGAGGTATTCCCGATCATCCAACAGGACGTTTTAATTCAGTTGTAATTGTAGTTTTGTGTTCTGTTTGTGATTAAATTTTGAGTTGCTTTATATTTTGAAATGTTGTGGCGGTGAATTTTATCTTGCAATGACTTTTAACTTAGTTTTGGTTTCAGTTTTAGGGACTATCCTAAAGGTGTGGGTTTTCATGCAACAGTTGTTTTATCATGCAAGAAAAGCAAAGTGCATTTGCAATAAAGTAAATTGCAAGAAAGTAAATTGCAGAAAAGTAAATTGCGATAAAATAAAAGCGTACCTGGAGGGTCGTCCCGTCATTCCAAGCTGCACTTAAAACACGATTAGAACATTTAAGCAAATTCCTAGGTAAAACTAAGGTAAGGGTTATGGTTTTCTACCAAATTCCTAATCCTATAGCTAGTCATTTCCTATGACGTCTAGGTTCCTTGTGTTTTTGGTTTGAAGACGATTTTCTTCATCAAAGAACAATTAAGTTCAATTGTTCTTATAAATATCCTATCATATTGAGGAAGTGCTTAAGAAGAATCTTAAACATCTTTTCAATATTTCTAGGATTGTTTTAAGTCCAAATGAATTTAATTATGTAAATGAATCGATCGTCCGAGGTTTTCAAGTTTTGTTAACTTGCTCAGTGAACTAGGATATTTGAATGTCCTATAAGTAAAGTAACATTTCATTTAATATTCTGTTTAGGAGTTATGATAACTAAAGCTTTTGAGGGTAAATTGGTGTTCAAATGGTTTGTGATTTAGCTTAATTTCAATTGAAGGGTTTAAATTTGAAATAGTGTTCAAGTTATTTTAGGCTTATTTCTTTATGTCTTAGGTGATGTTATTTAATTCAACTTAATTTAATTTAATTTAATTTAATTTAATTTAATTTAATTCAATTTAATTCAATTTAGTTTGATTTGATGTTACATTAAATTAATTTGATTTAATTTAATTTTTTTTATTTAATTTGATTTAATTTAATTTAATTTAATTTAATTTATTTAATTTAATTTTTAATTTAATTTAATTTAATTTAATTTAATTTTTAATTTAATTTAATTTTTAATTTAATTTTTAATTTAATTTAATTTTTAATTTAATTTTTAATTTAATTTAATTTTTAATTTAATTTAATTTTTAATTTAATTTTTAATTTGATTTAATTTGATTTAATTTAATTTAATTTTATTCATTTTAATTTTAATTAAAATTTTAAAAGAGTTCAATAATTTAATTTTAGTTTAATGATTAAGTCTTTTAATATTTTAAATTTGAATTATCATTTTAATTAGGAATTAAACATTAATGAAATGATTAATTTAGGGATTTTTTAAATTAAAGAATAAATCTCTTCCTAATAATATCTCTATTTTAATAATTCCAATTTTATTATTCTTCCAAATTTAATCAATTATTTAATTAAAGTTTAATCATTTTAAATTGCTTAATGGGTTTCTACCCTTCAATTATTAAATTTCAATCATCCAAATCAGATTAGGATCAAATATTTTACTTGTTAATTTTTTATTAAACCTAAAGTTTTAATTAAGGATTAAAAAAAAATTTAATTACCACTTTACCCTTTAAGCTTAATAATTTCATAACTCACTAAATTGAACTCAAATGAACTTGAAATTTTTATGTGACTTCACTCATATGTCAATAAAGACATGAGAGAAGAAAATGTGATTTTTCTGTATTTAATTTATTTAATAATTATTTTTGGTAGAAAATAGAGATTTCCAAGGAAAATTTAATAACATGACCAAGGGAAAGTTTCTATCCTTAAGAAAATTAGGGGACATTCCTAATGACCAGGGGACCACTTGGACCAATTTTGGTGATTTTTTGAATTATATTATTTTTATTATAAATATTTTAAGTTCTGGAGTGTTAATTAATTTAAAAATAAAATAAATGTTGAAAAATGAATTTTATGTTTTTCAAAAATCTCTCTGATATCAAGGAAATCAGAGAAGCAAATTTTGCAATTTTCTGATTTTTCTATGATTTATTATAATTATTTTAGTGAAAATGCTAGAAAATACATTTTTTTAATTTTAAAATTACCCTAGAGCTTTAAAAATTAATATCTCACCAAATAGGCCTAAGAAAAATATGGGGTTTATTCCTAAGTGATTAAAATTCAAAATGTGACATTTTGGTGAATTTTATTATTTTTGTAATTTTTATTATTTTTTAATTATTAAAAATATTAAAATAATATTAAAAATCAACTTTTTTAGAAAATTGAAATTTTAATTTTCTTAAATTCCCCTGATATCAGAGAGGCTCCAAAACCAATTTGGTGAATTTTTGAAAGATATTTTGAAAGTTATGAATTTTTAAAGTTTAAAATGACTAAGTGGCTTAATCAACCCAATTAATAGGGCTAACCAAGTCCAATTGACCTCAAATTTTTATGGTGGGTTCTTCTGATCCTAAAGGTCAATGGAGAATTGATTTGAAGTCAATTTGATGTATGATTAGCTCTAATTAATTAGAGACCTATTTTGATTGTTTAAGCCAATTAGGGTTGTCTAAAATGAACTAACTCAAAACCTATTTTTCCTAGGGTTCTCTGGTCATAAGGAACATCACCAAATTTTCCTAGAATTTATTTCACAACATACTATTTATTGGAATTAAAATACTCAAAACAGTGACATGAATTTGAAAAATCAATAACTCTTCATAGGGATGGCCTCTGACTTTGGAAAATTCAGGGAATGTTCCCAAATTCAGAGGCTTCAAAAGCCCTATGGTCTCATGCCATGGTGAATTGTATACATGCATGGAGAATTAAATGTATGCAGAGAGTAAATAAATTATAACAAATAAAATACTTGATGAAATTAAATGATTTCTTTTCCACATTATTCTCCTCTGTTCACTGAGCAAGAGGGTATTTTTATTTTATTTTTTTGATTTTTCTACACAAAGTTATGAATTTTTAAAGTTTCTGATATTTAATAAATACATTAAATACCCTATTTATCTACTTATCCACGTGGCGCCAGCGAAATATCGGCAGCTCCGAAGGGGTACGTGTCGCGCTGTGATTGGGCGCCGCCATCTGAGTCAGCCGTCCCGGGGCCCGCTGTATCGTTCCGTCTCCTCATCCGGCGCGATCCTGGCTGTCCGTCCGCGCGTGTATTAAATGGACGCGCATCCGTTCATCGTCCCCAAGTGTCCTCACCCGAGAGCCGTCCACACTAAATCCCTAATATCTCACTCGATACTCAATGGATTTTCATGTTCTTATGCTCTCATGGATTCGTCTTGAAGAGACGAACACATCTATACGGTTATCATGCATTGAAATTAAAGCATTTGAAATGGAGAATCTCCGAAGCTCGGGATGAAGAATTAGCTCATACCTTTGCTCGGAGAAGTGTGGCTTCGATCCGAGAGTTGTTGCACCATCGATTGGATCCTAGCAAGCTCCGCATGAAGTCTCCTTGTCCAGTGAATTGTCTAGGTTGGACTTCGACCACAGTCCGATCACAAAGCTTGGAGGCCGGAGCAACCGGGTGGCCTCGGAGATGGGGCTTTTGCTGCCTGGACACCTTCCCTTGGTCCGGTGAAGGTGTAGAACCAATCAATTTGGGGATTGGCTCACCGTGGAGAAGTGTCCTGGTTTTGGGTGGAATTTCGGTTGGGAAATCGAGTTTTATCGATGGGGATTAGTGGCAAATTGACACCTGGGATCAACTCGCTCTAAGGGTGGAGAAGGGTCCGGAACAATTTTGGCGCAGTTTCGTGCAAGGTTTGTGCAACTCTCCTCCATGGCCGAGAGGGGTTGGGTTTAAATAGAGGTGGCTGGAGAGCCTCACAGGGATGGCCAAGGGTTGGGATCAGCTGCTCTGGGCATGGGAAGAACAGCTATGGTGGCCATTGGGCATGGGGCAGCTCAGCAAGGTGGAATTCCAAGGTTTGGCTCCTCCCCATGTCTCGGCCATGGCGTTTTCCGGCGGCCGTGTGGTCGGCCGGCGAGCAAGGGTCACCCTCAAGGCCGGGGAGGTCGTGGGTCGAAGTTAGTGAATTCAATTGAAGCCTTACATGTGTAAAGTGGTTGGATCAAAATGGCATGGGGAGGTGGCTTCTTTTGCACTTGGTTTGGTCAACCCATTGAAAATGGGCTTGGTTCACTTCCCCATGGTTGATTTGGGCTGAGGGAGGATCGAGTGAATCGGCTAGAAAAGGGTGGAGAGGTCACCATCCATGAATATTTTGATTAATCATGGATTAAGGTGAAGCATTAAAAGGGTTAAAACCTTTTTAAGGGGGCTTAAAAGAGGCTCCTCCTTTTGCCATTAATGGCTTGATCACATGTCAAACCTTCCATGGCTTCATGTGGCTTGTTCATGGCTTGCATTTGGCTCCATTTGGCTTGGGAAAAGTTTAATCAATTTCATAAAAAGGGATTTAAGAAAATTTTGATATTTTGATGGGAATTTGTATGGGGCTTGATTTGGAATTGTTTAATTGATGACTTTGGAACTTAGGGACAATTTTGATTAAATGGATGATGAGGGGAAGTGCCATGTGGGCTTTGGATGAATTTGGGCTTTTGAATTTAAGGAAGTGGGCTTTTAGGAAAGTTTAAGGGGAAATGGGCTTTTTGATTTTAGGATGGGCATTTGGGTAAAGATTTTGTGAAGGACCTTGTCAAATAAATGTCATAATTGGTTTAGGGATGTTCTATGAAGGTCTTGGAGTCAATTTGGTGTGATTTGGAGTTGAATTGGTTTGAATTTGGGTTTATTTGGTAAGTGAGCCTATGTAGGTCAAATTGGGCTAACTTGGGCCAATGTTGGGCTAGGGTTGAAATTGATGTAAAATTAATGTTGAGAAATATTTATGGGAGTGTTTCAAAGAGGTTTTGACTTTGGTTGGGCTTTGATTTTGGGGTTTGGGCTCATTTGGGTTAGGTTTGGGTTTAGGTCAAAAATGGGCCTTTTAGCTTTGGGTTGAATTTGAGTGGGGTTTGGATCTAAATTTTGGGCAAATCATGTTAGTGTTTTGTTTGTGGGAATGTTAAGGAAGATTTAGAAAAGATTTGGGGTTAATTGGAGTTGAATTGGGTGAGTTTGGGTTAGGTTTGGGTCATAGGTCCAAATTGGGCTTTAAGGCCAAAAATGGAATTGGATCCAAATGTCAATCAAATTGAACTTGGATTTGGTCTAGATTGGTATTGGGAATGTTGATTTGAAGTCTAGAACTGAATTGGACCAGAATTTGGGTCAATTGGGTAGGTTTGGTTTGACATTGGGTTCACTTTGGGTTAAAATGGGTCAAATTGGGGGTTTTGACAAAAGTAGGGTAAATTGACAAAATTGGCCCATGGTGTAGTTAAACAAAATGATATTGGGAATATTTGGGATTTTCTGGAATTTTCTGGGAATTTTCTGAGTTTTTAGATTTTTGGGTCAAGAGGGGTATTTTGGGTATTTGGAGGGTATTGGGAGGTATTTTTGGAATTTTTGGTATTTTTGGTTATGGATGATCAATTTGAGTGATGTGGAAATGTTTGGGAATAAATTTGGAGAATTTTGGGTGATTTGGAAATTTTGAGAAATTTGGGTAATTCAGGGCTTTGGGTAGGTTGGCGGGTGTAGGGTCCCGGGGGTCAAAAATTAAAAATTTGGAAAATGGAAGATTAGGTGAATATAAGTGGAATAAAATCATTTTGGTTGAGCCATGAAGTCATATCAAGCCCACATGAGCCATGAAGGGACTCATTTGAGGCATTCACTATGTTGTTCCTAACCCTCTTGCCGAGGGCTTAGGGGTTAAGGACCATCCATGCGAATCACCTACATGAGTCGGAGGTCAAGTCGGGTATGGGTGTGTTTTTAGGAAGTGTGTGAAAGTGTAGTGTATAGGTGTAGTGTGTGTGTAAGTCAACCCTTCACCAGACCAGGCCACCCAGGGCAATCCTAAGGCCAAAGAGTCCTATAGGAACTCATCCTTTAAACTTCCACATTTGATCTCAACCCTCTAGGTGATTATGGGTCTACAATCAAGTTTGTGGAGTTTGCAGGGAGTTAAGAAGTGGTTTGAAATTCTAGATGGTGGATCCCAATTCTAGTCCTCTAAGATAGTCAAAGGAAAAGCCTAAGGCTAGATCCTAAGCACTAAAAGAAGAAGAGAAGACCTCATCAAAAATGAGGTCAACATACCAAAAGGATGGAAATCTCTGATAACATTTTGATAGCTCCGAAGCTAATCGAGGAATAATATAAGAAATGTAGAGGTGGAAATATGGTTGTGAAACTTGACATCCAAAATGATTATAATACAATTAAGTGGGATTCATATTAATATTCTCTAGCCAAAGGTTTTAACAATAGCTTTTGTTTAGTTATAAGGAGATGGTTGGCATGCAATTTATATGGTATCCTTTTCAAAGAGTCTTCATTTGACCTCTTCATTGCTAAAAGAGGCATTAAGCAAGGGGACTCACTATCCCCTACCATCTTTTTATTGACTTTTGATTATATTTACATATTATTATATAATGTGCAGTCAACATCCTAAAATTTTCTTTTCCCATAAGGATAATATAGTGGTGAGTCATTTAGCTTTTGCAGATAATGTTATAATTTTTTTAAATGCTAGTAAAACGGTAGTATCTCTAATATACTCTAATTTAGCTAAATTTCAAGAGGATTTTGGCTTGAAATTCAATAAGAAGAAATTCTATTATATTGGGGAAGAAAGAGAAAGGAGAGATGGCTAGGTGGTTTGCTAGCTATATGGGGTGTCATATATTAGCCCTTCCACTAAGATACCTTTGTGTTGACCTATTAAGGAGTAGGAGGAAACAGTCTCAAATGGACTCTATGGTGAAAAAAGTCAAGAAACAAATCCTTGATTTGAGAAACTCTTTCCTTTCTCTTGAAGGAAGAATCACATTGACTATAAGTGTTATTATGCCTTAGCTATTTATTCTTTTTAAGTCCTCAAACTTAAAGCTAGTACTCAAAGTACTTTGGAAAAATGCTTAAATAAATTTTTGTGAGAAAGATGATCATTAAATAAATGCTGCTCCAGTTGAAAAAAGGTTTGTAAGCCTATGGATGCTGGTGGCTTATGGATTAAAAAATCAATCATAGATGAAAATATTTTCATTAAGATATGGTTCAAATTTAGAAAAGGCATCTCCTTGTTGTCCAAAATTATGACTGAAAAATATTACTCTTCCTCTCATCCCTCTATTGTGACCTAGAAGCTTCGTGGTTCTTTGGGAAGCTTTGCAAAATTCTAGAGCCTCAGCATCTAAATATGTCTATTGGGATATTAGTAAATAAAAATACTCCTTTTGTAAGGCCCAATGAACTGATTTTGAACTCATTAGTCGAGCTGGTTGGGAAGGTCATGAGAAAGCTTTGGTTTCTGATCTAAGGAATGAGGGTAGTTGGAATGTCCTACTTTTGAAAGAATTAGTTGGTATTAATGCTGATATTATCACCAAAATCCTAATAAACATGGGTAAGGACTCTATGCTTCTCACTCTCCAAAAAAATATATCAATCTCTAAATCTTCTTTTGTTCAGCTATATCATTTTGTGAAAGTGGATTGGTGCTCTAATATTTGGGGTAAAGCCTTGTCAACATCTATGGCCTTCATTATTTGGAGGCATTTTCATAGGCTTATGCCTTATGGGAACAAACTTAACATGAAAGGGCTCAGAAATTTTTTCTCAATGCTATTTATGCAAAATGGAAGAGGATCAGGTGATCATTTATATTTTTAATGCTATTTTTAAATACATATGTTGACCTCACTTATGGTTGAGGTCTAGTCTTCCTTTAGAATAGCCTAGAGTCTAGCCATAGGACTCTCTTGGTGACTTAGAAGACTAGTCATGGAACCCCTCCTCATAGAAATTCAAACTTTTCTCACTTCACTCGGAGTTTTCATATGCTTAAGGCCTAACCTCCAGTTTTTTAGAGGAAGAGACCAAGCTAAGGAAGCCCAGGGGAAGTCACCTATAGGTGGTCAGGACATAGGATCTACCCTTAGAGGTCTGGAGCTTACACCACACTCACACTACACAATCATAACCCTAAATAAAGCACACCTCCTTTTGATCCCCTAACTCTTTGGAAACTTGTGTAAGTGGTTTTCCCAAACTCTTAGCCTCAGGCTAGGGTTTGGCTAGTACCAACACATAGAGAACCAAATGTGAGTGACCCTTGGTCCATGGCTCAACCTAATCAATTCCATACTACTTGCCTTCAACCAATCCCAATTTTCCTAAACATTCTAAATTCCTAACCCCTTTCTTCCAAAATACCCAAAATGCCCCAAAACCCTAAAATCCCCCAAAATCATCCAAATTGCACATAATTCTTCAAAAATCATTCCAAAATACTCTCTACCACTCAATGTAACCAAAATTACCCAAAATTGACAAATTTTCCAAAAAAAATCCCCAAAATGACCAAAATACCCCTCTTAGCCAAAAACTTCAAAAATTCCAAAAATTCTCATAAATTTCTAAAACCTCTGAAATATTACCATTTTCATATCTCTTAACTACCACATGACCCAATTTGGCCAATTTAGTCCAATTTAACTAAAATCCACAATTTGGCCCATTTAACCCAAAAGTGCCCAAATTAAACCCAATGTTTACCCAATTGATTCCAATCTTGCCCAATTTCAATTCCAAAATTTAATTCAACATCTCCAACACCAATCTAAACCAAATCCAAGCCCAAATTGACCCACATTTGAGTTCAACTCCACTTGAAATCTAAAATCTTTAATTTTACCTAAATGATCCAAAATCCCCAAATTGACCCAATGTCAACCAATGCCCCTAAATTTCAATCCTAAGCCCTCCATAACACTCCTATGAATCACATACAACATTCAGTTGCCCACAATTTGAGCCCAAGTCTAAACCAAATCCACTTGAAATATAAAAATACCCAATTGTAACCCAAGTTCAACACATGCCCAAAAATTACCAAATTGATTGTCCTAACCCTAAAATTTTCACCCAATTGATGTTGGAAACTCTTTACCACATTCTCCTAGACCATTTGGAGCCTTCAATTGGCCTTGGACCCAACCCTAGCCCATCCTAAACCCAAGTTAACCCAACTTGCCCCAAATTGGCCAAAATCCCAAAATCCATCAAATTGAACCCCAAATGAACTCAGAACCACTCCATGTCTTCATGGAAAATCTTCACTATTATCATATAAACAATGTTGCTAAAGATACTTGGTCTGCATTCAAGTTCAAACCCAAGTTAGCCCAATTTGAACCAAAGGTGTCCCAAATGAACCCATGACATAACTTAACCAAATTGAACCAAATGTGACCAAACCAACCCCCCAACAACCACTAAGTTAACCCTAGGGACTGGGCTAGACCCACCTAGCCCATCCTAGTGGAGCCAGGGACAAAAGGTTTCCCAAACTAGGGGATCTCATCCTTTAAATGGTTAAATCCAAGAGATGTTTTCCAAAATGCCTTAACCATTAAAACCCATTGCACTCATGGCCTGTCCACTGGTGCACTTGACCCACTAGCTACCTCCCCTGGGCTGACCGGCCGGCCTAGTGGCTGGAAAATGCCAAACCCGAGAGCCACGTCCCTCTTGGCCAAACCCAAACTCCACCCTAAGGCCAACTCAGCCCAATATTGCCACCAGAGCTCCTCTGCACTCCACCTAGGTAGCTCTTTGCACCTGAATTGGAGCCCTGACAGCCACCCCAGCCATGACTATTTAAGTCATGATCCCCAATAGATATAAGTACAATGGCGCCAAAAACTTGGTACCGTCAGATATAAGTGCGCTGATGATTTTAGATATGAAAATAATGATTATAATATGGGATACTACGCAAGTATACATATCGTTTATCAAGTAATATTGGACTTTCTGATTAAGCCCCGAGATATCAAAACCAAAGGGAAAAGTTGAAAATCTTTAAAGGAATTTAGAAAATTATCTTTTCACTTTCTTTAATTGTTTTGAAATAGTATGTCTTAATTTTGAAAAGTTTTAGAAAGTTGATTTGTCTTTTGAAATTTTCTTAATAAAATGCTAAGCAAATGAAAGTAAAGGTTTCAATAACTAATAACACTGGATGTAAAAATACTATTAACTAAAATATCTTTTTCTTTCCTTTCGTGATCTAGTAATAATTCTTAAAGTATTGTTGTGGAAGTATTTAAATTTTGTTGTGACAGATAGAAGCAAATGTGTTCTTTACCCTTACTTAGTGATATAAAGAACATAGGTTAATTTGAAATTTATATTATTTTGTACATGGTTAGGCAGGGAAGATACCAGTCTCTCACTCTATAGTTCCCTCGATTCCCACCACCTTGGGGCTAACTTCTCATAACAAAACTCAAAACTTCAAACCAAATTAGAGGGTTTTAGCCTGTCACTCTAAAATCCTCTAATTTTACTCCCTTCTATAAAAATATCTTCTAATATTACATTCACTTATATGGACTACAGTTCTCACCCATATAATTGCATGTGATTCCTACTAACTTTAATAAGATAATACCACATTGTATCTTGTATAATCTCAAGAAATTTTACAACTTAACAGGCCAAATTAAGAAGTAAACAAAGTTCTCAGAATCCATCTTCACAACTTCTTCCAACTTTTAAACACTGATACTTTCCACAACAATTCTCTTTAAATTAATTTCTTCTCCATTTTAAGAAAGAAAAAGATAAAGTAAACTACTCAGAATGCATTGGAAAAATATAAAAACACATTGATTTGAAATTAAAAATGATAAGAAAAATAATAAATGAAATCAAGTATTGATAAACAAATTAAAAGTAAACACTTATCTGAAAATCCATTCCACAAGACTAAGGAAGTTCCTTTGAAACTTTGACTCTTCGCTAAACTACTCCTCAGAGCAAGTCTCCAAACTCCGATGACTCAGAATACAGACTTCATACTTCAATAAAAACTAAACTAAAAGAAAGAAAAGAAGTGTGAGAAGAACTCTTAACTCCGACCCTTTTCTCCTTTCTGCTCTCTACTTCTACTCTAAATAAAAACTTAAAATGCAGTTGAAGAATCTCCTAAATTCCTCTCTTCGAAATATAGTAAAGAGCCTTTTCAATTCTTCACTTCTTCACTTCTTCACTTCTAAGACTCTCTTTAAATAGTTAACCAAAAGATGCCTTGGTGTCCCTTCAAAATGTGTCCAGATTCGATGTATCTACCAAGGAACGCACCCCTTCATTCAAATTTGCTGCCCAAAGGAAATTATGGACGTTACCACCAAGAGTTGCATCCATTCCCTTTTGAATTTGGCACCAAATCTAATTAAAGTTCGATTTATAACTGTGGTGGCTTAGCGCCAGCCCAGCGGCACTTAGCCGCTAGTGCCAAATTTTTGATTTTTCATTTTTTTGCTCCAAATTTGATCTAATTTTGCTCCTTTCATCATGACCGCCCATTTTCATCATACCTGAAAAAAAACACAAAATACATTCCATTAAAGTGCAATATCATTAAAAATAGGTATAAAAATGTGCATTAAAATACTATATATTTTAGGTGTATCAAAATCCACCAAACTTAAAATGTTACTTGTCCTTAAGTGACAGTTAATCTCATAAAACATTTTAGCATGCAAATTATATAATGATTTTCTTAGGAAGATAACAAAATTTTGTTCTAGAAATGGAATAGTCTAATTTAGAAAAAATTTCAGTAATTAAAACCAACTTAAAGTTTAGAAAGTTCTTAAGTAAAAGAAAATGATAAATATAAGTCTCTATCTATTTCAAAAATATTTGTAGATTTTTCAAAATATAGGATTCAAACATTTATTTTTCTCACTTAAAAATCTTTATTTGAAAAATAATTTTACTTATTATATTACAATTTTAAGCTTTAGATTTTCTCTGATCTTATATCTTAAACTTTAGGTATGAAACAAATTTTTGATTAGGCCCTTAAATCCTCAAGCTTCTCCTCCCTTTTCATATACTATTTTTCACTTTATCTCTTCTCTTCTTTTTTTTTTATTTTTTTATAAGGTAAGGAGTACTATATCTGGATAGGCCTTTAATGATTTTGAATTACACCCTTCCATTTAAAATAAAGGTAAGATATACACCTTTCACTTAAAAATCATAATAATAGTATTTGAAAATTACTCTTCAATAAATTAAATTTAAGCTTTGAAGAATAAAAGTCAAATCTTCTATTTATCCAAAAATACAAAACTTCTTACTAAAAATAGTTTAACTTTATTTAAAACCTCTTCATTAACAAAATTTTAAATTTAAGTTTTTCATGATTACTATAAATTTTAACTAAATTCTTTTATTCATTTCTATATTCAAAATTTTATTCCCCTAATATAACTTCATGTACATAATTGTTCTCAATCAAAAATAAGATTTATTTTAAGTATTCTTGAGAATCAAATAATATTTTAGGTTTTAAAAATCTTTGGTTTTAAAATCCCCCCCCCCCCCCCAAAATTTAAATTTTTATTTAAGATAAAACATTTAAGCATAAGAAATGATACAGGGGTGAAAAATAAAAAACTGACATAACATGCTTGTAAGAATTTTTAATATCTTAATATGCAAGTATAACAATTTAAATAACAAGAGTAACATGAAATCAAATTTAGTTTTTCAAAACATTTTTCTTTTTTTTATAATAAGATAAGTAAAAATTTCAGAAGACTTCTACAGTAGTGTAGGTTTTCAAAGCAAATACACACCAACTAAAGTAAAACACTGATATAAATAACAGATAATAGTGGAATTTGAAGAATATTAAACATGTAGTTTTCCTAAGTAGAAGTTCCTAATAGTGGTATATAATCTCCTAACAGTTTTTGAATTAAAGTACACACTATTAAAAACTCTGACATAACATAAACATAAAAAACATTTACAATTACACACTAGCACACAACAACATATAAATCCATAATAAAACAACAACAATACCTGAATATACATAACAGATAAATAGTACAACTACAATCTGCATACTATCAAGGTTTACATCACAATACAATCATCAAACAAAATACTAGATGAAGCATACAAAAACACAACACAACAACACAATAACAAAAACAAACACACATACAACTACTCTTCATCCTAATCATCATCATCATCTAGCTCGTTCCAATCTCTGGATGGCACATAAGGTATATAAAATGGATGAGGTGGCATCTCAGCACTCTAATCTTCTCTAATCAGTCTATCCAAATATTGATGATAATTATCCTCATATTCATCATGTTCTACAATATATCTCTCAACATTATCCAGCTTACCATCCATATCTCGCACAAGCTCTCAAGTAAAACTCACTTTTTTCAAAACATTTCTTAATAAAACAGTCTGTGAAGCAGTAGATGACGAAGCACGTGAAGTAGAAGCATGAGAAGTAGAAGCAGTAGAAGCCCTACCAAATCCTCCTCTCCAACCAAACTCTGAATGTACAGTGTAAGCACCAACATTTACACTAGTAATTGGTCTCAATGGCTGAAGTACCTCTTCCCAGGTTTCAAATTTCACTCTAGATATTTCACAAAGTGAATGAATCAAAGAAGGAAATCCCATACCTGCAGTCGTGGTTGATCTAGTACAGTTCAAAACATAATCATAAACTATCCCTCTAATATCAATAGGCTTCCCATGCTGAATAAAATGGTTCAACACCACTGTTTCTCTCGTCACTTCACTAGTGTGACTTGAAGGTAACAACATAGATGAGATAAAATAATGCCATGCCTTAGAAATGGCATTCAATTTGGAAGCAGGAAAGTTCACTCTTCTATCATTTGTAATTTTCTATAATCCTCTTCCATCAGTCAGAAACTCCATAATCTCATCTAATTCTCCGTCTGAAGGATGATAGTTAGAGCAAAAACAAAACATATCAGGAGGTAGTCCATAAAAGGTATTGATTGCACTCGAAAAAAAGTTTACTTCATGCCTCCTAACCATCACTCGATTTTCCTCTCGCAACGAGTAAATTTGCATTAAATTCTCTTACCACGAAACAACGACGAACGACGGAGAAGCAACAATAACTTTGTCAGTTTCTTCTTGCAATCATATCTTCAATCACCTCTCCTGGCTTACTAAATACTCGCTCAGGAATCAACTTACATGATTGCAATGCATCGACGTATCGTTCCTCAGCCCTCAAACTAACAAATTTGTCAGAATCAAACTTCGTCTTATCTCGAGTGCGCTTTGACTTTGGAGCCATCTCTAAAATTCATGAAAAATTCACCATAAATTCCAAAATCAAACTAAACTTGCTAAATTATCTTCCAAAAGATATTTTCACTAAATCCAAGCAATTTATCAAGCTTTTCCTCAAGTTTTCATCATGAATAGTGATTTTAAGATTTTCCATAATTTACTCAA
Source organism: Papilionanthe hookeriana x Papilionanthe teres (assembly GCA_022702705.1). Classification (NCBI taxonomy): domain Eukaryota; kingdom Viridiplantae; phylum Streptophyta; class Magnoliopsida; order Asparagales; family Orchidaceae; genus Papilionanthe; species Papilionanthe hookeriana x Papilionanthe teres. The sequence continues at coordinate 105,440,949 of CM040427.1, forward strand.
AATACATGGTGAAAATCAAAAATTTTTTACTTAGGAGTAGTGCTCTTACCTCAAGGAATCCAAATCTAACAATTTTTGTTGAGATCGGTTCTTAAATGATCCACAATATGATACCCTAGGCTCCTCTTTCGCGGTAAAGTAAAGGTTGAAGATGATGGGGCGGTTCAAAATGGTAATTTTCAGGTTTTCAACTTTTGGGAATCAATTTTCGCGAACTGGCGCCCAAGAACGAACTATCGGTGCTTGGCCGCGAAATCTAGCGCATAAGCGCTTGCATTCTGGGACTTAACCGCCAGTACCCAAACTTTTATAATTAAGGTATAAGCACTAAATCTCTTTGTTAATTACCCTTAATTAGTCCACAATAATTAATTCTCCCCACAAATCTTCTAATACTCCAAATCAAAGTTTAATAACTATTGATTCCACACAAATTTCACAAAACACAAACTTATATTTAAAACAAACATAACATTTAATACAACACTAGAATTTCTATCCAAACATAAAGGATAAAATTATCAAAATACAAGACACTATAATATTAAACAGCTAAGGATACATCTCTAAGATGTACCCATTACATCATCAGGCATATATAAAAACACAAAAAACAATAAACATGAACTCACAAGAACACTAACATAACACATTAAGACACTAAACAGATACAAACAAAACACATTTAATTCCACTCTCCATTAGGCGGAATATAACCAGGACCACTATTATTCTCATTTGACCCTTCAGGAATGTAGATTTGATAGAATGGGCGATCATTGTTCATTCTTATATCATCTTCTTCAATCCATTTATTTTTCACAAACATCGCTTTATCTATTTCTTCCACATACCTCGAATGATTGAATTGCATCTTGAGTTGCCATCCCATGTGATCCAGATGTAAGATAATATCATTGATTTTTGCTTCCATTGAAGTAACTCGGGCTTCAATTTTTACAATCATCTCTGCTATACCTTGAATACTAACAGCCACATATCCATTAAATAACTCCTTAGCACTATCACTAATGAACTTAATTTTATCGGAATCTTGCTTCTTCTTCATCTCGTTCTCCTGTGAAGACATGGTGCTCTTCAAAATTTTCTTCTTAGACTTCGAAATGAAATTTGGACTTAGGGTAAGTGTTTCTATCAAGTCTAGTCCTTTTTATAGACTTGGGAGATGCTAGAATATTCCCCTAGACGTTTAGAATCTTCTAAATAACTCCCATAACTTCTCCCCCACAATCTAGGCTTCTAGATCCACATTTTTCACGTTTTTTTATAACTGTGGCGCCTAAGCACCAACTAGTCGGCGCTTAGCGCACAGACACATTTTAGCACGAGTCCGTCGAGTGTCCAAATTTTCATTCGACTTCACTAAATCATCCATTAAGGTCAAATAAACTCTACTTAAGTTTAAAAACTCCAAATTACTACCATTAAAAACATAAAAACAAAGCAAACAAAGCAAACAAAACACACAAAACAAACATAAAGCAAAGCACACCGATAAATATGGGTTGCCTCCCACAAAGCGCTTGCTTTAACATCTTCAGCCTGACATACCCAGAACTCATTCTGAGTGACCCAACATTAAATTCTCATCAGATTTAGATTTATTGACTGAAGAATATGGTTTAAGTCTATGTCCGTTAACTTTTAATATTTTTCCAGTCTTAGGATCTTGAATATCTACAGCTCCATAAGAATAAACTTTTATCACAATGAATGGACCCATCCACCTGGACTTATGTTTTCCAGAAAATATTCTCAATCTAGCATTATACATCAAAACTTGTTGTCCTGGTACTAAAGTTTTGGTAAGAATCTTCCAATCATGCCGTAACATCATCTTTTTCTTATAAATCTTAGCATTTTCGTAAGATTCATTCCTTATTTCTTCAAGCTCATTCAATTGCAATAATCTATTTTCAGCAGCATCTTTCAAATTATAATGGAACTATTTAATACCCCAATAAGCTTTATGCTCAAGTTCAAAAGGAAAATGACAAGCTTTTCCAAAAATCAGCCTACATGGGGACATTCCTATAGATGTTCTATAAGCAGTCATATAGGCCCACAAAGCATAATCCAGTTTAATTGACCAGTCCTTTCTATTTGGATTAACAGTTTTTTCCAATATTCTTTTAATTTCATGATTGGATAATTCAACCAAACCACTTGTCTGCGGATGACAAGCAGTAGCAATGCGATGATTAATATGATATTTCTTTGCTAACTTCCCAATAATCACATTTCTAAAATGACTTCTCCCATCAGTTATGATTACTCTTGGTATTCCAAATCTGCAAAATATATTCTTTTCTTAAAACTTTACAGCACATTGAGCATCACATCGAGGTAAAGCAATAGCTTCAATCCATTTGGAAACATAATCTACTGCTATCAAAATACACACATTTCTGAAAGATGGTGTAAATGGTCCCATAAAATCTAATCCCCAAACATCAAATATTTCAACTTCCGACATATAATTGATGGGAATCTCATTTCTTCTATAAATATTGCCTACACGCTGACATCTATCACAATTTTTAATATAATCATTCACATCCTTAAAAATTGTAGTCCAATAAAATCCTGATTGTAATATTTTATATGCAGTTTTATCACTTCCAAAATGTCCCTCATAATCAGAATCATAACATTTTTGAATATTTTCATAAGTCTCTACCAGAGGTACACATCTTCGAATTATAAGATCCTTTCCTTGTTTATATGAAAATGGGTCATCCCAAAAATAAGTCTTAGCATCAGACAAAAATTTCTTCTTTTCATGATATGTCAAACCATAGGGTATAATATTACTAACACTAAAGTTTACTATGTCTGCATACCACAGAACATTCCTTTCTTTAACAGTGAACAGTTTTTCATCAGGAAAATATTCATTAATTTCTTCAATATCATAGAGAGATTTTCCAATTTGAAGCCTGGACAAATGATCAGCAATTTGATTATCAGAACCATTCCTATCTACTATTTCAAAATCAAATTCTTGCAAAAGAAGAATCCATCTTATAAGTCTCTATTTTGCATCATTTTTCATCATTAAGTATTTGATAGCAGACTGATCACTAAGGACAATACATTTAGTTCGAATTAAATATGATCGAAATTTATCAAAGGCAAATACTATAGCTAATAACTCTTTCTCAGTAGTGGTATAATTAATTTGAGCTTCATTAAGAGTTTTACTAGCATAATAAATTATTTTAAAAATTTTATCATATTTGACCCAAAACAGCACCAATAGCATAATCACTAGCATCGCACATTAATTCAAAAGGTTTTTCCGAATTTGGCGAAATTATTATAGGTGCAGTGATTAATTTTTCCTTTAATGTTTCAAAGGCTTTACGGTAGTTATCATCAAAATTAAAAATTGCATCCTTTGCCAGTAAACAGCATAAAGGTTTTGTAATCTTTGAAAAATCATTGATGTAACGCCTGTAGAATCCAACATGTCCTAAAAAACTTCTAATTCCCCTTACATTGGTTGGGCAAGGTAAATTAGATATAACTTGAATTTTTGCAGGATCTACCTCCAAACCTTTTCTCGAAATCCGATGTCCCAAAACAATTCCTCCTCGCTACCATAAATTGGCATTTTTCCCAATTAAGGACCAAATTAGTTTCTTCATAGTATTTTAGAACTTTAGATAGATGTTCTAAACACGATTCAAATGAAATTCCAAACACTGAAAAGTCATCTATAAAAATTTCAATTTCTTTTTCAATTAAATCACAAAAAATAGCCATCATACATCTCTGAAATGTAGCAGGGGTATTACATAAACCTAAGGGCATTCTTCTAAAAGCAAACGTACCATAAGGACTAGTAAACATAGTTTTCTCTTAATCCTCAGGAGCAATTTGAATTTGGTGGTAACCAGTATATCCATCCAGAAAATAAAAGTATTTATGCCCAGCCAGTCAATCCAACATTTGATCTAGAAAAGGGAGTGGAAAATGATCTTTCCTTGTGGCAAGGTTTAATTTTCTATAATCAATGCATATTCACCAGCCTGTAACTTATCTTGTTGGTATCATTTCATTCTTTTCATTAGCAGTCACAGTTACTCCTTTCTTAGGCACACAGTGAATAGAACTAACCCATGCACTATCTGAAATAGGGTAGATAATTCCAGCATCCAACCACTTTGAAATTTCTTTCTTAACAACTTTTTTCATAATAGGATTTAATCTCCTTTGGGGATCAGCCTACAGTTTACAATTATCTTCCACAAGAATTCTGTGCATACAAATTAAAGGACTGATTCTTTTAATATCACCAATTGTCCATCCAAAGGCTTTCTTGTACTTCTTCAAAATTTCAAGTAAACTCTCTTTTTCTTTTTTAGTTAATTGAGAGGAATTATAACAGGCAAGGTTGAGGATTCACCTAGAAAAGCATACTTCAAATTTTCAGGAAGAATTTTTAGCTCAAGTTCAGGAGGTTTTTCAATTGATGGACCATAAGTTTTATCTTTCTCATTCATATCCAACAATTCAAAATTTTCATGAACACACTTTAAATCTTCTTCTTAAAAATCTTCAGAATCAAATAACTACTCTTCTTGTTTATATTCAAATTCTTCTCTTTCAACATTCACTTCATAAGTTGATTTGAAATGACATTCACTTAAATAATCAATAACATCCATCCTATAACACTCATCTTCTTTACCTCTTGTAGGATATTTCATCGATTTTGAAATATTAAATGTAACAGTCTGATCATTAACCCTCATCATTAATTCCCTTTTTTGCACATCTATCATGGCTCTGCCTGTAGCTAGAAAAGGTCTCCTCCATATCTAACACAATGAAATCCACAGGAAAATTAAATTGATTCACTTTTACCAAAACATCTTCTATAACTCCTTTAGGATATGTTATCGAACGATCTGCTAATTGCAGAGTTACAGTAGTTGAGGTTATCTCTTCTAGTCCCAGTCTTTTGAATATTGATAGAGGCATAAGGTTAATGCTTGCACCCAAATCACAAAAAGATTTTTCACAAAATCTTTCTCCGATTGCACATGTAATTTTGAAACTACCAGGATCTTTAATTTTTTCAGGAAGCTTTTTCTGAATTATCGCACTGCACTCCTCACTAAGGGCAACAGTCTCATTTTCTTCAAACTTCCTCTTCTTATTAAGAATATCCTTCATAAATTTCACATAGCTTGGCATTTGTTATAGGGCTTCAGTAAATGGAATATTAATGGTAAGCTTCTTTAATATCTCCAAGAATTTTGAAAATTGCTTATCCAACTTTTGTTGACGAAGTCTCTGAGGAAATGGAGGTGGTGGTTTTTCTAAATCAACCTTAGGTGGAGAAATAGGTCTTTTAAAACCTTTTGGAGCGTCCACTTTAGGTCTTTCAATCTCTTCTTTCTCTACTTCGATCTCTTTTTGAACTCTACCTTCCAATTCTTTTCCACTTCTCGGCTGAATTGCTTTCACTTGTTCTTTATTCTTTTCTCTTGGATTCACTTCAGTATTACTTAGAAGCATTCCTTGGGATCTATTACTTAAGGCATTTGCAATTTGTCCCAATTGATTTTCAATATTTCTGATGGTTGCTCCGTGAATCTGTAATTAATTTCCCATATGTGATACTACTTCTTCCATAGACAACTTCTTCTCCTTAAATTGTAAAGCATTGTTATAACCTGAAGGATAAGTTAATCTATTATTATTATTACCTTGGTTGTTCCAATTCCCCATTGGGTTTACTTGGGTGTTCCCCCATTGTTGATTAACACCACCATGATTATTGTTATTCCAGTTAAAATTTGGATGATTCTTCCAACCTGGGTTATAAAAATTGGAATATGGGGTTGATATGTTTGATTATAGCATTCACAGTTTCTGGTGAAGAATAAGAATCAACCATTTGACCTAATGAATTTTCTTCAATCATGAGATTTGGCTGAGAAAAATTCATCCCAAATTGGTTTATCTTCCTTGATACAACGAAGAACTTGATTTGCTAACATTGTAAAAGCATTATTTTCATAAACACTGGCTACCTTTTTAGGATTTAACCTTTCAGAAGGCCATTGAAAATTTTTAGTAGCCATTTCTTCAATTAAAGCATAAGCATCAGAAAATGGTTTAGACATTAACGATCCACCAGCACCAGCATCGATGATTGATCTAAGAGATCCAACTAATCCATTACAAAAAGTTTGAATTATTAACCAATCTGGTATCACATGATGTGGACATTTCCTGAGGAGATCTTTAAATCTTTCCCATGCTTCATATATTAATTTCCCTTCAAACTGACAAAAATATGTTATATCATTTCTCAACTTAGCAGTCTTAGATGGCGGAAAATATTTAGCAAGGAATTTTTGTGACAGTTCACCCCATGTTCTAATTAATCCAGGTGCTAACGAATGTAACCACATTTTGGGTTTATCCCTTAGTGAGAAAGGAAAAGGTCTAAGTCTAATAGCATCATCTGAAACACCATCATATTTAAAAGTAGCACACAACTCTAGAAAATTAACAAGATGCAAATTAGGATATTCAGTTGTTGCTCCCCCAACCGATTATTAGACACCATTTGGATAATAAGCGAGTTTAAGCTCAAAAGAATTAGAGCTACAGCAGTATTTTGAATACTACCACGAAGTTCATCTACTGTAGGGTTAACATAATCTCTTAAATGTCTTAATTCTTGATGGATGCCAACATTTTGATCTTGATGATTTGTCATTTCTTGAATATTTTTTTTCTTTTTCTGTATTTTTAATTTTTTTGATTTTTCTGGTAGTTCTTTCTAATTCAAAATCGTAAGGCACAAGTCCTTCAGAACCTGAACTACGCGTACAATAATAAAAAAAAACAAAACACAACACACTAACAAAAATAAAGAAAAGTAAAAATTTTAAATTTCTTAATTCTCTTTAAAATGCAATTTAATTAATTTTCCCCAGCAACGACGCCAAAAACTTGGGCCGCGAGGAATATAAGTGTGACAGTGCCAAAAACTTAGTACCTTCAGATATAAGTGCGCTGATAATTTTAGATATGAAAATAATGATTTTATAATATGAGATACTACGCAAGTATACGTATCGTTTATCAAGTAATATAGGGATTTCTGATTAAGCCCCGAGATATCAAACCCACAAGGAAAAGTTAAAAATCTTTAAAGGAATTTAGAAAATTATCTTTTTTACTTTCTTTAATCGTTTTTGAAATAGTATGTCTTGATTTTGAAAAGTTTTAGAAAGTTGATTTGTCTTTTGAAATTTTCTTAATAAAATGCTATGCAAATGAAAGTAAAGGTTTCAATAACTAATAACACTGGAAGTAAAAACACTATTAACTAAAATATCTTTTTCTTTCCTTTCACGAAGTAGTAATAATTCTTAAAGTATTGTTGTGGAAATATTTAAATTTTCTTGTGACAAATAGAAGCAAATGTTTTCCTTACCCTTACCTGGTTCTATAAAGAAAATAGGTTAATTTAAAATTTATATTATTTTAAATATGGTTAGGCAGGGAAGATACCAGTCTCTCACTCTAGAGTTCCCTCGATTCCCACCACCTGGGGGCTAACTTCTTATAACAAAACTCAAAATTTCAAACCAAATTAGGGGGTTTTAGCCTGTCACTCTAAAATCCTTTAATTTTACTCCCTTCTATAAAAATATCTTATAATATTACATTCACTTATATGGACTACAGTTCTTACCTAAATAATTGCATGTGATTCCTACTAACTTTAACGAGATAATACCACATTGGATCTTACATAATCTCAAGAAATTTTACAACTTAACAGGCCAAATTAAAAAGTAAACAAAGTTTTCAGAATCAATCTTTACAACTTCTTCAAACTTTTAAACACTGATACTTTCCACAACAATTCTCTTTAAATTAATTACTTCTCCATTTTAAGAAAGAAAAAGATAAAGTAAACTACTCAGAATGCATTGGGAAAATATAAAAAACACATTGATTTGAAATTAAAAACAATAAGAAAAATAATAAACGAAAGAAAGTATTGATAAACAAAATAAAAGTAAACACTTATATGAAAATCCTTTCCACAAGACTAAGGAAGTTCCTCTGAAACTTTGACTCTTTGCTAAACTACTCCTCAGAGCAAGTATCCAAACTCCGATGACTCAGAATACGTACTTCGTACTTCAATAAAAACTAAACTAAAAGAAAGAAAAGAAGTGGGAGAAGAACTCTTAACTCCGACCCTTTTCTCCTTTCTATTCTCTACTCCTACTCTAAATAAAAACTTAAAATGCAGTGGAAAAATCTCCTAAATTCCTCTCTTCGAAATACAGTGAAGAGCCTCTTCAATTCTTCACTTCTTCACTTCTAAGACTCTCTTTAAATAGTGAACCAAAAGGTGCCTTGGTGTCTCTTCAAAATATGTCCAGATTCGATGTATCTACCAAGGAACGCACCCCTTCATTCAAATTTGCCGCCCAAAGGAAGTTATGGACGTTACCACCAAGAGTTGCATCTATTCCCTTTTGAATTTGGCGCCAAATCTAATTAAAGTTCGATTTATATCTGTGGTGGCTAAGCGCCGGCCCAACGACGCTTAGCCGCCAGTGCCAAATTTTTTATTTTTCATTTTTTTGCTCCAAATTTCATCCAATTTTGCTCCTTTCATCATGACCATCCATTTTCATCATACCTGCAAAAAAAAACACAAAATACCTTCCATTAAAGCGCAATATCATTAAAAATAGGTATAAAAATGTGCATAAAATTACTACATATTTTAGGTGTATCAAGCCACCACCCTTCACAGCCAAAAAGGGGTGCTGAAAATTTTTAACAAAACTCTGCCAAAATCTCACCAGAGATCCTCCAGACCTCCCTAAGACCATTCCAGTTATTTTTCCCCTCTGGTCCCCACTTCCTGAGCTCAATTTCAGAGCTCAAATTAGGCCGAAAACTAGGATACTTTCCAATACACCTCCACATAGCACCAAATCTCAATTAACTGCACCCACACCTTCCCAACAGTGAATAAAGAAGATCCCCCATCAAAGCCCCAACACAGAAGGCCTCTGCACCAAACTTCCATCAAAGCTCAAAATCGTGTCTGGTCACTTTCATACTTAGACAATTCAACGAGGCAGGAGGCTTCATCCCTGAGCTCTTAGGAATCCAACGAAGGTGTAGAGCATCTCTGATTGAAGCTTCACTTCTCAGAGCTAAGGTACTGCCTCCTTGTTCTTCCCGTGCTTCTCTGAATTCTCCATGTAATTAGGGTTAATTCAAAATGTGATTAGCCATATGGATATGTTTTCCATGATTAGACGAGTCCATAAGATCAAACCTGAAGTGATTTGGTTGAGTCTAGGCTGAGATATTAAGATTTTAGTGTGGACGGCTCTCGGGATGAACCAGTCAGGGACGAAGCTCAGGCACCGTTGGATCATCTGTATATTAAATGGAGGGCTAGGATGGCACCAGATGGGAAGATGAAGCAGAACCGCGGAGCCGCGTGACGCTGACTCAGAAGGCAGCGTCCAACTAGAAAGAGACACGTGTGCTTTCGACCCCCCATAGGTTTGCATGGCGCTAACGTGATTAAGTAGGAAAATCCATATTTTCTGAATTATTTAAATTGCCAGAACTTTAAAAATCCATATCTTGGCCTAGAAAAATAAAAAAAATAAAAGAAAAATAACCTGTTACTCAGCGAACAAAGGAGAACAATGTGGAAATAGTTTGAAATATTTTTGATGTAAAATTTATTTTTAATGACTTAAATATTGATTTCACTCTTTTAATTCTCCATTGACTTAGAAATTTCACCATGGCTTGAGCTTTGGGTGTCTTGTTCTATCTGCCATGAGGGATCTTCCTTGATTTTTCCAAAGTCAGAGGGCATCTCTATGAGGAGATCTCTATTTTTCAAGTTATTGTGTCTGTTTCAGTATAAAAATTATAATAATTAAAATAATAATAATAAAAATACAAAGTAAATTTTGGTAGGTCTCTCATGGTCAGAGGACCCTAGGATAATTATTTCATGGACTAAATTACTAAGATATGTACTAATCATTAACTTGACCTAAAATAAACACTTAATTAATTAAGATAAAATAAAAATCAAAATAACCTAAAAATGATTCTCCACTGTGCTTCAGGGACAGAGGAACTTCCCTAAATATTTTGAAGTCATTTGGAATTAATGTAATAAGTTAAATGATTTTTCTAAGTTCAATGACATTTTTGGCAATTAAATGAATTTTAGTAATCAAAATACCACTCAAAAAACTAAATAATTAATTTTGGGAGCTCTCTGTGATTAGAGGAATTTTATCAAAATAAAATTGAAATTTTTATAAAATTTTCATTTTAAATCATGTTTTAATATTTAAATAATTAAGAAATAATAAAGTCACAAAATATTAAAAATCATTAAATTGTCGCTTTTAGTCTCCTAATCACTTAGGAGCCATTCCTATAACTTTCCTAAGTCCCCAAGTTAAAATATTAATTTTTAAAGGCTTAAGTGAATTTTTAAAAGGCTAAAAAATGAATTTTCTTAATTTTACACTAAAATATTTCTAAAAATTAAAATAAAAATTAGAAAAATATAAAATTTGTTTCTCTCGGGTTCCCCGACCTCAGAGAGATTTTTAAAAAATATAAAAATTAATTTTTAAATTCTAAAATATTTTAATAATTAAAATAAACTTCTAAAATCATGAAATTTAGTCGAAGTGGTCCTCTGATCTAGTTTTATCTCCAGTAAAAATTTTAAAGTAAAATATATTATTTTGATCAAGTTATGAAATTTTCATTAAAAACCTCTAGTTTTGTATTAAAAAAAATATATAAATTAAATTAGAATTTGAAAAATCACATTTTCTCCTTTGATGTTTTAATTAGCTCATTAGAAAGGTAACATGAGAATTCCAAAGTCATATGAATTGAATTTAAGAAATTATGAAGTGACAAGGCCCCAAGGGTAAAGTTGTCATTTTAAGGGTTTTAGCCTGAATTAATATTTAGGCTTAATAAAAAGGTAAAATGGGCAATTAATGATCCTAAATGATATTTTTAGATTTTTGAAACATTAAAGGGATAAATGGTAGAAACTAACTTCAACTTTGCCATATCAAAACCAAATGTTTGAATTTTCCTAATTAATTCTAATTTGGGAGATAATTAAACAAAATGATCCTTATGGTTAAGGATTAATCTTGGAGGTTAATAATCCACTAATTCACTCCCTTATTTGATATATTAAATGATTGCCTAATATTTTGATAAAAATTAATCCAACTCATTTAACTTTTTCTAAAATAAATTACAAATGTATCCATCAAAATTTTAAGGGTTTAGTAGTGAGCTAGGCTTAATCAATTTTGCTAAAAGAAGTTTAGAAAAGCAAACATAGTCAAATTCTAAATACCTGAAAACACTAAAAGCCCAGTTATGAAATTAATTGGCTAATTTTCCCTATCAAATTAACTTTGCCTAAAGAGGTTTTCACCCACATAATCTCTAAATGAAATAACAAATGATAGTTATCCTGTCTTTTGGGTTAATTAAAAACACCAACTCACTGAGCATAAGGGTATAAAATAGATAGATTATTTAATAATTATGATAGGTTCATAAATGATCTCAAGGAAGCTCAAAAGATTTGTGAAACATCTAGGTTTCTCCTAGAGACTCTTCACAAGTCTTTTGGACACCTTGCAGGACTACTGCACCGATCATATTTATTAAATGAAATTATCTCATAAATGAATAGGAGTTCACCATATTATGAACTTGGACTTGGTAGGCCTGTGACGAACATATCCCTAAGGTTTTACTTCCTACAAATATAAATGTTATTTCAAATAATACTAAAGTTTCAGGTGGAGGAATGAGAAGACTCGCCAGGTACACTTTTATAAGTTTACAGCAGTTTCTTTTCCCGTGTTTTTTTTACTGCACTTTACTTTTCTTGCAAATTGCATGATAAACAACAATGTCACCCTGCATGAAAACTGAAACCTTTAGGATAGCAACAAAACCAAAACCAAAACTAAATTAAAAATCACAATAAGATAAAAATTCACCGCCACAATATTCAAAATATAAAGAAACTCAAAATTTAATCACAAACAAAACAAAAACTACAATTGTAACAAAATTAAAACATCTCATTGGATGATCGGGAATTCCTTGGAGGAGGTAACCCACGTGTTGCTGGTAAGGTGTTCTCACGGTCTGAATGAAAGTATGGAACTCATTAAATTGAGTTTAGTAAATTCATTTGGACTAAGTGAATCTGATGAAACTTGTGGTACCGGGATGATGGAACCGTGGGATCTTAACTGGTGTTGCTATAATCAACTTTAATGTTCCCCTAATAAAATATTAAGACATCTCAATTTTAAATATTTCTAAAACATGAAACTTCTCTCTTCTCCTCAAGTGAAACTTCTTTAAACGAAACCTGCTACGATAAGGAGCTTGAGCATGCATAGTGGGTAGCACGACCATCTTCAACAGCAAAACTTGTCTACACCAGCAAAACCTTTCCTTAGTCTAAACAACAAGCCATATCACTTCGAGGTAGCTTGTCAAGTGTAGCATAAATCCTCACATTTCCTTTAGGCTTTTGAACAGCCCTGCTGTGCAATATAAGCTCTAATTCGCTTTAGGATTTTGAGGTTGTCGTCAGATATGACACAAATCCTCCCATCTTCCAGGTTGTTTGCATAATCGGGTATTATGCAAAATGTAATCCCTATAATTATTTAGCAAGATTGAAATTTAAATAACTTCATATCCAAGATTCAAAGCCAAATTATAGGATAGTTTGGGAAGACATTAAGATTTTTCTTGAATCTATTTACTTTCCCTACCCTTCTCTCCTTTGGATTCTGATAAAATGAAATGTTCCAAAATTTGAGCCATTCACCTATTGAATTTTTTACTATCACATTTTCTTGGAAAACCTTATCTTTGGAAGTCATGAATATAAATATTTCCTTATCTATATCAAGAGTTTTCTTAGGTGACTTCGGTTATCTAAGATGTAATTAAGTATAGGGGCTTGCCCTTATAGGAAACCTAAAGACCACAGATTAATATAAACCCTATCTAATTCATTCATATTGGATAAGGGAAATTGTCGGTCAAAATGGTTCGCAGATCAAACGGATGTCATAAATCCTTTAGTTTATTTGATCAAGCTTTGCCTCAAGGCACATATTTATTCTTAGGGATATATACAGTTCTTGCAGTGAAATGCTTGATTATTTAAACTATTCTTTATATGAGATCGGTTTGATTTCATATTCTTAAAAAACAAAATTAAAAAACATTATTTTCAAAAATATATACATATATATTAAATTAAATCAAATTTCTATTTTATAAAATTAAAAATCTTTTCAAAACAAAACACCCAAAAACATATTTTCAAAAAATGGAAGAGAAAATAAAACGACCGAAAACATATTTGACACTTTGTTGGTGATTATTTCCACAGGTGTATCCCTGTTGGGTGGGGGAATGCTAGTGAATGCTGCGTTTTTTGGGCTACTAGTAATGTCAAAAAGCATTTCATGAAATCCTTCCCATTTATTACTATGTGTTTTTCTGGATGGCTAGAAACTTCTGTAGAATCAGGGGTGTGGCTATGCCAAATGTTTTTATCATTTCTAATATTCTAGCCTATATACATAAAATTGTTACTTCTAATCATTTTAAAGATGCATTTCTTGTATTTACTCAAAAAACTATGTTTGGGAACTATCTTACCATATTGGTGAGATGGCTGCCCTCTCCTCATGGTTAGGACAAGGTTAATTTTGATGGTAGCTAGTTTTCTAATGGGGCTAGTGTGGGGGTCGGTTTAGGAATCACTTGGAGAAATGTCTTTGTTATTTCTCTTCTCCCTATATGGGTGTTTATCTTGTGGAGGCTGAATGTTTGGCTGTCCTGTTAATAATCATTGTTGCTGGTAAGGCTGTTTGTTACAATCATATAATGGAGTTAAACTCTAAGTTTGTTGACCTCACTTTTGCTGAGACCTAGTTTCTTCTTTAGAAGCCTAGGGTCTAGCCATACGACTTTCCTGTTGCCTATTCTAAAGGACTATCGATGAAACCCTAGTCCCATTAGAACTTCTAAACACTTCTTTTCTCTTCTTGGAGTTCTACATGTTTGGTCCTAATCTCTAGCACTTAGTAGGTGGGAGTTAAATATGAGGGAGCTCAAAAGAGTTCACCATAAGATGGTCAAGCCTTCGGGTTAACCCCAGGTGGAGTTGCTTTGGTTAGTCCTACACACACATAATTCTATACTCTCACTCACAATCTAAACACTATACCAATCAATCTTAGCCTGGTTCCCCATTCTATTGGAGACTCGTATGGGTGGTCCCTTAAGCGCTTAGCCTTAGGCTAGGGTTTGGCTAGGTCTAGTACAATGTGGATCCAAAATGAGACTTTCCTTCGTCCATGGCTCAAATAGGGTGACCTCGTGATTAAAATTCTCAATTAATCCCAATTTTACCAAATTCTTAATTTTCTTGTTGGCCCTAACTTTCCTAAATTACCAAAATCCCCCTGGAACCCAAAATTTTCCAAAATTACACAAAATTTCCCAAATTCTCAAATTCTCTTCAAAAATCATTTAAAATCATCCCAAACCACTCAAATTTCCAAAAATAATTCAAAATTCTCAAAATTCCCAAAATTCCTAAAATACCCCAAAAATACTCAGAATAAAAAAATGCCCGTCATACTCCAAAAATTATAAAAATTCCCAAAAACTCCAAAATCACTCTAAATATTCCCAAAATCAATTCAAACCAAAAGCCAAATTTTGAACCCAAACCTAAAATTTGACAAAACCCATTCAAATTGACCAAACCATGGCCACCACAACCAAATTTTGAGCCCTCGGGAACAGGTTAGGTCCACCTAGCCCAACCTAGTTAAGCCATGGACCAAGGGTCCCTTAAAATGAGGGATCTCCTCCCTTATTTTGTCAAGTGACTCATGCTTTAGTAGCCATTGATTAAACACCCATCCTAATCACAATAAAGGCTCCCTCTAGCTCACTTGAACCGCATACCCACCAGTTCAACCCTGACCGGCCAGCCTAGTTTCCGAAAAACCCAAAATCTAGAAACCTCCCCCCACAGACCAAGCCCAATTTGCAGCCATCCAATGTGGCTTACCCTGATTAGTCACTTCCGTAGTTCAACCATCCACCAAAGCAACCAATTACACCTAATGGCCAGCCCCGGTGGCCACCGTGGCAGTGCCTATTTAAGCTCCACATATCACGGCCATCGTAGGAGGTATCAAATACCTTGGGGATACTCTACCAAATTGCTTCCAGAGCTTCTCCAAGACCCCCTGAGTTCAGTCCCACTACTTCCAGCCATCCATAGCCAATGTCTGAGGCCAATTTCTCCAAACAATAATTTCCCAAAACTAAAATAGAAATTGACATTCAAAATAAAACTCAAGAAAAAAAAATTCTTTTCAAATTTAAAGGACATTTTAAAAACAAAGAAAAAAAATGAAGTAAATTTCATACACCCTCTTTGGATGATCAGGAATCCCTCGGAGGAGGCAACCTACGGCTGCTAACTAGATTTCTCTAGTCTGGATGAATTTAACCATTCATTTAGACCAATTGAATCTGAAGAAAATAGTGGTGTTGGCGGAAACCGTGAGATTTTAACCAGTATCACTTAATAAACTTGAACTTCCCCTATAAGACATCCAAAATAACAAAAATCACAACAAGAAAACCTGACATATATACCTTAAAATTCTTGGAACTTCTTCAAACCTCTTGAACCTTACACTTCTAAACTTAAAACCCTCTGTAACAAGTAACTTGAAGCATGCGCTGTGTGCAACACGACGATGTCATGCAGAAGAACACATTCAAGTGAGCAAAAATTTCTATAATAGCAAAATAGATCTACAACACCAAATCCTTCCTTAGAAATAAATAAAAAGCCATAGGACTTCGAGGTTGTCTGCCTAGTGCGACATAAATCCTCAATTGATCTCTTAGGCCTTTACAAACTGTGCAATATAAGCCCTAACTCATCTTAGGATTAAAAGGCTATTTGTATGATTGGCATCATACAAATGTAGACTCTAAATAATAAAATTAGACTGATGAAACATTAAATAATATCTCTTCAAAACTGAAGCCAAACCATATGATACTTGGGAAGTCACCGGCGTTCGTCTTAGGATTTGTGAAATCCCCTAGCTCTTTCTTCCTTTAGATTCCAAAAATAACTGTTCCCATTTGCATCTTTCTCATTTAAATTTTCTATGTCCGACTTTAAAAATTCTAAATCTTTGAATTCATGAAGACCATATTTTCTGATATATATCGAGAGTTTTCTTAGGCGACTTCGGTCATTAAGGATGTATTTAACTATGGGGGTTTGCCCTTATGAGAAACTTTAAGAACCCAGGTAATATAAAACCTACCTAATTTTTCATATTAGATAGGGGAACTTATCAGTCAACATAAATGTTTAGCAGACTAAATGGATGTCATAGATTCCTTAGTTTATTTAAATGAGCCACATTATCAAGTAATGTGTTTGTTCTTCGGGGTAGATGCATAGCTTGTAATTTTGTGCTCTTTTATTTAAAACTATTGTATATATGAGATAATTTTGATTTCATATTTTCAAATTAAAATGTTACTTTTAAAAATTACACACACACACACACACACATATTGAATTACAAGGTATATAATATACATCATGGTGGCGGGAGCTGGTGCTATGCTAGGGTCCGGCTCCAATGGCGGCGGTGACCGTTTTGCTAATCCCAGTTGGCGTGTGGGTGCCTTTGGAGGTTAAGTTTTCTTGTGGTGGAGGTTCCAGGTGGTGGTTTTGCTCGTTTTCTCTCTTCCCATGCCAATCTTTTTCAAATTTTTGGGCTGAGTTACTGTTGGATTGAAGTACTGTGTTTGGTGGTTGCTGCTTGGTTGGACTGGGACTTGTTTCTTTTGTACCCATGGCACAACCTCTAGAGTTGGAAACAAATATCCAATGAACCAAGGCTACTTTTGCTAGTGTAGTTGGTAATAGAAGAAATGTGGAGACGAACCCAGAGAAGACTTTCTTCCCTCAGTACCTTCATGATGCAGCTGCTGGCAGGACGACTTGTCCTTTTCTTCACCCCACTGGGATAAAGGATGGAGAACCTACAGTATTTTTTACTGACCAAGAGCTTAATCAATTGAATGAAGAAGTTAAACTCACTCTTATAGGTAAGTTTGCACTGGGACACCCCAGGATGGAGCTGGTAAGGAAGTACTTTGAATCATTACATTTTGTTGGTACCTGGTAGCTGGAACTACTAGATGGTAGGCATCTACTTATACAGTTGTCTACTGAGGAAGATTTTTCTTGACTGTTTGCTAAGAAGGCTATCACTATTGCTGGATCTGAGATGAGATTGATTAAATGGACACCTGATTTCAATCCAAAGAATGAGCCCCCTATAGTCCCCATTTGGTTTAAATTCCCTGATCTCCCTTTTAGGTACTTTAACCAAAATGCCCTCTTTAATATTGCCAAGGCCCTTGGTACCCCTTTGAGGTTGGATAACCATACTATGAACAGGGCCAGACCTGCTGCTGCCAAGGTCCTAATGGAAAGAGATGTCACTCTCCCTGAAGTAAAGAGACTTTAGGTGGGTTCTGAAGGAGATGCTTACTAGCAAGATGTGGGGATGGAGCAACAACCTTATTATTGCAATCATTGTAGGATGTTTGGGCATAAATTGAGCAGATGCTTCAGACTCCATCCCCCTCCTAGAAAGGTTATTCACTCTGGAGAGTCTCAACCTCTTCAAGTTGCCAATCCTCCCACTGCTAGCATACTTGGGCCTGACCCACCTCTAGTGATCCCTTCTCCCCTTCCCTCTCCTTCCCTTATTACAAAATTACCTGGGTCTATTCCATTCGTCGATTATCCTGCCCCTCCCAAATTGCACTCTTTAAATGCTAGCTTACCTTCCCCATGTCCAGTTCTCACTTCCCCTACCCCCCTCCCTGCCTCATTGCCAGCTTACCAGAACCTGATCCAATTACTGTGACCTCTTCTCCCCCTATTTTTCTCCCTCCCTCTAACAACTCACCTTTGGGGAGGGTGAGGGAGGAAATTAATCCTGTGCTCATCATCACTCCATCCACCCCCACAGAACTGATATTTGCTGATGTTATCTCTCATCTAGAGGTTGTTCACAGTGTGGATCAACTTGTGGGCGGGGGGGAGTGGCATGTCATCACTCCTAAAAAGAAAAGAAAAAGTAATAAGGAACTTCTAAAGCTCCAACCCACTCCTTCTATTGAAGAGATGGAGACTGTTGACCTCATTTTTGATGAGGTCTTCCCTTCTCTCTTTAGTACTTAGGATTTAGCCTTAGGCTTTTCCTTTGACTATCCTAGAGGATTAGAATTGGGACCCACCACTTAGAAATTCAAACCACTTCTTAACTCCCTGCAAACTCCACAAAATTGATTGTAGACCCCTAATCACCTAGAGGGTTGAAATTAAATATGGAAGTTTAAAGGATGAGTTCCTATAGGATTCTTTGGCCTTAGGACCGCCACAGGTGGCTCGGTGCAGTGAAGGGGCTGATTTACACACACACTACACCTATACATTGTACTTTCACACACCTCTTAAAAACACACCCATACCCAATTTGACCTCCGACTCATAAAGGTGATTCACATGGATGGTCCTTAACCCCTAAGCCCTTGGCAAGAGGTTAGGAACAACATAGTGGATGCCTCAAATGAGTCCCTTCATGGCTCATGTGGGCTTGATATGGCTTCATGGCTCAATCAAAATGATTTCATTCCACTTACATTCACCCAAGCTTCAATTTTCTATATTTTTAAATTTTGACCCCCGGGACCCTACACCCACCTAGCCTACCCAAAACCCTTGAAATTACCCAAATTTTCTAAAATATCCAAATCACCCAAAAATCCTCAAGACCAATCCCAAACATTGCCTCACCAATCAAATTGATCATCCATACCCAAAAATTCCAAAAATACCTCCCAATACCCTCCAAATACCCAAAATACCCCTCTTAGCCAAAAAATCCAAAAATTCAGAAAATTCCCAGAAAATTCCAAAAAATCCCAAATAATCCCAATTTCATTTTGTTCAACTACACCATGGGCCAATTTTGTCAATTTACCCCACTTTTATCAAAACCCCCAATTTGACCCATTTTAACCCAAAATGAACCCAATGTCAAACCAAACCTACCCAATTGACCTAAATTCTGGTCCAATTCAATTCTAAACTTCAATTCAACATCCCCAACACCAATCTAGACCAAATCCAAGTCCAATTTGATTGACATTTGGATCCAATTTCACTTTTGGCCTTAAAGCCCAATTTGGACCCATGACCCAAACTTAGCCCAAACTCACCCAATTCAATTCCAATTAACCCCAAATCTTTTCTAAACCTTCCTTAACATCCCCTTAAACAAAACACTAACATGATTTGCCCAAGATTTTGACCCAAACCCTATTCAAATTTAACCCAAAACCAAAATTCCTTAAATGGGCCTACACCCAAACCCAACCCAAATAGGCCCAAGTCCCAAAATCCAAACCCAACCAAAAATTGAAACTTCTTTAAAACAGCCCCACAAACCCTTCTCAACATTAATTTTACATCAATTTCAACTTTAGCCCAACTTTGGCCCATGGTAGCCCATTTTGGCCCACCTTAGCCTCTTTACCAAAAAGCCCAAATTCAACCCGATCCAAACCCAAATCACCCCACACTTGTTTCAAACCACTCATGACACATCCCTAAACCAAACTCAACAATTATTTGGCCCAACCTCTTTACAAAATTTCCATCCATAAATTCATTTTTAAACTTAAAGGCCCATTCCTTAAACCATTTTAAAAGCCCATCTTTTACCACATCCAAAGGCCCAAAATTGGTTCCAAAGCCCATATGACATTTCCCCTCTTCATACTTTCAATTAAACTCAATACCTAAATCCTAAATTCATCATTGGATTATTCCAAAATTAAACCTCATGACAACTCTCACCAAAATGCCAAAAGTCACAAAATCCATTTCCATGAAATTGAACCAACTTTTCCCTAAGCCACATGGAGCCATGCATGAGCCATTCACAAGCCATATGAAGCCATGAAAGTTTGGCATGTGACCATGCCATTAATGGTAAAAGGAGGGGCTCCTTTCCTAATCTTTCATTAAGCCTTTTTAACCTTATTCATGACACACACTAAACCATGTTTAGCCACCTCATCATGGATAGAGACCACACCATCCTCTCTTGGGCGACCCAACTGATCCTCTCGGCCTAAAATCGAGCCATGGGGAGGTGCACCCAACCCAAACCAATGGGTTGACCAAATTGAAGCCAAAATGACCCCTTCCCCATTCCATTTTAATTCAGCCCCTTTACACATGGCAATTGCCGATTGCTTGCACCAAGTCCCGCCACGACCCACCTGACCTTGAGGGTGACCCATGCCTGGCCGTCCGGCCACCCAGTCGCCGGAAAACACCATGCCCGAGACCTTGGGAGAGGCAAAGCTTTGGAATTCCACCTTGCTGAGCTACCACACTCCAAATGGCCATTGCGTACTGTTCTTCTCCTCACCTAAGCAGCTGATCCCGGCCCTCGACTCCCCCGGGAGGCCCTCCAGGCCTCTCTGATTTAAACCCCTCACCCTCTCGGCCAAAGAAGGTGCTGAACCAACCATACAGAAACTCTGCCAAAATCATCCCAGACTCTCCCCTACACCCAGTGCACTTGATCCCCACTGCAATTCCCCTGCCATTTCTTCTCTGTGAGCTCAATTTCAGAGTTGAAATTCCACCTAAAAACAGGGACACTTCACCACAGTGAGGCAATCCCCAAATTGATTGGCTCTACACCTGCACAGGACCAAGAGAAGGGATTCCCCAGTGAAAGCCCCCTCTCCAGGCCATCCAGTAGCTCCAGACTCTAAAGGTTGGAATCGTCCTTGGTGGAAATCACACCTAGGAAATTAACCAAACCCCAAGCTTCATCCCTAGCCTCCTGCAGCTCCAACGAACGTGCCGAGCATCTCTGATCGAGGCTTCACCTCTCAGAGCCAAGGTATGGATCAATTCTTCATCCCGAGCTTCTGAACATTCTCCATTTTAAATGAGTCGATTTCAATGAACATTAGCCGTATAGATGTGTTCGTCTCTTCAAGACGAATCCATAAAGCATAAGAACATAAAAATCCATGGAGAATCGAGTGAGATCTTAGGGCTAGAAGGTAGACGGCTCTCGGGTTAGGACGCTCGGGGACGATGAACGGATGCCGTTCATTCAATACACGTGCGGACGGACGGCTCAGATGGAGTCAGATCGGCAAACGGTACGTGAACCGCGGGCCGCATGGCACTGACTCGGAAGGCGGCGTCGAATGGGAGCGCGCCGCGTGGCTGTTCGGAGACGCTGAGGTTGACGCGGCGCCGATGTGGATAAGTAGAAAATTAGGTATTTTCCGATTTATTTAAATACCGAACTTCAAAAATCCATATCTTTGTGTAGAAAAATCACAAAAATAAAATAAAAATACCCTCTTGCTCGGTGAACGAGAGGAGAATAATGTTGAAAAGAAATTAATTAATTTTGTCCAAGTACTTTATTTTTAATTAATTATTTACTCCCTGCATTGTTTTAATTCTCCATGCATTCATACAATTCACCATGGCATGAGACCATAGGGCTTTTGAAGCCTCCGAACTTGGAAACATTCCCTGAATTTTCCAAGGTCGAGGCCATCTCTGTGAAAAGTTATTGATTTTTCAAATGCATGTTGCTTGTTTTGAGTATTTTAATTCCAAAAATTAACATGTTGTGAAATAAATTCTAGGAAAATTTGGTGATGTTCCTTATGACCAGAGAACCCTAGGAAAAATAGGACTTGAGTTAATTCACTTAGATTAACCCTAATTGGCCTAAATACCCGAAATTGAACTTTAATTAATTAGAGTTAACCATAGATCAAATTGACTTGAAATCAATTCCCCACTGACCTTTAGGATCAGAGGAATCCACCATAAAAATTTCAAGTCAATTGGACTTGGTTAGCCCCATCAAATGGGTTGATTAAGCCACTTAGCCAAAATTAAACTTTAAAATTTCATAGCTTTCAAAAGACTTTTCAAAAATTCACCAAATTGGTTTTGAAGCCTCTCTGATATCAGGGGAATTCAAGAAAATTAAAATTGCAATTTTCTAAAAAAGTTGATTTTTTATCGTTATTTTAATATTTTAATAATTAAAAAAAATAATAAAAATTACAAAAATAATAAAATTCACCAAAATGTCTCATTTTGAATTCTAACTACTTAGGAACAAACCCCATATTTTTCTTATGTCTCTAGGTTGAGATATTAAATTTTAAAGCCTTGGGGTAATTTTTTTAAAAATTAAAAAAAATACATTTTCTAGCATTTCCACTAAAATAATTCCAATAAATTAAGGAAAAATCAGAAAATTATAAAATTTGGTTCTCTGGAATCCTTGATATCAGAGAGAATTTTAAAAATTATAAAATTCATTTTTCAACTTATATTCTATTTTTAAATTAATTAATACTCCAGAACTTAAAATAATTTTAATAAATAAAATATAATTCAAAAAATCACAAAAATTGGTCCAAGTGGTCGTCTGGTAATTAGGAATGTTCCATAATTTTCTTAAGGACAGAAACTTTCCCTTAGTCATATTATTAAATTTTCCTTGGAAATCCTTATTTTCCACCAAAAATAATTACATAAATAAATTAAATACAGAAAAATCTCATTTTCTCCTCTAATGTCTTTATTGACATATGAGTAAGGTTACATAAAAATTTCAAATTCATTTGAGCTCAATTTAGTGAGTTATGAAATTATTAAGCTTGAAGGGCAAAATGGTAATTAAAATTTTAACCCTTAATTAAAACATTAGGCTTAATAAAATTAAAGGGAAAAATATTTGATCCTAATCTGATTTGGATGATTGAAATTTAAATAATTAAAGGGTAGAAACCTATTAAAGAATTCAACAATAATTGAAATGAACTTTAGTTAAATAATTAATTAAAATTGGAAGAATAGTAAAATTGGAGTTATTAAAATAGGGATGTTATTAGGAAGAAATTTGTTCTTTAATTTAAGAATCCCTAAATTAATCATCCCAATAATATTTAATTTCTAATTAAAATGATAATCCAAGTTTAAGGTTTAAAATGCTAAAAGACTTAATCATTAAATTAAGTTAAGGTTAAATTATTTAAAGCGAAACCCTTTTAAAATAAAATATTAAATTAAATTAAATTAAATTAAATTAAATTAAATTAAATTAAATTAAATTAAATCAAATTAAATTAAATTAAATCAAATTAAATTAAATTAAATTAAATTAAATTAAAACAAATTAAATTAAATTAAATTAAATTAGATTAAATTAAATTAAATTAAATTAAATTAAATTAAAACAAATTAAATTAAATTAAATTAAATTAAATTAAATTAAATTAAATTAAATTAAATTAAATTAAATTAAAACTAAATCAAATTAAATTAAATTAAATTAAATTAGATTAAATTAAATTAAGCTAAATCATATTATATTAAATTAACTTAAAATTAAATGAAATTAAATTAAACCACATTAAATTAAATTAAGTTAAGTTAAATTGAATTAAATTAAATATAGCATCACCTAAGTCATAAAGAATTCAAAATAAATCTAAAATAACTTGAACACTATTCCAAACTTAAATCATTAATTTGAACTTAAATTTGAATCACAAATCATTAAATATCATTTTGCTCTTATGAGCTTTTACTATTATAACTCCTAAATGGAGTACCAAGTGAAATGTCACTTCACTCATAAGGATATTCAAACATCCTAATTCACTCGAGCAAGAAATAAAACTTAACTTAAACACCCTGGATGATTAATTCACTCGCACGATAGAATTCATTTGGACTTAGGACAATTCCCGAAATATTGAAAAGATGTTTAAGATTCGTCTTAAACACTTCCTCAATATGATGGAATGTCCTTAAGAACAAATTGAGCTTAGTCGTTCTTTGGTGAAGAAAATCATCCTTAAAACCAAAATTGAAGACCTAGACGTCATATGAATGACTAGCTATAGGATTAGGATTTTGGTAGAAAATCATAACCCTTCCCTTAGCTTTACCTAAGAAATTGCTATAAATGCTTAAATGCTCTAAATTGTATTTTAAGTGCAGCTTGGGATGACGGGAAGACCCTCCAGTACGCTTTTATTTTATTGCAATTTATCTTACTGCAATTCATTTATTCGTGTTGCACTTTACCTTTCTTGCATGATAAACAACGAGTTGCATGAAAACCTACACCTTTAGGACGAAACCAAAGCTGAAACCAAAACTAAATTAAAAGTCATTACAAGATAAAATTCACCGCCACAACATTTCAAAATATAAAACAACTCAAAATTTAATCACAAACAGAACAACAAAACTACAATTACAACTAAACTAAAACGTCTTGTTTGATGATCGGGAATACCTCGGATGATGTAACCTACGTGTTGCTAACGGGATTTCCCACGGTCTAAATGAAAGTGTGGAACTCATTCAGTTGATTTTAGCAAATTCATCTGGACTAAGTGAATCCGATAAAAATAACGATGCCGGAAGGATGGAACCGTGGGATCTTAACAGGTGTTGTTATAATCAACTTTAAGATTTATTTAATTAAAATATTAAAAAACACCTGGATTTTAAGATTTTCTCTAAACCGAAACACTTCTCTCATCTCTTGATTTATGACTTCTAAAACTAAACCTCTGCAACAACAAGGAGCTCGGAGCATGGTGGGCAGCACGGTCATCGTCATCAGCAAAACTCGAGTCTACTTGACAGAAACTTTCTTAGAATTAAATAACCAAGCCATAGGACTTCGAGGTAGTTTGCACTAGTGCAACATAAATCCTCAACCTTCGTTAGGCATTTGCATTACAAATTAAGCCCTAACCGGTCTTAGGATTTCCGAGGTAGTTGTACGATATGACATAAACCCTCATATCTTCAAGGCTATTAGTATGATTGTGTCATACGAATATAAGTCCTAATTAACTAAAATTGGCGAGATTGAAATATAAGATAATATTAGGGCTTTCCTAAATTCAAGCCAAACAATAGGATAGTCGGGAAATTACCAAAGTTCGCTTTGAATCTGTGATTTCTCCTACCTTTCTTCCTTTGAATTCCCAAAACAAAAATGTTCCAAATTTGATCCATTCCCTATTGAAATTCCAATATTCAATCCCTTGAAAACTTAAACTTTGAAATTCTTGAGAGCAGAACTACTGATTATTATCGAGAGTTTTCTTAGGTAATTCCCGTCACTTAAGATGTAATTAACTATAAGGGCTTGATCTTATAGGAAATTTTAAGAACCCAGGTAATATAAACCCTGTTTAATGTTTTCATATTAAACAGGGGAATTTTTCGGCTTATAAAATTGGTTCGCAGACCAAACGGATGTCACAAACCTTTCTAGTTTATTTAATCGAGCCTCATTATCAAGCAGTATGTCTATTCTTTGGGATAGATACACGGTTTGCGAGTGCGGCGCTCGTTTATATAAACTATTCGGGATGTGAGATCGGTTTGATTTCATATCTTAAAATTTTCAAATTTAAAATTATTTTCAAAATCAAATATTACTTTTCAAATTATTTAAATCAAAATTAAAATAAGCCGTACAATTTCTGGCGACTCCGCTGGGGAATAATTCCTCTCTCCATTTTTAATCAAATAGTTCTGCTTTCAAAAATCGGTAGTGTATCCATGCCCCTAATGGATCAAACTACCCTTCTTTCCGTTGGAATATTATGTTCATTTCTACCTTGAACGAGTATAGCCAACATTCTCTCGGATTTAGGAGCCACTGTTTAGACACCCCTAAACGAGAGAGGTTCCGAGATCCTTTTACCTCATTTACGAGGTGGGGTGGACCCCCAATAGGTGTTAGTTTGGGAGTGATCCTTCGAGTCGAGAAGTCTTGCATAAGACTTTCTTTTCCTTTCCAACTCTGAATCAGATTCATTACCTTCTCTACACCTTTGAACATTTCGTTCTAAATAAACAAACCCTCTAATGAATGACTCTTTTAATAAATATACATGAATAAGAATGTGTTCGGACTCTTTTCGATTTCTTTCTTATTCGTCCTGATGAGAAGAAGCATAACTTGGGACTGACAATCAGAATCTACCTTGCAGAAATGGAAGCCCCAAAACTGATTTTCTCCTTAACCAATGGACTGGACTTCGCTGTTTACAAGGATGAGCTGCCCGACAATGGGATCATCCGGTTTGGATGAGGATTCGAGAACACAAATGTCAAAATCGCTGATGTTACTCTCTTCGCACTGATGGACAAAGTGTCAGAAACTGAGAAACCCATGATTGAGTTCAACCTTAAATCAACTCAAGAGTTTCCTCCTCTACAAAGGGTTCCAGCTGAGAGGAGTACCGCTGTCCATAGAAGGACCGTTATCTCTACCCCCACTGGTCTAGTCGTCTCTCGCACCTACCACGGCTCCCGCCAACCGAAGGGGAAGGAAGTTCAAATTTGTAACGAACATGTTACCGTGGAGGGTACGGATTTCCGTGCAAGACCTTCGTTTTTGAAATTGGGTCCAGCTCGAGGGTTCCACCCCTAACACGGACTCGGAGGAGAAACGAGAGGCGGGAAGATTGCCGGGAAGGCCGGAGCTGCTCGAAGTCGCTTTCTTAGAAGAAATCCCCGAGTACACACCACTACTCGAATACATACCATTGTACGAGTATACACCCCTTTTGGAAGGAAGTAGATTCCATCCCCTTTCCGCCGCAGCTAACGAGGAAAATGTCCGCAGGATTGCCTCTACATTACCTCGGCCCGCATACTATAACGACAACAGAAAGAAAAGGGCAAGGATTACACCATTTGCCCGACTACGTACCGTGATTGAGAAATTAGCAAAGAAAGAAAAATGCCCCGTATCGAAATTTTAAGAAGGATAGGGCGGGTGCCGACCAAATCCCGTCTTGGGCCGCGAGTAGAATCTGCTATCGCCGCGAGAAGAGCCTAATAAGAAGATGAAGGCTAGTCCACTTCGTTGTTGTTTCGGGTTTACGGATCGGGGAGGATACCACCTTCCGAGCATTCGAGTCGACGGACCATCCGGTCCTAGGCCTTCTACCGCTAGAAGGATGGTATGGCGTCCCACTACCGGCCAATTAAGACCGAAACAACGACCGGAAAAGGAAAGTCTCGTCGGGAGACTTGAGTCCGAAGAAAGTGCTACCGCGATAAAGGGGACTCATGAGAAAGAAACTCGACAATTGTCACATGACAAGCTGCAAGGATGTACATAAAAGACCTCCAGAAGATGCTTATGGAAAAGTTAAGAACCGATATTCGGCGACTAGCAAGGGAAAGAGAAGAGAAATTCGGAGATGAAGTTGACTCGTCGAGTTCATGGATGATGAGTATGCGGAAATTAACATGGTTGAAACACGAGCTTCGTCGGCTTCACAAGGTGCTCCTGCGGCCGCGAAAGAGAGGAGCCGGAAGTAATGAGGAGGCGACTTCAAGAGAAAGATGATACGATCGCCCAAATGGCGAAAAGGATGGAAGAGATGGCCGTAGCCCTAGCCACTCTCCGGAGTCGGGTTCAACCCCAAAGGAAACACCCCGGAAGTCATTCACATTGTAGATGGAGGAAAGGAGATTACATCCGTCAACGGGGATGATCAATTAAAGAAGGATGCAACACAAAGCATGATTCCATAAAAGGATATCAAGAGCTTGGTGGAACGAGCGAGTGCGAGAAGCCTTGGCACAATCAAAGAGCGGGACATCCATTCGGACTCGGTAGACCTTACCCCGAAGAATTCGACGGCGTCCAATATCCGAAAGGCTTTGTACCACCTCTCGCTCAAGACCTTTGATGGAACCGAAACCCTCGGCGGCATGTTGCACATTTTCGTGCCGATTGTTGCAATGCCGGCGGAAGTGATGCTTTACTCTTCCGACAATTTGTCGGCGACTCGTCGGGGATCGCCTTTGATTGGTATGCGGAATTACCGAACGGATCGGTAAAGACATTTTCGGAACTAGAGAACCTCTTCATCAAGCGATTTGCGGAGCTCGGCACCACATCACTATAGGTGATTTAGTGGTAGAGAAGCGAAGCCGAATGAAACCTTGGTGGACTACATACTTCGATGGAGGAACCTAAGTATGAAGTGTGAGCCACGATTACAAGAACGAGCATACGATCGGCATTTTACTAAAAAGCATCCATGGCCCGATAGCACTTCTCCTCAAGGGATTTACTATTAAGACTTTCGAGAAGTTGTTAAGCAAGGCCGGAAGATTGCAAGAGGAGGCGAAGCAATTAAGTTTCACCGATAAAGCAGACAAATAGAAGCCCGTGAAAACTTTTGAAAAGAAGTCTGGGATCGTCGCGGCGAGTCGATAAAGGCAAGCAACCGATACAAATATCGTCGAACGGCCGCAACAACCTCGACGAATTACCAGCGAACCCCGACCCGGCTATCGAGTCATCTCAACAATATGAACAACCGCCTCGTCCACAACGGACGTTTAGGGAGTTCCCGAGTAAGGAGTATCCGTTCAAGAATGAGGCGATGTCGAAAATGTTTCGCGACTCGATGAAGACTCCAGATTTCCAACTACCAGAGCCTAAAAGACCAGAAGAAGTCGACAAGAAAGGTGATCCCAACTTTTGCCCTTACCACCAGATGCTTGGGCACAAGATAGAAGATTGTATTACCTTCAAGTGTTGGCTCAACGATAATCTTTGGAAAGGGAATATAACGATCCCGAAAGAATACATGAAGGAACCCCAGAAAGGAGGTTCCGTCAATGTTATCTCGACGGATTTCATTGTTTCGATAGATCCCTATGCGACTGATGATGGATGGACTACCGCTTGGACAAAGTCTTCGAAGAAGATTTTAGATCACATCCAAACCGCTTCGGTGCGAGCTTCAATTCAAAGTTCGAAAACTGTCAAGTCGGCGCTATCACTTGCGATAGAAGAACCGCCTCAACAAGAGATGACTGAAGAAAAGAAGAAAATTGACGACGAAGAGAAGACCGAGGCACCTAAGGCTGACTAGGGACTGCTTATCCTAGGATAGTTGTTTCCGATTCGGGGGAGAAATCCCTCGAACCTCTGACTCTATATGATTATCTGCCCACTCCGGTGGGATCTTATAATGATGAGGGTTATGGCGTTGGCTACGTTTTGACTGTTTCTAATGATTACATAACTAGCGACAATCAACCTAATCCGGACGTCGATTCCGATACAAATGACAATTCTCAAATCATACACAATCTCAACGATCACAATGACGAAGAAGACATCCACCAGGGAGGCTACAAGAGTTCAACAAGCAACGAGTCTATTTGCGAATTTCGAGGAGCTCCAATCACAATAGAGTTAGAGCCTTCAGACTCCGAAGCTAATCCTGAAGAACCTGTCGTTCCGATTCAGGAGGAGACACCAGCAAACTTAATACTAAACTTAGAAGAAATCACAGAAGTCAATTTAAGAAGTGGAAGAGTTCTACCTCGAGAATGGGCCCAAAGGACAAAGGAAAGCAGGTGGTTGTTCAGGAAGAACCAACCCCGGCAGAAGAAATACCCATTCGAGAAGAAAACGAGGCACATGAAAACAAAGTAGACTACAACGTGCTAGCCCATCTTAGGAAATTACCAGCCAAACTGATCATCTACGACATTCTCATCTTATCAAAGGAGATGAGAGAAGCTCTGATCAAGGCCTTACTTGATCCAGAAATTTGCTTAGCTCAAATGGCCGAAGAGTCCTTAGATGAGGTTTGCTCGTTAAAGGAACAGCGAGGTATCACCTTCACGGACAATGACCTACTACTTGGGACAGCAGACCACAATCGACCGTTGTACATTTTAGTTACAATTGGGAAGTTTACACTCTCCAGAGTATTGGTGGATCCAGGAGCATCAATCAATATAATGAATCTTCGAACGCTAGCATACTTAGAAATTGATGCTCGCGAGCTCGAAGCGGACAAAATGTTATTAAGAGGATTCAACCAGAAAGGAGAAAGAGCCCTCGAATCAATAACACTGCTAATGAAGACCGGTGACTTAGCAAAGACAACCGCGAAATTTCACATAATTGATTCAGAAACGTCGTTCAACGCTCTACTGGGCCGACCATGGATACATGAAAACAGGATGGTACCATTATCTCTACATCAATGCATTAAATACTACGATGGAGGGGAACAGTGTATTAAAGGTTACTTACAACCGTTCTCCGTACATGAAATCGGAATCCATGAAGATGCAGCTTATTATGCACCTCCGAAGAAAACAATCTTTCCCAGAGATACCATAACAAATGAAGTAAAGGAAATTTGGGACAACGAAGAACCTAAAATTCTAGTCCAACAGTCACTCACCACTCCCTTACGGCGAGATGGTGAAGGTCTCTCCACAACTCGCATCCGAGGTCGAGGCCGGGGACGAGGTCGTGGCAGAGACATTAGGACGATTGGACAGAGGAAACCAGCCATCAATGTTGATTAGGAAGATAGTTCCGAAGAAGAAAAAGAAATCAAACAAGAAGCGAGTGACAATAAGTCGGAAGAAGCCGCAATTCGAATCCCTCTCGAAGATGAAAGAAACGAAGAATATAAATCGATGTACGAGAAGATTAACCACTATGTACATACTATGACCCTGACCCCGATCCATTCTAATAAGATCGAGGGTATGGAGGTCAAAGAAGTACGTAGCGGTGGTGCAAAGCCCATCAAATTCTACTGTGGTGCTCCTTCCTCCAAAACGAAAATAATGTACAATTTGAAGATGCTACTTCATCAGAATTAATGGAATTGCCTTTTGAGTGGTACTCTCCCTGTGTTCAAAATTTAATTCAGCGTGGTTTCTTACCTCGACAATGGACAAAAGGTCGATCACAACATTTTGAAAAATTATGGAATAACTCCGGCCGTCCACCCAATGCAAAACATGGTCTCGGATTCGGCACAGTAGGATCAGTTGACGATACTGAATTTTGCATGGTTGTCACTTGCGAGTCTAATGAAAACTGCATGGAAACTACAGAAGAACTCGAAGATTTACAAATTGGAGATGCTCCACCAGAATTCGAAGAAGAGATCAAATCTACAATAGATGAGTTAACGGAAGTTAACTTAGGTACTAGCGAAGAACCTAAACCTACCTTTGTTAGCTCCTTACTCAATAAAGAAGACTCCGAAGAAATAATTAAGTTATTAATGGAATTTAAAGACTGTTTTGCTTGGAGCTACGATGAGATGCCGAGTTTAGCTCCGGAGGTCGCGATCCATAAGCTAGGAGTAGATCCAACTTCGTTCCAGTCGGACAAGGTCCCGGAAGAATGCGTCTAGAAATCGAACAACAAGTCATAGTGAAGTTAAAAAGCTAATAGACGCTAAATTTGTCCGTGAAGAACAATACCCGACTTGGTTAGCCAATGTGGTACCGAGTTAGGAAGAAGAATGGTTAGATCGGAATTTGTGTGGATTTCGGAGATTTAAACAAGGCATGTCCAAAAGATGAATTCCTCTACCGATCCCGAATTAATGATCGACATTGCTTCAACACATGAAATATTCTCATTCATGGATGGATCTTCGGGATACAACCCGATAAAAATGGCTCCGAGAAGATGAAAAACTTACAGCATTC
This sequence comes from Papilionanthe hookeriana x Papilionanthe teres, assembly GCA_022702705.1. NCBI lineage: Eukaryota > Viridiplantae > Streptophyta > Magnoliopsida > Asparagales > Orchidaceae > Papilionanthe > Papilionanthe hookeriana x Papilionanthe teres. Next base: position 105,472,840 of record CM040427.1, read on the forward strand.
GAACGCCGATCGGAGTATATTGCTACACGGTGATGCCATTTGGATCGAAGAATGCGGGAGCAACCTACCGTAGAGCGATGACAAGAATTTTTGATGATCTCATCCACAATCAAGTCGAATGCTACGTGGACGATGTGGTCATCAAAAGCAAAGTAAAGGAAAACCACCGTATGATTTGAGAATTGTTTTCAAACGATTAAGACAATTTAACCTTAAGATGAATCCCTTAAAATGCGCCTTCGGCGTCATCTCCGGGAAATTCTTAGGATTCGTTGTCCGACATCGTGGAATTGAAATCGACCCGGAAAAGATTAAAGCTATCTTAGAAATGCCACCTCCCAGAACCTTAAAACAACTACGATCTTTTCATGGAAAGTTGGCATATCTTCGACGCTTTATCTCAAACTTGTTAGGTAGGTGTTAGCCTTTCTCGGCACTAGTTAAAAAGGACGCCAAATTTATTTGGGAAGAGAAATGCCAGAGGGCCTTCGAGGACATTAAACAATATTTAATGACACCTCCTGTCTTAGCAGTCCCGATCTCGGGTAGACCGCGATACTTTATACCGCGGCTTTAGACGACTCTCTCGGAGCCCCGTTAGCCTGAGTCGATGATGAGGGTAAAGAAAATGCTCTTTACTACCTAAGCCGTCGTTTACTTCCGACGGAAATAAGGTATCCCGCAATTGAAAAGCACTTGTTTAGCCCCGATCTTCGCCGCTCAAAAGCTCGGGCATTACATGCTTTCTCATAAGCTCAACTCGATTTCGAAATTTAATCCATTGCAATACTTGATGACCCGTCCAACGCTTTCCGGCAGACTTGCCAGATGGTCGATGATATTATTGCAATTTGATATAACTTTCGTGCCTCTTCGTGCCGTAAAGGGACAAGTCTTAGCAGACTTCCTCGCAGCACACCCTTTGCCGGCAGAATCGCCCCTCAATGACGATTTGCCAGATGAAAAAATAATGAGCTTAGAAGACCCTGATGATCGACGTTGGGAATTGTATTTCGACGGAGCATCTTCAGCACATAAAGATGAAGAATCGCAAGTGATAGTACTCGGTAAGGCAGGAATCGGACTAATCTTTATAAAACCGGAGCGGGGGATGTTAAGATATTCCTACCACTTGACAGAGCCGTGTACAAATAACGAGCGAGAATACGAAGCCCTCATAACGAGACTGGAATTAACTATTCGAATGGGTATAACGGACATCAACATCTATGGGGATTCGCAGTTAATCATTCGACGGATCGTCGGACAAGATGCAATTTTAAAACCAAGACTCGAGCAATACTTCCATTATGCCATACAAATTGTTGGAACGGATTCCGAATGTGACGATCTATAAAATTCCCGAAAAGAAAACGCTTTAGCGGATGCGCTAGCCGTCTCGCAAAAGAATTTGCCTGCTTACAAGATGAATCAGTAGAAGTGTTAGTTCACGGACGTCAGGTCCTATCACAGCTCGACATAAACATAATACACAAATCAGAAAAGGAAAAAGGATCAATTACAGCAGTGACAGAAAACACGGAAGATTGGCAACAGCCATTAATAGACTACCTGCAAGCAGGAAAACTACCAGACGATAGGTCGTTAGCCCACCAGATCAAGAAAAGAACTCGTCCTACGCATTAATAAACAACACATTATACGAAGGTCTTTTGATCAAATGTGGCTAAGGTGCCTAAGCGGGTCCGAGGCTCCGTGAAATTGTTAAAGAGGTGCATTCGAGACTCGTGGCGCTCACCGGTCGGGTCCAAAGATGAAAATGAAAATTAAAAGACTAGGGTACTACGGCCCTCGATGATGACCGATCGCATGAAAATCGCCGAGAGGCGTCACCGAGTGCCAAGTGCACGGAGTGGTTCTACACCAACCTCCAAATGTGCTACATCCAGACAATTGCATCGTGGCCATTTGAATGTTGGGGCACGGATATAGTGGGTCCAATAGAACCACCATCTTCGAAAGGACATCGCTTCATTCTTGCGGCTACGTACTACTTTTCTAAATGGGCAGAGGCGAGTTCCACTTAGAGAAGTGAAAGCACATAACGTGCTACGGCTTTTCAAGAACCAAGTTGTCTACCGTTTCGGAGTGCCGCGCGAGATCATCTCGGATAATGGGTCGGCATTCGAAGCACACAAATCAACAATTTTGTCAGGAGACACGGAATCGACTGGCGCTATTCAACAATTTACTACCCGAGAGCAAACGGCTTTGCTGAGGCTTTTAATAAAACTCTCGTTCAAATTTTAAAGAAAACCTTGGACGATAATAAGAGAAATTGGCACGAGAAGTTATTAGAAGCCTTATGGGCCTACCGGACAACCTTCAGAACTCCTACTCAAGCTACACCTTACGCTCGCGGTGTATGGGTCCGAGGCAGTGTTACCCTTAGAGGTCCAGCTTCCTTCACTCAGAATTGCAGTTGCAAACAAGATCACGACAGAAGAGAATGCCAAATTGCGACTAGAAGAATTGGAAAGCCTGGAAGGGAAAAGACTTGCAGCGCAGCAGAATTTAGAACTATACCAAGCTAAGATGGTTCAAGCCTATGACAAATTGGTCCGCCCGAGAACCTTCAAAGTTGGTGACTTAGTTCTCGTTCTCAAAAGACCTATTCTTGCACATCGCAAGATAGGAGGAAAATTTGAACCCACTTAGGAGGGACCGTTTGTAGTTGAGGCAGTCTACTCAGGAGGCTCCTACCAGCTAGTGAACTGCCAAGGAAAACGACATATGCTTCCGATCAATGGAAGATACTTGAAAAAGTATTACGCTACCTGATGTTTCGAAGGAATGAATTTTCCATCCCTAGAAGCACGGGTGAAGTAATTACTTATGATCGGGTCCGAACCCAAAATAATAAAAAATGTGCTAAAATAAATAAAATCATGATAATAAAGTTTTCCTTGTTTTCTCCCTTCCAAATCAAAATCTCTTTCCTGATCTTTTCCTACTTCATTCCTGTTGAATTTAAAAAATATAAAAAAAAACTGTCTTTAATAAACATTTTCTCAATGTTCTTGTTCTTAGTACAGCCCCTGATCCTTTTCCTTGTCTTTTCGCAGGGAAATGTCGAGCGGGCGGTTGGTCCTGAACTTTAGAAATGGCGTAAGCCTTGCACTCGACGAAAAGAGGGTGAAAGATGGAGCGATAATAGAGATTGACTCGGACTTCGCACCGGCAGGCTACGCAATACGAGGAAAGTGACTGGGTCCCGATTGACCGAGAGGAACTGCCTAGTCAGACAGTAATGAAAGTGGGTGGCCCAAGCTACCAATCCAGCAGTAAGAAAAGAAAAGCAAACACTGAAGAAGACAAGAGAATCTAGTTTGTAGTCGCTACAGCAGAGGGCAGGCTTGTCGGCCGCGCGCCTACGAAATTCGGGAAATACGAAGAGCTACTCTCACGACGAACTCGGCGAAGGAATAAAAATCGCCGTATCCGCAAGATGTTAACTAAATTAGCGACGGACCGGCGCGACGAGACAGATTCTACTCGCCAGGTGCATATACTTCGAGGATACCGGTTCGCCGGGAACTCCGAAGGAAGGAAGCCGGCTCCCGGGATGACGGAAGAAACCGGAGAAATCTCGAGAAGAACGAAGAAAGAAGGCTACAACGCCACCGGACAAAGCCACCGTAATGCATAACCTTGTTGCGAAGCAACCCGGAGGATGTCCCGACGGACATCATCCCCGAGGAGCCGAGGTATGCAGGAGAACGTGAAGGGATTGAGCCATATATCCCACAGTACGTCACCAAGCCTCGCCATTTGCAAATTATCCCAGAATACGAGCTAGAAAGAATAGAGAATGTCCAGAAGAAAACTTTTGAATACATCGAGAGAATCAGAGGCAGGAGGATCAATATACTAGAAGGCCTCGAGTTACATACAGACGTGTTCTCAGAATACGAACAACAACAAATCGTGGACTGCATCCGGGATTTGAAAAAGATGGGCCGAGCAGGCCGCCTAAGAGAAAACACTTACTCGGAACCCCGGAGATGGATGCCAGGGAAAGGGAGAATTACAATACAATGTGGATGCTGCTACAACTTCGCAGAAGACAGGAAGGGAAACCCACCGGGGATACTCCGTCATGGCCGAGTGGATCCAATGCCATTGGTCATCAAAAGGATGGTAAAAAGAATGATAACATGGAGGGTACCGCGCAGATTGCATACCCGACAGTTGCATCATTAATATTTACAAGAAGGGTGACTGCATACCCCCGCACATAGATCATCACGACTTTGTCGGACTTTTACGCACGCTTTCTTTTCGAATGAGTGTAATATCATGTTCGGATCCGACCTCCGGATAGCGGAGCCCGGGAGAGTTCCGAGGGCCGATAAAGATACCATTACCGGTAGGTTCCGTCATGATGCCGAAGGGCAACGGAGCGAGATGTCGCTAAACATTGCATACCAGGAGTGCCGAGTGAAGCGGATCTCGGTTACTTTCGAATGATGGACGACGGGAAAGCACCTTACCACTTCCGACCGGACCGGAGCTAGAGAGCCTCCGACCTTATGAGCTGTGAGTTACATGGAAAATATCACACCTCCAACGTACATCCATACGGCATCCTCGCCAAGGATGGCTTGGAAGGTGATGTTATTGACCATGCACCTCACTATTCAGACATGGATTTTTGACAAATACCTTTTTGGATGGATCGACAAAGATCATACATAGTCCATTTTGAGTCTATATGGATTGCATGAGATGTATTCCAGATCGAATTGTATGATGTATCTTCAGCATGATTGGAATGAAAGTGATGATGTCACATTTTTGGCCTTCACCTCTTTTGTGCAAATTGACTGGGAAACGCCATTAAAGTTAAACGAACTTCGAACAAAGAACAGAAAAGAAAAAAAAATAATAATAAAAATAATAATAAAAATAAAATTAAAAAAAAAATGAAAATATAAATAATAAATGAGAATTATTTTTCCTTAAAAATCCAAACATAAAAATAACTTCAAAATCCACGTGAACGCTAAATAAAATTCACATGAACATTAAATACACGAACTTAAAAAAATTTGGAAAGTTAAAGGACAAACGGAATGAAAATGAATCTCAAATTGGATCTCACTCTAAATTCATCTTTTCAAACATTTTCAAATCAACTCCAAATCGAAATTTATCTCAAGAAGCTTTGAAATTCTCTGTCGGGACAACTCTTCCTCACAAGAGACCCACACTTCAATTTCAGAACCCTAAACCTTTTTTCGTCACATCGAAATCATTTTGACTTTTGTGGCCTACCTTTCTTCCTGTATGGAGATCAACTAGTTCTATTGACACGGAGCCACGAACTTTGTTCGATTTGGTTCTGATGGCATGAGACTGGGTCCCTCTTCATACAGATAAATCTTTGAGACTGGAGCCTAACTTCCAGTTCTCTTCAAGGCTAGAGCCTAACTTCTAGTCCTCTTTCAACTTTCGAGTCTGGTACCTAAATCCCAGTTCTCATTCCGAGATCGATACCTAAATTTCGATTCTCATCCGAATTGATACCTAAATTTCAATTCAAAACTTCCGAGATTGGAACCAGTTTCCAATTCTCATTAAACCTTCGAGATTGGAACCAGTTTCCATTTCTCTTTAAACCTTTGAGATTGGAACCAGTTTCCAATTCTCATTAAACCTTCGAGATTGGAACCAGTTTCCATTTCTCTTTAAACCTTTGAGATTGGAACCAGTTTCCATTTCTCATTAAACCTTCGAGATTGGAACCAGTTTCCATTTCTCTTTAAACCTTCCAGATTGGAACCAGTTTCCATTTCTCTTTAAACCTTCGAGATTGGAACCAGTTTCCATTTCTCATTAAACCTTCGAGATTGGAACCAATTTCCATTTCTCATTAAACCTTCGAGATTGGAACCAGTTTCCAATTCTCATTAAACCTTCGAGATTGGAACCAGTTTCCATTTCTCTTTAAACCTTTGAGATTGGAACCAGTTTCCATTTCTCATTAAACCTTCGAGATTGGAACCAGTTTCCATTTCTCATTAAACCTTCGAGATTTGAACCAGTTTCCATTTCTCTTTAAACCTTCGAGATTGGAACCAGTTTCCATTTCTCATTAATCCTTCGAGATTGGAACCAGTTTCAATTCTCATTAAACCTTCGAGATTGGAACCGGCTTCCATTTCTCTTTAAACCTTTGAGATTGGAACCAGTTTCCATTTCTCTTTAGACCTTCGAGATTGGAACCAGTTTCCATTTCTCTTTAGACCTTCGAGATTGGAACCAGTTTCCATTTCTCTTTAAACCTTCAAGATTGGAACCAGTTTCCATTTCTCTTTAAACCTCCGAGACTGGAACCAGATTCCAGTTCTCTTTAAACCTTCGAGACTAGAACCCGATTCCAGTTCTCTTTAAACTTTCGAGATCAATACTTAAATCCTGATTCTAACCCCTTCAATCAACACTTAAACTCCGATTATCATTCTGTGGCTGGTACCCCGATTCCAGTTTTCTCCACAATCCCGGGATTGGAACCTCGTTTCGAATCCAAACTTCAGATCCAAATTTCCTCAAATTGATTTTAAACCAAACTTCAATCTAAATTGAAACTCAAAATCTAACCTTACGCATCAAAACTTAAACTAAAACAAAAACGAAAATCTAAATTGAATTCCCCCAGATCATGTGATTTGGGATTCACCTCCTTTTCCTTTCCCCAGCGAGAGTTCAGGAATCTCCAGTCTCAGAGATATACTTGACACTCCCCAGCGGAAACTCTTCTACTTCATCCTAATTTTGTCACTTGGACATCTGTGTTGGTTTTCTTGATCTTTTCGGTCAACGCCAATACGCGCGGTGTGCTTGGTTAGCACACCACACCTATTGGGGGTCCATTTGTTGACCTCATTTTCGATGAGGTCTTCCTTCTCTCTTTAGTACTTAGGATTTAGCCTTAGGCTTTTCCTTTGACTATCCTAGAGGATTAGAATTGGGACCCACCACTTAGAAATTCAAACCACTTCTTAACTCCCTGCAAACTCCACAAAATTGATTGTAGACCCCAAATCACCTAGAGGGTTGAAATTAAATATGGAAGTTTAAAGGATGAGTTTCTATAGGATTCTTTGGCCTTAGGACTGCCCTGGGTGGCCTGGTCTGGTGAAGGGGGCTGATTTACACACACACTACACCTATACATTGCACTTTCACACACCTCTTAAAAACACACCCATACCCAATTTGACCTCCTAACTCATGAAGGTGATTCACATGGATGGTCCTTAACCCCTAAGCCCTTGGCTAAGAGGGTTAGGAACAACATAGTGGATGCCTCAAATGAGTCCCTTCATGGCTCATGTGGGCTTGATATGGCTTCATGGCTTAACCAAAATGATTTCATTCCACTTACATTCACCCAAGCTTCAATTTTCTAAATTTTTAATTTTTGACCCCCGGGACCCTACACCCACCTAGCCTACCCAAAACCCTTGAAATTACCCAAATTTTCTAAAATCTCCAAATCACCCAAAAATCCTCAAGACCAATCCCAAACATTGCCTCACCAATCAAATTGATCATCCATACCCAAAAATTCCAAAAATACCTCCCAATACCCTCCAAATACCCAAAATACCCCTCTTAGCCAAAAAATCCAAAAATTCAGAAAATTCCCAGAAAATTCCAGAAAATCCCAAATTTTTCCAATTTCATTTTGTTCAACTACACCATGGGCCAATTTTGTCAAATTACCCCACTTTTATCAAAACCCCCAATTTGACCCATTTTAACCCAAAATGAACTCAATGTCAAACCAAACCTACCCAATTGACCTAAATTCTGGTCCAATTCAATTCTAAACTTCAATTCAACATCCCCAACACCAATCTAGACCAAATCCAAGTCCAATTTGATTGACATTTGGATCCAATTTCACTTTTGGCCTTAAAGCCCAATTTGGACCCATGACCCAAACTTAGCCCAAACTCACCCAATTCAACTCCAATTAACCCCAAATCTTTTCTAAACCTTCCTTAACATCCCCATAAACAAAACACTAACATGATTTGCCCAAGATTTTGACCCAAACCCTATTCAAATTTAACCCAAAACCAAAATTCCTTAAATGGGCCTACACTCAAACCCAACCCAAATAGGCCCAAGTCCCAAAATCCAAACCCAACCAAAAATTGAAACTTCTTTAAAACAGCCCCACAAACCCTTCTCAACATTAATTTTACATCAATTTCAACTTTAGCCCAACTTTGGCCCATGGTAGCCCATTTTGGCCCACCTTAGCCTCTTTACCAAAAAGCCCAAATTCAACCCAATCCAAACCCAAATCACCCCACACTTGTTTCAAACCACTCATGACACATCCCTAAACCAAACTCAACAATTATTTAGCCCAACCTCTTTACAAAATTCCCATCCATAAATTCATTTTTAAACTTAAAGGCCCATTCCTTAAACCATTTTAAAAGCCCATCTTTTACCACATCCAAAGGCCCAAAATTAGTCCCAAAGCCCATATGACATTTCCCCTCATCATACTTTCAATTAAACTCAATACCTAAATCCTAAATTCATCATTGGATTATTCCAAAATTAAACCTCATGACAACTCTCACCAAAATGCCAAAAGTCACAAAATCCATTTCCATGAAATTGAACCAACTTTTCCCTAAGCCACATGGAGCCATGCATGAGCCATTCACAAGCCATATGAAGCCATGAAAGTTTGGCATGTGACCATGCCATTAATGGTAAAAGGAGGGGCTCCTTTCCTAATCTTTCATTAAGCCTTTTTAACCTTATTCATGACACACACTAAACCATGTTTAGCCACCTCATCATGGATAGAGACCACACCATCCTCTCTTGGTCGACCCAATCGATCCTCTCGGCCCAAAATCGAGGCCATGGGGAGGTGCACCCAACCCAAACCAATGGGTTGACCAAATTGAAGCCAAAATGACCCCTTCCCCATTCCATTTTAATTCAGCCCCTTTACACATGGCAATTGCCGATCGCTTGCACCAAGTCCCGCCACGACCCACCTGACCTTGAGGGTGACCCATGCCTGGCCGGCCGGCCACCCAGTCGCCGGAAAACACCATGCCCGAGACCTTGGGAGAGGCCAAGCTTTGGAATTCCACCTTGCTGAGTTGCCTCACTCCAAATGGCCATTGCAGCTGTTCTTCTCCTCACCTAGCAGCGCTGATCCCGGCCCTCAACTCCCCCCGGAGGCCCTCCGACCTCTCCTATTTAAACCCCTCACCCTCTCGGCCAAAGAAGGTGCTCGAACCAACCATATAGAAACTCGCCAAAATCATCCCGTACTCTCCCCTACACCCGAGTGCACTTGATCCCCACCGCAATTCCCCCGCCATTTCTTCTCTCGCGAGCTCGATTTCGTAGTTGAAATTCCACCTAAAAACGGGACACTTCACCACGAGTGAGGCAATCCCCAAATTGATTGGCTCTACACTCGCACGGGACCAAGAGAAGGGATTCCCCAGGTGAAAGCCCCTCTCCGTGCCATCCAAGTAGCTCCGGACTCCAAAGGTTGGAATCGGCCTTGGTGGAAATCACACCTGAGCAATTCACCACATCCCCAGGCTTCATCCCTAGCCTCCTGCAGCTCCAACGAACGTGCCGAGCATCTCTGATCGAGGCTTCACCTCTCAGAGCCAAGGTATGGATCAATTCTTCATCCCGAGCTTCTGAACATTCTCCATTTTAAATGAGTCGATTTCAATGAACATTAGCCGTATAGATGTGTTCGTCTCTTCAAGATGAATCCATAGAGCATAAGAACATAAAAATCCATGGAGAATCGAGTGAGATCTTAGGGCTAGAAGGTAGACGGCTCTCGGGTTAGGACGCTCGGGGACGATGAACGGATGTCGTTCATTCAATACACGCGCGGACGGACGGCTCAGATGGCGTCGGATCGGCAAACGGTACGTGAACCGCGGGCCGCGTGGCGCTGACTCGGAAGGCGGCGTCGAATGGGAGCGCGCCGCGTGGCTGTTCGGAGACGCTGAGGTTGACGCGGCGCCGATGTGGATAAGTAGAAAATTAGGTATTTTCTGATTTATTTAAATACCGAACTTCAAAAATCCATATCTTTGTGTAGAAAAATCATAAAAATAAAATAAAAATACCCTCTTGCTCGGTGAACAGAGGAGAATAATGTGGAAAAGAAATTAATTAATTTTGTCCAGTACTTTATTTTTAATTAATTATTTACTCCCTGCATTGTTTTAATTCTCCATGCATTCATACAATTCACCATGGCATGAGACCATAGGGCTTTTGAAGCCTCTGAACTTGGAAACATTCCCTGAATTTTCCAAGGTCAGAGGCCATCTCTGTGAAAAGTTATTGATTTTTCAAATGCATGTTGCTCGTTTTGAGTATTTTAATTCCAAAAATTAGCATGTTGTGAAATAAATTCTAGGAAAATTTGGTGATGTTCCTTATGACCAGAGAACCCTTGGAAAAATAGGACTTGAGTTAATTCACTCAGATTAACCCTAATTGGCCTAAATACCCAAAATTGAACTTTAATTAACTAGAGTTAACCATAGATCAAATTGACTTGAAATCAATTCTCCACTGACCTTTAGGATCAGAGGAATCCACCATAAAAATTTCAAGTCAATTGGACTTGGTTAGCCCTACTAAATGGGTTGATTAAGCCATTTAGCCAATTTAAACTTTGAAAATTCATAACTTTCAAAATACTTTTAAAAAATTCACCAAATTGGTTTTGGAGCCTCTCTGATATTAGGGGAATTTAAGAAGATTAAAATTTCAATTTTCTAAAAAAGTTGATTTTTTATCATTATTTTAATATTTTAATAATTAAAAAATAATAAAAATCACAAAAATAATAAAATTCACCAAAATGTCATATTTTGAAATTTAATCACTTAGGAACAAACCCCATGTTTTTCTTAGGTCTATTTAAAGAGATATTAAATTTTAAAGCCTTGGGGTAATTTTTTTAAAAATTAAAAAAAATACATTTTCTAGTATTTCCACTAAAATAATTCCAATAAATTAAGGAAAAATCAGAAAATTGTAAAATTTGGTTCTATGGAATCCTTGATATCAAAGAGAATTTTAAAAATTATAAAATTCATTTTTCAACTTATATTCTATTTTTAAATTAACTAATGCTCGAGAACTTAAAATAATTTTAATAAATAAAATATATTTCAAAAAATCACAAAAATTGGTCCAAGTGGTCCTCTGGTCATTAGGAATGTCCCATAATTTTCTTAAGAACAGAAACTTTCCCTTGGTCATATTATTAAATTTTCCTTGGAAATCCTTATTTTCCACCAAAAATAATTACATAAATAAATTAAATACAGAAAAATCACATTTTCTCCTCTAATGTCTTTATTGACATATGAGTGAGGTCACATAAAAATTTTAAATTTATTTGAGCTCAATTTAGTGAGTTATGAAATTATTAAGCTTGAAGGGCAAAATGGTAATTAAAATTTTAACCCTTAATTAAAACTTTAGGCTTAATAAAATTAAAGGGTAAAATATTTGATCCTAATCTGATTTGGATGATTGAAATTTAAATAATTAAAGGGTAGAAACCTATTAAACAATTCACCAATAATTGAAATGAACTTTAGTTAAATAATTAATTAAAATTGGAAGAATAAGTAAAATTGGAGTTATTAAAATAGGGATGTTATTAGGAAGAAATTTGTTCTTTAATTTAAGAATCCCTAAATTAATCATCCCAATAATATTTAATTCCTAATTGAAATGATAATCCAAGTTTAAGGTTTAAAATGCTAAAAGACTTAATCATTAAATTAAGTTAAGGTTAAATTATTTAAAGCAAACCCTTTTAAAATAAAATATTAAATTAAATTAAATTAAATTAAATTAAATTAAATTAAATTAAATTAATATATATTAAATTAAATTAAATTAAATCAAATTAAATTAAATTAAATTAAATTAAATTAAAAAAAATTAAATTAAATTAAATTAAATTAAATTAAATTAAATTAAATTAAATTAAATTAAATTAAATTAAATTAAATTAAATTAAAACAAATTAAATTAAATTAAATTAAATTAAATTAAATTAAATTAAATTAAATTAAATTAAATTAAATTAAAACTAAATCAAATTAAATTAAATTAAATTAAATTAAATATAGCATCACCTAAGTCATAAAGAATTCAAAATAAATCTAAAATAACTTGAACACTATTCCAAACTTAAATCATTAATTTGAACTTAAATTTGAATCACAAATCATTAAATATTATTTTGCCCTTAGGAGCTTTTACTATTATAACTCCTAAATGGAGTATCAAGTGAAATGTCACTTCACTCATAAGGATATTCAAACATCCTAATTCACTCGAGCAAGAAATAAAACTTAACTTAAACACCTCGGATGATTAATTCACTCGCACAATAGAATTCATTTGGACTTAGGACAATTCCCGAAGTATTGAAAAGATGTTTAAGATTCGTCTTAAACACTTCCTCAATATGATGGAATTTCCTTAAGAACAAATTGAGCTTAGTTGTTCTTTGGTGAAGAAAATCATCCTTAAAACCAAAATTGTAGACCTAGACGTCATCGAAATGACTAGCTATAGGATTAGGATTTTGGTAGAAAACCATAACCCTTCCCATAGCTTTACCTAGGAAATTGCTATAAATGCTTAAATGCTCTAAATTGTGTTTTAAGTGCAGCTTGGGATGACGGGAAGACCCTCCAGTTACACTTTTATTTTATTGCAATTTATCTTACTGCAATTCATTTATTCGTGTTGCACTTTACCTTTCTTGCATGATAAACAACAGTTGCATGAAAACCTACACCTTTAGGACAGAAACCAAAATGAAACGAAAACTAAATTAAAAGTCATTACAAGATAAAATTCACCGCCACAATATTTCAAAATATAAAACAACTCAAAATTTAATCACAAACAGAACAACAAAACTACAATTACAACTAAACTAAAACGTCTTGTTGGATGATCGGGAATACCTCGGATGATGTAACCTACGTGTTGCTAACGGGATTTCCACGGTCTAAATGAAAGTGTGGAACTCATTCAGTTGAGTTTAGCAAATTCATCCGGACTAAGTGAATCCGATAAAAATAACGATACCGAAGGATAGAACCGTGGGATCTTAACCGGTGTTGTTATAATCAACTTTAAGATTTGTTTAATTAAAATATTAAAAAACACCTGGATTTTAAGATTTTCTCTAAACTGAAACACTTCTCTCATCTCTTGATTTATGACTTCTAAAACTAAACCTCTGCAACAACAAGGAGCTCGGAGCATGGTGGGCAGCACGGTCATCGTCATTAGCAAAACCTGAGTCTACTTCAGCAAAACTTTCTTAGAATTAAATAACCAAGCCATAGGACTTCGAGGTAGTTTGCCTAGTGCAACATAAATCCTCAACCTTCTGTTAGGCATTTGCATTACAAATTAAGCCCTAACCGGTCTTAGGATTTCCGAGGTAGTTGTCTGATACGACATAAACCCTCATATCTTCAAGGCTATTAGTATGATTGTGTCATACGAATATAAGTCCTAATTAACTAAAATTGGCAAGATTGAAATATAAGATAATATTAGGGCTTTCCTAAATTCAAGCCAAACAATAGGATAGTCGGGAAATTACCAAAGTTCGCTTTGAATCTGTGATTTCTCCTACCTTTCTTCCTTTGAATTCCCAAAACAAAAATGTTCCAAATTTGATCCATTCCCTATTGAAATTCCAATATTCAATCCCTTGAAAACTTAAACTTTGAAATTCTTGAGAGCAGAACTACTGATTATTATCGAGAGTTTTCTTAGGTGATTCCCGTCACTTAAGATGTAATTAACTATAAGGGCTTGCCCTTATAGGAATTTTAAGAACCGGGTAATATAAACCCCGTTTAATGTTTTCATATTAAACAGGGGAATTTGTCGGCTTATAAAATTGGTTCGCAGACCAAACAGATGTCACAAACCTTTCTAGTTTATTTAATCGAGCCTCATTATCAAGCAGTATGTCTATTCTTCGGGATAGATACACGGTATGCAGTGCGGCGCTCGTTTATATAAACTATTCGGGATGTGAGATCAGTTTGATTTCATATCTTAAAATTTTCAAATTTAAAATTATTTTCAAAATCAAATATTACTTTTCAAATTATTTAAATCAAAATTAAAATAAGCCGTACAGAGACCCTCCTGGCAGTATCGCTCCCCAGATGAATACTAGAGGGAGAACCAGATCTAAGTCACAATCATCCATTCACCCTCCCAACACAGAGCCCAATGATTAACTTTCTTTACTGGAATATAAGAGGGGTAGCTCACCCTTTATCTCTTCAAATACTCCTCAATCTCAATAGAAAACACAAATTCTGGCGTATTGTTCTTCTAGAACCTATGGTCCACAAACACCCTGAGAAAATATTAAAGAAATTCCCTGGCTTCTCCCACTACTCCAACATTAGTACTAAAATTTGGATTTTTTTCAGATTTGAACTCTTTTGCTCTGTGCTAGTGGACCAAAGGCAGCTCATTCACATCTCCTTCCAGCTGAATGGTATGAAAGGAGTGGCTTCTTTTATCTATGCAGGATGCTCCAAATCAGATAGACAAGAACTGTGGATAAGTCTACATTCCATTGGCAACAATCTGGATTCCCCCTGGTTAGTGGGGGGAGACTTCAATTACATTACCAATTCTACTGAGAAGTTAGGGGGATACCCCCCAATCTCTCTAAAATGAATGCTTTTTATAATAACATAACCCAGGCTGGTCTCTTTGACTTGGGTTTTACTCGTCCTGAATACACCTGGAAAAGGGGTAAGCTGTGGGAGAGGCTGGATAGGTTCTTGGTTAATGGCAGTTGGCAATCCCAATTACTTCATAATTTTGTGACTCATCTCCCCCTTGCAGGTTCTGATCACAGACCTTTATTAGTTACTATCACTACCCCTCCCTCCAACAATCAATACACCCCTTATAGATACCTTAATTTTTGGTCCTCTCAGGATTCTTTTTTGGCTGCAGTGGCCTCTCTTTGGACTGAAGTACAACACCCTGACCATTGGACTAAACTCTAGATGCTGCATCAGAAGGTGGGAACGGGCCTCAGGAAATGGAATAGGGAGAAGATTGGTGATGTGTTTACTGTAGTGGAGGCTGCCAGTAGGAAGGTAGCTCAGTTGGAGAAGGAGGTGATTGGGGATGAGTCTCTTGAAGGACTTCTTTATCAAGCTCAAGAGAATTTACTTACTATCACTACTCTACAGGAACAAATATTGAAACAAAAGGCAGCTGTGAACATTTTTACTGAGGGTGATAGGAACACTAAGTTCTTTCATGAACATATCAAGTACAAGAGGAAATGTAATACTGTCCATACCATCCTGTCTGCAGATGGAACTCTCCTTAATGATAATACTGCCATTGCTCTAGATGTTGTCAACTTTTACAAGACCATTCTCAAACAACCCCATGTAGAGAGAGCCCAGATCGTCCATGCTTTATTTGAGGGAATGTTCAGTTTGTCAACAACCTTGACCTGACTAGCATTCCCAATGAGCAGGAGGTTTGGACAGCCCTCTCCACCATTGATAGTTCAAAAGCTGCAGGTCCAGATGGGTTCACTGCAGATTTCTATAAGAACTCTTGGAGTATTATTAAACTGGATGTGGTCCGGCCTATCCAATCATTATTCCAGGGTCAAAACATTCCAAACTACTTCAACCACTCTAACATAGCCTTAATTCAAAAAACTGCTAATGCTAACTCCTGTAATCACTACAGGCTTATAAGCCACACATCTGTTATTAGTAAGATTATTAGTAAAATTATGGTAACCAGAATTCGGCCTCATCTGGACAAAATCATCTCTCCTAACCAATCTGCCTTTGTGCAAGGTAGATCTATCACTAATAATGTGTTGCTGGCCCAAGAAATGTTGATGGACTTGGATAAGGCCTGTAGAGGGGGAAACATCATATACAAGTTGGATATTAGCAAAGCTTATGACACCATAAATTGGGAATTTCTGCTAGAAGTGTTATCTGCTAGGGGTTTCTCTGGTCATTTCTGTAATCTCATATGTAGATGGCTTCATTCTAACAGCCATTCAATTCTCATCAATGGTCAATCTTGGTGTATTTTCAATGCAACTAGGAGACTAAAGCAAGGAGACCCATTGTCTTCCACTCTTTTCATTTTGGCTATGGATTATTTTTCCAGATTGGTTAACTCTCCTTCTAACTCTCAGCATTATTATAGATACCACCACAGATCCAATTTAAATATTTCACACCTCATTTATGCTAATGATGAGATGATCTTCTCCAATGCCTAGAAAAACTCAGTCAAGAATATTCTAAAATGCCTCCAGAAATTTCAATCCTCCTCAGGCTTGAGCTTCAATGCTGAGAAGTTTCAACTAATCTGTCATGGTAAGATGTCACTAAGCCACAAGACTTGGCTTATGGAGTTCACTGGATTCAGCTGTCCCCCTGGTGCATTAATCTACGTTGGAGTCCCTCTCCTTATGGGTGGAGTAAAAAAAACTCATTTTGACTCTATTCTGCAGAAAATCCAAAATCAACTTACCAGCTGGTCACACTCCTGTTTATCTAGTGGAGGGAGGATCACCCTTCTTAAAAGCATCCTCACTACCTTTCCTTCTTACATTCTCCAGATGATTTCCATTACAAAATCCACCCAACTGTAGATGGAGAGAATTTTTAACAATTCCTGTGGTCAGGAAAGAGGAAGCAAATCCATTGGGCATCTTGTCAAAAGGTAGCTAAACCAATATGGATTGGTGGTATTGGTTTCAAAAGTCTCAAGCAGATTACCCAGGTCAACCATTGTAAACTTTGGATCAAATTTAAATCTCAGAACTCTCTTTGGGCTAAGTTCCTGAAAGGTAAGTATTGCAAAGATACACACCCTGCATTGGTTACTAGGAAAATGGGGGATTCTAGAGTTTGGTCTTGCATGCTTAAGGCTAGATCAAAAGCAAACAATATGTTCCCTTGGGAGCTGGGCACTGGTCAGATATCTTTTTGGTTAGATAATTGGTGTCCTGAGGATTGGTTGCTGCCAGCCCATAATGTTGAACTAATACCTCAACTGAAAGTTGCAGATTGCTGGATTAATGGAGAATGGTCACTCCCTATACTCAACTCCCTCCTCCAAGATTCTTCTACTGAGGCTATTGCTACCATCCCTCTGAACACCACCAGACCTGACAGCATTATTTGGGCAGCTTATAAAACTCAAAGCATATCAAAAGCTATTTATTCTAAACTGTTTCAGTGGCAGGCTTCTCCCAAGGATATTGCTATTTGGAACAAGTACCTCTCTCCCTCCATGTATTTTTTCTGCTGGAAGCTGCTTCATAAAGTACTCCCTACTGATGATCTTCTCAAGTTAAAAGGATTGAGGGGACCATCTTGCTGCAGGCTGTGTAGAAATAGTGAGGAATCTTCAAACCACCTTTCTTTGACTGCCTTTTCTCAAAACAGGTTTGGTCAAATTGTATTAGGTTCTTCAAACTGAATCTTATTTGTGTCTCTTGGAAGAGCCTTTTAACTTTCTGGGGAGATTGGAGGGAGTCTATGGTGGGGGAAGTCCCACTTATCATAGCATGGTTTATCTGGATGAGCAGGAACAACTCCACCTTTGAAGACATCACACCTTGTGCTAATAAAGTGGCTAGAAACTATTTATCCAACTTCTCTAAATTGGTTAATTGGAAAGGTTTTCCTAATATCTGCTCTATCCCTTCTGCTGTATGGAGGGTTCATCAGGTCATTACCCTTGTGGATTGGTTTCTATCCCTTCATCAAGGCCAATACTGATGGTAGCTTTTCCCCTCAAGGTCTTTGGTGTGGGGGGAGTTTTCAGAAACCATCTGGGTAAGTGTTTGATCTTCTTCCAAATTCCTTTTATTGTTGTGGATGCCTTAGAGGCTGAATTCATTACAGTATACTGGGCATTCAAGATTGCTAAACACTTTCAGTGGTCTTCACTTATTGTTGAAGTGGATTCTTCCAATCTTATAAAATTTATTGAAGCTGCTGACACCCTCCCATGGCACCTGCAACAGTGGATGGATAAAATTTTCACACTCATAGGCAGTTGTAACCACCAGTTTCAGTTCATCTTCATAGAAGGTAACAATCCAGCAAACTGGTTAGCAAGGGAAGCCATGTCCTCTTACATTAGCAGAATCTCTACTTCCCCTCCCCCCCTCTCCTTCTTGCTTGCAGGAGATCAGATGGCATTTCCCCACCTCTGAATCAACTTCAGCCATATTTGATGGTACCCCTTTGGTCATTTGATTTGTTTGTGATGAGGATGATACTCATAGGAACTTTTTTTTTGTTTTGTTAGTTTTGTTGGGTTCCTCCCACCAGGTTGTAATTTGACTTAATCTTAACATGTAGGGAGCCTATGTAGCTCCTTTTCTTTAAAAAAAAATATATATATATATTGGATTACAAGGTGGTGTCAGCTCATTGTCTTTCCTACCTCAGTAAGCTCATCAAGTTGAAGAAACTCCCTAACATTCTGCTTTGTATTCACCATCATCCTTCACCCAACATTAAACCATCTATGAACTTTTTGCATAAACCTAAGGCTAGGTGGATTAAAGGAAATACAGATGGTAGATTCACCCATCCTGATGTTGGCATTGGTGGGATATTTAAAAATCACTAATGGAAGTGCCTTCTTTTCTTTTCAGCACCTACTTTAGCCCGAGATGCTCTTGAAGCTGAAGCAATTGCAATTTTTTGGACCCTTTAGATTGTTGAACAGTGCCAATTGCACAGAGTTATTGTGGAGCCTGACTCCCAACTGCTTGTGGATATCATCTCTCAAAAGATCAGTTGTCCTTTGCATATGATAAGGTGGATCCAGAAAATTGAAAAGCTTTCCAAAACCTTATTTACTCATTTTCTTTTCATACATAGCGAGGGTAATCAGCCAGCTAACTAGTTAGCCATATCTAGTTTAGAGTCTGAAATTCCTATAAATAGTAAAGTGGTTCCCTCAAGCCATTCCTTTTTGTTGGAGAGTGACTTGTTGGGTCTCCTATTTTCGAGAGTTTTGTAATAGCTCTTTACTAAATGGATTCCTCTTTCTAGTAAATAATATATATATATATATATATATATATATATATATATATATATATATATATATATATATATATATATATATATATATACTGGAGAAAAGAGCAACTTGTGGCTCCTTAAAAGAAAAATACATAAATTGGGAGGGGAGGTGAATCTGTTACCCTGAAAAAACCAAAAATACATTTGAAAGACCCAATCCCAAGGGTTTCACCTCCCACAGTACAACTCACCCAAAAAAAGAACCAAAATACAAATATACCCCCAAATATGTGAAGGAAACAACAAAAAGACAGAATCATCAAAAACTATGTGAAAGCTAAGTTGATAATCCATCCAAAAGATGCTCCCTCCATAGCAACAAAGCAAAAAAACTGTAAAAAGAAGATCCAAAGATGCATTCAATAATAGCAAAATAGAAACATCCTACCATTAAAGTTCCAGCTACCAAATAAACCTCCAAACAACCCATCATAGCTCCATCAGAAAAACAGACCTCATAAAAGAAGAAGGCAAACAAGCAACATAATTCTGTGTGTATTGCATAAATAAAAAGGGGGTGTACAGAAAGAAATCCCCCAGTCCAAAATACCCAGCACAAAAGTAAAATAGCAATCAAAATCCATGACACATGATTCATCCAGCAAAAGTCAGATCCATCCAGCAAAACACCAATATTAATGAAAATAGCAGACCAAGAACTTGGAGAAGCAAAAGACATCAGACGAAGCTTCATACTACAAGGTAGAAAGCAGATGCAGGAAAAGCCAAAGAAAGAACCAGACCCCTCAATATAGAACAATAATCCTTCATTGAAAGGAGATATGCAATCCAGAGCAAGAGTAAGAAACCAAAAAAAATTGTATGAAACAAGACCAAAAAGGCACACACACACACACACACACACACACACACACACACACACACACAGATATATATATATATATATATATATATATATATATATATATATATATAAGGTAAATTACTGTGGTACTTTCAAGTTCCTATCATCTCACTCGTCTCGCTCTCCATTCTGAACTACAAGCTGCTTATTGGGCCCTGATTACTGCTAAAGCCTTGAACTACCAATTTGTCTGGATTGAGTCTGATTCTCAGCAGCTGGTTAACATAATACAAGGATTATCTCCTCCTCCTTGGAATTTGGTTTACCCTTACAGAACATTGCTCTCTACATTTGGCTCCCTCAACCTCAAGTGGTCTCATATCTTTAGAGAAGGTAACCAACCTGCAAACCGGTTGGCCAAACATGCCATTGCAACTCAAAGGATTATTTTCGTTTGTTAAACCCGATGATCCTTTAAAGCTTTTACTTTTTGGGGATTTGACTGATATTCCCTTTATTAGATGTATGTAAACATTGTTACCTTTTGATGAATGAATTTTCTTTTTCTTAAAAAATATATATATATAACAAAATAGAATTGTATTCCTTTAGAAAGAGTGTAAAATTCTAAGTGAGGCACCTTCAAAAGGTCTCCCCGCCAAAAGAAACAAAAGGGGGGGGGGAATAGAAGCAGATACCACCACCTCAGAGGAGGCTAGGCCATTCCTTACTAACCAATTAGTAGGCTTGTTGCCTTCTCTAAAAATAAAAGAAAACTTTACATCTAAGCTTTTTCTTACCTCCTTGATTCTGTTCCTTCATTATGAATGATGCCAATCAGAGTTAGCCCCACCATATATCACTTTTAGTGAGTTGGTGGAGTCCACCTCAACTTCAAGATGCTACCACTTGTTCAGGCTAGCCAGTTTAAGTGTCCAGTAGACAGCTGTTAGTTCAGCTTCCAAGGCATCCTTGGCCTCCAAAGGAGCTTGGAAATAGAGTAGACACTGTCTCAGATGATCTCTAAAGATGCCCCCAATTCCAGCCCCCCCTAGCTGAGAAGCTACCATCTGTGTTTACTTTAATGTGGTGATCCATTGGGGGCTACCAATTAAAAGTAATTATATGCCTCTAGTTGATAATGTGAGTTGTGGGAAAATTGCAAATATTTGGGAAGTTTTTGTGTTTGATCAATTTATTTAGAAATGAGAGGCAGAATCCACCCACCTCCTTTACAGTTACCAAAGAGTCTTCAAATTTGGCTCTGTTCCTAGCCATCCAGATAAACCAGGTCATCAAAAGTGGGATGGATCCAAGGCCTGCTTAATGCCAGCTCTACTAGAAGGAGTAGAAAGTGGACCACTTAAGGTTGGTTGTATCAATGGAGAGCTTCTGGGAGACTTGCTTCTGAACATTCTGAGTGAAGTTTCATTCAAAGAAAAAGTGTGCAATAAATTCTTCCTCTTGTGAGTACAAACAACATCTAGAGGGACCCCTTAATCCTTTAAGTTTGAGAATGTCATCAGTGGGCAGCATCCTGTGGAAAGATCTCCAATAGAGAAATGACATGGAACGAGTCAAGTATTCCCAAGGGTTGTGGTCCCATTGATAGAGGCTGAAGAAGATGTGTTTGGAAATACCTTGAGAGTTGCTGCATTTCCAGGTGATCCTTTCAGGTCTGGTTTTATCAAACTGAATTTTACTAACTTTCTCCACATATTCACCTCCGATTATATCCTTCAATTTATCAAGGTCCCACTATTCTCCTTGCCAACAATCTTTCATTAAAGATCAAGGTTAGCCTCACTAGAAATGGGTTGAAGCATTTTAGGTGGACACCAGTTTTCCAACTAGAAGTTAAGTTTACCCTCCACTAGTTCCCAGAGAAAGAGGTTCTCAGCTTGCTACCTCACTTTTAGAAGGTTCACCCAGATTTTAGAGTCCCCCAGTTTCCTCTCCACCATCATTAGGTGAGCCTCCTTACAGTATTTATTTAGTAATAATATAGCCTAAAGCGAGGGTTGTTGTATAAATTTTATCCAAATTTTGCAATTGATTATTTGTTAAAGGTATTGGAACCCTCTAAATCCAATTCCCCTAGCTGTGGTAGGCATTGCAATCTTCTGCCAGCTTGCCCAATGAAGTTTCCATCTTTGGCCAAACCAAAGGAATCTTTTAAGAGCCCTCTCCAGTTGAATCTGGTGATTTTCTTCATGAAAGACATTTGAAGGATGTAGGAAGGGAAGGTTGTTAATATACTCTTCAACAAAGTGATTCTGCCACCATTTGAGAGGAAGGAGTGTGTCCAGCTTGTGAGTTGTGAATAGATCTTATTCACCACCCCATCAAAATGAGTTAATTTGGCTCTCCCTTTGAGTAATGGGACTTCCAGGTATGAAATGGGTTGATGTGCTTAGAGTCCTATGTCTGCTCATAGTGGGGCTCCTTTTGCTATACAATATGTCACATTTCTCAGTGTTTAGGCACAAGCCTGAGTGTAGCTAAAATATATCCATGCAATGGATAACTCACTTTAGTTCCAATTTGTTAGCTCTTGAGAATACTAGGATGTCATTTGCATACATCAGGTGAGTGATAGAAAATTTAGCTTTGTTATGGTACCTAGCATAGTGGTGAGGCAGAATATGATTATCCAACAGCTTGGATAGATGGTCCTTAGAAAGTATGAAAATTGTGAGTGATAGGGGATCTCCTTGCTGAAGGCCTCAAGATACTATGAAATTACCCCAGCTTTGTCCATGATAAGAATAGAGTGTGAATTCCCCATAAGCCATCTGTGGATGAAATTGTAGAATGCTGTGCTGAAGCCCATGGTAGATAACATCCCTATAATAAAATCCCAAGAAATTGTATCATAAGCTTTTTTAGATCAAGCTTATACATGAGATTTCCTCCCTTTACAAGTCTTATCCAAATCTAGTAGGAGTTCATTGGCTAACAACACATTGTCAGCAATGGATCTATATTTGACAAATGTAGTTTGGTTAGAGCTGATGAGGTTGAGCAAGTGGGGCTGGAGTCTTCTCACCATTATTTTGCTTATAATATTTCTGAAGACGGTGGTGAGGCTGATAGGCCTGTAATGATCCCAGTTTTTTGCTTCAATTGTTTTGGGGATGACAACCATGGTTGAGGTACTGATATAGTGGGGGAGGTCCTCCACTTGGAAGAAACTTTGAACAACAGCTAGCAAATCAGTTTTGATAATGTCCCAGGAGTGTTTGTAAAAGTCTGCAGTAGATCCATCTGGGCCAGTAGTTTTATTACTTTAATCAATTGTATTTCTTCCCAGAGTTCACATTCCGTTGGGGGTTCAGTGAGGGAAAGGTTACTGGTGTAGTTCACCAGTTGGCTGAAATAGGAAGGATCTATAGATGTAGTTGTAGTTGGTCTTTCAGTTAATATATTATGAAAGTAGTTCACAGCATCAAAGGCAATATCAGTGTACTCATGAAGGGTCACCCCCTGGGACTTTATTATGTTGTAGATGTTGTTACACTTTCTTCTATATTTGATGCAAGCATGATAGAATATGAAAGCAAATGAGAATAAAATATCTTTTTCCTCTTTCAATGAGTCATTAATAATTATGGAATTTTGTTGTGGAAGTATCTAAATGTATTGTGTCAAATAGAAGCAATTATATTCTTTACCCTTACTTGGTTCTATAAAGAACATTGGTTAATTTGAAGTTTTGAAATAATGTAGATGGAATTGGCAGGGAAGATACTGGGTCTCACTCTAGAGTTCCCTCGATTCCCTCCACCTGGGGGTTAACATCACATAACAAAATTTAAAATATCAAACTAAATTAGGGGGCTTTAGCCTGTCACTCTAAAATCCTCTAATTTTACTCCCCATTAAAAGCATATCTTCGTATTTATTTGCACCCAACCATATGAACTACAATTCTCACCCATACAATTGCATGTGATTCTTTCCAATTGTTGATTGAGACAATACACATTTGTTCTTACATGTTCTCACAACAAATTTGAACATCTTAATTGGCCAAATCAAGAGGTAAATGAAGTGCAAGGTAGTGAATCATCTTAACTTTTTCCAATATTGAAATACTATACATCACACAACTTCCTTCCATAATTTAATTACTTCATCATTTAAAAGGAAAAAGATAAATAAAACTACTCAGAACTTATGGAGAAAACACAATCACAACTTGATTTGAAAGTAGAATTCATAGTGAAAACACAACAAGTCTTACTTTAAAACCAAATGTAAAACAAAGATAAACACGTATCTAACTATCATCTCCACAAAACTCTTGAAGTTCCTTTGAAACTTTGCTTTGTCCTTACAATACACAATAGAGGTTGGCGCCCAACTCTGTTGACTCCAAATCTCTATTCTACTCTTAATAAAAACTAGAAACAAGTGATAATAAAAATGGATGAAGTGGAATGGTGCGTTCTTAATAACTCTCTAACATAAACTTGTCTCTTAACACTAATCAACATCTCCAACAACACCCCTTCTTTCGATCTTCAAATCTTCTTTTTAACATTTTCCAAAAGGTGCCTTAGTGTCTCTTCAAATCATGTCCAAATTTAATGTATCCACCAAATAATGCATCTCTTCATTCAAATCTGCTACCCAAAAGAAGTTAAGGAAGTTTAAACCAAAAGTTGCTTCAAACACCCCTTGAAAATGGCGCCAAAATTAAGTTAATTTAAGTTTTTAAAGGGTCCAACGTTTAGGCGCTAGAAGCCAAATTTTTTCATTCTTCAAATTTTACTCCAAATTTGATCCTCTTTTGCTCCTTTCATCATAGTCAGTCATTTTAATCATACCTACAAGAAAAATGCAAATATATCATCCTTTAAAGTACAATATCATCAAAAATAGATATAAAAATGCATTAAAACACTATATGTTTTAGGTGTATCAGGGACCCCTTTTCCAGGTGAACTTAGGTCCTTTTAAGCCTAAATCAAATAAGTCAGCTTTCAGAATGTTATCACTGAAATGTGTTAATTTGGATAAGTTGGGAGCTCTTCCACCTCTCTTCATAGCAGTTGTGGAAATACAGTTGAAGTCTCCTACAACCATCCAGTAGGAGGTCATATTTGCACTGGTCAGATGCAGTTCAGCCCAAAGGCCAGCTCTGTTAGATTTTTTAGAACCAGCATAGAAAAAAGTGGCAAATCCCTCCCTTCCATTCAGCTTGTAGCCTAGGAGCACAAATTAGTTGTTATTAATCATCACAGACCAGTCAATCTCCTTCCTACAAAAGAACCAGATCTTATTATTGTTATTAGTAAAATGGGAGAAACCCCCAAACTTGCTTTTCATTTTGTGAGGGTGTTTGTGAACCATAGGTTCCAAAATTGCAAAACACCAAAGCTAATGTTTTTTGTTTAGATTGAGTAGTCTTTTAATTGAGAGGGGTTGTCCTATCCCCCTAATATTACAGCAAAGAAAATTTATCATGGTGGGGGGGACCCTACTGTGCTCGGATCCGGACCTCATTCTACCTCTGTTGATATAAGAATGCCCTCCTTTATTAGAGGGAGTGAAGTGCTAGCTTCGGGGTAGCCTGATCCGCCATCAATTTCTGAATATATATATATATATATGTATATATATATATATATATATATATATATATATATATATATATATATATATATATATATATATATATATATATATATATATATATATATATATATATATATATATATATATATATATATATATATATTTAAAATAAAGGAGCAATTTTTGACTCCCTACATGTTAGGAAATTATGAAGTTAAAAGACTACCCAATAAGGGCAAACCCAACCAATTACAACTCCAAACCAAAAGAAGAGTAACAGAATGTAACTAAAACCTAACCCAACAATTATCCAAAGGATAACAAAAATTCTAAACCAAAAATAAAGAGAAAAGGAGACACCAGCAAGATGATCATCTAATTTCTTCATACTGCCACAATTCTGAAATGAGGTGCCTAATAAAGGTCAGCTTCCAGAAGGAAAAGCAGGTGGGGGGGAGGGGTGGCAGAAACAGCCACCTCTTGAGAAACATTGGCTCTTTTGGTAGTCCAATTTGCAGGTCTATTGCCCTCCCTGTAAATGAAGGCAAACTAGATAGACATGTTTAGAGAAAGGGCCTTGATTTTGTTTATCCAGATACAGTGGTGCCAAGGTGAGGGGGTATCAGTATGCAAAAGTTGTATTAACAAAGAAGAGTCCCCCTCCACAATTAATTTAGTCCACCGGTGAAAACTAGCAATGTATATAGCCCAATAAACAACAGCAAAGTCTGCCTCAAGAGGGTCAACAGCATAGATTGGAGCCTGAAAAAATAAGATGCATTTCCCCAGATGATTCCTGAAGATGCCCCCAAAGCCTGATGTATGATCAGTGAATGCACCATCAGTGTTAACTTTAAAAAAAAGGGGTGGGAGCTTTCCAGTGGATTTGAATGTATATATATATATATATTAGATCTATTTCAAAATGGGTGATGAGATTCCTATTTCGGTCACCGATAATTTCTAATTTGGTGACCAAGAGTGTTGTGGTTAGATTTTATTTTGAAGAAGAACCACCTTGACACATTATTTTCTGTTTAAACAAGATTTGGGATCTTATTCGTAGTTTAATATTGCTATTGAGTGATGTTTTATCTATAAGGAAGGAAATATACTTTCAAATTGGTTAGCTAAGAGGGGGTTATCTAATTTACTGCTGATAAATAACCCCCCCAAGAGATTGATTAGTGGTGATATGCTAAACCTACCTTACTGTAGATTTATTTTGTATGAAGGTGTCTGACTCTAATTTTCTCTACTCCTTTTTTGAATGTGATTTAGGTTTGATTTGTATCAACTCTTATGGTGCTGTGTTCTTGTTATGGATCTTCATGTTTTATCTTCTAATTTTGTTGCTATTGTTCATGATCCAAGATTTTGTGGAAGTTTAGTGTTCAAGATAATCTTAGTGCTCCTGTCAGTTACTCTTTGTTTCTAGTTCTTGTTTCTGTTTGTTTTCTACACCCGACTTCTTTTGGAATGGTCTTACAAAGGCTTCCTTTATGTCTAGTAAGGTTAATGGCTGGTGTAGATCCACTTCATTTGTTTTAGTAGATTGATTTCAGACTTCGTTTATCTAGGAGAGGGAGTCTTATTTTGTTGTTGGTGGTTTATTAGCCTCTAATCTTAATAATGTTTGTATGTTTAAGTTCACTTACATTGGCATGGCTGTGTATATGCCAACCTGATGTTTAGGATTGTCGATTGTTTATGCAGACTCATTTATGTTGTGTCACGAGTATCTTTTGAAGTTGGTGCTATCTGCTTGGACTTTCATATCCTGATTGAAATGGAGCATTCACTATACACTTACAATTCTATGTAGATACAATCTACATTTAGTACAATTTATTATTGTGCTTGTGAAATTAGAGCTGGGTGTTATTTTGGATAATTTGTTTTGGGTATACAAGTAACTTTTTTTGGAGGAATTTTTTATGTGTCTTGTATATGAGAGGAATAGGACCCTAGGGGTGTGTATTATTTCTTTTTTATCTTTTTAGTGGGACCATCCATCAACCATTGTACTTTTTAATTTAAGTAATAAAAGTGCCTCGGAGTTCCAATCATATATTTATATATATATAAATATATATATATATATATATATATATATATATATATATATATATATATATATTTTTTTAACACCAAAGGCTCTTACATGTTGATATGATGAAAAGTTACAAGTGGTGAGAGGGAGCAATAGTCCCCATTCAAAAATACCAAAACATCAAAAAGTAGAGAAAGACCTAATGGGGGTAGTTCTCCCATTACAATAAAACAGTGGAGGGAGACCCCCTGGAAACTTCCTAAGCAAAAATAAAACATCTAAGCTAATCTTAGGTAGGGGCCTTGAGTAAACTGCCTCAATCAGAAATCCAACTGGGGAGGAAAGGAATCGAAACAAACACTTCCATATTTTCAATCCCTCTTTTAGCTAGCCAAATTGTTGGCCGGTTACCTTCTCTATGAATAAAGGAGAAGTGGACAGTGCAAAGAGTAGCAAGATTAAGAATTTTGCCCACCCATTGAGAGTGATGCCAAGGGGGTGGTAGACCCCCAACCAGGTAATTGATTAAGGTTTGGCAATCTACCTCCACCAGCAGGTGAGTCCACTTCCATAACTTAGCTAAAGAGATAGCCCAGAAAACAGCCATGAGTTCAGCTTCTAAAGGATCAGTAGGTGCAGCAGGGGCAGAAAAAAGACTTAAACACTGCCCATTGGAGTTTCTGAATAATCCACCAATCCCAGCCCCAAACTCAGAGAAGGCACCATCAGTGTTGACTTTAATAAAGGGGGAGATGGGGGGCTTCCACCAGATTTGCAGAATTTTAGCCTTCAAAGGAGGTTGACTGGGAGAAGTGATGTTAAGAATGGAGGGGAAATTTTTAAACCTGATAAGTTTGGATGTATAGGAGAGACAGTTACTCACCACAATCTGAACACAAGGTGGCTTGGCCTCAAACTTTATGTTATTTCTATGCATCCACAGAAACCAGGACACAATGAAAGGGATGCTGCTAAATTTAGTTGGGTGCCAAGATTTCCAGCAGGAGCTGAAGTCAGTCCAATCCGATTGGATGGTGTTGATGTTAAAAAACTTGGTAAACTCTTTCCGGACTTGAATAGAAAACTTACACCCGAAGAAAAGATGAGATATGGATTCCTCATTGGAGCAAAGAAAGCACACATTTTGAAGGACCCCTCGGTCCCTTTAACTTCGAGGATGTCATCAGTTGGGATACAATTGTTGAAGACTCTCCAATTGAACCATGACATGGAAGGAGTTAGGAACTTACTCCAGATCAGGTTACCCCAATCAAATTTAGTCCACTGATGAATGCTGAGGTAAATATGCTTTGTTAAGCTGTGAAGATAATTATTGTGCCAGTTGATAAGATCAGGTTTATTCCTGCTGAAATGGATTTTGGAAACTTGGGTCACAGAATTCTGTTGGAGAAGTTGCCCCAGCCTGGGAATGGACCAGGAGTCACCATCCCAGCAATCAGAGACAGGAAAGGAAGTGATTGGAATATTAGGTAGAGGAATAAGCATCTCAGCAGGACACCATTTGTCCTGCCAGAAAAGAATCTCACCTTTACCCAGATCCCAATAGAACAAATTTTCAGCCAGACTTCTGCATTTTAGCATTTGTTTCCACACTCTAGAAGAGCCATAAGTTTCCTGGACATCAGTTGGATAATGATCCCTGCAGTATTTGCCTAGCAAGAATTTGGCCCAGAGGGATTGTTGATTTCTGAAGTTGATCCAGAGTTTACAAAAATTGGTTTGTTGCAGTTGGATAAGGCCTTTGAATCCCAAACCACCAGCTTCAATAGGTCTTGCCAGCTTTTGCCAGCTAGCCCAATGAAGTTGCTTTCTCTGCCCAGCCCACAGGAAACGATTAAAACTCCTTTCCAGTGAATTCTGGCACTTTTCTTAAGACATGTCATTTGAAGTAAATAAGAGGGGAAAGAAGTAAGGATGCTTTTGAGAATTGTGATCCTACCCCCAGAGGAGAGAAAGGAATGCACCCGATTGGCCAACTGAGCTTGGATCTTAAGGATGATATCATCGAAATGCACTTGCTTCATTCTACCTTTAATTAAAGGTATACCCGGGAACTTCAAAGGAAGAGAGGCTCTAGAAAATCCAAGTATACTCGAAGGGTCCAATGGATAGCCGAGGAGGAACATTTTTGGGGAAGAGGATGGTGCTTTTGTGTGAACCGAACCGAAGGCCGAAACTTGTTGAAACTTCTTAAGGCAGTGGAAGGTTTTCTTCACAAGCATTCTTACTAGCTCTAGAGAAAAGGATTATATCATCTCGCATAAATTAGATGGGTAATTTGTATGTTGGACCTATGATGATAATTAACATAGTGATAGGGGGATAAATGCAGCTCCAACAGCCTGGAGAGATAATCCATCCCAATAATGAAAATAGTAGGAGACAAGGGGTCCCCTTGTTTGAGGCCCCTGGTAGCAGTGAAACCTCCCCAGCTGCTACCATTAATAAGAATGGAGTGATGATTGTGTTTCAGCCATCTTTTAATTATCCAGCAGAACTCTGAAATGAAGCCCCTGGCATGTAAATTGTCTAGGATAAAGTTCCAATCAATGGTGTCATAAGCCTTCATGACATCCAATTTATAGATAAGATTACCACTTCTACAGGGCCTGTCCAGATCCAGAAGCATTTCCTGAGCAAGGAGAGCATTATCAGTGATGGACCTTCCATGGATGAAAGC
Organism: Papilionanthe hookeriana x Papilionanthe teres; assembly: GCA_022702705.1. NCBI lineage: Eukaryota > Viridiplantae > Streptophyta > Magnoliopsida > Asparagales > Orchidaceae > Papilionanthe > Papilionanthe hookeriana x Papilionanthe teres. The sequence continues at coordinate 105,503,217 of CM040427.1, forward strand.
TGCTTGATTGGGGGCAATAAAGTGAGTCAGGTGGGGTTGCAATCTACCCACCAGAATCTTACTAATCACTTTACTAATGACTGAAGTCAAGTCGATAGGTCCGTACCGATTCCGATCCATAGAGTTTGTGGATTTTGGGATAAGAACAATATTGGAAGAGTGAAAATACCGAGGCAGCTCCTCACTGGAAAAATCCTTGAATTGCAAGGATAACCTCACCTTTCGCAAATAGCCTGTGTCTTCTTATAGAAATCCGCAGCAAACCCATCAGGGCCTGCAGCTTTGGATCCATCCATGGACTTGATAACAGTCCATATTTCTTCCTCTGAAGGAATAGAAGTCAACTGGAGGGAGCCAATATACCTTTGTTCAGCATTAAACAGCCGGGATCAATGGGAAGACTCAGGACAGCTTGTCATGAGTTAACGGCTTTCCCGAAGAAGTTCACTCGCATCGATGGCAATCTCCTTCCCATCATGCAAGGTCTCCCCTGCTCATTTCTAATGGAATGGATAGCATTGCACTTTCTTTTGTATTTTATATAAGCATGATAAAACTTAGTGTTCCTATCCCCATGCTTAAATTTATTAATGGCAGCTTTTTGACTGAGGAATTGATCTTGCATCTCCACAAAGCAAGGAGTAATTTTTCCCGGCTAGCAATCGACTCGAATATCTGTCTTGATTTGAAAAGCACTCCAATTCCATAGCAGCTACCTCCTTCTCAGCCATTTCCACATTTTTAAATATGTCCCCAATCTTATTCCAGCTCCAAGCTTTAAGGGCCTTCCCAACTTTGATTTGCAGAAGTTGCAGCTGGATAAGAGGGTTAATATGATGACACCCATTCCAAGTGAGAATTGATAACTTCCAAAAACCAGGTTGGGTAGTCCAACAATTTAAGAATCGAAGGGAGGGGGATCGCTGGTAGCATCACCAGCGAATAAGGTGATGAGGAGTGGTCCGTGATCCGACCTCGCAAAATTTAAGTGGGAAACATAGGTATGTAGAAAATTCCGGTGCCAAAGACTATTAGCTAGGAATCGTCCGAACTCTCTCCCAGGTTTTCCCCTCCTCCAAGTGAATGGGGGCCCAAGAAAACCCAAATCAAACATGCACTAGACAGTAAGGATGTGATCATTAAATTCAAGTGATAGTAGAAAGGGCAGGGGGCCTTCCCCGTACTTTTCAGCAGGAGATCCCAAACAATTAAAATCCCCACCAACAATCCAACTAGAGGTGGTAGTAGAGTTGATGTTGTGCGGCTTGACCCGCAGCTCAGCCCTGGACACCCTGGTACAACCTGCATACACAAAAGTGGCAGCAATCTCATGACCATAAAATTTAAGAGACAGATGGACAAATTGAGGATGATCCCTCAATATGGTCCAATTAATCTCCTTTCTGAGAACAATCCAGATTTTATTGGAAACATTAATGTAATTAGAGCATCCAGAGAACTTGGAAAGATATTTTTGAGGGTTTTTGTTAACCATGGGTTCAAGAATAGCTAAGCACCAAAGTTGGTGTTTCTTAAAAAGGTAAGTTATTCTTTTAAAGGAGGAGGGGTGGGCAATCCCCCTAATATTCCAACAAAGGAAGTTAAACATCAGGGGGTGAGGGGGGGGAGGGGGAGGGGGTGGGGTGATGGGTGGAGAGGAGGGATTTGGATCTGGTTCTAGTCCCGCCGGTGCTATAGGAGGGTGTAGAAGAGGGGTTACAATTCCGAGGAAGGGGAACCGCAGATTGGATAAAGGTTAAGGGATTTTTCTTTTTGCTTTCCGAATTTGCCATTCTTCCTCCATTATATCCTTTCCCCGATTCGAAGAACTCGGGTTGGAGCCTCAACCCGAGCCAATTCTCCAAAGGTGTCAACCTCCAACCTCGCCAGGTGTCCGCAGGTGGGTCTCCCAGAGGTGGAAACATTTCCGAATCCGGTTTACCTTCTGCTATCGTTTTCTCCATGTTAGGAACACATGTGGGCTCCACCACCTCTTCCCCTATACCTTGGGTACCAGGGGGGATGGGTGCAGCCAAACTGACCCCAGGGGCAAGAGATGGCAGCCCTGCCCCAGTGGGTTTCTTGATGAAAGGCCTTAATCTGTAACATTTCTGTTTATCATGGCCAAACATCCTGCAGTGTGGGCAGAACAAAGGCTTATGCTCCAAAACCACCTGTTGCCAGAAACCCTCTCCTTCATCATTAGTGATAATCCATACCTTGTCCAGATCTGGAAGGGTTACATCCCTCTCAACCAGCACTCTAGCAGCTCCAGCATCGCCCATATCATGGGTGGGAGAGTCAACCTCGAGTGGGGTACCTAAAGCTCGCTAATTTGAAAAAGGGTATTGGGATGATATAAATGAATGGGAAGTTGAGGGAAATTAAACCATAGAGGTTTAATCAAGGGCTCTTTATTAGGATCAAAGTCGTGTGTCCACTTAAACACCTTCATCGGGGTTCCAACTATCACCATAGCCCGCCGGCCTGGAATAGTGGCATAGTCCTCCTCCCTTGAGAGCCTCGATTAGGAGGTGTCTCCCATCCATCAAGCTTAGCTTCCACTCGACCCACCAAGTTCAAATCAACAATGCTCTTCCTAACCAATTCCATTTTAGGGTGTCCATATTTAAATTGGCCCACTATAGTGAGTTTCACGACTTCGCTAAAGAGAGCATTTCCTGGGTAGTAAACCTGATAGCAGGCATTCCCTCCTTTAAGCCTAACGGCCTGTTGAAAGGAGCTTCACTCTTGCCAGCTGCAGCATCATGCAGGGACTGAGGGAATACTAAGTGTTCAAAATTTCTGGTATTGACAATACCATTAGTAATCGCCTTGGCATAAGAACCAACGACAGAAAAGGGAAGAATCCTGTGGGTGGCGGAAGAGTTGCTAGCCATAGGAACCAAGCACACCACTCCAGCAGAGAGACAGGAAAACAATCAAGCCCGAACAACAAACAAGCCACAAGCAGACAAACAAGCGTGCCTCACCCAATGGAACAAGAACTCAATTGAACTTGAACCCGGAACACCAAAAGTATTCCCAAAACACCCGTAAACCACCACGACAGACCAAGGGGAAGAAGAACAAGACTTACCAAGCACCCAACTCCGACCAGCCACCTGCAATCCAATCAGTACGCCAGACAGGGAACTCCATCAAAACCCTAGCAGAGCACTTCCCTCCACACCCATGGCTTTATATATGTATGTATATATATATATATATATATATATACATCTCTATATATACATCTGTATATATATATATAAATACATATCGTAGAAAACATGGACGACAACATGTGCCCCTCTACCCCACATGTGCTAACTTGACCTAGATGGAATAGAGAAAAATTATGCTGAAGTTGCCATCAAAGAAAATCAGTTGCACACACACACACGTACAGACACACACACATACATACAAATACACATTTGGGTATGTATATATATGTGTGTGTGTATGTATGTAGATACATACATACATACATACATACATACAAATGCTATGTGTTGCATTCCTTGTTTAGTTGGTGGCGAGGTCACTATAAGTCCCCTCTAGCAAGGGTTCGATCCCCCTCGTGGTGCGTGGGAGGGTTGAATTAGAGGCATATGGCGTAGGGTTCTCATACTAGGTGCTGAGCGCATGGGAAATCAATATTTAGGCCTCCGTCAAATATCAATTTTCTTTATATATATATATATATATATATATATATATATATATATATATATATATATATATATATATATATATATATATATATATATATATATATATATATATATCTATATATATATGTTATATTAATTATTATAGATGCCACTGGATGCTAGATTATAGATCCTTTGAAGTTGGGTCAGAGTGTTATTCAATATTTTACCTGCATTTTTTATTCTGATATTCAAGTTTCCTAGTTAAGGAGAACATATTTTCTGGCGGAAAGGAATATATTTCCAATCTAAGTCTTTGTTCTTTTCCAATTGAGAAGGAAATACTAGATGCTTTTAAAGGGATTGATAAAATAGATCTATTGGATGTGATGATTTTATTTCTGATTTTTACTTATAGTGCCGAATTATTATTAAAAATGAGGTTCTCATGGCTATTCAAAGTAATTTTCTTGGGGAAAATAAAGATAATAATTTTTTCACCTTCCACAATTGTAATTATTCCTAAGAATAATGAGAAGTATGTCACAGAACACTTTAAGTTTCTTAACATCTGTGATCTCTAAGGTCATGAACAAGATTACTGTTGCTAGATTTCAATCCCACCTTCTTTATATTATCTCTCTTCAGCAATTTGCTTTTATTAAAGGTAGGTAAATATCAGATAACATCCTTCTGGCTCAAGAGTTGTTTGAGTATCTTGATAGTAAATGTGGGGGCAGGTAGGGTGTGTAATTTGGTGATCATATTAGATATTAAAAAGCTTATGATACTATTAATTGGAATTTCATTTTGAACCTACACCAAAATATGGGTTTTAAGTGAGTTTTGTTTTGTTGATTAAGAGATGGCTCAAATGCAATTACTATAACACTTGGTTAATGGTGCTACATATGGTTTTTTTTCTGCTAAGAGAGGCATTAAGCAGTGGAAACCTTTATCCCCATCCATCTTAATTATCGCTTTTGATTATTCTCTCTTTTAATTAAAAAATTTCAAGTGGATCCTCCCTTTTTTCAATTAACTCATAACTCTAGAGTCTTAGTCAGCCACCTGACTTATGTTGAGGATGCCATTGTATTTGCCAATGTTGGAATGGCTGCATTCAAATTACTAATTAATACTCTTGATTCCTTCCAATGCTCCTCAAGTTTAAAAGTGTGTTACTCAGTATCCTTCTTTATGATTTGCACATGCTGAATCGAAAGAGAAGCACCCAGCTAGCCAAGGAAGGGTGCTTTACTAAATGTTTGTGGGCTGGTGGTAACTCAAAGAACAATTGCATGAGTTCAAATAAGGTGTGCAAACCTTTATTTGATGGTGAGCTTGGCTTTAAAGATTTTAATCATGTTGCTGAGATTAATATGATCAAGTTGTAGTTTAAATTTAAGAATAAATCTCTTTGGGCTGAATTCTTATTTCATAGATATTGTGCCTCCTCTCACCCTTCTACGATGGAATGGAGAGTTGGTGACTGTAGAATTTTGACATCTATGCTTAATGCAAGATTATTGGCTAAAAAAATTATATTTTGGGATACTGGTATGGGGGATATCTTCTTCTAGCACAATTTGTAGCTGGATAAAAGTTCTGAACTTACTCCAGCTGGAGACAGTTTGTTGGTTTTTTATTGTTAGGTTCATGGAAACTATAATATGTCTTTATTAAGGGATATGGTGGGTTAAAATGTTGTTCTTATTGCTAAAATCCAAATTTATGTCACTCAGCATGATGAGCCTATGTTAAAATGCAGGAGAAATGTCTTTGTCTCCTAATTTTTGTATAATGACCATCACCATTTCTTAGACTGGAAATGGGGTACTAAAAAGTGGTCCAGGACATTGTCTCCATCTATGTCTTTTTTCACTTGGAGAAATCCTCAAAAATCACTAACATACAATGATATTTTGATTCTAAAAGGATTAAGATTTATTTCTCAGTGTTCATTATGCATGGTGGACGAAGAATCTATTATACATTTGTATTTTCACTGCTCCTATGCTAGGGAGGTCTGGTCATTATTGAGGCAACATTTGGGTGGGAGTTTCAATACTGTTTGGAGGGGACTAGAGGATTGTTTGCATTATTGGAAGACTAGGGTACAGGTGGAGCCTAATTATTTCCATTTACTTTTATTGTTTTATGGTTCATCTCGGCTGCTATGAACTCTTGTAAGCATAATGCTACCCTTTCTTCTGTTTACACTACTACATCTAATATCTTGGCTTTTTTTGCTAAAGCCTGTAATAATTTTCAAGGTGGTTGTATCCTAATTTTATGTAAGTCTTCAATGAGGCCAATCCTTGTGAAATGGGTGCCTCCTTCCCCTGCTGGGTGAAAGTGAATGTGGATGGAAGTTGGAGGTCTACTGTGGCTAGTGCTGTTGGTATTTCTAGATATTCTCTGGGCACTTATTTTGGTTTCTTGTCTTCTCCCTGTTGTATTGATTCCCCTTTGAAGACTAAATGATGGGCTATTATATTTTCTCTTTTTACTCTATTATTTGTAATTAATTTGTCTTATAAATAAAAACTGATTCTTCACATCTTCTGGATATTATTCTCAAAAGGAGCAACCTAATCGGTGTTTGGTGATAATTCTTAATAGAATCAAGTATATTATTTCCTTGTATAATTTAATATTTCAATGGATTTTATACAAATGGATGTGAATTCTACTACTGATTAGTTTGCTAGGAAAGGGATTATTGTTGTGCATGTTAGTGTACATCCCTTAAGGGAACTCAAAAACATATTGTTGGAGATCTATTGGATGTTCCTTACATCAGATGCTACCTTAAAGGTTTGAATGCATGGATCAATTGGAAGGCTTCCATTTATGTTGCACTGTTTGACTGATTCGTTACTAATATGTATCTACTTGCCCAGACCTAGGGAAGTCAACCGTTTAACTCATTGTTGATGTAGTTTTAATTTTATCCCTCTAGGTTCGGGTAATATATATATATATATATATATATATATATATATATATATATATATATATATATATAACTAATGGTGGCTAAGGAGGGAGGTGCTCTGCTAGGGTTTGGCCCCTGGCTATGGCGGCTGTGAGGTTGGATGGCGCTGGTGGCTCTTTTTCTAGTGGCTTCAAGGTTTGTTCTCAGGTGTGGCCTGGCTTCTGGGCCCTTTGGTGTCTTTCCCTTCCTTTTTGGTTTTCCCGGGCTGGTGTTTTTTCAAATTTCTGGTGGAGGCTACTGTTCCATTATGCTGCTCCTTTCGGGCTTTATCTTGGCTTTTACTTCGGTGTTTTCCTCGCTTCGTCGCTAACCGCCCACTTCGTTCGGTCCGTTTTTTTTGCTTGCTCCTTGGTCGGTATTTCGACTTCTCTCCCGGGTTTGGAGGTGAGGTATTATGGACTCTCCCGTCGCCAAATCCTTCCCTATTGACCCCAACACTAATGATATGAGGGCTAAGGCCACCTATGCCGGTGTGGTGGGAAAGGGCCAACCTTCTCATAAAAACTTTCGATCACCTCGTGTTCCCACAAGCAATGCATGACACTGCTGCAGGCAAAGGGAACTGCCATTACATTAGACCTGTATGCAGCGAAGATGGCCAACCTGCTGTTCTTTTTTCTAAAAAGGATATGAAATCTTTGAATGAGGCAGTCAAGTATTTTCTTATTGGAAAGTTCCAATTGGGACACCCAAAAATTGAGTATGTTAGGAAATGTTTTGAAGATCTTAAGTTGCTGGGAAGCTGGAAATTAGGCTTGATGGATGGGAGGCATTTTCTTATTCGACTCTCCAATGAAGAAGATTATGCAAAAATTTTTGAAAGCAAACAATCTTGATTGCTGGCACATCCATGAAGATATTGAAATGGACCCCAGATTTTGATCCCCTAAAGGAGCCCCCAATTATCCTCATGTGATTCAAGTTCCCTGAATTGCCTATACCACTATATAACCACAATGCTCTATACAATATCAGCCAAGCCTTGGGATTACCTTTAAAGATAGATACCCACACCTTTGATATGGCTAGACCAGCTGCTGCCAGGGTGTTGGTAGAAAGGGATATAACATTACCTGATGTGCAGAAAATATGGATCAGAACTGATGAAGATATCCCTGATGAAGGCTTCTGGCAAGCTGTTGAAGTTGAATTTAAACCTCACTACTACAAACACTGCAGAATGTTTGGACACCTCATGGAGCAATGCTACAGGCTGCAACCCCTTCCAGAAAGAAATATTCTCGGCCAAATAAGGGGATAAACAATCCCCCACCAATTCCTGAAGTGGAGCAGATCAATTTGGAATTACATTCTGAAGCAGAAATCCATCTGGCACCTCAGAGTAATCATATGCTGAATGAAGTTGCTGATACAAATCTGACTGAAATTCAGGATGAGCTTCTGGCCACTATTGGGGATGGAGCTCACCTTGCTGATGAAGCTGGTAAGTTAAAACCAATTCAGTCTATTCCTGATTCTATTGAAGGGCTAGATATTTCTGCTGAAACAATCCAAGTTGTAACTGATGATATGACTGAAGAATGGCAGACACAAAAATGTAACAAGAGAAAAAAGGGTAAATCTGAATTACAAAGGCTACTTGATGCTCTGGCCTCAGGGGATCCACCAGATAAATCTACATCCTCTCCTCTCCCTAGAACTATGGGGAAAGGAAAAACTTCTTCTCAAGGATGAATTTTATGTGCTGGAATATTAGGGGGCTGCTCATCCAACCTCCCTTAAGTAGAATTAAACATCTTGTTAAGTTTCATAATTTGTGGTGTTTTGCTCTTTTGGAACCTTTGGTTCACAAAAATATTGATAAAATTATCAAGCCTTTCAAGAGATTCTCTTATTTTTCTAATCATAACAATAAAATCTAGGTGTTTGTTAGAAGAGAACTAAAATGGTCCATAATGGTAGATAATCCCCAATTCCTCCATATGCACTTCTATGTAGGTAACCAGGTGGGATTTGCAACTTTTATCTATGCCAGCTGCAATTTCATTCAGCAGCAGAATTTGTGGAATGATCTCAACACCATTGCTACTAGTATGAATTCATGTTGGTTATTGGGAGGTGATTTTAACTGCATTACCACAACTGCTGAAAAGAAAGGGGGCATTGCTCCTAACAGGATTTCCATGGACAGGTTCAACCAATTTATTGATAAGGCAAGTGTCTTTGATTTGGGCTTCACTGGTCCATCATTCACATGGAGGAGAGGTAACACTTGGGAGAGACTGGATAGAGTCATGGTTAACTCTATATGGCTACAAACATTTCCATTTACCTTTGTCAAACATTTGTCTATGGTCTACTCTGATCATAGACCACTCCTAATCTCTATTAAAAACTCTAATGGCAAGGCTGGTGGTCACTTCAGATTCCAAAACATGTGGACATCTCACCCTGATTTCTTGACTGAGCTGGAGAAGGTGTGGCACCCTATTATGGGCCATACCCCTTGGGGCAATCTTTGGACTCTCCAAAATCTGACTGTCAAGCACTTTAAACAATGGAACTGGGACACATTTGGGAATATTCATGTGAATCTTCAACAAGCTAAAGCTAATGTGGCTACAATTGAGGAGGGTTTCTCTAATGGGGAATACAGTGAATCTGAGTTATTTTCTGCTTCTGAACAGCTTCTCACACAGGTCAAATACCAGGAGGAATTTTACAAGCGAAAGGCCAGTTCAGCTAAATTTATTGATGGGGACAGAAATACTACATACTATCATGCTTTTATCAATTTCAGAAGGAAGTGCAATATGATTCTAAGTATTACTAATGCTGATGGAGTCACCCTTACTGCTATTAATGACATTGCCAGAGATGTTGTGAACCACTTCAAAAATCTCTTTAATCAGGTTCACACTTCTACTACTCCCATTAAAAATGATTTATTTCTGGATCAATTCAATTTTGTGCAGGAGCTAAATTTAACTAATATCCTCGATGATTCTGAAATCAAAGCTGCTCTAAATTCCATTGATGGCAAAAAAGTTGCTAGTCCTGATGCTTTCACATCCACTTTCTACAAATGCAGCTGGGCCAAAGTTGGGATGGATGTCATACATGCTGTCCAATCTTTCTTCTAAGGATTTGATCCTCCAAAATACTTTTCAGCATCCACTATTGTCCTCCTGCCCAAAAATAAGATTAGGAAGACTTGGGGTGACTACAGGCCTGTGGTTTTAACCACTATTATGTCTAAATTGCTGAGCAAAATTCTTGTTACTAGACTTCAACCCTATCTGAACACTCTAATGGTGGATAACCAAGCAGCATTTGTTAAGAATAGAACCATTTCAGATAATATACTCTTGGCCTAAGAACTAATGCTGGACTTGGATAGAAAATGCAGAGGATATAATATCATTTTCAAAATTGATATTAAAAAGGCATATGACTCTATTAGCTGGGATTTCATCCTTAAAGTCTTAAGTGCCAGGGGTTTTCAACCAAAATTCATTCAGCTCATTCACAGATGGCTTAAAAGTAATGTTCACTCAGTATTAGTGAATGGGGAGGGACATGGCTTCTTCAGTACAACTAGGGGCATTAAACAAGGTGACCCACTATCTCCCACTATATTCATCCTAGCCATTGACTATCTCTCTAGACTTCTGGATCAAGCTTTCTTACAAGCTCCTCCCCACAACTATCACCATAAGTCCAGCATCAGAGTAAGTAACCTTGCTTATGCTGATGACTTTATCATCTTCTCTAGGGCCTCTAAGGCTACTGTTAAGACTGTACACAAAATCTTACAGCATTTCACTGAGGTCTCTGGGGTGGAATTAAACCTCCAAAAATGCCAATTCTTTCCTAGTAAACATCTTAGTTGCAGTCTCAAAAGGTGGATCTCTGCCACTCAGCTTCTTGTCCCATTCACTATCTTGGTGTTCAACTTATTAAAGGCAGATGTAAACAAACTCAATTCCAGGAGTGCATTGAGAAAATCCAGGCCCAGATTTCCAACTGGTTAAACTCTTTCTTTTCTAATGGTGGAAGGATTACACTTCTTAAAAGCATCTTAACTTCCCTCCCCTCTTATGCACTGCAGATGTTCACTATAAGGAAAAGCACTAAACAACTAATTAGAAGGATGTTTAATAGATTCTTGTGGGCAGGTCAACATAAGCAAATTCACTGGCTTCCTTGGCAGCAGGTTTGTAAACCCCTCCAGGCAGGTGGTCTTGGCTTCAAGAGTTTTGATCACTTGGGCCTCATCAACCTTTGCAAGCTATGGATAAGATTCAGAGCCAACAGTTGTCTATGGGCTAAATTCCTACATGGCAGATATTGTAAGGCTGAGCACCCAACTGTGGTTTTGCCTAAATTGGGGGATTCTAGACTATGGAAAGCTATGCTGAAAGTTAAAGATAAGGTCGAACAAATGTTTATTTGGGAGCTGGGTGAAGGTCAGCTAAACTTTTGGCTGGATCAATGGACTTGGGAAGGTAAGAAGTTGGCTACTGGTACCCCCACACCCATGCCTAATAGCTGTGTAAATACATTATGGATTGAAAATCAATGGAACTACAGACTGCTTAGGAACCTGTTCTCTTCTGATCAGCTTCAGCATATTATGCTTACCAGAATTCATCCCGAGCAAAAGGACAAATTGATTGTCAAGAACCATAGCTCTCAAAAAGTGTCCTCTTTTATTTATCAAAGAATCGTACCCAGCGAGTAATATTTCTTGGGTTCTAAACCGTGGGGTAAGCTACTTTCTCCCTCAATGTCATTTCTTTGTTGGAGAGTTAGACATCTTCTAATTCCCACTGATGACATTCTAAAACTCAAAGGCCTTAGGGGCCCTTCCTGTTGCCTGTTATGTAGAACTGTCGAAGAGTCGATCAATCAACTTTTCTTCCATTGTCCCTTTTCCTGTGCAGTTGGAATGCACTGATTTGTAGACTGAACCTGGATACTTTTAACTTAAGTTGGTTACAATTATTTCAATGCTGGAAGGACTGGAACAATGCAAATCTCTTTGTGATTCCATGTGTAGTGGTTTGGTTCATTTGGATGAACAGGGATAAAGCTAAGTTCAATGGAAACCATTTATCTGCACTGCAGGTGGCTGCTCACTATTTAACATATATCCAAAAGCTAATCAAATTTCACAATTTTAAGGATATCTGCAATGTGAATCTGCCAGCCCCCAGGAAGAAGTTTACTACTGTTAACTGGAATCTCCCTCTTGGTCATTGGGTGAAGGTTAACACTGATGGGAGCTATCACCAACTAATTGCTGGAATTGGTGGTATTTTCAGAGACTGTAGGGGAAAATGTATTTTATTCTTCCACTCCCCCACTGCTGCAATGGATGCCTTAGAAGCTGAGATGGCTGCCATCTTTTGGGCTATTAAGATTGCACACACATGTCACATTACAAAGCTTCAAGTTGAATCTGACTCCAACAGCTGCATCCAATACATCAACAACTATGACACTGCTCCATGGTACATTAATAGATGGATACAGAGAATGACAAGGTTCACCATATGAATGGATGTAATTTTTAATTTTATTGCTAGGGAACGTAATTCACCAGCCCACTGGCTTGCCTCCTAGGGCTGGTATAGGGAGTCGGTTAATGTCAGCTCTCACCGCCCACCCCTCTTTCCTTTTTGATACATGGAGATATGTTAAAACTCCCATATGTAAAAAGCTAAGGATGTTACTTTGGTAATGTTATTGTACCTGCCCTTTGGGTAGGTATATTTTTGAATATATATATATATATGTATGTATATATATATATATATATATATATATATATATATATATATATATATATATATATATATATATATATATATATATATATATATATATCTGTGTGTGTGTGTGTGTGTGTGTGTGTGTGTATGGCACACTGTCGTCCCTTTCTAGTTCTTAAGAGTTTTTGTAGTATGTATTCTGTTCTAATATTCTTTTAGTTTATTGTTTTAGTTTTTTTCTTGTTCTTTAGTCATGGTTTTCTAATTTTTTTTTCTCGCCATTGCAACAGTTTTTGTGGTGATGATTTTGTTGGTAGTATTCCTGTGTTCCGAGTGTTATTTAAGGAGTTTTCATTTTGGTGTGTTGGTGGTTTTGTTGTTGTATTTTGGTATTATTACTCTCTCTTGGACTACTGAGCTACTTTATTTGTTCACTAATACTGTTACATTGATTTTATGGCAGCACTCTTCCATTTTAATGTGACTAAACCAGGTCTGAACTTGGGCAAACCATGTTTTATTGAAGTGGTTGATAAAGGCAGGGATACTTTGAAGATTGTGAACACTCTAGTATTTCCTCAGGTGTGTCATAATTCATTTGCAGGGAAGGGGATTGTAATTTCATTAAAAAAGAAGGTAAAAAGGGGTGCAAACTAACATTAATCTTTACTGACACTGAAACTTCACACGTTGCTAGAAATTGTAAATTTACATTGATTGGAAAGTTCCAATTGGGTCATCTTAAGATAGAAATTATCATGAAAGTATTTGAATATTTCAAATTAGTTGGGGCCTATAAAGTGAGCCTATTTGATGGGGGACATGATATGATACAGTTGAGTTAAGAAGAAGATTATGCAAGGGAATTTTCTAGGAAATACATCTTAATTGAGGGAAAAAATATGAAATTTTCTTAAATGGTCCTTTGAATTTAATATAAGTCAAGAACCACATATTGTGCCTATATGGCTTAAAATATTAGGACTCAGACTACAATTCTTTAACCACCAAGTACTCTATTCTATTAGTGCTTCCCTTGGGAGACCAATGAAGTTAGTCAATTCTACTTTTAATCTGTCAAGAGCTTCTGACGCAAGGATCCTAGTAGAGAGGGATATTAAAATTCAAGAAGTAGAAGAACTTTGGCTTGCACTGCTCACAATGGATACTGGAAACAAATCATTATGGATCAAAGACCTTATGATCGCAATTACAACAAGATGTTTGGTCATACAAATCATAAATGCTTCAGACTACACCCAAACTTGAAACCAAATATTTCAATACATATGGATATAAATACTTCAATGAATGAACAAAATACAAAAGAACCATCTATTCCTGAACATGTTCATTCTGCCATTGTTATAAAAAGAACAACTTTAGATCCTCTGATTATATTGGAAGCAGTTGTTAGAAATGTTAACAATTGAGATTAGCTGATTATTTTCACCATTCCCAACAGTGAAACTGCTCCTACACAAGCTGATACTGCTCTAATTGAACCTAATGGAAACCCATCTCTAAGAAAGCCTACCAAGATTCTTGAACCCTTTCATATGGATGTTGTAGATGATAACATAATATATTTGGAACCACTTATTTCTAAAGAAGAGGGTACTCAAACACTAGAGGAATGCCAGGATCAATGTGTACTGCAAGATGATCCCCTGATTGAGTTCTCCATTGAAGATCCACTAATTGATCAAATGGGACAAACTTGAATGGTAGATTCAATAAACTAAGAAGAAGAAAAAAAGGAATGCTTGACCTCATAAATTTATAGGATGAAAGTTTGATACTTTCAGGTGGAATCACACATAAAAGTTTGTTACTGGACTCCCTCCCTAAAACCAGAGGGAGAGGGAGAGGAAAACCCACCCACCAAGATTTGCCCCCTCGCTTCTTGGTCTGTAAGTTTTCCCTTAGTATTACTGACTTTATCATGCCCAGGTGGTGGTGTTATTCTTAGTTATATCTCAAATTTTTGGAGGTGTTATTCTCAGTTTTATTCTTGATTATTTTCTTTGTGTTATCGGTGGTGAAATTCATAGTTTTTATTCCTCATATTGGTGTTATCGGTTGTTTTTCTCCACATTTAGAAGGTGTTATCTCTCAATGTATTCTACATTTGAGCAGTGTTTTTCCCATTTCTTTTATTCATAACTCATGGCACTGTGTCTGTTGGTGTTATCTGTGGCAGTGTCCCATTGTATGGCGGTAGTCTTTTGGTGTTGTTTTTCCATTTTATTATGGTTTTAATTCTGGTTGTATTGTACTCCACGGTCATGCGGTGTTATTTGTATTCTCAAATTGTGGCATGTTTTGGAGTTATTTACACACACACACACAGGTATATATATATATATATATATATATATATATATATATATATATATATATATATATATATATATATACATACATACATATAGCGATGAGGAGATGCTCTGGCGAGTGGCTTCCTTCGACCTAAGGATTTGCCACAGGCAGTGTTGGTCACATCTTTCCAGTTTTTCGTTTTCTCTGTTCGTTAACATGAGTTTATTTACTCATTATCATCATTTTTGTGGTTTTTTATGGCTTTTTTGTCTATGGATCTTGTAGTTTTTCATGACTTTTTATGTCTTCTTCTTGGTTCATCTACTTATTTTATTTCCACTGTTTCTTTGTTTTTCTAGATGTTTTGTGGATTTTAGTTTGGGTTTATTTTCGAGGCTTTATTGAGCTATTATGCATAGATCCTTTATCGAGGTACTCACTGGTGACAAAGGGAAAGGTGTAGGCGATAATTTGATATTTCCTCAAAGTTTTCATGAAGCTTTGAGTTGGAGGGGAGTATATTTTTATCCAAAGAGTGAGAAAGAAAAATGAGAAACCTGCTATTTTTCTTGCATAAAGTGAAAGTAATACATTAGCATCATTGATCCACGCTAAATATATGCGTACTAAAAATTCAATCCCAGGCAACGGTGCCAAAAACTTGACCCGCAATCTGCTGATGATAAATATAATAATTAATGCTTTCAAATATATGTAATAGATAATAATAACAGCTAGTGTATATGAATATAATTTTATCAAAACTATTTTACACACTAGGGGTACTACGCAAGTATACGTATCATATCAAGTAATATAGGGCTTTGAAACAAAGACTCAGTATCGATCCCACGAGGAGTGAGTTATGGATTTTTAAATATTTTAATTTTATTTTTAAGTATTTCTTTTATAGTTATAAATTTGATATTTTTAATTTACTAGATGCAATAATAAAGCAGTAACGAATGATTAATGTAATTAACAATAAATAGCAATAAGAAAACAACTTTCTTCCTTTCAATTAATCCAAGATTTTCTAAGATAATGATAATATTCGTGGAGAATATAAATTTATTGTATTGTGCCAAATAGAAGCATTCATATTCTTTACCCTTTGATCCAGGTGTAAAGAACATTGGTTAGCCTATAGATCAGGTCCGGATGTATTGTTAGTAGAATGGGTTAATCTAGGCTCACACTACTAGATGTCCAAGGGTGGCTATGGTCGGCCCTACTAGTGACCCTTTCCTTCTCTATGAACCAAATCATAAGAATTTAGTTTGTCACTCAAAAAACTTATCAATTCTACGCCCATTATATAATATCTTCCTATTTATTTGCACTTCACCTTGAATAACCCGCACAAGGCCTTCGACTACCCAAGGATTCATGCGATATCTACTAGTTAAGAATTCATCTCCTTCTAGGTATCAAAAGTCTTCAACATATTTTAACAATTTAAATGGCCAATTTAAATAGTAAATTAAGATCTGGTATTAATATCATCAAAATGTTTTAAAATATAAATAGTTTTTAATTCTCCAATGAATTTTATATTATCTTATTTATCTTTTCATAATTGAAAGGAGAAAGTAAACTAACTACTCAGAACACATTGAATTTAAACAACAAAACATGATAATAAAACTTTGAATAAAATTACAAATACTTATCTCAAGTGTTTCTCCTACTGAACCTCTGAATTCTTCTGACTCCAAAGCAAATAATCTTCAAAAGCACCAACTCTTTAAACTCTCAATACAAACTCTAAATAACATAAATAACTAATTTATGAAGGATAGTAAAATGCGGCCCTAAATTATCTCTCTAATTCTCGCTCTAGATGGGGCTCTAGAAAGGGGGACTAAGTTGGGCGTTGGGCTCTGAAGGAGTAGCCTCCTATTTATAGGCTTCAAGGGTTGCCTCAAGGCACCTCTTCAAAATGTGTCCACATTCAATGAATCTTCTAGAAGGTCTGTCTGGCCTCAACGCACCTCTTCAAAATGTGTCCACATTCAATGAATCTTCTCGAAGGTGTGTCTGGCGCCTAGGCACCGGAATTTGGCGCCTAGGCGCCGGACTCTGCATCTAGTTCTTCGCACCTCTTCACTTTGGATTGCACCTCTTCACGATGAAAACCTTTTCCAAGCGTCCAAATACATTGTATTACATGTCCTATAAACGAGGAACAACTGCCAGTCTTCTAGAAGGTCCAATAACCGCTAACACCATCAAAATAACCGTCTAAAAGCCGTCAAAAATCTTGACAGATCCCGTATCGACCTGGCGCTTAGGTGCCGGATTCTGGCGCCTAGGCGCCAGACTAATAATTTTGACAATTTTGCATTTTGGCTCAATTTTTGCTCCATTTTGCTCCTTTTTTCTCCTTTTTCACTTTTTTCCATCTTGAACATTTTTTCATCACCTATATCCAAAAACACAAAAATACCTTTCATTAAAGCATAATATCCTTAAAAATTTGATAAAAATCAAGGCATAAAAATGAGTATTTTTTTCATGGATCAAAATCCCCCAAACTTAAACGTTACTTGTCCTCAAGTAACCCTTTTTAATATATAAAATGTATAGCATTTGGAATTAAAGATAAATATTTAAGACTACTTGTAATTTTTGATCTTATAAAGGCTTTAGTAAATATTAACCAAATTTCACTAACTAAGTTTAATTTTAAGAATTTAAAGAATATTCAACTACCAAATCATAAGACTTCAAAAATTTTTCCTTCATTTTGAAAATAATAGAAGTTTACTATATTAAGATCACATAGATTATTTACAAGAAAAAGATATTCATGAAAAATCTTTCCTAAATAAAGATTGTTGCATAAAAATTAAGTAAAGTATGTAGCTAGTTTTTTTCATATAAGATAATTGAAGTGAAGCCAATTTTTTATTAGGCATATCCTCAAGCATCTCCTTTTTTTTCTTTTTTTTTCTCTTTTTTTTGTCACAGTGAGGATTACTGTATCTGGATAGCCTGTTAATGATTTTGAACTTCACTATCCTTAACTTATATTTTCAAACTTTTACATTTTCACTTAATTATTATAACATGAATAGAATTTCAAAAAGACTTTCAATCTTTTCTTTTTCAAGTTATAATTTTTGACTTCTTAATACTTCTAAAATTCAATTATTTCTATTATGAATAGAAAATTTTCTTAATCTTATTCTTCTTTAAGTTAAATAATTCTATTCTTAAAATTAATCAAAGTTATTAAAATTTTGGTCAAGTCCACTAAATTATTTATAATTTCAAAAATTTAAGTGATCTTAAATAGATTCTTCATTCCTGATGTTATGTTAAGATTTTTTTAGAAAATATTAGTTTATTAAGGACAAATAAAATTTAAATTTGCATGTATTTTCCCTTCCCCCAAACTTAAGTTTTGGTATATCATAAAAAAATAAAGTATGAGAGAAACAAAAGTATATATTAAAACTGAATTTTATAAGCATGTAAAAAAAATTCTAGAAAGATATATAATTTACTTCAACACATGCTTTTATAAATATTACAGAAATAATAAAGCATATAAAAGTAAGCAGGCTCAAAAATTTTTTATAGCAGTAGTTGAATTAAAGAATTACATTACTAACAGAAAAAGAATAACATTACTAACTATTCTAGAATACTAAACAGTAGGCTGAAACAAAAATAAACATAAATTCATTCAAATTTCAGTCTGCAACTAAATATCTAAAACAGTCTTAACATCAAACAATTCATGCAAAGTCTCATAAACAAATCTAAACTAGCAAACATCAAACAACAATCAGTACTAGCAAATAAAAACTAAACTAACAACAGACTCAAAGACATCTCGAGAGGTAAATCAGGCTACTAATCACTGTCTGTAGCCTCGTCATCGTCATCACCAAAAGAAAACTCCACATCCTTAGGATCAACATATGGTGAAAATCTAGGACTGGTGGGAAACTGAATATCATGCTCACCCTTCAAAAATCTAACTAAAGACTCTGAATACTCAGCTTCATACTCACTCTTCCTCTGGGTGTAATCAGATAGGTGATCAATTTTCTTATCAATAGTATCAACTCTGCAGTGAGTTAGAAATAACTCATTCTGTCGCTCCGAAATTGATCATGCATCAATTCCCAAAAACTAGACGGTGGCTCAGCAGTAGAAGTAGAAGGTCTGAAAGTGGAAGCTCTACCTGGAGTAGGTGCAAAAGTAGAAGGGGTTGTAGATCTCTTCCCACGAAGACGATCATAGATACTAACACTCTCCTGCCCAATTAGCTTGGTAGACTTCAGCTTCTCTTCAGAAATTTCAGTAGTGACTCCATTGTTCACACATAAAGTATAAATCAGGGATGGGAATCCTAGTCCTACAGAAGTACTGGATCTAGCAGTAGACTTCATAGAATCATGAATAATACTGCTGACATCTATCGGCTTCCTCTCCTGAATGCAGTAGTTTAAGATAGCTCGATCTCTAGTCACTTCCCTCAGGTGGTTGGAAGGTATAAGTCTTGCAGAAATAAAGTAATGCCATGCCTTTGAAATACCATTTAACTTAAAAGATTTGAAATTTACCCGTTTATCGTTCCAGATCTTCCAAGCTCCAGTGCCTTCAGTCAAATAAGCAATAATCATCTCAAGATCTCCCTCAGATGGAGATAATCCAGAATAGTAGCACTCGATGGTAGGTGGCAGTCCATAAAAAACATTAATTCTTTCCGGTGTAAATCCTACTCCAATACCTCTGACAAAGACTTCGTAGTCTTCCGTATCAAAAAAGTTAACATAAAATTCGAGCACGACTTGAATAACAACAACAATGGTGAAATAACAGAATCGTTGCCAGTTGTGCGCAACGATCGTGTTCTCGATCATTTCACCGGGATTGTAAAAGCTTCGCTCTGAGATAAATTTTTTGGACGTCGCAAATTCGTGATATCGAAAATGCGCTGCCGCAGTCGCGAACTTGCTACTGTCAAAATTTTCTCGTGCCTTTCCTCTCTTAGATTTCGGTGCCATCTAAACGTGAAAGAAAACACAAATAAATTAAGAAATTAAACATTTAAACTCTTTTTAATCTTAAGAAACTTAAAATGAGTTTAGAAATTCATGGAGAACATTAAAAATCAAAATTTTTCTCAAAATTTCAGTTTTAGCCAAAAATAAGAAAAACTATGGTGAAAATAAAAAAATAAGTGGATTAGAGTGTAGATCTGACCTTGAGATGAAGAAATCAAGTGATTTCGGGCTCAAAATCTTGATGTTTTGACCTCAAAATGGATTTAGAAGGTGGGTTTTCGTGAAAAAGAGGAAGGGGATGAAGCGTAGGCATCAAAAATGGCTAATGGGGGTTTAAATGGTGATTTTCAGGTAAGCAGGCCGAACCGGCCCCTAGGCGCCGAATTCTGGCGCCTAGGCGGCAGCCTCGCCTTTCAAAAAAATCACTTTAAAAATTTTATTTTACACAAAAACTCATAATTTAAACTTCTAATTACTCATATAAGAGTATTGCTTCATTTTCCATCTTCCCAAATATTTTTCAAAAATTTTAAAAATTAAAAATTAAATCCACCAATTAAACACAAGTTTAAATAAAACTTCTCTAATTCCATTCATGATTTTCAATTTCGGGCTCAATACAATTCAGATAAGTATCATAACATGATTCAAGTTCTAACAACGATCAAACAATACAAATTTGAAAGCAAATACAACACACATTGAACATGAAAGCGAACACACAAACAAACACAATCGATTCACTAAATCGATACAACGACACACTAGATAAATCACAATCTCACCATATCACTATCTAATTCCCATTATCTTGGCAAGGAAAACTATTCAGCCCACTTGGAGAGAATGCTAACGCTCTCGAAAAATCCGTAGCCTTTTTCTCGTCGATCCAATTGTTCTTCACATACATTTCCACTTGAGCATCTTGATAAGCTGCTAGATGATCAAATTGAAGTTTCGCCTGCCATTCCAGATGTTCAATTTGATGATACATCTCATGGAGGCGATCTCCAATGCTTTTAAATTCTGCTTCAAACTTATCTAGACGTCTAGAAATTTTCTCCAAACTTATAGCGATGAAACCATTGAAGTAGGGTTGAGGAACCTTTGAGACCTTGTCTCTAGCCTCTTCTCCAAGATTTCTCCTCTCCATTTCTTCAAATATCCTCTCTAATCTCTCAAGAATGGAGTTTATGGGTCGAAATAATGATTGCATAGGGATTGGGGACGAAGATAGGGTAATTTATAAGAGAAAATCATGTGAAAAACTGAAGATTTTTGGTTTTGACACGATTCAGTAACTGTGGCGCTTAGGAGCCAAATCTGGCTCCTAGGTGCCGGACCCATCGACACATAGTTTACTCTGGCACTTAGGCGCCAAATCGGGCGCCTAGGCGCCGGAACCATATTCGACTCCGTTTTGCCTAACGTCAAATTTCAATGTTTTGTTCTCCAAAATAGGTAATTTAGAATGGTAAGATCAATATAGACTCAGTAACACAAATTATAAGCAATCATAATGAAGGTTAACTTGATCTCCTTTTTACTCATATATGAAATAGAGTGATCCAATGTCTAAACTTTATATTCTTGGAGATAATTTTTAGCTTAAGTCAATAGAGACTTGTTAGCATCAAATTTTCTAAAGTAATATAAAATTAAACAAGACCGAGGGATAACCTTACATTAAAAATGTAAAAACACACAAAACAACTAATAACTATAGGTTGCCTCCCACAAAGCGCTTGGTTTAACGTCGTCAGCCCGACCTAATTAAGTTTTTAATCAAGTAGACTCAACTCATAAGCCTCTTTATAAATCTTTTTAATATCTCCCAAATAAGGCTTCAGTCTTAATCCATTAACTTTAAAAAATTTTCCCGTTTTGGGATCTTTAATATCAACAGCTCCATAATGGTATACTTTTTCAATTATATACGGTCCTATCCATTTTGATCTTAATTTTCCAAGAAAAAGTCTTAAACGATTATTAAATAATAATACTTCTTGTCTAGGCTCAAATATTTTTCCTGAAATCTTTTTATCATGTAATATTTTTATTTTCTCTTTATAAATCCTTGCATTTTCATATGATTCATTTCTTATTTCATCCATCTCATTTAATTGCAATAATCATTTTTCTCCTGCAGTATTCAAATCAAAATTAAACTCTTTTATCGCACAATAAGCTTTATGTTCAAGTTCAACAGGCAAGTGACAATGTTTACCATAAACTAATCAGTAAGGTGACATTCTGATTGGTGTCTTATAAGCTATTCTATAAGCCCTTAATGTAGAATCAAGTCTATCAACCCAATCAGTTCTTTTAGGATTAACAGTCTTCTCTAAAATTCTTTTAATTTCTCTGTTTGATACTTCAGCCATTCCACTTGTTTGTGGGTGATATGCAGTTGCAATTTTGTGTTTGTTTCCAAATTTTTCCAATAATGATTGAATTCTTATATTTCTAAAATGACTTCCACCATCTGTGATAATTACCTTAGGCATTCCAAATCTTGAAAAAAATCATCTTCTTTAAAAATTTTGAAACACTTTTAGAATCACAGCTAGGTAAAGCTACTGCTTCAATCCACTTTGAAATGTATTCAACCGCTAATAAAATATAAATTTTTCCAGATGATGGTACAAATGGTCACATAAAGTCTAAACCCCATATATCAAAAATTTCAACTTCCAATATATATTTTAAAGGCATTTCATCTTTCTTGGATATATCTCCCATCCTTTGACATTGATCACATGTTTTCACATAATGTCTCACATCTTTAAATATGGTTGGCCAATAAAATCCTGAATTTAAAATTTTAAATGCAGTTTTATCTATTCCAAAATGTCCTCCAAATTCAGAATCATGACATTTTTGAATAATAACATAAGTTTCTTCAAAAGGTACGCATCTACGAATTACAGAATCTCTTCCTAATTTAAATAGTTGAGGATCTTCCCAAATATAAGATTTAGCATCATTTTTAAATTTCTTAAAAAATTTATTATCCAATCCATAAGGCAAAATATTGCTAACTAAATAGTTAACTATATCTGCATACCAAGGTGTTTGGCATCCTTGAATAACATACAAATGTTCATCAGGAAATTTCTCATTTATATTTTCTTCAGTAATAACATCATTCTTAATTCTAAATAAATGATCAGCAATTTGGTTGTCCGTTCCTTTTCTATCAACTATTTGAAAATCAAATTCTTATAGAAGTAAAACCCATCTTATTAGTCTAGGTTTAGCATCTTTTTTTAACATTAAATATTTAATATTGGAATGATCAGTATGAACTATGCATTTGGTACCAAGAAGATAAGGTCTAAATTTATCAAAGGCATATATTATAGCTAAAAGCTTTTTCTCAGTAGTAGTGTAATTTCTTTGAGTTTCAGTAAGAGTTTTACTGGCATAATATATAACATTGAAAATTTTCTCATATTTTTGTCCCAATACAGCTCCAATTGCAAAATCACTTGTATCACACATTAATTCAAAAGGTTTATTCCAATTAGGTGCAATAATGCAGTTATTAATTTTTCTTTTAAAATATTGAAAGCTTTAAAACAATCCTCATTAAATTCAAATTTAGCTTCCTTTTCCAATAAATGACAAAGAAGTTTAGCAATTTTAGAAAAATCCTTTATATATCTTCTATAAAATCCAGCATGACCTAGAAAACTTCTCACATCAGTAACAGTAGTAGGGGGTTGCAGTTCAGTAATAATTTTCACTTTTGCTTGATCAACTTCCATCCCTTTTTGTGAAATTTTGTGACCAAGTACAATGCCTTCTGTGACCATAAATTGACATTTTTCCCCTTTAAGAACTAAATTTGTTTCTTCACATCTTTTCAGAACTTTGGAAATATTTTCCAAACAAGACTCAAAAGAAGTTCCAAAAATTGAAAAATCGTCCATGAATACTTCAATTCCCTTGTCAATCAAATCACAAAATATTGACATCATACATCTTTGAAAAGTTGAAGGTGCATTACATAAACGAAATGGCATTCTTCTAAAGGCAAATGTTCCATAAGGACTTGTAAGTGTTGTTTTCTCTTGGTCCTCAGGAGCGATAAGTAATTAATAATAACCAGAATATCCATCCAGAAAACAGAAATAGGAGTGTCCAACTAATTTGTCAAGCATTTGATCCAAGAAAGGTAAAGGAAAATGATCCTTTCTAGTGGCGTCATTTAACTTCTGATAATCAATGCAAATTCGCCATCGAGTAACTTGTCTTGTAGGAATTAGTTCATTTTTATCATTGACAGTGACAGTTACTCCTCCTTTCTTCGGAACACAATGAATAGGACTTACCCATTAGCTATTCGAAATAGGATAAATAATTCCAGCATCCAACCATTTTAAAATTTCTTTTTTAACAACCTCTTTCATGATAAGATTTAATCTTCTTTGCAGTTCAATAGTAGGTTTAAAATTTTCTTCCATTAAAATTCTATGCATACAAATGGAAGGGCTTATTCCTCTTATATCAGCAATAGTCCAACCAAAAGCTTTCTTTATAATTCTTTAACACTCCTATTAATTTTTCTTCTTGATCTAAACTTAACTCAGAAGAAATAATAACAGGTAAAGTTAATGAATTTCCAAGAAATGCATACTTTAAATGTGAAGGTAACATTTTTAATTCCAGTTCAAAGGCTTTTTTAATTGAGGGTAAAAATATATCATTTTGAGTTATGTCTAAAGTTTCCCAGTTATCTTTAATATAATGAGTTTCTTTAAGTAATTCTTCTTCTTTTAGTTCTTTGTTTTCATTAGTTAAAAATTCAATTTCTTCTTCAGGAATGATTTTACATTTTTCTCGATAGTGTTTTTCAATTATAAAATCAAAAATATCCATACGATAGCATTTTTCTTTGTCAGGGTACTTCATCAATTTAAGAACATTGAATTTAATCTCTTGATCATTAACTCTCATAGTTAATTCTCATTTTTGCACATCAATCATAGCTCGTCCGGTAGCTAGAAAAGGTATCCCTAAAATAATTGGTATTTCTTTATCTTCTTCCATATCAAGTACGAAGAAATCCACGGGGAAGATAAATTTATCTAGTTTAACAAGTACATCCTCTATAACTCCTTTAGGGTAAGTGATAGATCTATCAGCTAACTGAAGGGTTATAGTGGTGGGAGTAATCTCTCCTATCTTCATCCTTCGATAAATAAAAAATGGCATGAGATTAATACTTGCTTCTAAATCACATAAAGCTTTTCCAAAAAAAATTTTCTCCAATAGCACAAGGTATAGTAAAACTTCCAGGATCTCTAAGTTTCTGAGGTAATTTCTTTTGAATTATTGCACTACATTCTTCACTTAATGCAACAGTTTCAAAAGCTTCAAATTTTTGTTTCTTACTTAATATATCCTTCATAAATTTTGCATAAGTTGGCATCTGTTCCAAAGCTTCAACAAAAGGTATGTTTATAGTATGTTTCTTAAAAATTTCAAAGAACTTAGAAAATTGATGATCAAGCTTCGCTCGTTTTAATCTTTGAGGAAAAGGTGGTGGTGGTTTTTCAACTTCCACATTAATAGAAATATTAGTTTGATCTTGATTAGGAGAAGGAGTTTCTTTAGGTTTTTCAATCTCTTTTTCAATTTCATTCTGCATTCTTTCTTTTAATTCCTTTCGACTTCTAAGTTGTACAGCTTTAACATGTTCATGTTCTTTTCCAGTTTCTTTTGGATTAATTTCAACATTACTAGGAAGTGTTCATTGGAGGTCTGTAATTAATTAAATGAGCGATTTGTCTCATTTGATTCTCAATATTACGAATAGCAGTATTTTGATTTTGTAATTGATTACTCATTTGTAAAATTAATCCTTCTATTGATAACTTTTTCTGTTGATTATTAAATCCAGGTGGTTTATAATTTGAATTTACTTAATTATTCCAATTTTCAGTTGGATGGGATTGATTATTACCTCATTATTGTTGTTGGTTATTCTAGTTAAAATTAGGGTAATTTTTTCATCCAGGATTATAATAATTTGAATACGGATTATTTTTACTAGCAATAGCTTGTAAAGTTTCAATAGTTTGAGAATCTTCAATATTAGATGAGTTGTTATGTGATATGTTGATGGCAAAATTATCTAATTTCTTAGATATTGCAGCTACTTGTGAAGCTAAGATAGAAAAGGCTTCGTTATCTTGAATATTTGACATTCTTTTAGGATTTATCCTTTCAGAAGGCCATTGAAAATTATTGTTAGCCATTTCTTCAATTAAAGTATAAGCTTCTTCAAATGATTTAGAAATTAAAGAACCTCCAGCAGTAGCATCAACAATTGATTTTAGTGATCCAATTAAACCATTATAAAATGTTTGAATAATTAACCAATCAGGTAAAGCATGATGAGGACATTTTCTTAATATTTCTTTAAATCTTTCCCAAGTTTCATAAATTGTCTCCCCGTCAAATTGAATAAATGAAGTAATATCATTTCTTAATTTAGCAATTTTAGAAGGAGGAAAATATTTAGCAAGGAATTTTTGTGCCATTTCAGCCCATATTTTAATAGAACCTGTTGCTAATGAGTTCAACCACATCTTTCCTATATCTCTTAAAGAAAAAGGAAAGAGTCTAAGTCTAATAGCATCATCAGAAACATTGTTGTATTTAAAGGTAGCACAAAGTTCTAAAAAACTAGCTAGGTGTAAATTTGGATCCTCATTTGGTGTTCCTCCAAATTGATTATTTTGAACCATATGAATGATAGATGGTTTAAGCTCAAAAGAATTAGCATCTACAGTAGGTATTTGAATACTGCTATGAAGTTCATCGACTGTTGGGTTAGCATAATCCCATAATGGTTTGTAAACATTTTGTTCATTAATTTCAATTGGATTTTGTAAATTGTTATGTAAATTATCCATCTCTTGGATTTTTTGGAGTTTGTTTTCCTTTTTAAATTCTTTTAATAGTTTTTTCTAATTCAGAATCTAAAGGTAATAATCCTTCAGCTCCAGCACTACGCATATAAAGTAAATTAACAAGAAATAAAAATCTCTACTCATTAAAAATTTTTTATTTTATTTTGTTTTTATTTTTTTGGTATTTTATATTTTTGACAATAAAAGAAAATGAATAAAATAAAAGAAAATATTTAAAAATTTGCCTCCGCTCCTCCCCAGCAACGGCGCCAAAAACTTGACCCACGCTAAATATATGCATAGTAAAAATTCAATCCCCGACAACGGCGCCAAAAACTTGACCCGCAATCCGCTGATGGCAAATATAATAATTAATGCTTTCAAATATATATAATAGATAATAATAGCAACTAGTGTATATAAATATAATTTTATCGAAAATATTTTACACACTGTAGGGTACTATGTAAGTATACGTATCGTATCAAGTAATATAGGGCTTTGAAACAAAGACCCCAGTATCGATCCCACGAGGAGTGGGTTATGGATTTTTAAATATTTTAATTTTATTTTTAAGTATTTCTTTTATAGTTATAAATTTGATATCTTTAATTTACTAGATGCAATAGTAATGCAGTAATGAAATAATTAATGTAATTAACAATAAATAGCAAAAAGAAAACAACTTTCTTCCTTTCAATTAATCCAAGATTTTCTAAGATAATGATAATATTCGTGGAGAATATAAATTTATGGTATTATGCCAAATAGAAGCAGTCATATTCTTTACCCTTTGATCCAGGTGTAAAGAACATTGGCTAGCCTATAGATCAGGTCCGAATGTATTGTTAGTAGAATGGGTTAATCTAGGCTCACTCTACTAGATGTCCAAGGGTGGCTATGGTCGGCCCTACTAGTGACCCTTTCCTTCTCTATAAACCAAATCACAAGAATTTAGTCTGCCACTCTAAGAACTTATCAATTCTACGCCCATTATATAATTTCTTCCTATTTATTTGCACTTCGCCTTGAATAACCCGCACAAGGCCTTCGACTACCCAAGGAATCATGTGATATCTACTTGTCAAGAATTCATCTCCTTCTAGGTATCAAAACTCTTCAATAGATTTTAACAATTTAAATGGCCATTTTAAATAGTAAATTAAGATCTGGTATTAATATCATCACAATGTTTTAAAATATAAATAGTTTTTAATTCTCCAATGACTTTATATTATCTTATTTATCTTTTCATATTTGAAAGGAGAAAGTAAACTAACTACTTAGAACACATTGAATTTAAACAATAAAACATGATAATAAAACTTTGAATAAAATTACAAATACTTATCTCAAGTATTTCTCCTACTGAACCTCTGAATTCTTCTGACTCAAAAGCAAATAATCTTCAAAAGCACCAACTCTTTAAACTCTCAATACAAACTCTAAATGAAATAACTAACTAATTTATGAACGATAGTGAAATGTGGCCCTAAAGTAACTCTCTAATTCTCTCTCTAGATGGGGCTCTAAAAAGGGGAACTATGTTGGGCGTTGGGCTCTGAAGGAGTAGCCTCCTATTTATAGGCTTCAATGGTTGCCTCAAGGCACCTCTTCAAAATGTGTCCACATTCAATGAATCTTCTAGAAGGTGTGTCTGGCGCCTAGGCGCCGGACTCTGCGTCCAGTTCTTCGCACCTCTTCACTTTGGATTGCACCTCTTCGCGATTAAAAGTGTTTCCAAGCGTCCAAATACATTGTATCACATGTCCTATAAACCAGGAACAACTGCCAGTCTTCTAGAAGGTCCAATAACCGCTAACACCGTCAAAATAACCGTTCAAAAGTCGTCAAAAATCTTGACAGATCCCGTATCGACCTGGCACTTAGGTGCCGGATTCTGGCGTCTAGGCGCCAAACCAATAATTTTGACAATTATGCATTTTGGCTCCATTTTTGCTCCATTTTGCTCCTTTTACACTTTTTTTCCTTCTTGAACATTTTTTCATCACCTATATCCAAAAATACAAAAATACCTTTCATTAAAGCATAATATCCTTAAAAATTTGATAAAAATCAAGGCATAAAAATGGGTATTTTTTCATGGATCAATTATCATGTCGGTTAGCTTTGGTGGAAAAGTTCTTATACGGGCATCCTAAGATCAAACTTATCAGGAAGCATTTTTATTTGGTCAATTTGGCTGGTAGTTAAAAAATTGGTTTTCTTGATGGAAGGCATATTCTGATTTAGCTTGACAATACGAAGACTACACAAGGTTATTTTCCAGGAGAATCATGTCGATAGACAACCGAGTAAAGAAAATCCTTAATTTGTTTGTTGATTTTGACCCACAAACCAAGCCGCCAGTGATTCCTATTTGGATCCACTTTTTAGGTTTAAAATTTCATTTATTTAATCAAAACATACTCTTCTTTTTTGCAGCAATCTTTGGGAAGCCATTAAAAATGGATTCTCTAACCTTAAATATGAGTACACCATCAACAGCAAGATTATTCGTGGAAAGAGATACAACACATCAATTCCCAAATGAAGTGCGGATTGGATCAACACATATCAGATATTAACAAAAAAATGCTTATTGAAAAATACCCTCCATACTAAGAATTCTAGGATGTTTGGGCATTCTTTTGTTCAATCTTACCATCTAAGTCCATAATTAAAAGATTCCTCTCAATTTGTTGTAAGAACCAATGATATAAGAAAAAATGGGGATGGGAATAATGCATTGGTTGATAAAGTGGATATTTTTGATGTGGAGCTAGGAGCTGGGGAGTGCTTGAACCCCTTAGAAAATGAAGGGGGAAAAGGACTTGATATTGGGGAGTGTTCTGGGGGGATCCTTCTAAACAATGTCATCATGATGATACTGGGAAGGATAAAAGAGGCTTATTTGTTGATAATGAATTAGCTTTGGAATTGGAACCATGTGTTGACCTCACTTTATGTTGAGATAGGAATTCTACCAATATTGTCTCTCTAAATCTCAAAGATGGTTACTAAACCCTAATATCCAGGGTAAGACCCTATTGAAACCTTTTTAACCTAAAATTTAATGAAATTTTTAAATAATCAAATCAACAATGACAAGCCCTGATTTGATCAACTAAGGACCCAAAAAGGTCAACCTTTGACACAAAAAGTCAATTTCGGTCAAATTGGTCAATCCATGACCTAATGAACAACCCTACTGACCCAACAAGTAAACCTTTGACCTAAAAAGTCAATTTTGGTCAAACTGGTCAATCCTTTATCCAATCACCAACCTACTGAAACAAATAGTCAAGTTTTAACCCAAAAAAATTGGCCAGAATCATCAATTCATCATCCTTTCACCATCACGTTGATCTCATTAGCCAACCTTTGATCAAATAGAGCAAATTGGACCACACATGACCTAAAGACCATCACATTGATATAATTGGTCAAACCTTAATTGAAAAAGACAAAAATTGGTCAAATAGGCCAACCCTAAACCTAAGCGATTACCACATTGATATCATAAGTCAGACATTGACCTAATCAACTTGACATTGGTCAAAGAAACCAAAAAAAAAACTCAAAAGTCAATACATTGACTTTTGGCTTGACATAAACCCTAAAAATGGTCATCATGGTTAAACCCACCAAAAAATTCAAAACCCTTGGATTTGATTACCAACCAAACCATGACATGGTTAGGAAAACTAAAATTGGTCAACATTGAACTAAAATGCGTCAACTTGGCTCAACCTAGGTCAACCATGGTAATTCCTAGTTAATATTAATCAAATTTGGTCAAAATACCTTATTTTAAACCAAAATTGATAAAATTTATTAAATAATTAATTCCAAAAATTATTTTAATCAATTTATTGGTTATTATTATAATTTCCAATATTTTTTTAATTAATTACGTAATTAATTAAAAATGGAAATACAATTAAAAAGCCATGAAAATAAAATTTGGACATGTGACACCATTTATGACATAATAAATGGTTTTCAAACTTTTAAACCCATTAATAAGATCAAATGTAACCTCACATGGGTTACACATAACCCATATGACCCATTACAAATGAGATAAACCATTGGATGACTCATTATATGTCACTTTAACCATAGTTAAAAGTCATTATGAAGACATTATGATGAAAGAAATGAAGTGGCATCTCCCCTCCATTTTAAAGCTTGACTCATCATCCCTTTTGAGATTAGTTGGCTAGCCAACACAAGAATTATTTCCTCCACTTCTTAGAACATCCAATGATAAGCTTACATTGTTTAAACCATGCTCTTCACCATGATTAAAACACATTATGACCAACCTATGACATGGATGAGGAATGAAGCTAAGGTGACATCTCTTCCTTTAATAGATTGATTAATCAGTAAAATACATATGGGGGAGGTTGATCTAAGGCATTCTAAACAATCTAAACACCTCCCAAATCATCCAATGAAAGCAAGCCAAAGATTGAATCCAACCTTCACCATGGTTAATCCTAATGATGGCTAACCTTGAAACATGCAAAAATTTTTATTCACCGAGCCAAATTCTATCCTTAAGACATTAATGAGGAGGTTAGCAACATCCCTAAGTGAAGCTAGACAAGCCAAGGTCAACCATGGCCATTGACATGGTTAGAAATAGGGTAAACCCGAAAAGCTTAATGGAAGCGAGACCAATATAGGAGATAGTCAAAATCTACTCAATTCCCAAAACCCCCAACACCAAAAATATTCTCTACACCCCGAGCAATTGATTCCTCATGGAATCAAGGCATGGAGCTCACCCAATCCCCTCAATTTCACCAACCTGAGAGGACTCAAAAAAAGGAACAACTTAAGGCTATTCAATTAAGGAGTGGAAATGAATTGAAAACTAGTGTGAAAAAAGAAGTTGAAATAGAAAAGGAGAAGGTGGAAATTGAAAAAGGTTCAAACAAGATTTATCCAGAATTGGATTATCCTCTTGAGCCAATGAAAATAACTGTTGAAAAACCACTACCTCCATTTCCTCAAAGATTGAAGAAACAAAACAGGGATAACAGATTTGGAAAATTTTTGGAGATCCTTAAGAAATTAACGATAAATATTGCTTTTATTGAAGCATTAGAACAGATGCCTGACTATGCCAAGTTTATGAAGGATATCCTGAGAAATAGAAGAAAGTTTACAGATCAACTGTTACACTTAGCGGAGAGTGTAGTGTAATTATTCAGAAGAAGCTTCCGGAAAAACTTAAAGATCCTGGTAGTTTCACTATTCCGTGTGCTATAGGTGTGAAATTTTTTGGAAAAGCTTTATGTGATCTGGGAAATAGTATTAATCTTATGCCTTTATCAACATTCAAAAGGTTGGGAATAGGAGAAATTTATCCTACATCTGTGACTCTTCATCGTTCCATTACTTATCCTAAAGGAGTGGTGGAAGATGTGTTAGTGAAAGTGGATAAATTTATCTTTCCTGTGACTTTCATTGTACTTGATATGGAGGAAGATAGAGAAATTCCAAACATTTTGGGAAGACCATTCCTTGCTACTTGAAGAGCAGTAATTGATGTTCAAAAAGAAGAATTAACTATGAGAGTTAATAATCAAGAGGTGACTTTTAATATTTTAAAATCTATGAAATATCCCTCAATGGAAAAAGATAATGAATGTTTTAGGATGGAGGTCTGTGATTACTTGAGAAATGATCATTTTGAAAATATATTTGAAAAAGAAGAAGAATATGAAAATATGTTTGAAGAAGAAAGTGAAAATGAAGAAAATTCAGATAATAAGTAGAATGAATATATGGAATATGTTCAGGAGAGATTCAAAATATTAGACACTATGGAAGGTGGAAATAAAAGCTTAATTCCATATATCATAAAACCTCATGAACTTGAGATGAAAATTCTCCCTAATCATTTGAAGTATATGTTTTTTAGGAGAATCATCTACCTTGCCAGTTATTGTATCTTTGGAGTTAAACGATTTTCAAAAACAGAAGTTGTTGGAAACTTTAAAAAGATACAAGAAAGCTTTTGGATGGACTTTAGCAGATATTAAAGGAGTTAGTCCTTCGATTTGTATGCACAGAATTTTATTAGATGAAGAACATAAATCGACAGTTGATCCGCAAAGGAGACTGAATTCTACAATGAAAGAAGTAGTTAAGAAAGAGATTTTAAAATGGCTGGATGCTGGAATTATTTATACTATTTCAGATAGTTCTTCGGTGAGTCCAATACATTGTGTACTGAAAAAGGGAGGAGTGACTGTTGAAGTGAATAAATGTAATGAAATCATACCCACGAGACAAATTAATGGATGGCGAATTTTTATTGACTATAGGAAATTAAATGCCGCCACTAAAAAAGATCACTTCCCTCTTCCTTTTCTCGATCAAATGCTAAATAGACTTGCTGGACACAAGTACTACAGTTTTCTGGATGGATATACTGGTTATCATCAAATACCTATTGCTCTTGAGGATCAATAAAAGATAACATTTACTAGCCCTTATGGAACCTTTGCTTTTCGAAGAATAACTTTTGGACTATGTAATGCACCTGCAACATTTCAGAGATGTATGATGTCTATCTTTAGTTGTATGATAGATAATGGAATATAAGTTTTAATGGATGACTTCTCTATATTCGGGACTTCATTTAAAATTTTCTTGGAAAACTTAGCAAAAGTTTTGGAGCTTTGTGAGAAAATAAATATAGTTCTGAATTGGGAGAAATGTCAGTTTATGGTTGCAGGAGGAATTGTACTTAGGCATAAAATTTTTGAACATTGTATGGAGGTCGACCCTGCTAAAATTAGAGTGATTGAGAGATTGCCTCCACCCACTACTGTGAGAGAGGTGAGGAGTTTCTTAGGACACGATGGATTTTACAGGCGATATATTAAATATTTTTCTAAAATTACTAAACCTTTGTGCCAACTTTTAGAAAATGGTAGAAAATTTGATTTTAATAATGAATGCTTAAGAGCTTTCAAATTATTAAAAGAAAAATTAATCACTGCAACTATAATTGTTTCACCCGATTGGAGAAACCATTTGAACTTATGTGTGATGCTAGTGATTATGCAATTGGAGTAGCATTGAGGCAAAGGAATGATAACATTTTCAAAGCCATTTACTATGCTAGTAAAACTCTTAATGAGGCTCAAATTAATTATACCACAACTAAAAGAGAATTATTAGCTATAGTATTTGCTTCTGAAAAATTTAGACCTTATTTAATTGGAGCTAAAAGTATTGTGCATACAGACCATTCGACTATCAAATATTTAATGCAAAAGAAGGATTTGAAACCTAGACTCATTAGATGGATACTTCTTCTGCATGAATTTGATTTTATGATAGTTGATAGGATGGGAACTGATAATCAAATAGCTGATCATCTGTCCAGAATAGAATATGATAAATTATCTAAATTTGAAAAAGAAATTACTGAAATTTTCCCTAATGAGCAACTCTTTACTATTATGGGAAGTAATTTGTCTTGGTATGCTGTTATTGTGAATTATATTGTATGTGATATTGTACCACCTGATTTAACAAAGCAACAACAAAAGAAGTTTAAATATGATGCAAAATTCTATTTTTGGGATGAGCCCTATCTATATAAACAGTGTAAGGATCTGAATATTAGGATATGTGTGCCACAAGAAGAAACAAATTTGATTATTCTACGATGTCACGATTCTGAATTTGGAGGTCATTTTGGTGTTGACGAAACTGCTTTTAAGATTCTACAATTTAGATTTGATTGGCCTACTCTTTTTAGAGATGTTTATAGATATATTAAATCATGTGATCGATGTTAGAGAGTAGGTAATATCTCTAGAAGAAATGAAATGCCTCTAAATTATAATTTAGAAGTTGAAATTTTTGATGTATGGGGATTAGATTTTATGGGACCATTTACTCCTTCATTTGGAAATCTATATATATTGGTTGTCGTTGATTATTTCTCGAAATGGATTGAAGCTATTGCTTTACCTAGATGTGATGCTCGGAGTGTTTCAAAATTTTTAAAGAAAAATATATTTACAAGAGATGGAATGCCGAGAGTGATCATAACTGATGGTGGATCCCATTTCAGAAATAATCGAATTAAGAGATTAATTGAGAAATATAATGTTTTTCATAAAATCTATACTGTTTATCATCCCCAGACTACTGGTTTAGCAGAAGTGTCACATCATGAAATTAAAAGAATTCTAGAGAAAATAGTGGATAATCATAAATTAGAGTGGTCTACTCGATTAGATACTGCTTTATGGGCTTATAGATCTGTTTTTAAAACAACTATTGGAATGTCTCCTTATAGACTAGTGTTTGGTAAGACTTGCCATTTACCAGTTGAATTGGAGCATAAAGCATATTGGGCGATAAAATAGTTAAATTTTAATTTGAAAAATGCTGAAGAGAAAAGATTTATACAGTTGAATAAATTGGAAGAGATTAAAAATGCATCTTATCGCAATGATAGGATCTATAAAAAGAAAAGAAAATTATGGCATGATCGGAAGATATTGAGAAAGAACATAGAATATGAACACAAAGTTTTATTATACAACACAAGATTGAAGTTATTTCCTGGAAAGCTCAAGTCTAGATGGTTAGGACCTTTTACAGTTGTAAAAGTTCATTCTTTTGGAGCTATTGATATTAAAGATCCTAATACTGGAAATATTTTCAAGGTTAATGGGCATCGATTAAAGCCTTACTTTGACGGGTTTCAACCTGATTTCAAAGAGGTTTTAATGTTGAGTCATCTCAGTTAACTGAATGGTTTGTTGGGCTGACGACGTTAAACCAAGCGCTTTATGGGAGATAACTCATATGTATCTTTGTGGTGTGTTTGCTTGTTTATTATGGTTGTGCTTTTTAGATAGTTATTTTTGAATCCTAATTACTCCTAAATATTTTAAAAATTGATAAATGATGGATCGAAGCGAGATATTGGAATATTTTGGACCAAACAAAGTTCGGTGAGAATTTTTTACCACTAGTGCTGCCGGCGCTAGAATGGGCGCCGTCGGTGCCCTATTAAAAGAAATGCACTGAACTTGCCTGTTTGAGCGCCGCTAGCCCCATATCGAGTGCCGCCGGCGCCCAAAATCAGTTTGACGGTTTTTAAGTTTCAAAATGTGAGTTTTGCCGGTTTTTGGCGGGATCTTCATCCTTAAACTCCCTAAACTCCATTTTTGACTTCTTAACACAAGAAAAATGAAAACCACCAATCCTAATTCGTATCCTATGGATCCCTATCCCATTGAAACCCCTCAATTTCATGTTTTCAACCGAAGGAAGTTCAAAAGCTTTGAAGCGCAGCATTGGTTCAACAAAGTGATGATGAAAAGAAGGATTATTAAGGAAAGATGCTTCATAAATTGAGGTATGGATAATCCTACTACTATAATTGAAAAAATTATTAAAGAGAGACGTTGGGAAGTGCTTTGCTATACTACCACTGCCGTTGTTGTTTTTGTCGTGAAAGAATTTTATGCAAATCTTCACGAGATCAACTAAGGGTTTGTATTTGTGCGTGGTAGATTTGTGTAATTTCAATGCCATGAAGCATAATATGAATGATGTGTATCGATATCTGATGGATGAGAATGAAGAATGGTAAGTTAGAGAGAATGGATACATTAGTTTCCCATCCTCATCTCTCAATCCAGTATCGAAGCAATGGCACTACTTTATTTCGGCAAAGTTATTTTCGACATTGAAGATTAGCAAGATAACCAAGGAAAGCGCCATTTTGAATTTCTGTATTCAAACTGAGAGGTCAGTTGACATTAATAATATTATTTTGAAATCAATACTTGGATTAATTGTGCATGGATCTAAATATGGGCTTGGATACCCGTCCATGATATTTCTGTTATGTAGTCAGTCACAGGTTCCTTATGAAAGTTGGCAAAAGGTTCTTCTTCCATGGAGGCCAATTGATCCAACTAATCCCTATGACTATCAGACGGTTGGAGATGAAGATGACATGAATTTGCTTGTTGATCAACCAACACAGACTTCACAGCCGATTCAACCCTATTTTCCTGTATGTTCCAGAATGATATTGAAGAGGATCAAATAATTGGAGAAAGAGGTACAGAACGTTATGAATGCAATCAATAACATTTCTGATTTATTCAATCTTATAGATTGGAGAATAAAAGAGCAATTCGATCATACTGGTCGAATTGAGATGGGCTTGATCAATCTGATGAAGAAGAACGCGATGATTGTTGAAGAATCATCTGAAGAATTTCCATTTCGTCCATTACATAACTTGTTTGTGCATCAGCAATCAATTAGAGACATTAGAGGAGAGGATAGTTCTGAAACTGAAGTGGAGTAATTGATGGATTCTACATATGTTTATTGTGTGTTTTGTTTGCTTTGCTTAGTTATGTTTTGTTTGTGTAGTATTTGTTTTGAGATTTGAACTTGGATTTGGATGTGTTTACTTTCATTGTGTGCTTAGATCTTAGTGCTTGCCTATCTTAAAGTACTTGCTGCACTAAACATCTAAGAATAGTTGGTTTGAATGAACATATTTGGTGTCTTTGATGTAACTTGGCTTTTATATATATAAGATTTTAGTATATTGTTTGTGTGAAATATTGTGTTAATTATTGCTTATGGGATGATGTAAATGCCTATTGAAGTGTTAAACATCATTGTGGACGTCAAAATGATCGAAATTACGAAAAAAATTTTGGACTCAGAAAATATTTTGGACTGGCGCCGCTGGCGCCCAAATCAAGAGAGTTTGGATAATTTATTTAAATAGAGCGCTGCCGGCGCCCTATTGAGCGCCACCGGCGGTCGAACCTAGAAAAAGGACTAAAACCCTCGATTTCACGATTTTTTCCTTGGGAACCGCAAATTCTTCCATTTCCTT
This sequence comes from Papilionanthe hookeriana x Papilionanthe teres, assembly GCA_022702705.1. Classification (NCBI taxonomy): domain Eukaryota; kingdom Viridiplantae; phylum Streptophyta; class Magnoliopsida; order Asparagales; family Orchidaceae; genus Papilionanthe; species Papilionanthe hookeriana x Papilionanthe teres. The sequence continues at coordinate 105,540,808 of CM040427.1, forward strand.
CGTCTTCCTCCTCCATTTTCGTGATTTTGAAGATTTAAGGCTTGTTAGATATCGGATTTAAGGAGATTTCAAAGCTTTTCGACACCAGATTTACACTTATCTTGGTAAGAGCTTCACTTTAAGTTAAAATTTTGGATTTTCACCATGGAATTCTCTCACATTGCTTATGGTGGAATTTTTGGAGTTTTAAAGAGATTTTGAGATTTCCATAATGAAATTTGCTCTTACTAGTTTAGAATAGATTTTGGAGTTGGTACATTGTGAATTTGGGATTTATTGGAATTTTCATGCAAAATTTAGAACTTCATATGACTCCAAGGATGAGTAAAGAGAAGAGGAAATTGAATTTTGATGAGGAGAGTTTTGTCAACATCAAAGCGCAATTTTGCTATAACTCTTACCTTCACTACCAGAAGTGTATCAAGGATAGAGCTTTTGATAGTCCTGGAGGATCTGTAGAACAATTAATTGTCAAGCAGAACTGGAAACGATTTTATTATTTCACCGCGAATGCTGTTATGGGAGTTGTTAGAGAATTCTATTCGAACATACCCTAGACTGAGACTGAGTATGTGCTTGTTAGAGGAAAGATGGTTGAGTTTACTCGTCAGCGTATCAATGCTTTCTATCAGACTCGGGAGCCATTCGTTTGTGAATATGAAAACTTTGACACTCGAGGGGAGAATATGAGAGAAGTTATTGCTTTTCTGACTGACGGGCGAGGAGAATGGAAAGTAAGTAAATAACAGTTGATTAATTTCTCCGCCTCCACATTGAATGTTGCTTCAGAAGTTTGGCATTATTTCATTTCTGCGAGACTATTACCATCTTATCACAATGGCGAAGTTACAAGAGATAGAGCGATTCTGAACTACTATATACATATGATGAAAAAGATTGATATTGGAGCTATTATCTACAAGAATATTCGAACGATTGCTAGAGGCGAGACCATTGGAGGATTTGGACATCTTACTTTAGTTCATGCCCTATGTGTTCAGTCTGGGGTGGAGTTCAGTAGTTCTGAAGAAGTGGCTATACCATTGAGACCTATTACAAAGAATATTATCCATACTTATGAGTCTCATGTGGGAGCCAGAGTTGAGCGTAGGAGTACTGATATTCCTACCACTAGTTATGATTTTCTATCTACTTTTGAGCCACCTACCTTATCTGATATTATGGAGCACATGAGACTACAAAGTGCTAGTATGGATAGACTCCATGGTCGGATGGATGTATTTGAGGTGAGGAGTGATGTGAATGAAGATTATCTATAAAGGAGAGTTGAGTTTGATATTGCTTATTATGATGCTCAGGTCAGATTTATGAGGAGGGAGTCCGATGTGATATTTCCTACTTGCCCCAGTTATAAACCATATAGACCTGACCCTGCTGATGACCATGCTACTGATCCTGGTGATGGAGACTGGTAGATTGTTTGTTTGTTTTATTTCTGTTGTTCTTATTCTGATGTGATGTACTAATGTGATGTAGTGGATTTTTACTTTTCAAGTGATGTGTAACCCTGTGTTGTACTGTTGTGATGTAGTTATTTGTTTTTCATGTTGTGTGTAACTTTTTTAGTGTATTGTTATGTTGTACGGAAACATTGAAATTGTTAACTGGACTGTGTAGTATTGTGATTGTTTGTTTAGTACTGTAGTGTTTTGTTGGATGTTTAGATGTTTAATGTTAGTTTCTCTTTACCCATGCAAATATTTAAAATTGTTATATCACTGCTACTAATTGTTTCATGCCTGCTAGTTGTAAATTTTGATTAATACCAGATAGCTGTTGAAGATTTCAAGATCCCAGCACAAAAATGTTAGCTTTCTTTTACTCTCAACTGTTTCAAATTTAATGAAAAATTTTAAGTGTGGGGGAGGGTAGAGAAATACTAACTTTTATTTGTTCTCAATTATTATATTTCCAAAAATTATTAGCAAAACTTCTGGCAGTTGAACCTCACTGTAAGTAACTAAATCCTTTTATTTCAGTTAAATATTATGGAAGGATAGGATGAATTTTTTTAGTAATAAAGGTTGATTTTATAGAAGTGAGATATTTGGTATGAAAGGATTTGATTATAGTCAACTATTTAAAGTAAAGAAATCCATATTTTTAAAACGTTAAGAGACTTAAAGTATTATGTGCTAAGAAGAGATTGTAACTTTATGATGAATAATAAAGCTTATACTTAACTATAAAGTAAGGAGATGTTTTAAGTTTGAACTTTAGAAAAAGGTGAGTGAAGTTCAAAATCATTATAGGCTATCCAGATGTAGTAATCCTCATTAAAAAAAAGAGAGATAAAAAAGAGAAAGGAAGGATTGAAAAAAAAATCTCTAAAAGAAAAGAGAAAAAGAAAAGAAAAGAAAAAGAAAGAAAAATATTTATGAGGAGAAGCTTGAGGAGAAACCTAATCAAAAATTGGCTTCACTTGAATCACCTTAAAGGGAGTACTTGATTTCATTTCTGAATTTATGTTTGATGTATTGGCCTACATTCTATTGAAGTTTACATGAACTCCTTTCTCACATAATCTTTTGAGGCACTCTTAATGTGACAAATTATGGTTCATCTTGAAATAAATAGAAGACTAGAACTCTTAGACTTGATTACTGAATATTCTTACACCTGTAGTGTTAACCTTAGTTACTAAATTTCTTTCTGAAAATCTAATCATTATATTCTTTTGAATGAAAAATTTTAGTGTCATACAGTTGAAAAGTACATTGCCTAGAGTTATATTTTATGTAGTAAAAAGATTACTTGAGGACAAGTAATAGTTAAAGTTTTGGAAATTCTGAAGCACCAACAATAAATATAGTAATTTTACCCATTTTTGGTGATATTGCATTTTAAAGAATGTCTTTTTCATGATTTGTTGCAGGTATGATGATTTTAGGTGATTGGAGTGAAAAGAAGCAAAAAGGAACGAATCCAGAACACAAAGGAGTAAAAAGGAGCAAAATGGTGAAAAAGTGTTCTGGTGCCGCTGGTGCCCAAATACAGAGAGTCCAGAATTAATTACACGATTCAACGCTGCCGGCGCCTTATCTGGCGTCGCCGGTGCCCAAAGTCAGTGGAATTCAAATTTGAAGAGTTTTGGCAACTTTTTTAAAGGATGCCTATGGAAACTCTTCGTATTTTGTCTCTATCTTATAAGTAACTATTTTTGATCGAAAAGAAGAGAGTTTTGGTGGTGTTTCTTGCTTTCTTTTTGTTTCTCTTAGTGTCTTAGTGTGTTAGGATTTAGGAGAAGTGAGTGTAGAGTGAGCATTTGAGGGGAATTCTTCTCTAAGTAGGGATGGAGAAGAGGTAAAGTGAGAGATTGCTTCTTCCTTTCAATTCTAAAGAGAGAATCAAGTGTTGTAAAGAAGAGAGAAGAGGATTCAAAGGAACTTCAATGGAATTGCATTGGGGAAGAGAAAGACATAAGTTGTATTTTCTTTTGTGGTTTGTTTGACTTTTCTTTTATATATAAAATCCATATTTTATTGTATCTTCTTCATGAATTCTGAGTAGTCTCCCATGTGGATTTGATGTGCTTTTAATGTAATGACGAAATTGTGATGGTTTTTCATTTAGAACTTAATTTACTTTCGATTTGGCTAATTGAAATGTTAAAATATGTTGTTGAACTTTAATTTTGAAAGGATTTAATGTCCTACAATAGTAATGAAAGAACCATTCAATTGCTATGGATGAATTGCGTAGTTCATGGGAATTGAGTGCAAATAAATAGGGAAATGTGTTTTAACGGACTTCAATTTGGAGATTTCAGGGTGACAGGATGAAATCCCTAAATTGGTTCTAAGATTAGTAACTAATATCAAAGGTTATTGATACACCAAAAATTTATAGTATTTTTATGCACATTTTTATACCTATTTTTAATGATGTTGCACTTTAATATAAGGTATTTTGTGTTTTTCTTGTAGGTATGATGAAGATGGATGGTCATGATGAAAGGAGAAAAATTTGATCTAATTTAGAGCAATAAAAAATGAAAAATGAAAATTTGGGCACTGGCGGCTAAGCGCTGCTGGGCTAGCGCTTAGCCGCCACAGTTAAAAATAAAAATCTAAAGGAATTTGGCTCCAATTTCAAAGGGGATGGGATGTAACTCTTGGTGGTAACTTCCATAACTTCCTTTGGGCGGCATGTTTGAATGAAGGGGTGCATTCTTTGGTGGATACATTGAATCTGGACACGTTTGAAGAGACACCAAGGCACCTCTTAGTTTAATTTTTAAAGAGAGTCTTAGGAATGACTAAGTATTCTTCCACTTGCATTTTGAAGAGAGTTTTTACATTATTTTGCATTTATTTTGTGAGAGTTTTTATTAAGAGTAGGAGTAGAAAGTAGAAAGAAGAAAAGGGTCGAGTGAAGTCTTCTTCTTCCCACTTCTTTTCTTTCTTTTAGTTTACTTTCTATTGAATTCTGAAGTTTATTCTGAGTCGTCCGAGTTTGGAGATCCGCTCTGAGGAGTAGTTTAGTGAAGAGTTAAAGTTTCAGAGGAACTTCCTGAGTCTTGTGGAGAGAATTTTCAGATAAGTGTTTACTTTTGTTCTTACGTTTAGTTTTTTAATTAATACTTGTTTTTGTTTGTTCTTTTTTTATGGTTTTTAATTTTAAATCAATGTGTTATGTATTTTCTCAATGCATTCTGAGTAGTTTACTTTATCTTTTTCTTTCTTAAATGGAGAAGTAATTAGTTTATGGAGACTTGTTTTGGAAAGTATAAGTGTTTAAAGTTGGAAGAAGTTGTGAAGATTGATTCTGAAAACTTTGTTTACTTCTTAATTTGGCCTGTTAAGTTGTAGAATTTCTGGAGATTATGTAAGGTCCAATGTTGTATTATCTCATAAAAGTTAGTAAGGATCACATGCAACTATATGGGTGAGAATTGAAGTCAATATAATTGAATGTAATATTAGAAGATATTTTTATGGAAGGGAGTAAAATTATAGAATTTTAGAGTGACAGGCTAAAACCCCCTAATTTGGTTTGAAGTTTTGAGTTTTGTTATGAGAAGTTAGACCCCAGTTGGTGGGAATCGAGGGAACTCAAGAGTGAGATACTGGTATCTTCCCTGCCTAACCATGTTCAAAATGATAAAAATTTCAAATTAACCTAAGTTCTTTATAGAACCAAGTAAGGGTAAAGAACACATTTACTTCTATTTGTTACAACAAATTTAAATACTTCCACAACAATACTTTAATAATTATTACTTCTTCATAAAAGGAAAGAAAAAGATATTCTAGTTAATAGTGTTTTACATACAAGGTTATTAGTTATTATAATTTTAATTTCTTGCTTAACATTTTATTAAGGAAATTTCAAAAGACAAATCAACTTTCAAAAATTTTCAAAATCAAGACATACTTTCAAAAGCCATAAAAAAAGTAAAAAGATAATTTTCTGATTCCTTTAAAGATTTTCATATTTTACTTGTGGGTTCGATATCTCGGGGCTTAATCAGAAAGTCCTATATTACTTGATAAACGATACGTATACTTGCATAGTATCCCATATTATAAAACCATAATTTTCATATCTAAATCATCAGCACATATATATATCGGTGCGGAACCAAGTTTTTTGGCGCACATATATTTATCCGATGGGAGTCAAGTTTTTGGCGCTGTTGCCGGTGAAAAATAATTAAAATGCATTTTAAAGAGAATTAAGAAAATTTAAAGTTTTACTTTTCTTTGTTTTTGTTAGTGTGTTGTGTTTTGTTTTCTTTTATTGTTGTATGTGTAGTTTAGGTTATGAGGGACTTGTGCCTTACGATTCTGAAATAGAAAGAACTATCAGAAAAATCAAAAAAATTAAAAATTTAAAGACTAAAATATGGTTACATTTGTTCAGTTTCTAGAGTTGTGTGCTACTTTTAAATATGATGGTGTTTCGGATGATGCTATTAGACTTAGAATTTTTCCTTTCTCACTAAGGTATAAAGCTAAAATATGGTTACATTCGTTACCACCTGAATCAATAAGAACTTGGGGTGAACTGCCACAAAAATTCCTTGCTAAATATTTTCCACCATCTAAGACTTCTAAGTTGAGAAATGATATAACAACTTTTTGTCAATTTGAAGGGGAATCAATATATGAAGCATGGGAAAGATTTAAAGATCTCCTCAGGAAATATCCACATCATGCGATACCAGATTGGTTAATAATTCAAACTTTTAATAATGGATTAGTTGAATCTCTTAGATCAATCATCGATGCTGCTGCTGGTGGATCATTAATGTCTAAATCATTTTCTGATGCTTATGCTTTAATTGAAGAAATGGCTACTAATAATTTTCAATGGCCTTTTGAAAGGTTAAATCCTAAAAAGGTAGCCAGTGTTTTTGAAAATGTTTCTTTTACAATGTTAGCAAATAAAGTTGCTGATGTATCAAGGAAGATAGACCAATTTGGGATGAATTTTTCCTAGCTAAATTTCATGATTGAAGAAAATTCATTAGGCTAAATGGTTGATTCTTATTCTTCACCAGAAACTGTGAATGCTATAATCAAACCTAACAACCCATATTCCAATTATTATAACCCAGGTTGAAAGAATCATCCAAATTTTAACTGGAATAAAAATAATCAGGGTGGTGTTAATCAACAATGGGGGAACCACCAAGTAAACCCATTGGGGAATTGGAGCAACCAAGGTAATAATAATAATAGATTAACTTATCCTTCTAATTATAACAATGCTTTACAAAATAAAGAGAAGAAGTTGTCTATGGAAGAAGTAGTATCGCATATGGGAAATCAATTACAAATTCAAGGAGCAACCGTCAGAAATATTGAAAATCAACTGGGACAAATTGCAAATACCTTAGGTAATAGATCCCAAGGAATGCTTCCAAGTAATACTGAAGTGAATCCAAGAGAAAAGAATAAAGAACAAGTAAAAGCAATTCAACTGAGAAGTGGAAAAGAATTGGAACGTAGAGTTCAAAAAGAAACTGAAGTAGAGAAAGAAGAGATTGAAAGACCTAAAGTGGACACTCCAAAAGTTTTTGAAAGACCTATTTCTCCACCTAAGGTTGATTTAGAAAACCACCACCTCCATTTCCTCAGAGACTTTGTCAATAAAAGTTGGATAATCAATTTTCAAAATTCTTGGAGATATTAAAGAAGCTTACCATTAATATTCCATTTGTTGAAGCCTTAGAACAAATGCCAAGCTATGTGAAATTTATAAAGGATATTCTTAATTAAAAGAGGAAGTTTGAAGAAAATGAGACTGTTGCACTTAGTGAGGAGTGCAGTGTGATAATTCAGAAAAAGCTTCCTGAAAAACTTAAAGATCTTGGTAGTTTCACAATTCCATGTGCAATCGGAGAATGATTCTGTGGAAAAGCTTTATGTGATTTGGGTGCAAGCATTAACCTTATGCCTCTATCAATATTCAAAAGACTGAGACTAGGAGAAATAACCCCAACTACTGTAACTCAGCAATTAGCAGATCGTTCGATCTCATATCATAAAGGAGTTATAGAAGATGTTTTGATTAAAGTGGATCAATTTATTTTTCCTGTGGATTTCATTGTGTTAGATATGAAGGAAGATAAAGAGATACCCATAATTTTGGGGAGACCTTTTCTAGCTAGAGGAAGAGCCATGATAGATGTGCAAAAAGGGGAATTAATGATGAGGTTTAATGATCAGACTGTTACATTTACTATTTTAAAATCGATGAAATATCCTGCTAGAGGTAAAGAAGATGAGTGTTATAGGATAGATGTTATTGAATATTTAAGTGAATCTCATTTCAAATCAACTTATGAAGAGAAAGCTGAAAGAGAAGAATGGGAATATAAGCAAGAAGAGGAGTTATTTGATTTTGAAGATTTTCAAGAGGAAGGTTTAAAGTATGTTCATGAAAGTTTTGAATTGTTGGATATGACTGAAATAGATGAATCTTATGGTCCATCAATTGAAAAACCTTCTGAACTTAAGCTAAAAATGCTTCCTGATCATTTGAAGTATGTTTTTTTAGGTGAATCGTCAACTTTGCACGTTATAATTTCCTCTCAATTATCTGAAAAAGAATAAGAGATTTTGCTTGAAATTTTGAAGAAGCATAAGAAAGCCTTTGGATGGACAATTGCTGATATTAAAGGAATCAATCCTTCAATTTGTATGCACAGAATTCTTATGGAAGATAATTGCAAACCGCGGGGTGATCCCCAAGGAGATTAAATCCTATCATGAAAGACGTTGTTAAGAAAAAAATTTTAAAATGGTTGGAAGCTGGAATTATCTACCCTATTTCAGATAGTGCATGGGTTAGTCCTATTCACTGTGTTCCTAAGAAAGGAGTAATTGTGACTATTAATAAAAAGATTGAAATGATACTAACAAGACAAGTTACAGGGTGGCGAATATGCATTGATTATAGAAAATTAAACCTTGCCACAAGGAAAGATCATTTTCCACTCCCTTTCTAGATCAAATGTTGGATAGACTCGCTGGGCATAAATACTTTTGTTTTCTGGATGGATATACTGGTTACCACCAAATTCAAATTGCTCCTGAGGATCAAGAGAAAACTATGTTTACCAGTCCTTATGGTACATTTGCTTTTAGAAGAATGCCCTTTGGTTTATGTAATGACCCTACTACATTTCAGAGATGTATAATGGCTATTTTTTATGATTTAATTGAAAAAGGGATTAAAGTTTTCATGGATGACTTTTCAGTGTTTGGAATTTTGTTTGAATCATGTTTAGAACATCTATCTAAAGTTTAAAAACACTGTGAAGAAACAAATTTGATCCTTAATTGGGAAAAATGCCAATTTATGGTAGCAGGAGGAATTGTTTTAGGACATCAGATTTCAGAAAAAGGTTTGGAGGTAGATTTTGCAAAAATTCAAGTTATATCTAATTTACCTTGCCCAACCAATGTAAGGGGAATTAGAAGTATTTTAGGACATGCTGGATTCTACAGGCGTTACATCAAAGACTTTTCAAAGATTACAAAAAACTTTATGTCGTTTACTGGAAAAGGATGCAATTTTTATTTTTGATGATGACTGCCGTAAAGCCTTTGAAACATTAAAATAAAAATTAATCACTGCACCTGTAATAATTTAACCAAATTGGGAAAATCCTTTTGAATTAATGTGTGATGCTAGTGATTATGCTATTGGTGTTGTTTTAGGTCAGAAATATGATAAAATTTTCAAAGTAATTTATTATGCCAGTAAAACTCTTAATGAAGCTCAAATTAATTATACCACTACTGAGAAAGAGTTATTAGCTATAGTATTTGCCTTTGATAAATTTCGATCATATTTAATTGGAACTAAATGTGTGGTGCATACTAATCATTCTGCTATTAGATACTTAATGAAGAAAAATGATGCAAAACCGAGACTGATAAGATGGATTCTTCTTTTGCAAGAATTTGATTTTGAGATAGTAGATAGGAAGGGTTCTGATAATCAAATTGCTGATCATTTGTCCAGGCTTGAAATTGAAAAATCTCTCTATGATATTGAAGAAATTAATGAACATTTCCTGATGAAAAACTGTTCACTGTTAATGAATGGCGTGTTCCATGGTATGCAGACATAGTAAACTTTATTATTAGTAATATTATACCCTATGGTTTGACATACCAAGAAAAAAAGAAATTTCAGTCTGATGCTAAGACTTATTTCTGGGATGACTCATTTTTATATAAACAAGGAAAAGATCTTATAATTCGAAGATGTGTACCTTTGGAACAGACTTATAAAATTATTCAAAAATGTCATGATTCTGATTATGGGGGACATTTTGGAAGTGATAAAACTGCATATAGAATATTACAATCAAGATTTTATTGGCCTACAATTTTTAAGGATGTGAATGTTTATATTAAAAATTGTGATAGATGTCAGCGTGTAGGCAATATTTCTAGAAGAAATGAGATGCCCCTCAATTATATGTTGGAAGTTGAAATATTTTATATTTGGGGACTAGATTTTGTGGGACCATTTACACCATCTTTCAGAAATGTTTATCTTTTGATAGCAGCAGACTATGTTTGTAAATGGATTGAAGCTATTGCTTTACCTCGATGTGATGCTCAAAGTGTTGCAATGTTTTTAGAAAAGAATATATTTTGCAGATTTAGAATACCAAGAGTAATCATAACTGATGGGGGAAGTCATTTTAGAAATGCGATTATTCGGAATTTAGCAAAGAAATATCATATTAATCATCGCATTGCTATTGCTTATCATCCGCAGACAAATGATTTGGTTGAATTATCCAATCTTAAAATTAAAATAATAATGGAAAAAAACTATTAATCTAAATAGAAAGTATTGGTCAATCAAATTGGATTATGCTTTGTGGGCCTATAAGACTGCTTACAGAACACCTATAGGAATGTCCCCATATAGGCTGATTTTTGGAAAAGCTTGTCATTTACCTTTTGAACATGAGCATAAAGCATATTGGGCTATTAGAGAATTCAATTATAATTTGAAAGATGATGCTGAAAAGAGATTATTGCAATTGAATGAGCTTGAAGAAATAAGGAATGAATCTTATGAAAATACTAAGATTTATAAGGAAAAGATGAAGTTATGGCATGATCAGAAGATTCTTACTCAAAATCTTGTACCAGGACAAAAAGTTTTACTGTATAATGCTAGATTGAGAATATTTTCTGGAAAACTTATGTCTAGGTGGATGGGTCCTTTTATTGTGATAAAAGTTTATTCTTATGGAGCTGTAGATATTCAAGATCCTAAGACTGGAAAAATATTTAAAGTTAACGGACATAGAATTAAACCATATTTTTCAGTCATTAAATCTAAATCTGATAATAATTTGATGTTGGGTCAGTCAGAACGAGTTCTGGGTATGTCAGGCTGAAGACGTTAAAACAAGCGCTTTGTGGGAGGCAACCCATAATTATCGGTGTGCTTTGCTTTATGTTTGTTTTGTGTTCTTTGTTTGCTTGGTTTAGTTTATTTTTATGTTTTTAGTGGTAGTAATTTGGAGTTTTTAAACTATAGTAGAGTTTATTTGACCTTAATTGATGATTTAGAGAAGTGAGAATGAAAATTTGGACACTTAGCAGACCTGTGCTAAATTGAACACTGGCAGCTAAGCGCCGACTGGTTGGCGCTTAAGCGCCGCAGTTATAAAAAATGTGAAAAATGATGTTCTAGAAGCCTAGACTGTGGGGGAGTGGTTTTTGAAGCTATTTTGGAGTTTTAAAATGTCTTGGGGCTGTTTTAGCACTTCCCAAGTCTTTAAAAAGGACCTGATTTAAGAGAAACACTTGCCCCAAGTCCTGTTTTCATTTCTAAATCTTAAGAAGAGAGTTTTGAGTGCATCATGTCTTTCTGAGAGAATGATATTAAGAAGAAGCAAGATTCTGATAAGAGTAAGTTCGTTAGTGATAGTGCTAAAGAGTTATTTAATGGATATCTCGCTGTTAGTATTCAAGGGATTGTTGAAATAATTGCAAAATTTGAAGCCCAAATGACTTCAATGGAAGCAAAAATCCATGAAAGTAACCTACATTTGGAGCACATGGGATGACAACTTAAGATGCAATTCAGTCATTCAAGGTACGTGGAAGAAGCGGATAAGGCGATGTTTCTAAAGAACAAATGGATTGAAGAAGATGATTTAAGGATGAACAATTATCGCCCGTTTTATCAGATTTATATTCTAGAAGGGTCAAATGAGAATAATAATGGTTCGGGATATAATCTACCTAATGGAGAATGGAATTAAGAGTGCTTTGTTCTTATTTGTTTAGTGTTCTTATGTGTTATGTTTAGTGTTCATGTGTGTTATGTTTGGTGTGTTTAGTGTTTATATTTAAGTATTTACTAAGCCTGATGATCTGATGGTTACATCCTAGAGATGTACTTATCTGTTTGAGATTAAAGTCTCTTGTATTTAGAGAATTTCATCCTTTATGTGTGGATAGAAATTCTAGAATTATATTAAGTGTTATGTTTGTTTTAATATAAGTTTGTGTTTGTGTGAAATTTGTGTGGAATCAATGGATATTAAATTTTTATTTGGAATATTGGAAGATTTATGTGGGGAGAAATAGTTATTTTGGAGTAATTAAGGGTGATTAACAAAGTGATTTAGTGCATATACCCTTTAAAAATCTGGGTACTGGTGGCTAAGCGCCAGTGTGCCGGCTCTTAAGCGCCAGATTTCGCGACTAAGCGCCGAGGGGTTCGCGCTTAGGCGCCAGTTCACGAAAATTGGTTCCCAGCAGTTAAAAACCCGAAAATTACCATTTTTAAACCACCCCATCGTCTTCAACCTTCGGTTTATCGCGAAAGAGGAGCCTAGGGCATCATATTGTGGATCATTTAAGAGCCAATCTCAACAAACATTGTTAGATTTGGATTCCTTGAGGTAAGAGCACCACTTCTAAGTAAAATTTTTTGATTTTTACCATGTATTTTGAGAACATTTTGGAAATTCTTAAAATCACTATTCATGGTGAAAATTTGATGAAAAACTTGCAAAATTGCTCGGATTTAGTGAAAATATCTTTTGGAAGATAATTTAGCAAGTTTAGTTTAATTTTGGAATTTATGGTGAATTTTTCGTGAATTTTTAGAAATGACTCCAAAGTCAAAGCGTGCGAGAGAAAAGGCTAGATTTGATTCTAACAAATTTGTTAGCACGATGACTGAGGAACGATACATTGACGCACTGCAGTCACGTAAGTTGATTCCTCATCGTGTATTTAGTAAGCTAGGAGAAGTAATTGGAGATATAATTGCTAGAAGGAACTGGGAGAATTACTGTTGCTTATCCACTGTTGCTGTTGTTTCTGTGGTCAGAGAATTTTATGCCAATTTGCCTGCTGCAGAAGAGAATCAAGTGATGGTTAGGAGGCATGAGGTCAACTTTTCTTCTAGGGCAATCAACACTTTTTATGGACTACCTCCTGACATGTTTTGTTTTTATTCTAACTATCATCCTACAGAAGGAGAATTAGATGAGATCGTGGAATTTCTGACTAATGGAAGAGGATTAAGGAAAATAACAAATGATAGAAGAGTGAACTTTCCTGCTTCCAAATTGAATGCCACTTCTAAGGTGTGGCATTATTTTATCTCATCTAAATTGTTACCTTCGAGTCATACTAGTGAAGTAATGAGAGAAAGAGCTGTGTTAAACCATTGCATTCAGCAAGGGAAGCCTATTGACATTGGAGGTATAACTTATGGTTATGTTTTAAACTGTGCTAGATCAACCACTACTACAAGTATGGGATTTCCTTCCTTGATTCATTCATTATGTGAACGATCTGGAGTGAAGTTTGAAACCTGAGAAGAGGTACTTCAGTCATTGAGATCAATTAACAGTGTCAACGTTGGTGCTTACACTGTACATTCAGAGTTTGGTTGGAGAGGAGGATTTGGTAGGGCTTCTACCGCTTCGCTTCGTCGCATCTACTTCTCATGCTACTATTTCACGTGCTTCATCATCTACAGATTCACAGACTAGTTTGTTAAGAAAGATTTTGAAGAAAGTGAGTTTTACTCGTGAGCATGTTAGAGATATTGATGGTAAAGTGGATAATGTGGAACGATATATTGTGAAACATGATGAGTATGAGTAGAGTTATCAACAATTTTTGGATAGACTGATTAGAGGTGATCAAAGTGCTGAGATGCCCCCTCATCCATTCTACATACCTTATGTGCCATCTAGGGATTGGAACGAGCAGTATGATGATGAGGATGAGGATGATTAGTAGATTTGTGTTATTTGTTTTTGTTGTAGTGTTGTTGTTGATGTACTAATGTGTGTTTTGTTTAGTATTTAATTTGATCATTGTGTTTTGATGTGAACCTTGATAGTATGCAGACTGTAGTTTGTATTATTTTTCTGTTATGCATATTCAGATGTATTGTTGTTGTTGTATTGATGTTCTATATGTTGCTTTGTGGTAGTGATGTGTAATAGTAAATGTTTTTATGTGTATGTTATGTCAGAGTTTTTAGTAGTGTGTACTTTAATTCAAAAACTGTTAGGAGATTATAAACCACTATTGGGAACTTCTACTTAGGAAACTACATATTTAAAATTTTTCCAATTCCACTATCATTTGTTATCTGCGTCAGTGTGTTATTTTAGTTGGTGTGTATTTGCTTTGAAAACCTCCACTACTGTAGATGTTTTTTTAAAATTTTTACTTTTCTTTGTATAAAAAATTGTTTTAAAAAACTAAATTTAATTTCATTTTACTCCTGTTATTTAAATTTTTATACTCGCATATTAGGATATTAAAAATTCCTGCAAGCATGATATGTCAGTTTTTATTTCTCACCCATGTATCATTTCTTATGCTTAAATGTTTTATCTTAACTAAAAATTAAAGTTGGGGGGGGGGGGGACTTTAAAAACAAAGATATTCAAAAACCTAAAATTTTATTTGATTCTCAAGAATACTTAAAATAAACCTTATTTTTGATTGAGAACAATTATGTACATGAAGTTATATTAGGGGAACAAATATTTTGAACATAGAAATGAATAAAAGAATTTAGTTAAAATTTCTAATAATCATGAAAAACTTAAAGTTATAATTTTCTTAATGAAGAGGAGTTAAATAAAGTTAAAGTATCTTTAGTGAGAAGTTTTGTATTTTTGGATAAATAGTAGATTTGACTTTTATTCTTTAAAGCTTAAATTTCTTTATTGAAGACTAATTTTCAAATATTATTATTATGATATTTAAGTGAAAGATGTATATCTGACATTTACTTTAAAAGGAAGGGTGGAATTAAAAATCATTAAAGGCCTATCCAGATATAATAATCCTTGCCTTATAAAAAAAAGAGAAAAAAAGAAAAAGAAAAGAAAAAGTGAAAAATAGTATATGAAAAGGGAGGAGAAGCTTGAGGATTTAAGGGCCTAATCAAAAAATTGGTTTCATACCTAAAGTTTAAGATATAAGTTCAGAGAAAATCTAAAACTTAAGGTTATAATATAGTAAGTAAAATTATTTTCAAATAAAGATTTTCAAGTGAGAAAAATAAGTGTTTGAGTCTTATATTTTGAAGAATCTACAAATATTTCTAAATTAGATAGAAACTTATATTTGTCATTTTCCTTTACTTAAGAACTTTCTAAACTTTAAGTTGGTTTTAATTACTAAAAAATTTTCTAAATTGAACTATTCCATTTCTAGAACAAAATTTCATTATCTTCCTAAGAAACTCTTTACATAATATGCATGCTAAAATGTTCTTTGAGATTAACTGTCACTTGAGGACAAATAACATTTTAAGTTTGGGGGATTTTGATACACCTAAACTATATTGTATTTTTATGAACATTTTTATACCTGTTTTTAATCATATTGCATCTTAATGGAAGGTATTTTGTGTTT
This sequence comes from Papilionanthe hookeriana x Papilionanthe teres, assembly GCA_022702705.1. NCBI lineage: Eukaryota > Viridiplantae > Streptophyta > Magnoliopsida > Asparagales > Orchidaceae > Papilionanthe > Papilionanthe hookeriana x Papilionanthe teres. The sequence goes on from CM040427.1 coordinate 105,556,224, forward strand.
TTCTTGCAGGTATGATGAAAATGAATGGTCATGATGAAAGGAGCAAAATTTGATCAAATTTGGAGCAAAAAAAAATGAAAAATGAAAATTTGGGCACTGGCGGCTAAGCTCCGCTAGGCCGGCGCTTAGCAGCCAAAGTTAAAAATCGAAATCTAAAGAAATTTGGTGCCAATTTCAAAGGGGGTGGAATGCAACACTTGGTGGTAAATTCCATAACTTCCTTTGGGCAGAAGGTTTGAATGAAGGGGTGCATTCTTTGGTGGATACGTTAAATCTGGCACATTTGAAGAGACACCAAGTCACCTTTTGGTTCAATTTTTAAAGAGAGTCTTAGGAATGACTAAGTTCTCTTCCACTTGCATTTTGAAGAGAGTTTTTACAGTATTTTACTTTTATTTTCTGAGAGTTTTTATTAAGAGTATGAGTAGAGAGTAGAAAGAAGAAATGGGTCGGAGTGAAGTCTTCTTCTTCCCACTTCTTTTCTTTCTTTTAGTTTAGTTTCTATTAAAGTCTGAAGTTTATTCTGAGTCATCGGAGTTGGGAGATCCACTCTGAGGAGTAGTTTAGTGAAGAGTTAAAGTTTCAGAGGAACTTCTTGAGTCTTGTGGAGAGAATTTTCAGATAAGTGTTTACTTTTGTTCTTACATTAGTTTTTTAATTAATACTTATTTTTGTTTGTTGTTTTTCTTATGGTTTTTAATTTTAAATCAATGTGTTTTTATATTTTCTCAATGCATTCTGAGTAGTTTACTTTATCTTTAACTTTCTTAAATGGAGAAGTAATTAGTTTATGGAGAATCGTTGTGGAAAGTATCAGTGTTTAAAGTTGGAAGAAGTTGTGAAGATTGATTCTGAAAACTTTGTTTACTTCTTAATTTGGCCTGTTAAGTTGTAGAATTTCTTGAGATTATGTAAGATCCAATTCAGTATTATCTCATAAAAGTTAGTAAGAATCACATGTAATTATATGGGTGAGAATTGTAGTCAACATAATTGAATGTAATATTAGAAGATATTTTTATGGAAGGGAGTAAAATTAGAGGATTTTAGAGTGAAAGGCTAAAAACCCTAATTTTGTTTGAAGTTTTGAGTTTTGTTATGAGAAGTTAGCCCCCAGTTGGTGGGAATCGAGGGAACTCTAGAGTGAGAGATTGTTATCTTCCCTGCCTAACCATGTTCAAAATGATAAAAATTTCAAATTAACCTATGTTCTTTAAAGAACCAAGTAAGGGTAAAGAACACATTTGCTTCTATCTGTCACAACAAATTTAAATATTTCCACAACAAAACTTTAATAATTATTACTATTTCATAAAAGGAAAAAAAATATTATAGTTAATAGTGTTTTACATACAGTGTTATTAGTTATTATAATTTTAATTTCTTGCTTAACATTTTATTAAAGAAATTTCAAAAAACAAATCAACTTTCAAAACTTTTCAAAATCAAGACATGCTTTCAAAAGCCATACAAAAAAGTAAAAAGATAATTTTCTGATTCCTTTAAAGATTTTCATATTTTCCCTGTGGGTTCAACATCTCGGGGCTTAATCAGAAAGTCCTATATTACTTGATAAACGATACGTATACTTGCGTAGTATCCCATATTATAAAATCATAATTTTCATATCTAAATCATCAGCACATATATATATCGGTGCGGGATCAAGTTTTTTTGCGCACATATATTTATCGGGGATCAGTTATCCTTCAGGTGAAGGGTGAATGGGAGCTCCAAAGTGAGAGCTGGTATCCTCCCAGCCTAGCCTTCGAGTTAGTGACTAAACTTAGAATATGTTAATGTTCTTTTCTTGCTTAGAAGAGGGGGTACTCTTTTTAGGGTAAAGAAGCATACATGCTCTTATTTGACAGAATAATATAGATAATTTTTTCATATCAATCCACACATCATATTCTCATTGCAAGAGGAAAGATACTTTTCTCATATATCGAAAGCCTTTCAAATACTTAGTTTAGTGAGTCTGTTAGTTAATTTTGTTCTTAAAGTTGTTAGAAGTAATTGTAGTTTAGTTAATTTTTACTGTTTCCTGCATAGTGGTAGTAAGTAGTGAACTTTAATTGCAAATTAAATATTAGATTTTAGTGCTTATTACATTTTGTGTAACGTTTTCTTAAACTTCAAATATTTCCCTGTGGATCGATATCCAGGACTCCATTAGAGCCCTGTATTACTTGATACGATACGTACACTTGAGTTGAATGCTTAAACTTAAATAAATTATTATAAATCTATAAATCTGAGTTCATAAATTCATGCAAAATATAAGTCCGCCGTATCAAGTTTTTGTGCCATTGCAAGGGATTAAATCTTCTAGCAGTGGTATCGAATTCTTTCATTTTTAAGTATGTATATAAAGTCGAGCATCACTTTCTGTCATAATACACAGGCTCCTTGCGCACTTTGTACTCCCTACATACACACCCACTGTAGGAACTTAAGCTTTCTTCTGACGGCCACAATCCATCAGTTATGATAAGAAAAATTGTCTCTTTTAAAATTATCAACAATTTTCGTAGGTAAAATGTTTATAAGTAATTCTCCGACAATTTAATGTTGTAGATTTTTTTTAGAAAATTGGAGTCGTAGAAAAATTTTTGGTTTGTCTAACTGATGGTTCTTCTATCAGTAATAGCGACGAAATGCACATTAGAAAAGTTTCAAACATATAATTTTTTTGAAGCAGACAAAATTGTCTGATATATGTTATTTATGCATTGTCTTTTATGTCCGACGAGTGAATTGCCGAGAAGATGTTGCACCCATTATTTTTTTAATGCAGGAAAAATCATTAGTTAAGCGTCAATTTTTATAAACAATAAGTTAACTATTGGAAAAGTGTTGCATCCATCACTTATGTGTGATGTACTATGAGTCGTCTGTTATATGTTAGTTAGGCATCAGTAATAATATCCATCAGCTAATTGTTGATTTTTCATATGGATAAGTTTGGAACTGTTGCAAAACGGATGGTAAGCTATTGGAAACTTGAAGCATAAAGAAAAAAAATACTTCTTTTTCTTTCGTTTTTACATTACCACACCTACTATCACAACATTTAATATACAATTTCAAGTAATTAATGAAATAATATAGCCATCAAATAATAAATTATCCAATCAAATGAAATAAATAAATTTAATTTACTCTAAAGTATGTACACCACCATTCTTAGAAAAATATATGTCCAAATGCGCATAAATTTTAAAAAAAAGAAAAAATTATATCCTAGTCATCCTCATCAACCTCATCCTCAACATCCTCTGCTGCTTCCTCCTCCTCCAATGTTATTACTCCCTCATTTGTTGTTAGAAGGAATCTAACTTAGGCTTTAGCTTGGCCTTCATGTCTCCAGCTCTGACCTCATCTGATAGAAGCAAGCCTCAATCTCAGTAGTGAGTGCCGCAACATGCTGTTGCACCAAAAATATGTTTGATTTTTCATATATATATATTTTGTACTCATTTTTTGTGATATTGCACTTTAAATGAAGCTATTTTTAATTGTTTGCTGTAGGTATGATTATTTTAGGCAATTGAAGAAAGAAGAAGAAAAAAGGAATGAATTTGGTGTGAAAAAGGGCAAAAACCATAATTTTGAAGTTTTGGCGCTGTCGATGCCAGAATGGGCACCGATGACGCCCAATGTCGGTGGAGGTCGGATTCAATGTATTTTGATGACTTTTGGAGGGATTCTTAAAGCATCTCTTGCAAAAAAATCATCCCTAGACTATTTTAACATGATTTTGGTGTGAGAGTAAAAGAGAGGGGTCAAGAGAAGAAGTGGTGTGAGTGAAGTAATGTGTGTGTGAGTTGAGAGGAAGTGTTTGTAAAGAGTTTAGAGTCTAGGGTTTGGTGTAAAGTGTTGTTTTGTGAGGGATACTTCTCAAAAGAAACGTGGGAGGAGAGGGAAATTGAGAGATTGCTTCTTCCATACTATTTTAAGAGAGAGTTGTGTGTTGCAGTGAAGAGAGAAGGAGATTCAAAGGAAATTCAAGAGATTTTCTTGGGGAAGAAATTGAGATAAATTGTATTTACTTCTTATTTGTATGACTTTGCTTATGTATAAAATCATTGTTTTGTCATATCTTCCTCATGAATTCTAAGTAAATTTCTTCGTCTTTCTCCTTGCAATGATATATGATGAAGTGATGGTTTAGATTGATGTGCCATATAAATGTTAAGAAATTGTGATGATTTTTTACTTCATACTTCATTTACTTTTTGATATGACCAATTGAATTGTTAAAATATGTTATGAAATATAAAATCCGAAAGGACTATGCTTTTTATAATGAAAATGAAGATTGTATTCAATGTCCATGAATGAGTGATGTAGTTCATGGGGATTGGGTGCAACTAAATAGGGAAATATGTTTATTGGGCGTAGAATTGGAGATTTTAGGGTGACAGACTAAAATCCCCAATTTGATCTTAGTGTTTGGAAAATAAAGTGAGAGTTAGCATTTTGGCGAAAGGATGTGAAAACTCTGGAGTGAGGGCCAATATCCTCTCAGACTAACCATGGATTTAGGAACTAAAACTAGGATTAGCCAGTGTTCTTTGTAGCACTTGAAAGAGGGTAAAGAATATGTATATGTCCCTATTTGGCAAAATACCAGAATCTTACCAATTTGTGTCATTCACTTACCATAACATCAGTTTATGGGGGAGGACACTTTCTCTAAATTTGAACATTGCATTATAAAACTTATGGTAGTAGTAGTTAACTTTAATTGAAAGTTTAGAAAGTAATTTAGTGATCTTAAAATCTCTAGCATCGTTAGACTTTTATCAACTTTAGTATTTACTTTAAATGCATTGCAAATTTGAATATTGAATTTCTGTGCTACACTTTAAGGTTTTTTTCCTCCCTATGAGATCGATAACTAGGACTCCACTAGAGCCCTGTATTACTTGAATGATATGTATACTTGCATATAGATTGGCTTCTTTTTAATTAAACTAATTATACCTTTTGACTGAACTAAAAAATACTTATAAAAATTTTATTCTAAAGTAGCAGCCCCGCATCAAGGTTTTGATACGGTTTCCAGGGAGGCAATGGTAAATTGAGTCGTAATTGAAAACCTTTATTTCATAATTAGTATTTGTGTGTGCTTGCTTTTAAGTGTGCTTATTGTAATTATGTACGCATAAATTTGGATCTGAAGGTTTTGTACCTTACTATTCAGAGTTAGAACGTACCATTAGAAAAATAAAAAACAAAAAAAAAAGAATCTAAAAATTTGAACAAAATGGTGAACACTTTAAATAATCAAAGAAATAATAATGAACATCAAGCTCGACCATTAAAAGATTATGCTAACCCTACAATAGATGAAATTCACTTAACTATTCAAAGTCCTGATGTAGCTGCCAATTCATTTGATTTTAAATTTGATATTATCCAAATGGAACAAAATAATCAATTTGGTGGAACACCGAATGAGGATTCTAATTTACATTTTACTAGTTTTATAAAATTTTTGTGCTACATTTAAATATGACGGAGTTTTGAAGGACGCTTTGAGGATTGGACTTTTTTCCTTTTTCAATAAGGAATAAAGCTAAGGTGTGGATAAATTCTTTAGCACTTGGATCTATTAGAACTTGGGGAGAACTATCACCAAATTTTTTTCAAAATATTTCCCTCCATAAAAAACTACTAAGCTTAGAAACAATATTACATCTTTTTATCAGTTTGAAAGGGATACAATATATGAAGCTTAGGAAAGATTTAATGATCTCCTTAGCAACTGTCCACCTCATGCTTTACGAGATTGGTTAATATTTTAAACATGTTATAATGGATTTGTGGGATCTCTTAGATCAATTATTAACGCTGCTGGTGGTGGATCGTTAATGTCAAAACCTTTTGATGAGACATATTCTTTAATTGAACAGATGGCTACTAATAAACTTCAATGGCATCTGAACGGGTAAATCCAAAAAGAGTCGCTAGCATTCATGATTCAGATGCAATATCTATGTTGGCTTCTCAAATTGTTACGATTTCAAAGAAAATAGATCATATCTCAATTAACTATTCTCAAACACCTCAGGTGTTATAGGAAAATTCATTGGGACAAACAGTAGATTCTCAATCATCTGATGAGACTTTGAATGCTATAAAGAATAGACCCAGGAATCCTTATTCTAATTAATATAATCTTGGTTGGAAAAACCACCCAAAATTAAACTGGAATAATAACACTGCTACTATTAATCTGCATGTGAAACAAATTCTGTGAACCCATTGGGAATTTTGAACAACCAGGGAAACACTATTTATAGAACTTCTTACCCTCCAGGTTTCAATAGTAACACGTAATTTAAGGAAAAGAAGTTATTGATGGAATAATTGATATTAACCATGGGTAATCAATTACAAAGTCAAGGTAACCAATTAAAAAGTGAGGTTGTTGCTATTCAAAATATTGAAAATTAATTAGGATATGTTGCTAATGTACTTAATAATAGACCTTCAGGAACTTTCCCTAATAATGTTGAAATTAACGCAAAAGATTAATATAAAGAATAAATTAAGGCTATACAGTTAAGAAGTGGAAAAAAATGGAATCAAGAGTGCAAAAAGGTGTTAAAGTTGAAAAAGAGAAGGTGAAAACTGAAAAAGGTAATGATAATATATATCCTGATTTAGAATATCCACTTAAACCGATGAATGTTACAGTTGAAAGACCACCACCTCCATTTCCTCAAAGATTGAAGCAACATAAGAGATAAAAAAAATTTTTAAAATTCTTAGAAATATCAAACATCTCAAATGGCTGTGAGAGGGGTTAGAAGTTTTTTAGGACATGTTGGTTTCTACAGGCGTTATATTAAAGATTTTTTAAAAAATTACTAATCCTCTTTTCCAACTTTTAGAAAAAGATAAGAAATTTGATTTTAATAAAGGATGTTTAAATGCCTTTGAATTATTGAAAGAAAAATTAATCACTACTCCTATGATAGTTTCACCGGATTGGGAGAAACCGTTTAAATTTATGTGTGATGCCAGTGATTTTGCAGTTGGAGCTGTTTTAAGACAAATGTATGATAAATTTTTCAAAATTATATACTATACTAGTAAAACTCTTAATGAAGCTCAAATTAACTCTACCGCTACTGAAAGAGAGTTATTAGAGACTGTATATGCCTTTAAAAAATTTAGGCTGTACTTAATAGGGACTAAATATACAGTGCATACAGACCATTCTGTTATCAAGTACTTAATGCAAAAGAATGATGCTAAACCAAGATTATCAGATGGGTACTTCTAATGCAAGAATTTGACATTATTATAATGTATAGAAATAGACCTGACAATCAATTAGCTGATCATTTATCTAGGTTAGAACAACATGAATTATTTCATTTTGAAGATGAAATCACAGAAACTTTTCCTAATGAACAACCTTATAAGATTAAGGAATGGAATTTACCGTGATATGCTGATATTGTGAACTATATTGTAAGTTATATTTTACCACCAGAATTTCCCAAGCCATAACAGAAAAAATTTATGTATGATGCCAAAGTTTATTTTTGGGCTGACCCATATTTATATAAATAATGCAAGGATCTATTTATTAGGAGATGTATGCCTTATGAACCAAATTATTCAGAGATACCATGATTCTAAATTTGGGGGACATTTTGTATTAGAAAATACCAAATTATTCACTGTTATAAAAGGTCTATCATTTTGGAGCTGTTGATATTGAAGATCCTAAAACTGTGCTCTGGCACCGTTGGCAAGATTTTCAAAGAACATTGTTTAAAATCGGTGGCCGAGTAGCGGTTTTTAGAGTTTCAAATGGCGGAATTTGGAGTTTTTAGAGGGATTTTCACCCTTATAACTCCCCACACTCATTTTAAAACCCATTAACTCCACAACAATGAAAGGTTAGTTCCAAAATTTGCATTCCATGGCTTCTAACTTCTTTGAATCACCAAGATTTAGAGTTTTCAATAGGAGAAAGTTCGCTAGTTTTGAAGCGCAACAACTTTGCAATAAATTTCTTATAAAGAGGAGGCTAATTAAGGAACAAGGCTTTCTCAATCAAGGTATGAATGTTCCTAGTACTCGAGTAGAAGAAATTATTATGCAGAGGTTATGAGAAGTGTTTTGTTATACCACTGCCGTAACAGTCATTCATGTGGTGAAGGAATTTTATGCAAATCTTCATGAAATCAACCAAGGAGTCGTCTATGTGTGAGGTAGGTAGATATCATTCACTCCTTCAAATATTAATGAACTTTATATGATAGATAATGTGTCAATCTGTCATTAAACCAATTTTCTCCCTATGAGAGACAACATGAATGAAATCTATTGATATTTGACGGATGAAGGTGAATATTGAGAGATAAGACACGACAGGTATGTCAAATTCTCTACTATCTTATTGAATCGTGTGTTGAAGCAATGACATTCCTTTATATGTTCGAAATTACTCCCGACCATGAAAATTAGTAAAGTGACGAAGGAAAGTGTAATATTGAACTATTGCATTCAAATGGAAGGCTTTTTGATATTGGCACCATAATTATGGAATCTATTTTGGGTTTGATTGTCAATGGATCAATATACGGTTTGGGACATCTTTCCACAATATTTCTTCTATGCGGCCAGTCACAAGCACCATATAAAAGTTGGGAAAAGTGCTTCTCCTTGGAAGCTGATTGATCAACCAAAAAATGTACTATTTTTTATGCCATATTTTATAATGATATTTCACTTTAAAATTATGTTTTCTTGTTTTTTTTTTGTTTTAGAAACATCAAATTGAAGAATTTGGAGTGATTTTAGCAAAAAAACAAAAAAGGACCAAAATGGAGCGTAATAGAGCAAAACGGGTCGAATCGGAGCATACCGGAGAAAAATGGGTCTAATTGGACACATTTGTACTTGTGTCGAGCGCCTAAGCGCCACCCAATTAGGGCTTAGCCGCCAGGAAGTGGCGCATATGCGCCAAAAAGTCGGCACATAGCGGCCAATGATGGTTGGTGACGGTTTTTGTCATAACATCTTGTAGAAACGTCAGATTTAGAAGATTTTCAAAGCGTTACAAAGCTTATTTTATAGGGAATTCATTGGGAATGATAAAATAAACTTTATAGAAGATTTGTGATCAGTTATAAGGAGTTATTGGGGACGGGATGTGTTTCTTGGAGTGAAAAGGCACTTAAGGCACCCATTGGATGTTCATTGAATGTGGACTCTTTTTGAAGAGACAGTTAAGCATCTCTTGAGAAATTATAATTAAGGCTTGAAAACTCTTGAAGAAGAAGATTTAGAGAAGGGGGTGAATAATTGGAAGGGAGGAGAAGATTAGAAGAGGAGAAGAAGGCTTGGGGCGTGAGCCCCGAGTGGGGCAATAAGGTGAGCGAGAAAGAGAGAGTGTGAGAATTTCTTCTTTCATATTCACTTGTTCTTAGAGAGGATTACAAGGAGATTACTTTTGCTAAATAAGGAGTGTTTGATTTTCAACAGAGAAGTATTTTTATTGTATTTTGATTTGAATTTAGTAGTTTGTTTGTATGATTTCAAAGACTTGTCAATGAAAAGTTTTTATTGTTTCTCTATGTGTTGTGAGTAGTTTTCTTTACTCTTCCCTCTTACAATGAATTTATATGCATGTGTAGGATATAAAATTAAGTAGAGTGAGAATATATTGCGATGATTTTAATTTGATCTTCATTTACATGTAAACTTGATCAACTTGCATGTTAAAATCTGTTGTGAGAACATGCAAGAACCAATGTGGTATTGTCGCAGTCACTATTGGTAAAAAATCATATGAAATTATATAGTTGAGAATGTAGTCCATATGGTTGAGTGAAAATAAATAGGGAGATATGCATGTTTAAGAGATATAAAATTAGAGGACTTTAGGGTGACAGACTAAAGCCCCTAATTTGGTTTGATGTGAAAAGTTTTGTTATGAGATGTTAGCCCCCAGGTGGAGGGAGAAGAGGAAACTCTAGATTGAGAGCTAGTATCTTCCCTGCCTAACCCATCTACAAGATTTAAAATCATCAAATTAACTTATGTTCTTTATAGAACCAAGTAAGGGTAAAGAATATAATTGCTCATATTTGTCACAATCTCTCTCGCTACTTGTTTTACTTTTACACATGTCACTAATTTCATTGCATGAGGAAGAGTACTTTTAATATATTTAAACCCCACTTTCTAATTTTCATTAAGTAGTTTAGCATTAGAAGTAGTATTGTAGTGATAATTGTAGTATATAATCAAAACCAAACTTTTATTGACCTTCCAAGCTAGGGCGTGTTATTGTAGACTAGAACTTCTCTTGAAAGCTGCTGTGATTAACCGCGATCTCCATGGGATCGATATTCAGGGCTTAATCAGAAAGCTCTATAATACTTTATAATGATACATGTTCTTGCATAAAATCCCATTTTATAATAATATCAATTAAACTCTCATTTTCATCGGCATCAAGTTTTTGGCATCATTGTAAAAAAAGAGATTTAATTAAAGAGAAATAAAATGTAAGCATAAATATCTGGGATCAAGTTTTTGGCGCCATTGTCGGGGATCATAACAGTTGATCTTCACTTTTAGGAGGATTTTGGTTGAAGTATTTAGTCATAGAATTGGAAAATTGTAGTTTCGTAAGAGCTATTTTGTGTGAAAAAGTGTTTTTGTATGAAAAAGTGTTGTGAAGAAACTGTTTGTGTGAAAAACAAGGCATTTGTGAAAATATTTTCTTGTGTTGAAAATATTTCTTGTTTCATTGTTAATGTATTGTATGTTGTGTTATGTATGCGAACTAAAGGATCTGCAAGACTTGTGCCTTATGATCCCGAGTTAGAAAAAAAAGAAAAAAATCAAAAAACAAAAAGGACTTGAAAAACTAGAAACGGAAATGGAAAATATTCAAAATAATAACATGAAAAATCATCATAAATCATTGAGGGATTATGTGAATCCTATGATTGGTGAAATTCATTCAAGTATACAAAACCCTTTTGTAGAAGCTGACTCGTTTGAACTAAATCCACAGATTATCCAACTGGTGCTGAACAATCAGTTTGGGAGAACTCCTTTGGAGGATCCCTATTTACACTTATCAATTTTTGTAGAAATTTGTGTTACATTTCGTTATAACGGCATGTCAGATGATGTTGTTAGACTAAGGCTATTTCTTTTCTCATTAAGGGATAAGGCTAAAATATAGTTATAGTCATTAGCACCTGGCTCTATTAAAATTTGGAGAAGTTAACTCAGAAATTCCTAGCTAAGTATTTTCCATGTTTAAGGACTACTAAACTTACAAAAAGTATTATTTCATTTTGTCAGTATGAAAGGGAATCAATATACGAAGCCTGGGAAAGATTTAAGGAGCTCCTAAGAAAGTGTCCACACCATGCTCTGCCTAATTGGTTAATCATTCAAATTTTTTACAATGGGTTAGTAGGATCCTATAGGTTCATTATTGACGCTACTGTTGATTGATCGTTAATGTCAAAACCATATGATGAAGCCTATGCTTTAATTAAAGAAATGGCTACAAATAAATTTCAATGGTTCTCTACAAGGGTAAATCCTAAAAAAGTAGCTAGTGTTCATAATATAAATGCGATTGCAATTCTTGCATCTCAGGTTGTTGCAATATCAAGGAAGTTGGACCAATTTGGAATGAACCAGCCTCAATTTACTCCAGTAAGTGAGGAAAGTTCATTACGGCTTATGATTGATTCTAACTTTTCATATGAGACTTTAAATACCATAAACAACCCATATTCTAAGTTTTACAACCCAAGTTGGAAGAACCATCCTAATTTTAACTGGAATCATACTACTGGGGGTGGAAACCACCAATAGGAAAATAATCATGCAAATCCTAGTGGAAGTTAGAATAATCAGGGGAACAAAAACTATAGACCTTCATATCTAATGGACTTTAAAAATGATCAAAAAATTGAGGATAAGAAGATGTCTATAGAAGAAGTGGTATTGCAAATGGGAAACCAGTTACAAAGTCAAGATGCTACAATTACAAACATAGAGAATCAACTGGGACAAATTGCTAATTTACTTATTAATAGACCCCAAGGAACACTTCCTAGAAACACTAAGATCAATCCTAAAGAGAACAATAATAAACAAGTTGAAGCTGTCCAATTAAGAAGTGGAAGAGAGACAGGGGATGTGGCTAGAAAAAAGAAAGAAGTTGAGAGAGAAACAATGGAAACTAAAAGACTTAAAGAACTTATTTCTATTTGGAAAAATTAATATATCGAGCTAAAATCAATTTAGAAAGACCACCACCTCCATTTCCTCAAAGACTTAGACAACATGAGTTGGATAAACAATTTTAAAATTTCTTGAAAGTACTTAAGAAGTTAACGATAAATATTCCTTTCGCTAAAGATTTGGAACAGATGCCAAGTTATGCAAATTTTATGAAGGAGATATTAAAAAGAAAAGAAATTTGGGGATTACAAGACAATTGAACTAAGTGAGGAGTGTAGCGCTATACTTCAGAAAAATTTTCCTTAGAAACTTAAAGATCCTTGTAGCTTTACAATTCCTTGTGTAATTGGAGAAAAATTATGTGGAAAAGCTTTATGTGATTTAGAAGTGAGGATTAATGTGATGCCTCTATCAATATTTAAAAGATTGGGTTTAGCCAGTATTTCTCCCACTACTGTAAACCTTTAGTTAGCTGATCGATCTACCATTTATCCAAATGGGGTTATAGATGATGTGCTTGTTAAAGTTGATAATTTTATCCTTCCTTTGGACTTTATTGTATTAGATATGGAGGAAGATAAAGATAATCCAATTATTTTGGGGAGACCTTTCCTTGTTACTGGACAAGCTATGATAGATGTGCAAGAAGGAGAGTTGATTATGAATATTAATGACCGGGAAGTAACTTTTGATGTATTATCGACTATGAAATATCCAACTGAGAGAAAATGTGATAAATAGTTTTAGATGGATGAAATTGATTATCTAAGTAAAGACCATTTCCAAAAGAGTTTTGAGAGTAAGTTAACAGATGCGATCGAAATGGACTTTCATGATGAGTTGAAAACGTTATTTAAAGAAGAATGTATGTATGTTCAGTAAAGGTGTAAAATGATGGACTTTACCTAAAATAATAAAATTTTAATTCAATATGTTGAAAAATCTCATGAACTTAAAATGAATGTACCCCATACAATTTTAAATTCTACCTATTTAGGGAATTCATCTACACAACCAGTCTTTATATCTTCAGATTTGACTCAATCACAAGAAGAACTTAAATTGAATGATGAACATGATAAAGTTATCGAATTAAGACTTGGAAGAGAATTAGAGGATATATTTAAAAAGAACTTTGAGTTGAGAAATGAGGATAAGGATTTTGAAAGACCATTAGAAGATAACACGAGACAGAAGAATATCCTAGAAGAATTTGATCCAAAATTTGAATTATCTTGAGAGAATTCGATCCATAATTTGGGAGATCTTGAAGTTTCTTATAGAGATCCATTTCTTATAAGTTTCAAGGAAGATATTAATATGAAAATTGAGGAAATCATTATAATAATATTGGATCTATAAAGAAATACATGGAACAATGATATGAATCAATCCGAAAAGGAAGAGCTGATAGAAAAATTACAATTTAAGGATATTGTAGGAATCCCTGGATCTGAAATAGATTAGGTGATTGATCAAGGATTACTTAAATGGAATTTTGATCTAGGAGGAATCATTTGTTGAGCTAGCGACGTTAAACCTAGTGCTTTATGGGAGGCAACCCTTAGTTATCAGTGTGGTTTAATTTAGTATGCTTGAGAGTTATGATTGTTAGTGTTGTATTGTGTTTGCTTTAGTATGGATTGATCAGATTAATTGATGTTTGATGGTTGTTTGGATTGTTAGTGGTTTGGGTTAATGTTTTGAGGTTATGCCTTGGTCTTGACCAAATTTCTTTATGACTTCTGGTAGTAGTAGACTAACGAGTCTGTTACGACTTAGTTTCCGGAGCTGAGCATTACCTTGAGGCATGTAGAGTTTAGACTTGGACCACTCCATATCAACTCTATTACTTCCTTTATCTTACTTTGTCTTTAATGAGTAAGGTCATGAACTTACTTAGTGAACAACATCTGGATAAACTACACCACTTTTATTTACTAAATTGTGTATACCTTAAACTTAGAGTAAACCTGAAATTGTAAACACATGAGTTTTTATAATAGGGGAATTCTGGTCCAAGGGAGATAACCATAAAAAAAATCTTATAATACACCCATGTTATTAGTGTAGTTTCTTCCGTTAGAAATTGAAATTAAGGAGGGGAAATGTGAGTAGAAAGGAGATCAAATTAACCTCAGCTATTGTTTGTTTATGAAATCTATGAGTCTATGTATTGGAGTTTGTGTGTCTATGTTTGTGAGTCAAGTTGAATGAGTCATTGGAGACAACAAAACTTATCTTAATATTTTAAACATGTTAGCATCCAGCAATTCCTTTAAAAAATTAGAAATGTATTCCTGTTTAATCTTCAGTTTATACATGTTCTACAATTTAAAATTCCTTTATAGTGTTATGTTAAGCATATTTAGGCTAGATTTACTTTCTACTACAATATTCTACCATGTGCTATTTGTTGATATTTTTGTAGGATGTGTAGTAAATTGTAAAAGTGATCTTTCCCTGCCGCATATTTTTGTACTTCATTGTTACACATGTTTGAGCTTAAGTTTGGGGGGAAAGAAAAATGTTTCAAATTTAAACCTTACTTATTTTCAAAACTACTATAAATAAATTTATATTTTATTTATAATGATTATTGTTATGTGGAGTCATCTTAACAAGGTTAGAATTTTAGTATAGAAATGGAGTAGGAAAACTTAGTTGATATTTTTAGTAAAAAGGGTGAACCTAGAGTTAAGGATATTTAGTGGAGAACATGGGAATATTAATAACTATCTTTAGTAGGAAGAAATGTATTTTCATAAAATTAAGGATTCTTAAAATTTTTATTTTCAAACATTTAAGGCTCTTTTAGAAAGTATTTAAAAAAATATATATGTATATCTTTTTCAGTAATGAAAAGTAACAAGTTTTAACTTTAGAGGAGGATAGTGGAATTCAAAATCATTTAACGACTTCTCCAGATATAGTAATCCTCACATAAAAAATAAATAAAAGAAGAGCAGAAAAAATGGATCAAAAAGATCCTGAAAAAGAAAAGAAAAAAAATTGTGAGGAGAAGCTTGAGGAGATGTCCTAATCAAAAATTAGTTTCACTTGAGTCTTTCTATAGTAAAGAACTTAGAGCAATCTTAAGCTGTCTTTTTTTTACATATATTAGTTAAACTATTTTTAAGAGAGTTCTTAAATCGAGAAAGTATAGTTCATAGGATCCGAAGTTTGAAAAATCTGCATATTTTTCTGAATTAGATAGGAAAACAAATTCCCAAGTTTGATGATAAATATTTTAAACACTGGCTAGTCTAATTCACTAGAAGGTCTTCTAAAATGAACTATCACATTTTTAGAACAAAATTTTAACAATTCTAAAGGGTGACCCATTAACTCTAATCTATATAAATTATTTTAAAAGTGTAGTATTACTTGAGGACTAGTAATGTTTAAGTTTGGAGGATTTTGATCAACCTAAAAATGTACTATTTCTTATGCCATATTTTATAATGATATTGCACTTTAAAGGTACGTTTTCTTGAACTTTTGGTTGTATGTACATCAAATTGAAGTATTTGGAGTGATTTTAGCAAAAAGAATAAAAATGGACCAAAACGGAGCATATCAGAGCAAAACGGGTCGAACCGGAGTATACCGGAGCAAAATGGGTCGAATCGGACACATTTGTACTTGTGTCTGGTGCCTAAGAGCCACCCATTTGGTGCTTAGCCGCTAGGTAGTGGCGCCTATGCGCCAAACAGTCGGCACATAACCGCTAGTGACGGATGGTTACGGTTTTTTGGCATAACTTCTTGTAGAAACATCGGATTTGGACAATTTTCAAAGCGTTGCAAAGCTTATTTCATGGGAAATTCATTGGGAATGATAAATTAAACTTTCTAAAAGATTTTTGGTTAGTTATAAGGAGTTATTATGGAAGGGATGTGTTTCTTAGAGTGAAAAGGCACTTAAGGCATCCTTTGGATGATTCATTGAATGTGGACTCTTTTTGAAAAGTCACTTAAGCATCTTTTGGGAAATTATAATTAAGGCTTGGAAACTCTTGTAGAAGAAGAGTTAGAGAAGGGGGTGAATAATTGGAAGGGAAGAGAAGATTAGAAGAGGAGAAGAAGGCTTGGAGAAGAAGTGAAGGCTTGGGGCGTGAGCCCCGAGTGGGGCGACAATGTGAGAGAGAAAGAGAGAGTGTGAAAATTTATTCCTTCCTTTCTACTTGTTCTTGGAGAGGATTGAAAGGAGATTTCTTTTTCTAAACAAGGTGAGTTTTATTTTCATCAGAGATAAGTATTTTCATTGTATTTTGATTTGAATTTAGTAGTTTGTTTGTATGGTTTCAAAGACTTGTTCAATGAAAAGTTCTTGTTGTTTCTTCATGTGTAGTGAGTAGTTTTCTTTTCTCTTCTCTCTTACAATGAATTAGTACGCATGTGTAGGATATAAAATTGAGTAGAGTGTGAATGTATTGCGATGATTTTACTTTCATCTTCATTTACATGTAAACTTGATCAACTTGCATCTTAAAATCTGTTGTGAGAACATGTAAGAACCAACGCGGTATTGTCTCAGTCAACTATTAGTAAAAATCACATGAGATTATATGGGTGAGAATGTAGTCTATATGGTTGAGTGCAAATAAATTGGGAGATATGCATGTTTAAGAGGTATAGATTTAGAGGACTTTAGGGTGACAGACTAAAGCCCCTAATTTGGTTTGATGTGAAAAGTTTTGTTATGAGATGTAAACCTCCAGGTGGAGGGAGAAGAGGGAACTCTAGAGTAAGAGCTAGTATCTTTCCTGCCTAACCCATCTATAAGATTTAAATCATCAAATTAACCTATGTTCTTTATAGAACTAAGTAAGGGTAAAGAATATAATTGCTCATATTTGTCATAATCTCCCTCGCTACTTGTTTTACTTCTGTACATATCACTAATTTCATTGCATGAGGAAGAGTAATTTTAATATATTTAAACCCCACTTTCTAATTTTCATTAAGTAGTTTAGCATTAGAAGTAGTATTATAGCGACAATTGAAGTATATAATCCAAACCAAACTTTTATTGACCTTCCAAGCTAGGCTGTGTTATTGTAGACTAGAACTTCTCTTGAAAGCTGCTGTGATTAACTGCAATCTCCATGGGATCAATATTCGGGGCTTAATCAGAAAGCTCTATATTACTTGATAATGATACATATACTTACGTAAAATCCCATTTTATAATAATATCAATTAAACTCTCATTTGCATAGGCATCAAGTTTTTGGCGTCATTGTAAAGAAAGAGATATAATTAAAAGGAAATAAAACATAAGCATAAATATCTGGGATCACTGATGCATCAAAAATTGATTTGATTTTTCATATACATTTTGCACTCATTTTTTGGTGATATTACCATTTAAAGGAAGGTATTTTTCATGTTTTATCATAGGAATGATAATTTTAGGCAAATAGAGAAAAGAGAAGCAAAAAGTAATGAATTTGGAATTAAAAAAGGCAAAAACTAGGAATTTAAAGTTCAGGCACCGATGAAGCCCAAATGAGCACCGACGGTGCATTTTTACAGATAGAAATAAAAAATGTATGACTTCGTTCTTATTATTTATATGTTTTTTTATATAAAATCTTTGTTTTGTTGTATCTTCCTCATGAATTTGGAGTAGATTTCTTTGTCTTTATCCTTGAAATGATAAATGGTGAAGTGATGGTTTAGATTGGATGTGCCATATGAAAGATAAAAAATTGTGATGATTTTTCACTTAGTTCTTCATTTAACTTTTGATCTAGCCAATTGAATTGTTAAAGTATTTGTGAAATGTATGATCCGAGAGGGCTATACTTTCTACAACAAAAGTGGATATTACATTCAATGTCCATCAATGATTGATAGAGTTCATGGGGGTTGGGTGCAAATAATTAGGGAAATATGTTTATTGGGCGTAGAACTAGAGATTTTAGGGTGACAGACTAAAATCTCCAATTTGGTCCTAGTGTTTGGAAACTAAGTTGAGAGTTAACCTTTTGGGTAAGGGATGTGGAAGCTCTGGAGTGAGAGCTTGTATCCTCTCAGACTAACCATGAATTAGAGACCAAACCTAGGATTAGTCAATGTTCTTTCTAACACTTGGAAGAGGTTAAAGAATAGGTATGCTCTTATTTGACACAATAAAATATTAATAATAATCTATATCATTCACTCACTATGATATCATTGTATGGTGAGAACACTTTCTCTAAACTTGAACCTTGTATTACAAAACTTATTGTAGTAGTAGTTAACTTTAATTTGAAGTATAGAAAGTTATTTTGTGATCTTAAAATCTCTAGAATCATTAAAATTTAGCATCCTTGTATTTACTTTTGGTGCTTTGCAAATTTGAACATTGGATTTCTGTGCTACGCTTTAAGGTTTGCTTCCTGCTTGTGGGATTGATAACAAGAACTCTGCTAGAGCCCTGTATTACTTGAACGATACGTATGCTTGCTTATAGTTTGGTTTTATCTTATGAAACTTATCATATTTTATGACTGAACTGAAATTACATTTAAAAATTTATTCCTTAGTAGCGAGCGACCAGCGAGTCGAAGCCCATGGACCCAACTAATATTTATGACAGTCCAACAACTAGGGATGAAAATGATCTGAGCATAACTGTAGACCAAACATCTCAAAGTTTACTACCTATTCAACCTCATTTTTCTAAAAATGTGTTTTTGACTTTGAGAACGATCAATAAACTAGAGAAAGTGGTACGAATTCTTATGGATGCAATTAACAATATATCTAAATTATTTGATCATCTAGATTAGAGGATGAAGAAACAGTTCGATCATACTTGGCGTATGGAAGAAGGATTGATACGTTTAATGAAGAAAAAGGATTGAATTGAAGAGGATTCGATTGATGAATTCCCGTATTGACTATTCTACAAGTTTATTATGCACCACCAATTCATGGGAGATATTAGAGAAGATAGCACTAACATTGATGATGAGTAGTGATTCTCTATTTTATCCACTTTATTTACTACTTGGACTTTATTTGCTTAAGTTTGATTTTTATTTGGATTTCTTATGGAGATATTTCAAACTTATTATGCTTAAGATTGAGTTATGCTATTTTTTTGTGTTAGATTGTTATGGTTTAATTGCGATGTTGAATTGTTGATGTGGTAGAATGACTTATATGTGTAAGTTTGTAATTATGAATTTTATATATAAAAGTGATGTTTTCTGTTGTTTATTTGTGTTAATTCATCACTCAATTATAAATTCAGATGCTTAAAAAGGCTAATTAGATGTCTGCGTAACTTTGAAACGATCGAAATTGCAAAATTTTATGGAATCCTGAAATCGATCTAGCACCGACGGCGCCCATAACCCAAACTCATCGTAGACATGTTAAAATAGTGATTTTGAGCCTTTAACTGCATTTGATCACCTTTGACCTCCAGCCAAGGCCGAAGAGCACTCCTACAGCTTGTTAACATTTGGATTTGAGGCGGTTTCTAAGCTATTTGAGGTTCGATCTCATCTTCTCTTGGTAAGAGTTCTACCTCAAACTAAGAATTTTTTATTTCACCAAGAAAACCTCCTACAATGGAGAAAGGTTTTTTAAAAAACTTTAAAATAATCCATGGTGAAATGCTTTTACATATTAGATTTGACTTTGAAGTCTTTACATTGTGATTTTGGAAATTATTAGGATTTTTTCGCAAATTTTCTAGAAATTTTGATATGGCTCCAAGGATGTTTAAGGGAAAGGGAAAGGTTGATTTTGATGAAAGAAAATTTATGAATGTTAAAGCATAATATTACTGAAATTCTACACTCTGAAGCAAAAAGTGTATAAAGGATCAAGGATTTAAAAATCCAGGTGGAGTTGTGAAGCAGGTGATTGTTGATCAAAATTGGGAAGCGTTTGTAATTTTTCTGTTGATGTTGTTGCTGATGTAGTCTGTGAGTTTTATGTTAACTTGCGGTGGACTGAAAAAGATTATGTGCTTGTTTGAGGAAAAATGGTAGAATTCACTCCTTCATGAGTCAATGCTTTCTATTAGTTTAGAGATAATACATTCTATGAGTACAAATCTTTTGGTACAGTGGATGATGCCTTAAATAAGGTAATTATTTTCCTTACTGATGGAAAAGAGGAGTGGAAAACAAAGCAAAGGCAAAAAATGAATTTTCCTGCCTCCACTTTAAATGTCGCATCTAAAGCCTGTCATTACTTTATTTCTGCAAGACTACTACTTACTTATCATCATAGTGAAGTTTCAAGAGATAGAGCTATTTTGAATTTTTGTTTCCAAAACATGAGAATAATTGACATTGGTAGAGTTATTCATAATAGTTTTCATACTATAGCTAAAAAGGAAACCACTCAAGGATTGGGACAACCTACCCTAATTTACACATTATTTGTACAATCAGCAGTTCAGCTTGATAGTAGAGAAGAGTTGGTTTATCCTTTAAAGTCTATTAGTAAAGGCAACATTCATACTTATGAATCTCATGTTGGATGGAGATCTGGAAATAAGAGTTGTGAGATTCCCTCTACTAGTAATGACATACTTTCTACCTCTTATACTGCTACTATTTCTGATGTTAAAGAGTGGCTGATGATACAACAAAGTGATATCACGAGGCTTCATAATAGGATTAATGGATTGGAAGCAAGAAATAGCATCAATGATGACTATCAGAGGAGAAGAGTGGAATATGATGTAGTCTATCATGATGCTTCGATGAGATTCATGAGGGGAGAAGCTGGTGTGATATTTCCTACTTGCCCCTGTTATAATCCATACCATTCTGAGGGAGAAGGAGCAGAAGAAGAAAGAGAGGGTGATTGGTAGTCTAGTATTCTTTAGTTTGTTATTGTTGTGAAGATTTTTGTGTACTTGCTTTTGTGTAGTAGATGTGTGTAGCAATTGTACTCTTTTTATTTAGTTAAGTTGTATTGAAACTTACTGACCCGCCTAAAATATATCTACTTTTTGCTATATGATTTTACTCATTTTTTATGATATTGTACTTTAAAGAAAGGTATTTTCTATGTTTTATTGCAGGAATGAAGATTTATAGATAATGGTGAAAAAAGATGAGAAAAGGAGCGAATCTGGAACAAAAAGGACTAAAAAAGACAAAAATTGAACTAGGCCGCCGACGGCGAGGAATAGGCCGCTGACGACGTGTTTTTCCTGAGAGCATTAGAATATATTATAAAGGAGCCTGCGGACGGTGAGATCGAGCCCACTGACAGCGAGCCTGAGCAGTTGGTCTATGTTCTTAAAGCTCGCCGACAGCGCCAGCAAGTCCGCTGACGGCGAGAAGGTCGGTTCAAGCAAGATACATTGAATCTGGACGCTTTTTCAAAGGGGTGCTTAAGGGAACTCTTAGAAATTCATCCACACACCTTAAATTAGTGAATTTAGGAGAGAAAATGTGGAGAAAAAAGTAGAGAAACAAGAGAGGAATGTTAGGAAAATCTTGGAGAATGTTTAGGATTCTTATATTAGATGTAGAAATGTAGATTTCTACCCTTTTGGAGAGATTGGAGAGGAGATTTGAGAGAATTTGTAAGGGATTGCACTAGCACTGCATGGATCGACGGGAGACTTTAAGGGAGAGATCTTCATCTTTCTTTCAAAGGGAAAAAGCTAAGTATTGTTCTTCATTATCTTATAATTTTGTAAACAATTACCTAGTAGATTTGCTTTGGTTAAATGAAGTTTCTGTTGTGTTTTCTTCGTGCTTTGTGACGCATCTCTCTTAATCTTCTTCTTCTTTGGAAATAGTGGCATGAGAGGATTATGCCATTCAATTCCTTTTACTTTTCTTTTGTAATGAGTAGAATTCATGTTTTGGATATTGGGATGCTTGCTAAAGATGTTATAATTATAAATGTGATGGTTTTTACTTGCACTTCATTTACATTACAAAAAGAGCTCGTTGTAGTGTTAAAATTCGTTATAATTGCATCGACCTGAAAGGGAGGTTTAATTCTCAACAAAGTGGAACCACATTCAAATTCCATGGATGGTGAAGTTCATGGAGTTGAGTACAAATAAATAGGGAAATATATTAATCGAGCGTAGAATTGGAGATTTTAGAGTGACAGGCTAAAATCCTCAATTTGGTCCTATCATTTGGGTGCTGAAGTGTAGATTGTTAGCCCTCAAGCGAGGGTAACATGAAAGCTCCGAAGTGAGAGCCGGTATCCTCCCAGCCTAACTATGATTCAATAACTAAGCATAAGATTAGTCAATGTTCATTATGCCTGGACCAAAGGCTAAAGAATAGGATTGCTCCTATTTGACACATACAATATTTAATGCATCTCATTCTTATACATTATCCATTTCATTACATAAGAATAGTAGTTTTTATCACCTCAAAATTCTCCAAACCTATTCGTCCAAAAAGGGTTATTTTTAGAATTATTATTTGCATTTAGTTATAGTTACTATTACATTTAACACTTGCATTTAGGAGTAGTTGCTAGATAAAACACAATTTTAATCGACATTCCAAACTATGGACTATTAGTAGTAGACTAGAATTTGACTAAAAACCTCTTACTTCACTTCCTCGTGGGATCGATACTGGGGTTTTTAAAGAAAACTTTATATTACTTGAAGTGATACGTATACTTGCGTAGTACCCCTAGTATGTAAAATATTTTCCAATTTTTATATCATTTAAAATTTTGCACACATCAAGTTTTTGGCCATCTTTTGGAAGTTAATTTATAACGTAATTGCGGGTCGGGTCAAGTTTTTGGTGTCGTTGCCAGGGAAGCTTCGGTAAGAACTTTAGGAGAATTTTAGTTGAATTAATCAGGTTTACACTTGGAAAACTGTAGTGTCGTAAAAACTGTTTTGTGTGAAAAGTGTTTTTATATGAAAAAGTGTTGTGAAAAAACTATTTGTGTGAAAAACAAGGTGTTTGTGAAAATGTTTTGTTGTGTTGAATATATTTCATTTATTATTTGTTTAATTATTAATGTATTGTTTGGTGTGTTACATATGCGAAACAAATGATCTGTAGGACTTGTGCCTTATGATCCCGAGTTTGAAAAAAATAAGAAAATAAAAATACAGAAAGGACTTGAAAAACTAGAAATGGAAATGGAAAACTTTCAAGATATTAACTTGGAAAATCATCATACTTTATTGAGGGATTACGTAAATCCTACGACAGATGAAATTCACTTAACTATACAAAATCCTGTCGTAGAAGCTGATTCATTTGAAATAAATCCTAAGATTATCTAACTGGTGCAGAACAATCAGTTTGGGGGAACTCCTTTGGAGGATCCCTATTTACACTTATCAAATTTTCTAGAACTTTGTGCTACATTTCGTTATAACGGTATGTCAGACGATGTTGTTAGACTAAGGTTTTTTCCTTTCTCACTAAGGGATAAGGCCAAAATGTGGTTATACTCGTTAGCACCTGGCTCTATTAAAAATTGGGAGGAGTTAACTCAGAAATTTCTAGCTAAGTTTTTTCCACCTTCAAGAACTACTAAACTTAGAAACGATATTATCTCATTTTGTCAGTATGAAGGGGAATCAATATACGAAGCCTAGGAAAGATTTAAGGAACTCCTAAGAAAGTGTCCACATCATGCTCTGCCCGATTGGTTAATCATTCAAAATTTTTACAATGGGTTAGTAGGATCCCTTAGGTCTGTAATTGATGCTGCCGCTGGTGGATCATTAATGTCAAAATCATTTGATGAAGAGTATGCATTAATTGAAAAAATGGCTACAAAAGAATTTCAATGGCCATCTGCAATGGTAATTCATAAAAATGAAGCTGATGTTCATAGTATGGATGTGATTACAATTCTTGCATCTCAGGTTGCCGCAATATCAAGGAAGTTGGACCAATTTGGAATGAACCAACCTCAATTTACTCTTGTAAGTGAGGAATGTTCATAGCACCTATGATTGATTCTAAATTATCATATGAGACTTTATATACCATAAATAACCCATATTCTAACTTTTACAACCCATGTTGGGAGAACCATCCTAAACATAATTGGAATCATATTACTGATGGTGGAAACCAACAATGGGAAAATAATCATGCGAATCATAATGGAAATAATCAGGGAAACACAAACTATAGACCTTCATATCCACTAGACTCTAATGATGATCAACAATTTGAGGATAAGAAGACATTTATGGAAGAAGTGGTATTGCAAATAGGAAACCAGTTGCAAAGTCAAAATGCTGCAATTAGAAATATAGAGAATCAACTGGGAGAAATTGCTAATTCACTTAATAATAGACCCAATAGAACAGTTCCTAGAAACATTGAGATCAATCCTGAAGAGAACACTAATGAACAAGTAGAAGCTGTCCAATTAAAAAGTGGAAGAGAGATAGAGGATGTGGTTAGAAAGGAGAAAGATGTGAGAGAAACAAAGGAAACTAAAAGACCTGAAGAATATGTTTCTAAAGATCTAGAAAAATTTATATCTCCAACTAAAATCAGTTTGGAAAGACCACCACCTCCATTTCCTCAAAGACTTAGACAACATGAGTTGGATAAAAAATTTTCAAAGTTCATGAAAGTACTTAAGAAGTTAACGATAAATATTCCTTTCATTGAAGCTTTGGAATAGATGTCAAGTTATGCAAAAATTATAAAGGATATATTAAAAAAGAAAAGGAAATTTGGGGATCACGAGATAGTTGCACTAAGTGAGGAGTGCAGTGCTATACTTTAGAAAAATTTTCCTCTGAAACTTAAAGATTCTTGTAGCTTTGCAATTCCTTGTGCAATTGGAGAAACATTATGTGGAAAAGCTTTATGTGATTTAGGAGTGAGAATTACTGTGATGCCTCTATCTATATTGAGAAGGTTAGGTTTAGTTGATATTTCTCCTACTACTGTAACCCTTCTGTTAGCTGATCGATCTATCATTTATCCAAAAGGAGTTATAGAAGACGTGCTTGTCAAAGTGAATAAATTTATCGTTCCTTTGGACTTTGTTGTATTAGATATGGAGGAAGATAAAGAAATTCCAATTTTTTTAGGGAGACCTTTCCTTGTAACTGGACAAGCTATGATAGATGTGCAAAAAGGAGAGTTGACTATGAATATTAATGACCAGGAAGTTACTTTTGATGTTTTAAAGACTATGAAATATCCAGCTGAGAAAAAAGATGATGATTGTTTATGGATAGATGAAATAGATTATCAAAGTAAAGACCATTTCCAAGAAAGTTTTAAGAGTAAGATAACAGATGAGGTTGAAATAGACTTTCATGATGATTCGAAAATGTTGTTTAAAGAAGACTATATGTATGTTCAGGAGAGGTGTGAGAATGATGGACGCTACCAAAAATAGTAAACTTTTTAATTCCATCTATTGAAAAATCTCATGAACTTAAGATGGATGTACCCCATACAATTTTAAAGCCTATCTATTTAGGGAATTCATCTGCACAACCAGTCTTTATATCTTTAGATGTGACTCAATTACAAGAAAAACCTGAATTAAATGATGAACAAGATAAAATTATTGAATTAGGACTTGGAAGAGAATTTGAGAATAAATTTCAAAAAAACTTTGAGTAGAGAAAAGAGGACAAGCATATTAGAAGAACCATGGAAGAAATTCTTATGGAATTAGAAAAACTTATTTTCTCAACTAAGATATATCCTCCATCATTTAATAATTATAAAAGGGAAGAATTGGAAGATAACTTGAAACAAAATAGTAGCATAGAAGATATTGATCCAAAATCTGAATTATCTAGTGAGAATCTAATCCAAAATTTGGGAGATCCTGAATTATCTTATACAGATCCATTTCTTATAAATTTCAAGGATGATATTAATATGCGAATTGAGAAAATCAATAGAAGAATATTGGATCTAGAAAAAAATATGAGGAACAATGATATAAATTCATCTGAAAATGAAGATCTTAATGAAAAATTAAAATTTGAGAATTTTATAGGAATCCCTAGATCTGGAAATGATTGGGAGATTGATCGAGGATTACTTAATTGAAATTTTGATCCAGGAGGAATCATTTATCGGGCCCGCGACGTTAAACTAAGAGCTTTATGGGAGGCAACCCATAGTTATCAGTGTGCTTTGATTTAGTGTGCTTGAGAGTTATGATTGTTAGTGTTGTATTGTATTTGCTTTATAGTGGATTGATAAATTTGATTGTTGATTGGTAAATGTTGGGATTGCTAGTTGTTTGATTTGATATTTTTGTGTCTTGAGGGAAGTGATTCCTTAACTTCTTGTTATAGCTAAAGTTGATCTCTTGTAGTAGTTGGATTAGCAAGTCCACTGTGACTTGGGTCTCACCCAGACTTGAGTTGTACAAGAGAAATCTTGAATTTCAAACAGTGTTAGATCCATCTTAAATTTGTTACTTCCTTTCTGCAACTTTATTTTCATTAGGTAGGAGTCGCGAACCTATTTGATGAATACCATGTAAATGATCTTACACTGTCTTTATAACTGTTAGAGGTGCTTAATTATAAGGATTAGATGATGCCTGAGATTGGTGCCTATGAGCCAATATATGAGGGGTAATCTTATCTTTCGGATTATAATCTATAAAACCATTTAAAATGTACCTAATTTAATAGTGTAGTGATTTTGTTAGAAATTGGAAGTAAATTAGTAAGATGTGATGAGTTAAAAAGGATGAATTGACCTCATTTATCATGTGTGTTTATGCTTGTGTTACAATTTTATATAATAATTGAAGAACATTTTTATATTTCCTTGCTGATACATGCTATGCTAGTTAGAATTTGGTTTAGTTAATTTCATTCTGGTATGATTAGTTTAGATTTACTTTCTGCTACATATTGTTTTGTCCTAATGAATACTTGCAAATGGATTTGATAGACATTTGTGGTAAATAGAATTTCTAAACTATTTTTCTTCCTGCTTATATTTTCTGTACTGAATGATATATATGTTAAAAAATTAAGTTTGAGGGTAGGAAGAAAAATAAAATTTTCAAGTAAAAATACTTCCTTTTAGTGAAATTTTATTACGAACATGTTTAGGTTAGATTTACTTTCTCCTACAGTCATTCTACCCTCATTATGCATGTATATGAATTTAATAGGATGTTGTAGTAGTAAGTAGATTCAACCTTTACTTTTTCTTTCTGCAATATTTTATAGAATTAATTGCAAAATATTTTTAAATTTAAGTTTGGGGGGAAGAAAAATTTTTAAAATGTAACTTTATTTGTCCTCAGTAGCCTGCATTTAATTTGATATTACTTTTAAAATGACTTGTGATATGTGGTGTTACCTTTAAGTTACTATAATTTCAATTTTAGAAATATTAGAAAAATAACTTAGTTGAAATCCTTAGTGAAGAAACTGTTCTAGAGTTAAGATATTTTGTAGGAAACATTGGAAAAATGATTTTTCTATTTATGGTATGAATGAGTTGAATATTTGAAAAGCTAAAATTCTTAGATTTATACTTAGAGAGAATTGAGCCTTTATTGAAAACCTTTTTCTAACTAATACTTACACTTATAAAAAGTGAGGGAAAGTTTCGAGTTTTGGATTTTAGAGAGAGGATAGTGAAATTCAAAATTTTTAAAGGCCTATCCAGATATAGTAATCCTCACATAAAAAAAAGTTAAAAAAAGGGATTAAAAATGATCTCAAAAGAAAAAAAATGAAAAAAAGGGATTGAAAATGATCCCGAAAGAAAAGAAAAAAAAATAAAAGAAAATAAGTAAGGAGAAGCTTAAGGAGAAGCCTAATTAAAAATTGGTTTCACTTGAATCTTTTTAAATGAAAAGACTAAAAAACAATCCTAAGCTTATTATTATTTCAAAAGGTATTGGTTAAATTGGTATAGATAAGGTGCTTAAATTCCATTTTTATACTATCTATGAATCTTTAGTTTGACAATTTTCAATAACTTTTGAAGTAAATAGAAAATCAGGATTCCTAAGTTGAATATGAGATATTCTTATACAAGAGTCCTAGGTTGATTTACTAGAATTTCTCCTATTTTATACTATAAAATTTCTGAGATGAAATTATAGGAAACTCTATTGAAACCCACAACCAAAAGTCATCATATTTTATTTTTAAAGTTATAGTGTTACTTGAGGACAAGTAACAGTTAAGTTTGGGGGATTTTGACCCGCCTAAAATATATATGCTTTTTGCTATATGATTTTACTCATTTTTGATGATATTGCACTTTAAAGAAATGTATTTTCTATGTTTTATTGCAGGAATGAAGGTTTATAGATAATGGAGTAAAAAGATGAGAAAAAGAGCAAATCTGGAACAAAAAGGACTAAAAGAGACAAAAATTGAACTAGGCCGCCGACGGCGTGTTTTTCCTGAGAGCATTTGAATATACTATAAAGGAGCCCGCCGACGGCGAGATCGAGCTCGCCGACAACGAGCCTGAGCAGTTGGCCTATGTTCTAGAAGCTCACCGACGGCGCCAGCAAGCCCGCCGACGGTGAGAAGGTCGGTTCAAGCGGGATACATTGAATCTGGACGCTTTTTTGAAGGGGTGCTTAAAGGAAATCTTAGAAATTCGTCCACACTCTTTAAATTAGTGAATTTAGGAGAGAAAATGTGCAGAAAAACGTAGAGAAACAAGAGAGTAATGTTAGGAAAATCTTGGAGAATGTTTAGGATTCTTAGATTAAGAGTAGAAATGTAGATTTCTACCCTTTTGGAGAAATTGGAGAGGAGATTTTGAGAGAATTTGTAAGGGATTGCACTAGCATTGCATGGATCGGCGAGAGACTTTATGGGAGAGATCTTCATCTTTCTTTCAAGGGAAAAAAGCTAGGTATTGTTCTTCAGTATCTTATAATTTTCTAAACAATTACCTATTGGATTTGCTTTGGTTAAATGAAGTTTCTGTTGCTTTTTCTTCGTGCTTTGTGACGCATCTCTCTTACTCTTCTTCTTCTTTGGAAATAGTGACATGAGAGGATTATGCTATTCTTTTCCTTTTAATTATTTTGTAATGATTAGAATTCATGTTTAGGATATTGGGATACTTGCTAAAGATGTTATAATTATAGATGTGATGATTTTTACTTGCAATTCATTTACATTACAAAAAGCGCTCGTTGAAGTGTTAAAATTCGTTGTAATTGCATCGACCCGAAAGGGCGGTGTAATTCTCAGCAAAGTGGAACCACATTCAAATTCCATGCATGGTGAAGTTCATGGAGTTGAGTGCAAATAAATAAGGAAATATATTAATCGGGCGTAGAATTGGAGATTTTAGAGTGACAGGCTAAAATCCTCAATTCGATCCAATCATTTGGGTGCTGAAGTGTAGATTGTTAGTCCTCAGGTGAGGGGAATGTGGGAGCTCCGAAGTGAGAGCCGGTATCCTCCTAGCCTAACCGCAGATTCAGCAACCATACATAGGATTAGTCAATGTTTTTTATGCTTGGACGAAAGGGTAAAGAATAGGATTGCTCCTATTTGACACATACAATATTTAATGCATCTCATTCCTATACATTATCCATTTCATTACATAAGAATATTTGTTTTCATTACCTCAAAATTCTCCAAACCAATTAATCCAAAAAGGGTTATCTTTAGAATTATTATTTGCATTTAGTTATAGTTAATATTACATTTAACGCTTGCATCTAGGAGTAGTTGCTAGATAAAAAATAATTTTAATCGACATTCCAAACTAAGGACTATTAGTAGTAGACTAGAATTTGACTAAAAATCTCTTACTTCACTTTCTCGTGGGATCGATAATGGGGTTTTTAAAGAAAACTCTATATTACTTGAAGCGATACGTATACTTGCGTAGTACCCCTAGTGTGTAAAATATTTTCTAATTTTTATATCATTTAAAATTTTGTACACTAGCTGCTATTTATAAATCAGGTCAAGTTTTTTGCCATCTTTTGGAAGTTAATTTACTCCGTAATTGCGGGTCGGGTCACTTACGTTAGTTTGTTATAATTGTATTAAAATTGTAATGGATGCTGTATTAAGTGTTTATGATTGTGTTTTAAGTTTTATTTACCCTGTAAATCTCTGATATATATGTGAACAATGCTTCTAACTATTTTATGCATGTAATTAAAATTTTAATTAATATCTATATGCTTCAAAAGAATCAAAAGCCTGAGACAAAAAGGTTAGTTTTCTTTTTGTTTTTCTCTCTCTTTTATTGAGTTGATATGCACTGAATAACTTAAGTTTGGGGGAGAAAAAATTAACTTTTGTTTGTTCTCAATTAAAATGTATTTTCATAATTATTTTAACATGACTTAAAGTAGTTGAGCTTAACTTTAGATAACTAAATTTTTTATTTCATTTAAATATCATAGTAGATTTGAATGAATATTTTTTAGTAATGACGGTTAACTTTATGGGGCTAAGATATTTAGTATAAAAGGATAGACTATATTTGACTATTTAAAGTAAAGAAAGCTGTATTTTTGAAATTTTAAGAGTCTTAGAGGATTATGTGAGGAGAAAAGGATTGTGACTCTATGTTGAATCATTTAAAAGCTAATATATATCTATATAGTAAAGAGGTGTTTCAAGTTTCAACTTTAGGGAGAGGAGAGTGAAGTTCAAAATTATTAATAGCTATCTAGATATAGTAATCCTCACAAGTAAAGAAAAAGAGAAAATGATAATGAAAAAAAAGAGAGGATTAAAAAGCAATCGCAAAAAAAAAGAGAAAAGAAAGAAAAAGAAAAAAAATGTGAGGAGAAGCTTGAGAAGATGTCTAATCAAAAATTGGCTTCACTTGAATCAACTTAAGGGATAAAATTAATAACATTTCTGAATATATATTTAAGTATTAGCATCCTTACTAATAGAGTTCACAAGAGCTTCTTTTTCATATGATCCTTCAAAGCACCTGAATGTGACAAATTATGGTTATTCCTTAAATGAATAAGAGACTATAGCTCTTAGACTTTATTACTAAATGTTTTTACACCTATAGTTTTGACCTAAATTACTGAAAATCCTTCTAAAAGTTTTGTTATTACATTCACTTAAATGTAAAATTATAGTATTATTTAAGTAAAGTTCACTAATAAGTGTCATATTTTTATGTAGTAAAAGGATTACTTAAGGACAAGTAATCGTTAAGTTTGGGGGATTTTGATGCACCAAAAATATGTTTGAATTTTTATATATTTTTTGTATTTATTTTTTGTGATATTGCACTTTAAATGAAGGTATTTTTCATGTTTTAATGCAGGTATAATGATTTTAGGCAATTGGATCAAGAAGAAGTAAAAAAGGAACGATTTTGGAGTGAAAAAGGGCAAAAACAAGAATTTTAAAGTTTTGGTGCCATCGGCGCCAGAATGGGCACAGATGGTGTATTTTTCCTTAAAACCCAGAATAATTAGGTGTGATAGGGCGCCGATGGCACCCAATGTTGGTGGAGCTCAAATTCAATGTGTTTGGACGACTTTTGGAGGGATTCTTGAAACATCTCTTGGGGAAATTGTCCCTATACCATTTTAACATGATTTTGGCACCATAGTAAAAGAGGGGAGTCTGGAGAAGAAGTGGTGTGAGTGATGTAAAGTGTGTGTGAGTTGAGAGGAAGTGTTTGTAAAGAGTATAGAGTCTAAGTTTTCGTGTACAGTGTTGTTTTGTGAGGGATTCTTCTCAAAAGAGTTGTAGGAGGAGAGGGAAAGTGAGAAATTGCTTCTTCCCTACTATTATTCTAAGAGAGAATTGTGTGTTTTTATGAAGATAGAAAGAGATTCAAAGGAACTTCAAGGGATTTGCTTGGGGAAAAAATTAAGATAAGTTGTATTTAGTTATTATTTGTATTACTTTACTTTTATATATATAATCTTTGTTTTGTTGTATCTTCCTCGGGAAATCTAAGTAGATTTCATCGTCTTTCTCCTTGCAATGACATTTGGTGAAGTGATGGTTTAGGTTGGATGTGTCATACAAATGTTAAAAAATTTTGATAATTTTTCACTTCCTACTCATTTGCTTTTCGATCTGGCCAACTGAATTGTTAAAATACATTGTAAAATATACGATCCAAAAGCACTATGCTTTCTACAACAAAAGTAAATATTATTTTCAATGTCCATGAATGAGTGATGTAGTTCATGGGGGTTAGTGCAAATAAATAGGAAATATGATTATTGGGCGTAGAATTGGAGATTTTAGGGTGAAAAACTAAAATCCTTAATTTAGTCCTAGTGTTTGGAAACTAAAATGAGAGTTAGGCTTCAGGCGAAGGGATGTGGGAGCTCTAGAGTGAGAGCCTGTATCCTGCCAGCCTAACCACGCATTTAGGGACTAAACTTAGGATTAGTCAATGTTATTTATAGCTCTCGGAACAGGGTAAAAAATGTGTATGCTTCAATTTGACACATTACAAGAATATTACTAATCTTAATTATTCGCTCACCATAACATCATTGTAAGAGGGATGACAATTTCTCTGAATTTGAATCATGCAATACAAAACTTGTTGTAGTAGTAGTTAACTTTAATTTGAAGTATAGAAAGTAATTTAGTGATCTTAAAATCTCTTGCATCATTAAACTTTACTAACTTTAGTATTTACTTTAAATGCATTGCAAATTTGAATATTGGATTTCAGTGCTACGCTTTAAGGTTTGCTTTCTCTCTAAGGAATTGATAACCAGGACTCTGCTAGAGCCTTGTATTACTTGAACAGTACATATACTTGCATATAGATTGACCGCTTTTTTAATAAGTTGATTATACTTTGTGACTAAACTAAAAAAAACTTATCAAAAATTTATTCCAAGGTAGCAGCCTTGCATCACACGCCTAGAGATCTCCTCATCCTGTCCGATTGAGGTAGATGCTACAGATGCACTGGTGCAGGGGTGAATGTCGACAAACCTTTGCACCCCGAGCCCGTAGACTGAACCCTTCTTCTTCCCTCCAATAGCCTGCTCCATAAGTTGTACTTCGATGGATCATGCTCACAGATCATAATACCTCATGGCGCCTAGTATCGGTTCTCCTTCCACTGTTGGAATCTCTCCCGCAAACCAAAGTAGTTATATTTAGTTAGAACTAATAGATTATTGACATCAAACTATTATAGCACTTCAATTACCTGGGTCGCCCGGGATCTGTCAACCCGGGATTGGTCAAATCACCTCTTATGGATGTACTCATGTACATCAGCGGCGAAGGGCTCTCGTCCAATTTCCACGTCCTATCCATAAAATGAAAATTTTAGAATACATGTTTGAATTATAGAAAAACTTTTATAACAAATGAAATTTTACCAACCTCTACTTTCATTCCGTATGTGGGAGCGCCGCACCAATGTGCTTGGAGGGCCCTATGTCTCCACAGTCTGACTGCCTGTTCTACTTTGTCTACTCCCTCTTCTTCTTGTAGTACGGAGAATCCCAGCCCTAAGCAACATGGCAAGAACATCCACTATGAGCCATAGAGGATTCTTGCACTTTTTTCAAATATCACCAAGAATGTCTTGAAGGTGATTACTGACCATGCGCTTCAAATTGCATCTGATGTGCACCTTGTTTTGAGGGTGTCAGGAGAATTGTTTATTTAAATATTACAAGGATTATGTTTGATTGATAGTTAAATAAAAATAACTTCAGTTATTTTTGAATGATGCTTACCACAAACTTCTAAAATTTAAGATCTCGAATGGCTTCGGGATCTCCTTCCATGATAAGTATGCTAAGTTGTACTTGCTCTAAGTGATATTCCAAATGTCATGAATAGTTTGGGTCAGGGTGTATAACCTTAAATAAAAAAGAATTGTTTTATATTCATTTGCAAAAATAAAATTTTTTTTGACAATATCTTAAGTAAACTTAAGTGTTACTGACAGGCTCTTTGCGACGGTACGCTGTTTATCGACTCGTACCTTGATGAGGTGGTGTGGGCCTCTAATGAACTCACCTTGTTGCAGTCATGGTTGAGGATGTGATGGGGCTATGGGAGGGGACAGAGCTCGAGGTAAGGGTAGGGGTAAGAGCATGACTCAAGGTGTGGGTGGGTATGGGGGTGGAGGTGGAGGCATAGGCGCAGTTGGTGGCGAGAGCGGAGGCAGGTGCGGAGGTGGGAGTCGAGTCAGCGGCATGAGGTAATTGTAGGGGTAGGTGCGTAGATGGGGATGGAAGTGGGGCTCAGGGCAGTGGCTGGGGTGGTGGTCAAGGTAAGGGTGGGAGTAGGTGTGGAAACGGGGATTGGAGTGGGTGTCAAAATCTGGCGGCCTCCCCTGATTTTTTTCTTCATCAGATAGAGCTATGCTCCACATCCCTCAAGTGGGGAGGGAGGCAGTCCCTGTCTCCAGTCAACATCTACAACATGGAGAATAAATTTTATTATTTAGTGCATATAACACATAATATGTTATAAAATAAACATAGTTTAATATGCATAAAATATAAAACACATAACTATACAGTAGATAGGTAGACGAAAGTGTAAAATATAAGGTACAAATGCTAAAACTGAAAACACAAAATTATGCAATAAATTGAAATACAAAATTTAATGAAAGGTACAATAGACTTACTCATCTAACTCAGCATCGCCTGAAGCATAACTGGGGGATGTAGTCATGCTTTCATCTTCAAACACATCATCGAAGTCGCACTAATCACTAAGATTAAAGTCTTTGTATTCGCCACTAGCAACCTCTACATTGAGCTCTTCATTGATTTTCATTAAGTAGAAAATGGAAACCTGTCATTTCAATTTCTTAATAGGTGGGTTCAGTGTTATTCTAAATTTTAATGGTGGCTCCTGGTTTACTTGAAATGACAACCACCCAATCGACGTTATCACTTTTTCTATGCGGATATCAATGATAGTAAAGTTAACTCTGTGTTGGGCTATAATGAAAGGACAAAATTTAGCATATATTATGTTTACTTTACTTATGTGATATTATATAGTTGGTTTATCCTTATTCCCTGATTATGAACAAGATCGAACAAAGTATAGTTGAATGAGAATACACTTCATTCGATATGGCTTAAATAAGATAGTTCAATATGGCTTAAATAAGATGTCATGCGTCTTGAAACAGAAACTCCAATCTGTCTCCTCCATAACTCTCTCTTGTTAAGTCCTTGCCTGCTCCAGCCACAGATGAGAAGGTTGGAATGTGATTTCGAGAATGTAAAGAGGCAGGAGTACGCTATAATTATAAAAGAATGGTAGTTTAGTATTTTTATGTTTGAAAAGTTACCTATAATCAAATGGAGTATTAACTTTAATAATTGAACTTTATAAATGAACTTCTCTGAACGACAAAATTTTCCCAAACGAAGCCTTTGCCAGCGTGCTCCAAAATTCTTTAATCATTCTGACAAGTCCATCTTCAACTCGATTTAGCTACTACACCTCCTTGAATTTCAGTTGAAAGAGTCTTGCCTTGGTCAGACAAACTTCAAATGCATAATTGATCAAAATTAAAATCTTAGCTGGATGACCTTGTTAAATATTGTTTATAAATTCAGCTGGTACAAGTGTTTCAGAATTATTGGGAATTTAGAAATGTCGGGGAAACTAATCTACATAAAACAGTAAGTTAATTTATTAAATCTTCAAACTTAAATATCTCTGGATGGTAGCAACTTTTATAAGGAGCTTGATCAGGACAGATCTTAGGTTTCATATTCACAGCAAAAAAATTTACTCCTATTTAAACTGGATCAGCAATTGAGGACCATTGATTTCAATTCCAAGGAAATAGATGATGGTGATTTCATCTTCTGCCTCAATCTTTCTTGACACCATGCCTAATGGATAATGAGTCACCCACTCCTTTTCTGGTTGATAAAGTCAAATGATTTTGAAAGAGATATCCAACAACTTTATCTATGTCTGTAAGAAAATAATAGATGGTTATCCAAATCCACGTGGTGACAACTACTTCAAGAGGATCTTTATAATTCTAATTTGTAACTGATCTAGCAGTATTTTGTCCTTGAGCTCTATCTCACACCTTGTGGACTTCAGGAGGATGACCCTAACTTTCGAATAGCTTAATGGCGAACATCTCCAAGGATTTTTATGTAAATTTTTTCTTTTTGCAGTCTATTACGATAGTTTCTAAGAATCACGAGATAAATATTTACTTATCGGAATTCTGCAGGAAAAAAAAATATATTTTTGCAGCATATTATTCAGACTTATACAACCTTAAAAATTTTTGTTATTTTTATTTCAACAGATTTTAAATTACTGCGATTGTCAGCGCTACAATGCCTTTTAATAATAATTATATTTAATGAACTTTTTGTATTTTTAGTAATAATTAAAAAAAATGTTTTTAAATAAGTGGTGTCAAAAATATTTTCTTTGCCTAAAGATTTAGAGAAAAAAATATTGAGATTAAGACGGTAGCGTATTAATGGCGTGGATGGATAATGGCAGACGAGTCCATTGACGTCGACAAAACGAGCGGCGACGAGGTTTATTCAAAATCCGGAGGTAAAATGCTCGAATAATTGAATGAGCCAACGCTGTCCTTTTCATCCGAACACTGATGGGATTGGAATCACAATGTGCCAACTCTGGCAAGCAAGCTCCCATAATAGCACTGTTGACCAATGTGGCAACAAGACAAGCCTTCTCCTATTTGTGGGAAATTGGCCTCCAAAGCCAATGCTACTCTTGAGATCCCGGGAAAAAAAATAGTTTAGGAATTTGGATGCATTTGGATTTCAATAGTGGGGAGCCACGTGTTAAGCGGGCCCCACCGCTATTCACTCTGACCATTTAGAGGCGGTAGACCCATTTGATATGTGGTATCCCACCATTTAACTCCGAACGCAAAATATCATCTAGAGTTCTAATGTAATACGGTCTCGAGATCCAGTTGGGATGGATTTGTTAATTTTTAAGTTCATAATGGAAAATTTATAAATCAGTTATGAGATAAAAGTTTCCTTCCAATTGCTTAAAAATAAAATGCAGGAGCAACATATATATTTAAATGGAGATTTTACTCAAATGAGATGGAGTGAAGGGCAGGCAAGAAATGTTTTATTTTTATTTGACAAAATCATGATATGTGTTGGATCCCAATTTATCTTTGAATAACACTTAAATCCTATTGATAGAAACTTAATGTAAGTTGTGAGTAGAATAGAAGAAAAGAGAAAAAAATTAGATAGAGAAACTACTGGATTTGGGTGCAACAATAACGACTATGTAAGAAGACAAAATAAATGTATGATTAGATTATTAGTGAAATGTTGACATGTATTAAAATAATATACAAAGTGATATACAGATAGCAATTTGAGCCTATACTTCATGGTTTCTAAGGCTTAGTAAATGTAGTTGTTAACAAAGTTGATAGTCTTCTAGCTGAATGGATCAAATCACTGAACCATTTTATAATCTAGGTGAATAACTGACCCGACCGCAAGTAACACAGTAATATATGCTTCTGAATGATAGCCAAAGCTTGACCAAATTTATAATAAGCGGCTAGTGTATAAATCAAAATATTGTAAATTTTAGAAATTACTTTACTACACTAGAGAATACTACGCAAGTATACATATCGTTTCGAAGTAATATAGGGTTTTCTATTATAACTCAAATATCGATCCCACGGGAAAAAATTATAGAAATAAATTTTCTAAATATTATATTTTAAAAATATCTTTTTATCCTTTAAATTAACTATAAATTACTATTAATTTACTAGATGCAATTAAAGAAAACAATACTAAGAGAATGATTTATGAAAACTATATAAAATTACAACTTTCTTTCCTTCGATTAATCCAAGATTTTTAAGATAATTTAATATTCGTTGGAGAATTTGATTTATGATATTGTGCCAAATAGAAGCATTCACTATTCTTTACCGCTTTGATCCGAGCGCAAAGAACATTAGGCTACCTTACGGATCGAGTCCGGATGTATTGTTAGTAGTAATGGGTTAATCTAGACTCTCACTACTAGATGTCCAAGGGTGGCTATGGTCGGCCCTACTAGTGACCCATTCCTGATCTATAAATCAAATTATAAGAATTTAGCCTGTCACTCTAAAAACTTATCAATTCTACGCTCTTTAAATCTTATATTTCTATTTATTTGCACTTCACCTTGAATAGCCCGCACATGACCTTCGACTACCCTAGGATTCATGTGACATTTACAAGTTAAGAGTTCTTCTCCTTCAAGGTTTCAAAACTCTTCAACGGGTTTTAACAATTTAAATGGCCATTTTAAAAAGTAAAGTAAGATCATGTATTAATGTCATCACAATGTTTTTGAAAATATTTTGAATTTTAATTCTCCATCGAATCTTTATATTATCTTATCTATCTCTTCATGATTGAAGGAAGAAAGTAAACTAACTACTCGAACACATTGAAAATAAATAGCAAAACATAATAAATAAACTTTGAATCGAATATAAAAATACTTATCTCAAATATTCCTTCTACGGATCTTCGACTCCCGACTCCACGAGTGTAATGAACTCCGGATACTACAACTTGAAAGTAAACTCACTAAACTAAACAAAAGTGGCCCTAAATTTCTCTCTCTAATTCTCTAGACTCTCTCTCTCTCTAATGAGATTTCTCTCTCTAGGGAGGCTAGAGGGGGTGGAGCGAATGGGGGGCCATTTTCTCTGAAGGAGTGGACTCCTATTTATTGGCTCCAAGGGTTGCCTTGAGGCACCTCTTCAAAACATGTCCAAATTCAATAAATCTTCTAGAAGGTCGGTCTGGCGCCTAGGCGTCGGACACCGCATCCAGTTCTTCGCACCTCTTCGCTTTGGCTCGCACCTCTTCGCGTTTAAAACCGTTTTGGAGCGTCCGAATGCAATGTATCACATGTCTTATTATCAAGAAACAACTGCCAGACTTCTATAATGTCCAATAACTGTTCACTCAGTCAAAATAACCGTCTAAAAGTCGTCAAAAACATGACAGTTTCTGTATCGAGTCTGGCGCTTAGGTGTCAGTTTCCGGCGCCTAGGCGCTAGTTTCTGGCGCCTAGGCGCCAGGCCATATTTTTTTTTCTTTTTGTATTTTGCTCCATTTTTGCTCCCTTTTGCTCCTTTTCCTTTTCTAGACCTTTTTACATCACCTACATCCAAAAACACAAAAATACCCTTCATTAAAGCATAATATCCTTAAAAATTGATAAA
This sequence comes from Papilionanthe hookeriana x Papilionanthe teres, assembly GCA_022702705.1. Lineage (NCBI taxonomy): Eukaryota > Viridiplantae > Streptophyta > Magnoliopsida > Asparagales > Orchidaceae > Papilionanthe > Papilionanthe hookeriana x Papilionanthe teres. The sequence continues at coordinate 105,595,633 of CM040427.1, forward strand.
AATCAAGGCATAAAAATATGTATTTTTCTTCATTGATCAAAATCCCCTAAACTTAAATGTTACTTGTCCTCAAGTAACTCTTTTTACTATATAAAATATAACTTTTGGGATAAAAGATAAATATTTAAGATTCTTTATAATTTTGGATTTTATAAAGTCTTTAGTAAATTATTAACCTAATTTCACTAACTAGGATTAATTTTAAGAATTTAAAGAATATTCAACTACTAAATCATAAGATTTTAAACTTTTCATTCATTTTGAAAATAATAGAAGCTTATTATATTAAGATCTCATAGATTATTTACAAGAAAAAGATTTTCATGAAAAATTGTTTTTAAATGAATATTCATGTATAAAAATTAAGTAAGATATGTAACTAGTTTTCTTCTTATAAGATAATTTAAGTGAAGCCAATTTTTGATTAGGCATTTTCTCAAGCTTCTCCTCCCTTTATATATATATATATATATATATATATATATATATATATATATATATATATATAGGATTACTATATCTGGATAGCCTCTTAATGGTTTTGAACTTCACTATCCTTAACTTATATTTTTAAAACTTATACATTTTCACTTAATTATTATAACATAAATAAGCATTCAAAAAGATATCCAATCCTTTCTTTTTCAAGTGATAATTTTTTATTACTTAATATTTCTAAATTATATCATTTCTATCATGAATAGAAAAATTCTTTAATCTTATTCTTCCTTAAGTTAAATAATTCTATTCTTAAAATCAATCAAAGTTAGTAAAACTTTAGTTAATTTCACTAAATTGTTTATAATTTCAAAAATAAAAGTGGTCTCAAATAAATTCTTTATTCCTTATGTTATGTTAAAAAGTTTTTATTTTTAAGAAAATATTAGCTCTTTAAGGACAAATAAAATTTAAATTTGAATGTATTTCCCTTTCCCCAAACTTAAGTTTTGGCACACTATGAAAATTTTGAAAGTATGAGAGAAAGAAAATCATAAGAATTTTTATAAGTATGTAAAAACAATCTTAAAAAGAAAAATTAACTTTCTAAACATGCTTTTATGAATAATTAAGATAAAATTGAAGCATGTATAAAAAAGTAAGCAGGCTAATTTTTTATTATACTAAATTTGAAACAAAAATTAAAGCATAACAAAATTACTAAGTTCTAAACAGTAGACTAAAACAAACATAATAATTAACTCTAACATCAGTCTCAACACAATATACCAAAAATGTTGTAACCACAGAATCCATCCACACAAGTACATAAACTAAACAAATACATCAAGCATAAAACTAACAAACAATCTAAACAAAACAAACTAATAACAGAGTAGCCCTACATAAAAATCTCTCTACTACTAATCACTAGATGTCGCCTCATCGTCATCATCATCACCAAAGGAAAACTCAACGTCCTTAGGATCAATAAATGGTGTAAAGCTAGGAAAAGTATGGAAAATCACATCATGTTCACCCTTCAGAAATCTGACTAGGGCTTCATCGTACTCTGTGATCCATGAAGAATAATACATATTTTTATGCCTTGATTTTTATCAATTTTTAAGGATATTATGCTTTAATGAAGCGTATTTTTGTGTTTTTGGATGTAGATGATGTAAAAAGGTCTAGCAAATGAAAAGGAGCAAAAGGGAGCAAAAATGGAGAAAAATACAAAAAGAAGAAAAAAAATATGGCCTGGCGCCTAGGCGCGCAAACTGGCGCCTAAGCACCAGACTCGATACAGAAACTGTCAAGTTTTTGACAAGTTTTGGACGGTTATTTTGACGGAGTGAGCAGTTATTGGACATTCTAGAAGACTGGCAGTTGTTCCTTGATAATAGGACATGTGATACATTGCATTTGGACGCTCCAAAACGATTTTAAACGCGAAGAGGTTCGAGCCAAAGCGAAGAGGTGCGAAGAACTGGACGCGGTTTCGACGCCTATGCGCCAGATTCCGGCGCCTAGGCGCCAGACCGACCTTCTAGAAGATTCATTGAATTTGGACATGTTTTGAAGAGGTGCCTCAAGGCAACCCTTGGAGCCTATAAATAGGAGTCCACTCCTTCAGAGAAAATCGCCCCCCATTCGCCCCACCTCCTCTAGCCTCCCTGGAGAGAGAAATTTAGGGCCACTTTTGTTTAGTTTAGTGAGTTTACTTTCAAGTTGTAGCATTTGGAGTTCATTACACTGTGGAGTTAGGAGTCAGAAGATCTGTAGAAGGAATATTTGAGATAAGTATTTTTATATTTGATTCGAAAGTTTATTTATTATGTTTCTGCTATTTATTTTTAATGTGTTACGAGTAGTTAGTTTACTTTCTTCCTTCGATCATGAAGAGATAGATAAGATAATATAAAGATTCGATGGAGAATTAAAATTCAAAATATTCTCAAAATCATTGTGATGACATTAATACCTGATCTTACTTTACTTTTTAAAATGGTCATTTAAATTGTTAAAACCTGTTGAAGAGTTTTGAAACCTTGAAGGAGAAGAACTCCTAACTTGTAAATGTCACATGAATCCTAGGGTAGTCGAAGGCCATGCGCGGGCTATTCAAGGTGAAGTGCAAATAAATAGGAAGATAAGATTTAAAGGGCGTAGAATTGATAAGCTTTTAGAGTGACAAGCTAAATTCTTATAATTTGATTGAAAGGTCAGGAATGGGTCACTAGTAGGGCCGGCCATAGCCACCCTTGGACATCTAGTAGTGAGAGTCTAGATTAACCCATTACTACTAACAATACATTCGGACCTGATCTGTAAGTTATCCAATGTTCTTTGCGCCTGGATCAAAGGGTAAAGAATAGGAATGCTTCTATTTGGCACAATAACATAAATCAAATTCTCCAACTAATATTAAATTATCCTAAAAATCTTGGATTAATTGAAGGAAAGAAAGTTGTTATTTTATATAGTTTTCATAAATCATTCTCTTAGTATTGTTTTCTTTAATTGCATCTAGTAAATTAATAGTAATTTATAGTTAATTTAAAGGATAAAAAGATATTTTTAAAATATAATATTTAGAAAATTTATTTTTATAATTTTTCCCGGTGGGATCGATACTTGGGTTATAATAGAAAACCCTATATTACTTGAAACGATATGTATACTTGCGTAGTACCTACTAGTGTGTAAAGTAATTTCTAAAATTTACAATATTTTGATTTATACACTAGCCGCTTATTATAAATTGGGTCAAGCTTTGGCCATCTTTTGGAAGCATATATTCTTGCGTTACTTGCGGTCGAGTCGAGTTTTTGGCGCCGTTGTTAGGGACGAGAAATAAAATAGTTATAAATTTACGTAAAAAAAAATATTATATTTCTAAAAATATAAAAATATAAAAAAAATTAAAAATATAAAATATAAAAAAAATTGTATTTTATTCCTTGTTTTATGCGATGATTTGGTTCTAAAGGATTAATACCTTTGGATTCTGAATTAGAAAGAACAATTAGAAAAATTAAAAAGGGAAAACAAATTCAAAAATTTCAAGAAATGGCTACTTTACAAAATCCAATTGAACCTAATGATCAAAATGTTTATAAACCATTAAGAGATTATGCTTAACCCTACGAGTTGATGAACTTCATAGTAGTATTCGAATACCAACTATAGATGCTTAATTCTTTTGAACTTAAACCGTCGATTATTCAAATGGTGCAAAACAATCAATTTGGTGGAACACCAAATGAGGATCCAAATTTACATATTGTTAGTTTTTTAGAACTTTATGCTACCTTTAAATATAATAATGTTTCTGATGATGCTATTAGAGTTAGAATCTTTCCTTTTTCTTTAAGAGATAAAGCAAAGATGTGATTAAACTCATTAGCAACTGGTTCTATTAAAACATGGGCTGAAATGACACAAAAATTCCTTGCTAAATATTTTTCTCCTTCTAAAACTGCTAAATTAAGAAACGATATTACTTCGTTTAGTCAATTTGATGAGGAGACAATATATGAAACTTGAGAAAGATTTAAAGAACTATTAAGAAAATGTCCTCATCATGCTTTACCTGATTGGTTGATTATTCAAACATTTTATAATGGATTAATTGGATCTTTAAAATCAATTATTGATGCTGCTGCTGGAGGTTCTTTAATGTCTAAATTATTAGAAGAAGCTTACACTTTAATTGAAGAAATAGCTAATAACAATTTTCAATGGCCTTCCGAAAGGATTAATCCTAAAAAGATGACAAGTATTCTTGATAATAAAGCCTTTTCTATTTTAGCTTCACAAGTAGCAGCAATGTCTAAGAAATTAGATAGTTTTGCAATTAATATTTCGCAAAATAATTCTGCTAATATTGAAGATTCTCAAACTATTGGAACTTTACAAGCTATTGCAAGTAAAAATAATCCTTATTCAAATTATTATAATCACAGGTGGAAAAATCATCCTAATTTTAAGCTGGAATAATTCACAACAACAATGGGGTAACAATCAATCTCATCCCACTGGAAATTGGAATAATCAAGTTAATCCAAATTTTAAACCTCCTGGATTTAATAATCAACCGAAAACGTTTCCAATAGAGGAATTAATATTACAAATGAATAATCAATTACAAAATCAAAATACTGCTATTCGTAATATTGAAAATTAAGTGGTGCAAATTGCTACTTTAATTAATAACAGACATGTAGGAACACTTCCTAGTGATGTTGAAATTAATCCAAAGGAAGCTGGAAAAGAACATGAACAAGCTAAAAGTCGTGCAACTTAGAAGTGGAAAGGAATTAAAAGAAAGAATGCAAAATGAAATTGAAAAAGAGATTGAGGTTGAAGAGATTGAAAAACCTAAAGAAACTCTCTCTCCTAATCAAGATCGATCATTATACTCGTTAAATTGGAAGTTGAAAAACCACCACCAGCTTTTCCTCAAAGACTTAAATAGCAGAAACTTTATCATCAATTTTCTAAGTTCTTTGAAATTTTTAAGAAACTTACTATTAATATACCTTTTGCTGAAGCTTTGGAACAAATGACAACTTACGCAAAATTTAAGAAGGATATTTTAAGCAAGAAACGAAAATTTGAAGCTTTTGAAACTGTTGCACTAAGTGAAGAATGCAGTGCAAAAATTCAAAAGAAATTTCCTGAAAAGCTTAAGGATCTGGAAGTTTCACTATACCTGTGCTTATTGGAGAAAAATTTGGTGGAAAAGCTTTATGTGATTTAGGAGCAAGTATTAATCTCATGCCATTTTATATCTTTCGAAGGTTAGATTTAGGAGGTATTACTCCCACTACTGTAGCCCTTCAGTTAGCTGATAGATCTATCACTTATCCTAAAGGAGTTACAGAGGATGCACTTGTTAAAGTGGAAAAATTTATCTTCCCTGTAGATTTCATAGTACGTGATATGAAAGAAGATAAAGAGATACCTATTATTTTAGGGAGACCTTTTCTAGCTACCGGACGAGCTATGTTTGATGTGCAAAAAGGAGAACTAACCATGAGAGTTAATGATCAAGAAATTAAATTCAATGTTCTTAAATCAATGAAGTACCCTGATAAAGAGAAATGTTATCGAATAGATATAATTGATTGTTTAATTGAAAAATATTATCAAGAAAAATGTAAAGTCATTTTTGAAGAAAAATTTGAATTTTTAACTGATGAAGATGAAGTTGTGGAAGAAGAAGAGACTTATTTTATAAAAGATAATTGGGAAACTTTAGACATAACTCAAAATGATATACTTTTACCATCAATTGAAAAAGCTCCTGAACTGGAATTAAAAATGTTACCTTCCCATTTAAAATATGCGTTTCTTGAAAATTCGTTAACTTTACCAATTATTATTTCTTATGAACTTAGTACAGATCAAGAAGAAAAAATAATAGGTGTGTTAAAGAATTATAAGAAAGCTTTTGGTTGGACTATTGCTGATATAAGAGGAATAAGCCCTTCCATTTACATGCATAGAATTTTAATGGAAGAAAATTTTAAACCAACTATAGAATCGCAAAGACGATTACCTATCATGAAAGAGGTTATTAAAAAAGAAATTATTAGATAGTTAGATGTTGGTATTATTTATCCTATTTCGGATAATCAATGGGTAAGTCCTATTCATTATGTTCGAAGAAAGGAGGAGTAAGCTGTCCTTGTTAATGATAAAAATGAACTTATCCCTACAAGACAAGATTACTTGGATGGCGAATCTGTATTAACTATAGGAAATTAAATAAAGCCACTAGAAAGGATCATTTTCCTTTACCTTTCTTGGATCAAATGCTTGATAAACTAGTTGGACACTCATATTTACGTTTCCTGGATGGATATTCTGGTTATCATCAATTAATTATTGCTCCTGAGAACCAAGAAAAGACAACGTTTACAAGTCCTTATGGAACATTTGCTTTTAGAAGAATGCCTTTTGGTTTATGTAATGCACCTGCAACTTTTCAAAGATGTATGATGTCAATATTTTGTGATTTGATTGACAAATGAATTGAAATATTCATGGATGTTTTTTTAGTCTTTGGAACTTCTTTTGAATCTTGTTTGGAAAACTTTTCCAAATTTCTGAAAAGATGTGAAGAAACAAATTTAGTTCTTAACTGGGAAAAAAAGTCAATTCATGGTCACAAAAGGCATAGTACTTGGTCACAAAGTATCACAAAAAGGGATGGAAGTTGATCAAGCAAAAGTAAAAATTATTGTTGAATTGCAACCACCTACTACTGTTAATGATGTGAGATGTTTTCTAGGTCATGCTGGATTTTATAGAAGATACATAAAGGATTTTTCTAAAATTGCTAAACCTCTTTGTCATTTATTAGAAAAAGATGCAAAATTTGAATTTAATAAAGAATGTATTAATGCTTTTAATATTCTTAAAGAAAAATTAATATCTGCACCTGTCATTGTTGCACCTAATTGGGAGAAATCTTTTGAATTAATGTGCGACGCAAGTGATTTTACAATTGGAGCTGTATTAGGACAAAAATATGAGAAAATTTTCAAAGTTGTTTATTATGCTAGTAAAACTCTCACTGAAACACAAAGAAATTACACTTCCAATAAGAAAGAGCTTCTAGCTATAGTATACGCCTTTGATAAATTTAGACCTTATCTTCTTTGTACTAAATGCATAGTTCATACTGATCATTCTGCTATTAAATATCTATAATCTAAGAAGGATTCTAAACCTATACTGATAAGATGGGTTTCACTTCTACAGGAATTTGATTTTTAAATAATAGATAGAAAAGGAATTGAAAACCAAATTGCTGATCATTTGTCTAGAATTAAAAATGATATTATTTTGGAAGAAAATATAAATGAGAAACTTCCTGATGAATCTTTATATGCTATTCAAGAATATAAAACACCTTGGTATGTTGATATTGTTAATTATTTAGTTAGCAATATTTTGCCTTATGACTTGGATAACAAATTTATTAAGAAAATTAAATATGATGCTAAATCTTATATCTGGGAAGAACCTCATTTATTTAAAATTGGAAAATATTCTACGATTCGAAGATGTGTACCTTATGAAGAAACTTTTGCTATTATTCAAAAATGTCATGATTACGATTTTGGAGGACACTTTGGCATAGATAAAACTGCATTTAAAATTTTAAATTCTGGATTTTATTGGCCTAACTTATTTAATGATGTGAGACATTATGTGAAAACATGTGATCGATGTCAAAGGATGGAAAATATATCTAGGAAGAATGAAATGCTTTTAAACTATATATTGGAAGTTGAAATTTTTGATATATGGGGTTTAGACTTTATGGGACCATTTGTTCCATCATTTGGAAAAATTTACATTTTATTAGCAGTTGATTATGTTTCAAAGTGGATTAAAGCTGTTGCTTTACCAAACTGTTATTCCAAAAGTGTTTATAAATTTTTAAAGAAAATGATATTTTCAAGATTTTGAATGCCTAAGGTAATTATCACGGATGGTGGAAGTCATTTCAGGAATATAAGAATTCAATCATTACTACAAAAATTTGGAATCGAAGCATAGAATAACAATCGCTTATCACCCACGAAACAAGTGGAATGGTTGAAGTATCAAACGAGAGAAATTAAAAGAATTCTAGAGAAGACTTGTTAATCCTAAAAGAAGCTGATTGGGTTGATAGACTTGATTCTGCATTATGGGCTTATAGAATAGCTTATAAGACACCAATCGGGATGTCACCTTACCGGTTAATTTATGGTAAACATTGTCACTTACCTGTAGAACTTGAGCATAATGCTTATTGGGTGATAAAGGAGTTTAATTTTAATTTGAATAAAGTAGGAGAAAAGAGATTGTTGCAATTAAATGTGATGGAAGAAATAAGAAATGAAGCATATGAAAATGCAAGGATTTATAAAGAGAAAATGAAGATGTTACATGACAAGAAAATTTCAGGAAAAGCTTTTGAACCTGGACAAGAAGTATTACTGTTTAATTCTCGTTTAAAACTTTTTCCTGAAAAATTAAGATCTAAATGGATTGGACCCTATATAGTTGAGAAAGTATACCATTATGGAGCTGTGGATATTAAAGATCCCAAAACAGGAAAATTTTTTAAAGTAAATGGATTAAGATTGAAGCCTTATTTGGGAGACATTAAAAAGATTTATAAAGAGGCTTATGAATTGAGTTAACCTGATTAAAGTTTTATTTAAGTCGGGCTGACGACGTTAAACCAAGCGCTTTGTGGGAGGCAACCCATATTTTTCTATTGTTTTGAGTGTTTTTGTGTTTTAATGTAAGGTTATGCCTCGATCTTTATTAATTTTATATTACTTTAGAAAAATTTGATGCTTATAAGTCTTTATTGATATAGGCTGAAAATTATTTTAAAGTATGTAAATTTAAAAAGTGGATCACTTTATTTTGAATATGAGTAAAAAGGAGATCAAGTTAACCTTCATTATGATTGCTTACGATGTGAGTTGTTGAGTCTAAATTACTCTTACCAGTATAGTATACCTATCTTGGAGAATGAAATTCTGAAATTTGATGAGTAGGAGAAACGGAGTTGAACATAGTTCCGGCGCCTAGGCGCCATAATTCGGCGCCTAAGCGCCAGAATCAGCTATGTATCAATAGCTCCGGCTCCTAGGCGCCAGATTCGGCGCCTAAGCGCCACGGTTACTGGGACGTGCAAAAACTAAAATTTTCAGTTTTTCACACGATTTTCCCTTATAAATCAACCTATTCTCTTCCCTAACCATCAAGCAATCAGAATTGCGTCCCTTGCACTTCATTCTTGAGAGATTTGAGAGAATTTTGAAGAAATGGAAGGAACAAATCATGGAGAAGAAGCTAGGGACAAGGTCTCAAAGGATCCTCAACCTTACTTCAATGGTTTCATCGCTGTAAGTTTAGAAAAAATCTCTAGTCGTTTGGATAAGTTTGAAGTGGATTTTAAAAGCATTGGAGATTGCCTTCATGAGATATTTCATCAGATTGAACATCTAGAATGGCAGATGAAACTTCAGTTTGATCATTTTGCGGCTTATCAAGATGCTCAAGTTGAAATGTATGCGAAAAACAAGTGGATTGACGAAAATAAGGCTACGGATTTCCCGAGAGCGTTAGTGTTCTTTCCAAGTAGAATTCACAATTTCCCTTATGAAGACTGAATATTCTGGTAATGGGTTAGTTATTATATGGTTTGTTGAGTCGTTGTATCGATTTAGAGAATCGATTGTGTTTGTTTGTGTATTTTCTTTCATGTTCAATTTGTGTTGTTTTTTCTTAGAAATTGCTATGTTTGAGTGTGTATTAGGATCTTGAATCAAGTATAATACTTATCTGGAATGTATTGAGTCAACATTGAAGATTATGAATGGAATTTAGTGAGTTTGATGTAAACTTAGTGTTTGATTGGTGGATTTAATATTTAAATTTTTAAAATTTTTGGAAAATGTTTTGGAAGTTAGAAACTGAAGCCCTACTCTAATATGAGTAATTGGAAGTTGAAATTATGAATTTTTGGTGGAAAATTAAATTTAAAAATAATTTTTTGTGAATGGCGAGTCTGGCGCCTAGGCGCCAGAATTCGGCGCCTAAGCGCCAGTTCGGCCTGCTACCCGAAAATTACCATTTAAACCCCCAAAACCCATTTTTGACGCCTAAGCTTCATCTTCTTCCCCATTTTCGTGAAAATACACCCTTTGGATCCATTTTGAGGTCAATACATTAAGGATATGAGCGCGAAACCACTCGATTTCATCATCTCAAGGTCAGATCTACACTTTAAACCATTTATTTTCGATTTTCACCATAGATTTTCCTAGTTTTTGCTAAGAACCGAAATTGTGAAAAAAGAATTTTGATTTTTAGTGATTTCTTTGTATTTTTAAACTTGTTTTAAGTTTTATAAACTTAAAGAGAGTTTAAATCTTTGATTCCTAAATTTGTTCTTGTTTTCTTTCACGTTTAGATGGGCGCAAAATCTAAGCGCGGGAAGGGACGAGAAAATTTTGATAGCAGCAAATTTCCAACTGCGGCTGTGCATTTTCGCTTCCCCAAACTTGCGTCGTCGAGAATGTTCATCTCGGAATAAAGTTTTTATCATCCTGGGGAGATGATAGAAAACACTATCGTTGCGCACAACTGGCAACAATTTTGTTACTTCATCGTTATTCTTCGTTATCCCGGTTGTTCGAGAATTTTATGCAAATTTTCTGGATGCTGAAGATTCTGAAGTCTTTGTTAGAGGAATAAGAGTAGGATTTACTCCAGAAAGAATCAACATATTCTATGGCCTGCCACCGATGATTGAGAGCTATTATTCTAGATTATCACCATCTAAGGGTGATTTGGATATGATTATTGCCTATTTGACTGACGGTACTGGATCTTGGAAGATCAGGAACGGTAAAAGGGTAAAATTCAAATCTTCCAAGCTGAATGGTATTTCAAAAGCATGGCACTATTTCATTTCTGCAAGATTGTTACCTTCCAATCATCTGAGTGAAGTAACTAATGGTCGAGCGATCTTGAATTACTGCATTCAGGAGAGGAAGCCTATAGACATTGGCAGTATTATTTATGAATCTGTGGATTCTATTGCGAGATCCAGCACTTCTGTTGGATTGGGATTTACTTCTTTGATTTATTCATTATGTGTTAATGATGGAGTCAGTGCTGATATTTCTGAAGAGATGTTAAAGACTACCAAGCCAATTGGGCAGGAGAGTGTTAGTATCTATGATCCTCTTCGAGGGAAGAGATCGACCGCTCCTTCTACTTCTGCATATACTCCAGGTAGACCTTCTACTTCTCGCCCCTCTACTTCAGCTGAGCCACCATCTAGTTTCTAAGAGTCCATGCATGATCAGTTTTAGAGCGACGGCGGGGAGTTGTTCAGACTCACTGCAGGATAGATACTATTGACAAGAAACTGGATCATCTTTCTAACTATACCCAGAGGAAGAGTAGTTACGATGCATTGTAATAATGGGTTAATCTAGTTACGATGCTTCCAAATTAAAATCTAGAAACTGGATCTCTTTCCTGATTCTGTGACCATTACTACAGTCTCTCATTGTAGTAATGGGTTAATCTAGCTCTCACTACAAGTAGTGGGAGTAATATCTCCTAAATCTAACCTTCGAAAGATAGAAAATGGCATGAGATTAGTACTTGCTCCTAAATCACATAAAGCTTTTCCACAAAATTTTTCTCCAATAGCACAGGGTATAGTGAAACTTCCAGGATCCTTAAGCTTTTCAGGTAATTTCCTTTGAATTATTGCTCTGCATTCTTCACTTAGTGCAACGGTTTCAAAAGCTTCAAATTTCTTTTTCTTGCTTAAAATATCCTTCATAAATTTTGCGTAAGTTGGCATTTGTTCCAAAGCTTCAGCAAAAGGTATATTAATAGTAAGTTTCTTAAAATTTCAAAGAACTTAGAAAATTGATGATTAAGTTTCTGCTGTTTAGGTCTTTGAGGAAAAGGTGGTGGTGGTTTTTCAACTTCCACATTAACAGGTATAACAGTTTGATCTTGACTAGGAGAGAGAGTTTCTTTAGGTTTTTCAATCTCTTCAACCTCAATCTCTTTTTCAATTTCATTATGTATTCTTTCTTTTAATTCCTTTCCACTTCTAAGTTGCACAGCTTTAGCTTCTTCATGTTCTTTTTCAGTTTCCTTTGGATTAATTTCAACATTACTAGGAACTGTTCCTACATGTCAGTTATTAATTAAAGTAGCAATTTGTCCCATTTGATTTTCAATATTACGAATAGCAGTATTTTAATTTTGTAATTGATTAGTCATTTGTAATATTAATTCCTCTATTGATAACTTTTCGGTTGATTATTAAATCCAGGAGGTTTAAAATTTGGATTAACTTGATTATTCCAATTTCCAGTGGGATGAGATTAATTATTACCCCATTGTTGTTGTGAATTATTCCAGTTAAAATTAGGATGATTTTTTCACCCAGGATTATAATAATTTGAATAAGGATTATTTTTACTTGCAATAGCTTGTAAAGTTTCAATAGTTTGAGAATCTTCGATATTAGCGAAATTATTTTGTGAAATATTAATTACAAAACTATCTAATTTCTTAGACATTGCTGCTACTTGTGAAGATAAAATAGAAAAGGCTTCATTATCGTGAATACTTGCCATCTTTTTAGGATTAATCCTTTCGGAAGGCCATTGAAAAATTGTTATTAGCCATTTCTTCAATTAAAGTGTAAGCTTCTTCAAATGATTTAGACATTAAAGAACCTCCGAGCTGAGCATTAATAATTGATTTTAAAGATCCAATTAATCTATTATAAAATGTTTGAATAATCAACCAATCAGGTAAAACATGATGAGGACATTTTCTTAATAGTTCATTAAATCTTTCCCAAGTTTCATATATTGTCTCCCCATCAAATTGACTAAACAAAGTAATATCGTTTCTTAATTTAGCAGTTTTAGAAGGAGGAAAATATTTAGCAAGGAATTTTTGTGCCATTTCAGCCCATGTTTTAATAGAACCGATTGCTAATGAGTTTAACCACATCTTTGCTTTATCTCTTAAAGAAAAATGAAATATTCTAAGTCTAATAGCATCATCAGAAACATTGTTATATTTAAAGGTGGCACAAAGTTCTAAAAAACAAACGAGATGAAAATTTGGATCCTCATTTGGTGTTCCACCAAATTGATTGTTTTGCACCATTTGAATAATAGACGGTTTAAGTTCAAAAGAATTAGCATCTATAGTTGGTATTTGAATACTACTATGAAGTTCATCAACTGTAAGGTCAGCATAATCCCTTAATGGTTTATAAACATTTTGTTCATTAAGTTCAATTGGATTTTGTAAAGTAGTCATTTCTTGAAATTTTTGAATTTGTTTTCCTTTTTTAATTTTTCTAATTGATCTTTCTAATTCAGAATCTAAAGGTATTATTCCTTCAGAACCAAATCTTCGCATAAAACAAGGAATAAAATACAATTTTTTTAAAAATTTAAAATTTAAATTTTTTTTATATTTTTATATTTTTAGAAATATAATATTTTTTTATAGAAATTTATAACTATTTTATTTCTTTCCCCGGCAACGGCGCCAAAAACTTGACCCGACCGCAAGTAACGCAGTAATATATGCTTCCAAAAGATGGCCAAAGATTGACCCAATTTATAATAAGCGGCTAGTTGATAAATTAAAAATTGTAAATTTTAGAAATTACTTTACACACTAGAGGTACTACGCAAGTATACGTATCGTTTCAAGTAATATAGGGTTTCTATTATAACCTAAGTATCGATCCACGGGGAAAAATTATAGAAATAAATTTTCTAAATATTATATTTTAAAAATATCTTTTTATCCTTTAAATTAATTATAAATTACTATTAATTTACTAGATGCAATTAAAGAAAACGATACTAAGAGAATGATTTATGAAAACTATATAAAATAACAACTTTCTTTCCTTGATTAATCCAAGATTTTGAAGATAATTTAATATTCGTTGGAGAATTTGATTTATGGTATTGTGCCAAATAGAAGCATTCCTATTCTTTACCCTTTGATCCAGGAGCAAAGAACATTGGCTAACTTACAGATCAGGTCCGGATGTATTGTTAGTAGTAATGGGTTAATCTAGCTCTCACTACTAGATCTCCAAGAGTTTTATAGTTGAGGTATTTTGTAGGAAAAATAAAGAAAAATGATTTTATTATTTATGGTAAAAATAAAATTATATTTTTAAAAAACTTGGATTCTTAGATTTAAACTTTATTAGAATTGAGCCTCTTTTAAAAAATATCTTCGAACTAATACTCACAATGATCAAGTGAAGGTGAGTAATGAGTTTTTAACTTTATGAGGAAGATAGTGAAATTCAAAACTATTAAAGGCTGATCCAGATATAATAATCCTCACATAAAAATAGAACGGATTGAATGATCTTAAATGAAAAAGAAAGAAAAGGAAAAGTAAAAGAAAAATAAAAAAATGATAAGTGAGAAGCTTGAGCAGAAGCCTGATAAAAAATTAGTTTCACTTGAAACTTATTAAAGGAAAACACTTAGATACAATCCAAAGCTTGTTCTTATTTCATTAATTTATTTGGACAATCTTTAGGAATAGAGTGCTTAAAATGATGTCTTTTATACTTTATCTTATTCCAGAGTTTGCCAAATTGCAATTAATTTGAAATGTAGAGAAAATCAGAATTCCTTAGTTGAATACAAGATATTGTTATACCCTTTTCCTAGCCCTATTCATTAAATTTTCACCTATGTTACAATATGAAAATCCTGAGGTAAATTTGTAGAAAATCCAGAAGAAACCCACTACCTTAACAATTTTGGTATTTAGGTTGTAGTGTTACTTGAGGACAATTAACGTTTAACTTAATGGATTTTGATATGTCTTGTAGCATTCTAAATTTCCTTTTTATTTAACACTTGTTTTAAATAAAATTACATTCAATGAAAGGTATTTTATGTTTATCTTGCAGGTATAATAGTTAAGACACATGGAGCAAAGTGGAGCTGAAAATGAGGTGAATGGAGCATATTAAAACCAGCAAGCCTAGGGCCTAGGTGTCAAATTCTAGACATCAAGGCGCTCCATCCAAGCTTATTGTCCCCATTTTATTGAAGCCTAGGTGCCATAAGTAGCACAAGAAACCTTAGAGTATCAAGGCGTGGCCATTTTTCTGTAGTTTCTTTATCACGACCTGAACAGTTATTTGGTGGTTTTAACTAGTTCGAGAGAAGTTATCATAAGAGGGGTAATCATTCAGAAGGATAGAAGAGATAGATAAACACTAAGGAGGCCTATGGAGATCCAGTGTTTGTAAAAATTTCCACTTTTCATGAGAGATTGGTGAGGGTTTTAGAGAAAAATCTGAAAGGGAAGCATTGTAGCACTGTAGGGAGGACTTAGAATCATATTTGGAGGAATTTTCAACTTTTTTCAAAGAAGAAAAGCTAAGTATCATGTTTTGATTTGTTTGGATTTATATTAAAGACATATTTATTGTTTCTTGTTTGTTAATTGATGATGTTTTACATTGTAATCTTCATGCTTTATGAGTAAGCTTCTCTTACTTTTCTCTTGTGATGGATAAGTAGGATTTGTAGGATTTGTTGAATATTTATAGAATTGGATTTTAATCTTGGTAGGAAAGCTGACTTATAATTGTGGTATTTGTGTAAGGGGAAGCACACACACATACAAAGAGATAAGTTATTACAACATAATCAATGACATAACTAAGTTAAACAATGTATGCATGTTCAATTGTGAGTGGTCGGATCCTATTCTTAATCATGGAACATAGGCATTCAACCTGCACAAATTTGCTGAATTTAAAATGAAGTCACGAAGTGAACACAAGACTGTGTAGACGTACAATCACCCTAGGTAAAGTGACAACACCTATCTTGGCAGGGATATCGCTGTAGAATCTTATGCTAGGAGCTACTATTTATGTAACGGATATAAGAGATAGGCTAGTGTTAGGTGAATTAGCCATCTCAATGTGCAACACATTCATCATGGCATATGGTGACATACACTCATTATAGAAATGTGAAGGGTGCAAGTGCAAATGCAATGATGTTGCACTCACATGACGTACACAATTTGGTATCACATACATGACATCCTATGTGAGATTTTGACACGCTAAAACTTACCATTATGTAAGTTGGTTATCCAATGCAAGTGCACATGTCAAGTAGTATTTCAGTTCATGAGTATCACATCCCCACTGGAAAAGTGTAATATTTGCTTCCATAGAAAAAGCTCTAATTTACTAGTTCAGTTAACCTAGCTTGGAGATTATATAAGGATGCATTTTATGTCATAATGTCTTATAAATACTGAATACTTGACGATAGAGAAAAGAGGAAAACAAACAAGAAATATTTGTGATTTCCTTCAAGATAGATTATGCTCGTGCCTTGGTGATTCAGGGATCGTAGTGATCATCATTTTCCTAGATATTTTTCTATGTGATTATTGTTAATCAGGGACAACATACTTCTTATACTTATGTCAAGATCAAAAGAAGCCCAGAATTCAATAATTTGTGGCTTTCTCAATCCCCATGATATTTTACAAGACTATTTTTATCCCTGAGATTATTTTAGAATTTCACTTAAATATCTCAATCATCTTAAAATTCTGTGTTTTTTAACCCATTTTTTGCACTATGCAACTGTTAGATGTCATAATTTCATTAAACATTTTAACTTTCTAATTGATCATACTAAGAGTAAATGAAGATCGGAATTTAAACAATGACATTGGCTATGAAATGCTCTAGAGAGTGATTAAATGAAGAATATAATAGAAAAGCAACAACAAATCCACTACTCTCTACTTCACAGAGACACACAAAAAGCTTAGTCACTCATTGTGCAGAAATTCATAGAGAAAAACACCACACGAAATTCCATTACAAGAAATATAAAGATGAAAAACTTACAATTAATTATTTCGCAAGCAAAGCCAGAAACTGCCCTTCTCAAAAAATACCTCTCAAAACTTATAAAGTATGGAAATAACTCTCCCTTAAAGGTTTTAACCCCAAGAGGAAGAAAACTCTCTAGAGATTCCTCAAATCGTCTACCAAACTCTCTTCATTCAGCCTAAAAGCCTTCTCTGATGCAGTACCCATTCTAATGACCCTAAGATCATATTTTATATCAAGAACCGTGATTTGGGCCTCCAAATTACTATCTTAAGGTGTTTCCTAACCGTGGGTGTGGTCACACCGTTCTTCTGCCTGGGCCAGCATGGTTACGCCTGATTATGGTATAATAATGTCTCCTTACTACAACTTATGTAATATTCACACCACTTTCAAGCTTTCTCATGCCAACATTGTTCGATCACTAGCATGGTCACGCTATTTTTAGAAATGTTCACACCACATCGGTGCACTTTTTAGCTTGATTTTTTCCATTCCATCTTGTTTGTATTCAATTCCTCCATCCCGCACAACATGAATAAGTACCTTTCTCATGTTTAAATATATGTTAAATAAAATGAATGGAAAATAGTAGGTAATTTGACGTAAAATTGACGCATGTCAATATCCCAAAACATACTCTATTACTTTCCCTTAAGTAATCACTCGCACAATTTGGCTTTCTTATTTGAATAAGTACTTCTATAAAGTTCTTAACTTTCCAAACTGTCATATCAAATTTGAGTTAAAAGTATGAAATGTTATTTAGACTTGATGATCCCCGATAAATATATGTGCTTACAAATATGATATGAAAATTGGCAACGACAACAAAAACTTGGGCCGCGAGGAATATACGTATGTGCGCCAAAAACTTGACTCCACACCAAATATATTTGTTGATGATTTAGATACCAAAATTATGATTTTTATAACATGGGATACTATGCAAGTATACATATCGTTTATCAAGTAATATAAGACTTTCTGATTAAGCCCCGAGATATCGAACCCACAGGGAAAATGTAAAATCTTTAAAGAAGTCAAAAAAATTATCTTTTTATTTTTTTTATGGCTTTTGAAAGTATTTATTGATTTTGAAAAGTTTTGAAAAGTTGATATGTCTTTCAAAATTTCCTTAATAAAATGTTAAGCAAGAAATTAAAATTATAATAACTGGTAACACTGTGTGTCAAATACTATTAACTCGAATATCTTTTTCTTTCCTTTTATGAATTAGTAATAATTACTAAAGTATTGTTGTGGAAGTATATAAATTTGTTGTGACAGATAGTAGCAAATGTGTTCTTTACCCTTATTTGGTTCTATAAAGAACATAGGTTAATTTGAAATTTTTATCATTTTGAACATGGTTAGGCAAGGAAGATACCAGTCTCTCACTTTAGAGTTCCCTCTATTCCCACCACCTGGGGGCTAACTTCTCATAACAAAACTCAAAACTTCAAACCAAATTAGGGTGTTTTAGCCTGTCACTCTAAAATCTTCTAATTTTACTCCCTTCCATAAAAATATCTTCTAATATTACATTCAATTATATGGACTACAATTCTCGCCCATATAATTGTATGTGATTCTTACTAACTTTTATGAGACAATACCAGTTGGATCTTACATAATCTCAAGAAATTCTACAACTTAACAGGCCAAATTAAGAGGTAAACAAAGTTTTTAGAATCAATCTTCACAACTCTTCCAACTTTTAAACACTTATACTTTCCACAACAATTCTTTATAAATTAATTACTTCTCCATTTAAGAAAGAAAAAGTTAAAGTAAACTACTTAGAATGCATTGAGAAAATACAAAAACGCATTGATTTGAAATTAAATACCATAAGAAAAACAACAAACAGAAACATGTATTAATAAAAAAACTAAATGTAAGAACAAAGGTAAACACTTATCTGAAAATTCTCTCCACAAGACTCAGGAAGTTCCTCTGAAACTTTAACTCTTCACTAAACTACTCCTCAGAGCGAATCTCCCAACTCCGATGACTCAGAATAACTTCAGACTTCAATAAAAACTAAACTAAAAAGAAAGAAAAGAAGTGGGAAGAAGAAGACTTCACTCCGACCCTTTTCTCCTTTCTACTCTCTACTCCTACTCCTAATTAAAACTAAAATAAAAAAAACTCTGTAAAAATGCAATGGAAGTACCCTTCAAAATGCAAAGGAAAGGCTCCTTAATCTTTCCTAAGACTCTCTTTAAATAGTAAACCAAAAAGTGCATTGGTGTCTCTTCAAAATGTGTCCAGATTCAATGTATTTACCAAAGAATGCACCCCTTCATTCAAACTTGCCGCCCAAAGGAAGTTATGGAAGTTACCACCAAGAGTCGCATCCCATCCCCTTTGAAATTGGTGCCAATTTCATTTGAATTTCAATTTTTAACTGTGGCGGCTAAGCGCCGGTGCCGGCCCAGCGGCGCTTAGCAGCCAGTGCCAAATTTTCATTTTTCATCTTTTTTTGCTCCAAATTTGATCCAATTTTTCTTCTTTCAACATGACCATCCATTTTCATCATACCTGCAAGAAAAATACAAAATACCTTCCATTAAAGTGCAATATCATTAAAAATAGGTACAAAGATGTGCATAAAAATACTATATATTTTAGGTGTATCAAAATCCCCCATACTTAAAATGTTACTTGTCCTCAAGTGTCAATTAATCTCATAGAACATTTTAGCATGCAAATTATGCAATGAGTTTCTTAGGAAGATAACAAAATTTTGTTCTAGAAATGGAATAGTCCAATTTAGAAAAAATTTCAGTAATTAAAGCTATCTTAAAGTTTAGAAAGTTCTTAAGTAAAAGAAAATGACAAATATAAGTTTCTATCTAATTTAGAAATATTTGTAGATTCTTCAAAATATAGGATTCAAACACTTATTTTTCTCACTTAAAAATCCTTATTTGAAAATAATTTTACTTACTATATTATAACCTTAAGCTTTAGATTTTCTCTGAACTTATATCTTAAACTTTAGGTATGAAACCAATTTTTTATTTGGCCCTTAAATCCTCAAGCTTCTCCTCCCTTTTCATATAATATTTTTCACTTTTTTTTTTCTCTATTTTTTTTATAAGGCAAGGATTACTATATCTGGATAGGCCTTTAATGATTTTGAATTCCAGCCTTCCATTTAAAATAAAGGTCAGATATACATCTTTCACATAAAAATTATAATAATAATATTTGAAAATTACTCTTCAATAAAAGAATTTTAAGCTTTGAAGAATAAAAGTCAAATCATTTATTTATCCAAAAATAGAAAACTTCTTACTAAAGACAGTTTAACTTTATTTAACACCTATTCATTAAGAAAATTTTAACTTTAAGTTTTTCATGATTACTATAAATTTTAACTAACTTCTTTTATTCATTTCTATATTCAAAATTTTTGTTCCCCTAATATAAATTCATGTACATAATTGTTCACAATCAAAAATAAGATTTATTTTTAAGTATTCTTGAGAATCAAATAAAATTTTAGGTTTTTTGAAAATCTTTGTTTTTAAAATTCCCCCCAAAACTTTAATTTTTAGTTAAGATAAAACATTTAAGCATAAGAAATGATACATGGGTGAGAAATAAAAACTGACATATCATGTTTGCAGAAATTTTTAATATCCTAATATGCAAGTATAACAATTTAAATAACATGAGTAAAATGAAATCAAATTTAGTTTTTTAAACAATTTTTTTATACAAAGAAAAGTAAAAATTTCAAAAAGACTTCTACAGTAGTGGAGGTTTTCAAAGCAAATACACACCAACTAAAATAACACACTGATACAGATAAGAGATGATAGTGGAATTTGAAAAATTTTAAACATGTAATTTCTTAAGTAGAAGTTCCCAATAGTGGTTTATAATGTCCTAATAGTTTTTGAATTAAAATACACACTACTAAAAACTCTGACATAACATACACATTAAAACATTTACTAATACAAATCACTACCACAAAGCAAGATATAAAACATTAATATAAACAACAACAAACACATCTAAATATGCATAACATAAAAAAAATAATACAAACTACAGTTTTACATACTATCAAGGTTCATATCACAACACAATAATCAAACTAAATACTAACAAAAAAAACATCAGCAAAAACAATAACAACACCACAACGAAAACAAATAATACAAATCTACTCATCATCCTCATTATCATCATCATCCTGCTCGTTCCAATCTCTAGATGGCACATAAGGTATGTAGAATGGATGAGGGGGCATCTTAGCACTCTGATCACCTCTAATCAGTCTATCCAAATATTGCTGATAACTCTTCTCATACTCTTCATGTTTCACAATATATCTTTCTACATTATCCATCTTACCATCCATATCTTTCAGATGCTCTTGAGTAAGACTCACTTTTTTCAAAATTTTTCTTAATAAACCAGTCTGTGAATTAGTAGATGATGAAGCACGTGAAGTAGAAGCACGAGAAGTAGATGCAGCAGAAGCAGAAGCAGTAGAAGCCCTACCAAATCCTCCTCTCCAACCAAACTCTGAATGTATAGTGTAAGCACCAACGTTTACATTTGTAATTGGTCTCAATGGTTGAAGTACTTCTTCCCAGGTTTTAAACTTCACTCCACATCGTTCACATAATGAATGAATCAAGGAAGGAAATCCCGTACTTAAAGTAGTGGTTGATCTAGCACTGTTCAAAACATAATCATAAATTATTCCTTCAATGTCAATAGGCTTTCCTTGCTGAATACAATGGTTCAACACATCTCTTTCTCTCGTTACTTCGCTAGTGTGACTCGAAGGTAACAACATAGATGAGATAAAATAATTCCATGCTTTAGAAATGTCATTCAATTTGGAAGCAGGAAAGTTTACTCTTCTATCATTTGTAATTTTCCATAACCCTCTTCCATCAGTCAGAAATTCCATGATCTCATCTAATTCTCCTTCCGTAGGATGATAGTTAGAATAAAAACATAACATGTCAGGAGGTAGTCCATAAAAGGTATTGATTGCCCCAGAAGAAAAGTTGACCTCATGCCTCCTAACTTCACTTGATTCTCTTCCGCAGCAGGCAAATTTGCATAAAATTCTCGAACCACAGAAACAACAGTAACTGCGGAGAAGCAACAATAATTCTCTCAGTTCCTTCTAGCAATCATGTCTTCAATCACCTCTCCTGGTTTACTAAACACGCGCTTAGGAATCAACTTACGTGACTGCAATGCATCGATGTATCGTTCCTCAACCCTCATACTAACAAAATTTTTAGAATCAAATCTTGTCTTTTCTTGTGCACGCTTTGACTTTGGAGCCATCTCTAAAAATTCATGAAAAATTCACAATAAATTCCAAAATCAAACTAAATTTACTAAAATATCTTCCAAAAAATATTTTCACTAAATCCAAGAAATTTCTCATGTTTTTCCTCAAATTTTCACCTTGAATAGTGATTTTAAGATTTTCTAAAATGTACTCAAAATACTTGGTGAAAATAAAAATTTTTTACTTAGGAATAGTGCTCTTACCTCAAGGAATCCAAACCTAACAATTTTTGTTGAGATCGGCTCTCAAATGATCCACAATATGACGCTCTAGGCTCTCTTTCACAATAGACGAAGGTTGAAGACGATGCGGCGGTTGAAAAATGGCATTTTTTGCTTTTTTAAATGTTGGGAACCAATTTTCGCGAACTGGTGCCTAAGCGCGAACTATCGGTGCTTCGCCGCGAAATCTGGCGCTTAAATGCCGGCACTTTGGCGCTTAGCCGCTAATACCCAAATATTCACAATAATGGTATATGCACTAAATTACTTGGTTAATCACCCTTAATTACTCCAAAATAATTATTTCTCCCCACATAAATCTTCAATATTCCAAATCAAAATTAAATATCCATTGATTCCACACAAATTTCACACAAACACATACTTATATTAAAATAAACATAACACTTGATACAACTCTAGAATTTCTATCCACACATAAAGGATGAAATTCTCTAAATACAAGAGACTTTAATCTCAAACTGATAAGTATACATCTTTACGATGTAACCATCACATCATTAGGCTTAGTTAATACTTAAATATAAACACTAAACACACCAAACATAACACACAAGAACACTAAACATAACACATAAGAACACTAATCAAAACACATAAGAACACTAAAAAAATAAGAACAAAACACTCTTAATTCCATTCTCCATTAGGCGGATTATATCCAGGACCACTAATATTCTCATTTGACCCTTCTGGAATATAAATTTGATAGAACAGACGATAATTGTTCATTCTTACATCTTCTTCTTCAATCCATTTGTTTTTCACAAACATCACCTTATCTGCTTCTTCCACATAGCTTGTATGACTGAATTGCATCTTGAGTTGCCATCTCATGTGCTCCAACTGCAAATTAGTTTCATTGATCTTTGCTTCCATTGAAATCACTCGGGCTTCAATATTTGCAATCATTTCTGCAATATCTTGAATACTAACAGCGAGATAACCATTGAATAATTCTTTAGCAATATCACTAATGAACTTACTTTTGTCAGAATCTTGCTTCTTCTTCAACTCGTTCTCCCAGGAAGACATGATGCACTCAAAACTCTCTTCTTAAGACTCAGAAATGAAAACAAGACTTGATGCAAGTGTTTCTCTTAAATCAGGTCCTTTTTATAGACTTGGGAAGTGCTAAATCTGTCCCAAGACTTTTTAAAACTCTAAAATAACTTCTAAAACTTCTCCCCCACAATCTAAGCTTCTAGAACCACATTTTTCAATTTTTTTGTAACTGTGGCGCCTAAGCGCCAACCAATCTACGCTTAGCCGCCAATGCTCAATTTAGCACAGGTCTGCTAAGTGTCCAAATTTTCATTCTGACTTCTATAAATCATCAATTAAGGTCAAATAAACTATACTATAGTTTAAAAACTCCAAATAACTACCATTAAAAACATAAAAACAAACCAAACAAAACAAACAAAACACACAAAACAAACATAAAGCAAAGCACACTGATAATTATGGGTTGCCTCCCACAAAGCGTTTATTTTAACATCTTCAGCCTGACATACACAAAACACATTCTGAGTGACCCAACATCAAATTATTATCAGATTTAGATTTATTGACTGAAAAATATGGTTTAAGTCTATGTCCGTTAACTTTAAATATTTTTCCACTCTTAGGATCTTGAATATCTACAGCTCCATAAGAATAAACTTTTATCACAATAAATGGACCCATCCACCTGGACTTAAGCTTTCCAGAAAATATTCTCAATCTAGCATTATACAGTAAAACTTTTTGTCCTGGTACAAGATTTTTAGTAAGAATCTTCTGATCTTGCCATAACTTCATCTTTTCCTTATAAATCTTAGCATTTTCACAAGATTCATTCCTTATTTCTTCAAGCTCATTCAATTGAAATAATCTATTTTCAGCAGCATCTTTCAAATTATAATTGAACACTTTGATAGCCCAATATTCTTTATGCTCAAGTTCAAATGGTAAATGACAAACTTTTCCAAAAATCAGCCTATATGAGGACATTCATATAGGTGTTACGTAACGATCCTATAGGCCCACAAAGCATAATCCAGTTTGTTTGACCAATCCTTTCTATTTGGATTAACAGTTTTTTCCAGTAATATTTAATTTCACGATTGGATAATTCAACCAAACCACTTGTCTGCGGATGATAATCAGTAACACTGCGATGTTTAATATGATATTTCTTTCCTAACTTCCCAATAATAATATTTCTAAAATGACTTCCCCCATCAGTTATGATTACTCTTGGTATTCCAAATCTGCAAAATATATTCTTTTCTAAAAACTTTGCAACACTTTGAGCATCACATCGAGGTAAAGCAATAGCTTGATCCATTTGGAAACATAGTCCACTACTTATCAAAATATAAACATTTTCGAAAGATGGTGTAAATGGTCCCATAAAATCTAGTCCCCAAACATCGAAATATTTGACTTCCAACATATAATTGAGGGGCATTTCATTTCTTCTAGAAATATTGCCTACAAGCTGACATCTATCACAATTTTTAATATAATCATTCACATCCTTAAAAATTATACGCCAATAAAATCCTAATTGTAATAATCTATATGCAGTTTTATCACTTCCAAAATGTCCCCCATAATCAGAATCATGACATTTTTGAATAATTTCATAAGTCTCTTCCAAAGGTACACATCTTCGAATTATAAGATCATTTCCTTGTTTATATAAAAATGGGTCAACCCAAAAATAAGACTTAGCATAAGACATAAATTTCTTCTTTTCTTGATATGTCAAACCATAGGGTATAATATTACTAACAATAAAGTTCACTATGTCTGCATACCACGGAACATGTAATTCTTTAACAGTGAACAGTTTTTCATCATGAAAATGTTCATTAATTTCTTCAATATCACAGAGAGATTTTTCAATTTCAAGCCTGGACAAATGATCAACAATTTGATTATCGAACCCTTCTATCTACTATCTCAAAATCAAATTCTTACAAAAGAAGAATCCATCTTATCGATCTCGGTTTTGCATCATTTTTCTTCATTAAGTATTTAATAGCGAGAATGATCGGTATGCGCCACACATTTAGTTCCAATTAAATATGATTGAAATTTATCAAAGGCAAATACTATAGCTAATAACTCTTTCTCAGTAGTGGTATAATTAATTTGAGCTTCATTAAGAGTTTTACTAGCATAATAAATTACTTTATAAATTTTATCATATTTCTGACCTAAAACAGCGCCAATAGCATAATCACTAGCATCAAACATTAATTCAAAAGGTTTTTCCCTATTGGGTGAAATTATTACAGGTGCAGTGATTAATTTTTCTTTTAAGAATTCAAAGGCTTTGAGGCAATCATCATCAAAATTAAAAATTGCATCCTTTTCCAGTAAACGGCATAAAAGTTTTGTAATCTTTGAAAAGTCTTTGATGTAACGCCTGTAGAATCCAACATGTCCTAAAAAACTTCTAATTCCCCTTACATTACTTGGGCAAGGTAAATTAGATATAACTTGAATTTTTGCAGGATCTACCTCCAAATCTTTTTCTGAAATCCGATGTCCCAAAACAATTCCTCCTGCTACCATAAATTGGCATTTTTCCCAATTAAGGACCAAATTAGTTTCTTAACAGCATTTTAGAACTTTAGATAGATGTTCTAAACATGATTCAAATGAAATTCCAAACTCTGAAAAGTCATCCATAAAAACTTCAATCCCTTTCTCAATTAAATCACAAAAAATAGCCATCATACATCTCTGAAATATAACAGGGGCCTTACATAAACCAAAAGGCATTCTTCTAAAAGCAAACGTACCATAAGGACTGATAAACGTAGTTTTCTCTTGATCCTCAGGAGCAATCGGAATTTGGTGGTAACCAGTATATCCATCCAGAAAACAAAAGTATTTATGCCCAGCCAGTCTATCCAACATTTGATCTAGAAAGGGAGTGGAAAATGATCTTTCCTTGTGGCAAGGTTTAATTTTCTATAATCAATGCATATTCGCCACCCTGTAACTTGTCTTGTTGGTATTATTTCATTTTTCTCATTAACAGTCATAGTGACTCCTCCTTTCTTAGGAACACGGTGAATAGGACTAACTCATGCACTATCTGAATAATTCCAGCATCCAACCATTTTAAAATTTCTTTCTTAACAACGTCTTTCATGATAGGTTTTAATCTCCTTTGGGGATCAGCCCGCGGTTTGCAATTATCTTCCATAAGAATTCTGTGCATACAAATTGAAGGACGAATTCCTTTAATATCAGCAATTATCCATCCAAAGGCTTTCTTGTGCTTCTTCAAAATTTCAAGTAAACTCTCTTCTTATTTTTCAGTTAATTTAGAGGAAATTATAACAGGCAAGGTTGAGGATTCACCTAGAAAAACATACTTCAAATGATCAGGAAGTATTTTTAGCTCAAGTTCAGGAGGTTTTTCAATTGATGGACCATAAGATTCATCTTTTTCAGTCATGTCCAACAATTCAAAACTTTCATGAACATACTTTAAATCTTCCTCTTGAAAATCTTCAGAATTAAATAACTCCCCTTCTTGCTTATATTCCAATTCTTCTCTTTTAGCTTTCTCTTCATAGGTTGATTTGAAATGACATTCACTTAAATATTCAATAACATGCATCCTATAACACTCATCTTCTTTACCTCTAGCAGGATATTTCATCGATTTTGAAATATTAAATGTAACAGTTTGATCATTAACCCTCATCGTTAATTCCCCTTTTTGCACATCTATCATAGCTCGCACCTGTAGCTAAAAAAGATCTCCCCAAAATTATGGGTATCTCTTTATCTTCCTCCATATCTAACACATTGAAATCCACAGGAAAAATAAATTGATCTACTTTTACTAAAACATCTTTTATAACTCCTTTAGGATATGTGATTGAACGATCTGCTAATTGCAGAGTTACAGTAGTTGGGGTTATTTTTCCTAGTCCCAGTCTTTTGATTATTGATAGAGGCATAAGGTTAATGCTTACACCCAAATCACATAAAGCTTTTCCACAGAATATTTCTCCGATTGCCTATGGAATTGTTAAACTACCAGGATCTTTAAGTTTTTCAGGAAGCTTTTTCTGAATTATTGCACTGCACTCCTCACTAAGTGCAACAGTCTCAATTTCTTCAAACTTCCTCTTTTTATTAAGAATATCCTTCATAAATTTTGCATAGCTTGGCATTTGTTCTAAGGCTTCAGTAAATGGAGTATTAATGGTAAGCTTCTTTAATATCTCCAAAAATTTTGAAAATTGCTTATCCAACTTTTGTTAAAGAAGTCTCTAAAGAAATGGAGGTGGTGGTTTTTCTAAATCAACCTTAGGTGGAGAAATAGGTCTTTCAAAACCTTTCGGAGCGTCCTCTTTAGGTCTTTCAATCTCTTCTTTCTTTACTTCAGTTTCTTTTTGAACTCTACCTTTCAATTCTTTTCCACTTCTCAGTTGAATTGCTTTTACTTGTTCTTTATTCTTTTCTCTTGGATTCACTTCAGTATTACTTGGAAGCATTCCTTAGGATCTATTACTTAAGGCATTTGCAATTTGTCCCAATTGATTTTCAATATTTCTGATGGTTGCTCCTTGAATTTGTAATTGATTTCCCATATGTGATTCTACTTCTTCCATAGACAACTTCTTCTCCTTATTTTGTAAAGCATTGTTATAACCTGAATGATAAGTTAATCTATTATTATTATGACCTTGGTTGTTCCAATTTCCCAATGGGTTTACTTAGTGGTTTCCCCATTGTTGATTAACACCACCCTTATTATTGTTATTCCAGTTAAAATTTGGATGATTCTTCCAACCTGGGTTATAAAAATTGGAATATGGGTTGTTAAGTTTACTTATAGAATTCACAGTTTCTGGTGAAGAATAAGAATCAACCATTTGGCCTAATGAATTTTCTTCAATCATGAGATTTGGCTGAGAAAAATTCATCCCAAATTACTATATCTTCCTTGATACAACAACAACTTGATTTCTTAACATTGTAAAAGAATCATTCTCATAAACACTGGCTACCTTTTTTGGATTTAACCTTTCAGACGGCCATTGAAAATTATTAGTAGCCATTTCTTCAATTAAAGCATAAGCATCAGAAAATGGTTCAGACATTAATGATCCACCAACAGCATCATCGATGATTGATGTAAGAGATCCAACTAATCCATTATAAAAATTTTGAATTATTAACCAATCTGGTATCACATGATGTGGACATTTTCTGAGGAGATCTTTAAATATTTCCCATGCTTCATATATTGATTCCCCTTGAGCTGACAAAAAGATGTTATATCATTTCTCGACTTAGCGATCTTAGATGGTGGAAAATATTTAGCAAGGAACTTTTATGACGAGTTCACCCCAAGTTCTTATTGATCCAGGTGGTAATGAATGTAACCATATTTTAGCTTTATCCCTTAGTGAGAAAGGAAAAAGTCTAAGTCTAATAAGCATCATCCGAAACACCATCATATTTAAAAGTAGCACACAACTCTAGAAAAGTAGCAAGATGCAAATTAGGATCTTCAGTTGTTGCTCCCCCAAACTGATTATTAGACACCATTTGGATAATAGCAGGTTTAAGCTCAAAAGAATTAGCAACTACAACAGGATTTTGAATACTACCACGAAATTCTTCTACTGTACGGTTGACATAATCTCTTAAAGGTCTTAATTCTTGATGGATGCCTACATTTTGATTTTAATGATTTGTCATTGCTTGAATATTATTAATTTTTTTGGTAATTTTATTTTTTTTGTGATTTTTCTTATATTTCTTTCTAAATCAGAATCATAAGGCACAAATCCTTCAAAACCTAAGCTACGCATACAACAATAAAACAAAACAAAACACAACACACTAACAAAAACAAAGAAAAGTAAAAATTTAAAATTTTTTATTTCTCTTTAAAATGCAATTTAATTGTTTTCCCTGGCAACGACGCCAAAAACTT
The DNA here is from genome assembly GCA_022702705.1 of Papilionanthe hookeriana x Papilionanthe teres. Lineage (NCBI taxonomy): Eukaryota > Viridiplantae > Streptophyta > Magnoliopsida > Asparagales > Orchidaceae > Papilionanthe > Papilionanthe hookeriana x Papilionanthe teres. Next base: position 105,625,119 of record CM040427.1, read on the forward strand.
GATCCCGATAAATATATGTGCTTACAAATATGATATGAAAATTGGCAACGGCACCAAAAACTTGGGTAGCGAGGAATATATGTATGTGCGCCAAAAACTTGACTCCACACCAAATATATTTGTTGATGATTTAGATATGAAAATTTTTTATAATATGAGATACTACACAAGTATACGTATCGTTTATCAAGTAATATATGACTTTCTGATTAAGCCTCGAGATGTCGAACCCACAGAGAAAATGTAAAATCTTTAAAGAAATCAAAAAAATTATCTTTTTACCTTTTTTTTACGGCTTTTCAAAGTATGTATTGATTTTGAAACGTTTTGAAAAGTTGATATTTCTTTCGAAATTTCCTTAATAAAATGTTAAGAAAGAAATTAAAATTATAATAACTGATAACACTGTATGTAAAATACTATTAACTAGAATATCTTTTTCTTTCCTTTTATGAAGTAGTAATAATTATTAAAGTATTGTTGTGGAAGTATTTAAATTTGTTGTGACAGATAGAAGCAAATGTGTTCTTTACCCGTACTTGGTTCTATAAAGAACATTGGTTAATTTGAAATTTTTATCATTTTGAACATGATTAGGCAAGGAAGATACCAGTCTCTCACTCTAGAGCTCCCTCGATTCCCACCACCTGGGGGCTAACTTCTCATAACAAAACTCAAAACTTCAAACCAAATTAGGGGGTTTTAGCCTGTCACTCTAAAATCCTCTAATTTTACTCCCTTCCATAAAAATATCTTCTAATATTACATTTAATTATATGGACTACAATTCTCACCCATATAATTATATGTGATTCTTACTAACTTTTATGAGACAATACCGCATTGGATCTTACATAATATCAAGAAATTCTACAACTTAATAGGCCAAATTAAGAAGTAAACAAAGTTTTTAGAATCAATCTTAACAACTTCTTCCAACTTTTAAACACTTATACTTTCTACAGAAATTCTCTATAAATTAATTACTTCACCACTTAAGAAAGAAAAAGATAAATTAAACTACTCAGAATGCATTGAGAAAATACAAAAACACATTGATTTGAAATTAAAAACCATAAGAAAAACAACAAATAGAAACAATTATTAATAATAAAACTAAATGTAAGAATAAAAGTAAACACTTATCTGAAAATTCTCTCCACAAGACTCAGGAAGTTCCTATGAAACTTTAACTCTTCACTAAATTACTCCTCAGAGCGGATCTCCTAACTTCGATGACTCAGAATAACTTCAAACTTCAATAAAAACTAATCAAAAAAGAAAGAAAAGAAGTGGGAAGAAGAAGACTTCACTCTGACCCTTTTCTCCTTTCTACTCTCTACTCCTACTCCTAATTAAAACTAAAATAAAAAAAACTTTGTAAAAATGCAATGGAAGAACCCTTCAAAATGCAAAGGAAAGGCTCATTAATCTTTCCTAAGACTCTCTTTAAATAGTAAACCAAAAGGTGCTTTGGTGTCTCTTCAAAATGTGTCCATATTCAATGTATCTACCAAAGAATGCACCCCTTCATTCAAACTTGCCACCCAAAGGAATATATGGAAGTTACCACCAAGAGTTGCATCCCATCTTCTTTAAAATTGGCGCCAAATTCATTTGAATTTTGATTTTTAATTGTGGAGGCTTAGCGCCGGCCCAGCGGCGCTTAGTCGCCAGTGCCAAAATTTCATTTTTCATCTTTTTTTACTCGAAATTTGATCCAATTTTGCTTTTTTCATCATGACCATCCATTTTCATCATACCTGCAAGAAAAACACAAAATAGCTTCCATTAAAGTGCAATATCATTAAAAATAGGTATAAAAATGTGCATAAAAATACTATATATTTTAGGTGTATCATTTGACTATACTTATTTATTAAGGATATGAACTTTCCTTAATTCCCTCTTTATTTACATATGACAACCCCACAAATCCTTTAATTAGTGTCATTTAGAATCTATATTATGAACCTCAGATATCTTTTGTATAGTTATAGTATATTCTAGCCAACTTAAAGCACACATAATTCTTATCCTTCATAATAACTTATGGCATGGTTGTAATGAAAAAATCAAGGCTCAAACTGTTTAAGTCTTATTAGCTTCCTTTCCACTTTCTTGTATTTACTTTTATTTTTGTTGTGCCCATCTCAAGCTTGTCCTCAAGGGTTTCTCACTTCTTTTCTTTTCATTTCTTTTCTCTCTTTTTTTTTCTTTTTCCCCTTTGAATTCCTATATCTGGTGGCATTTTTTTCTTTTCTAGCTTTTCATTTAGATGTGAAGATAGCAACAAAACAGAACACTTGATTATTTGAATGTTACACCTCTAATTTCTCCCCTTCAGTTAAGGTTTATAATTTCATTAAGGTGGTTCAAATGAACTAAAAAGAATAAATATCCTTAACTGATTACTCAATATCAAAATTTCCCTTTTTAAACAAAATATGGGTTCCTTCTAAGTGAAGTTAGATTTTGTTAAGTTCTAGCATCATCTACTTACTTACTAAAGTTAATATTTTTCTAAACAACATATATTTATTTCTAATAGAGTGTGATAAATAGTTTAAATAAATTAGAACTTTAGCAGGAGTTATACAATGTAGTATAAATATTTTGTTGAGCTCTATAAACTACTTATAAGGTTCATAACAAGGTAAAGTACTACCTTCCTCAAAGTTTATTGTTTCAATACATATGCATTATAGAAGATAATGACATAAAGTAATTAAGAGCAAGGAACGGTAAAGGAAGGCTACATCACATGAATCTTTGAAAGTAAAACATCATAGAAAATAACTTTTAAGCTTAGCAGATACAAATATCAGATGCAGTAGCACAACACAACAGTTGAACATTACAAATATCAATATATATCAAATAGAATTAATTGGTACAAGTTTGGCCTAAGGCACTCAACCCAGAAAACAACACACAAAAATAAACAAGTGCTTACTACTACAAACTTATAATAGTGTAGTAGTCCACTAAAGAGAAATTGGCCACGTTGGGTCAGTATGGACAACAACACACAGACATCTATTACATGGAACTCAACAATGCAAAAGTTGCCCATGTCTCTGCCCTAACGGACCCGAATCATCCCCTCTAACACAAATTGAGCTTGAAGTCAACTATGGGAAAGCTCCTCACCAATTCCATGAACGTGCATCACCAGAGCTGCTATTTGTCTTGCCTCCATCCTGACAGGGAATGTAATATCTAGCTCTGGATTTGTGCAAGATCATGCATATCATGAATTTTCATGAGCTCCCTCTTCTTGTATATCCAACATAGGATGTTAGGAGGGTCCTCCTATTATACCTTGGGTAGCCTGAAAGTTATATCTCTCCATGCCATTTGCTCCTTACAAAATAGTACATAGTGCATTCATGGATTTTCTAATCTTACCATGAATTGACCATTAGTATATGCGAGATGAACAAATCGAGCAAAAGGTATAGATCCATAGCCTTGTCATCCTAGCCCGGATTGTACTGTTCAATTTTTTCTTGGTCATATTAGTGAGGCTGGTGGGAGATTAATGACCTAAGGGGAGTCATATCCATAGGTCCTTTCAACTCATGCATGTCAACTGATTGTTATTACGCATCGTGGCCATGCCTCAAGACTCAAAAGTACATTTTTACTTCTGAGCAAACAAAACTCATGATTTCAATGAAATTCAAGGTGCAATTTAACGATATCATCAAAAGGATCACAGAGTGACGAAGGTAGGCTAAATAAAAATTTGAAATTTTAGGTACAAAGTCATAGATCAGGGGTCAAAGGATTAACCAAGAGAAGAAGTGTTAATGTTCCTTCAAAGGATATGTTAATGGATCTCAAAAATTAAGTGAAGAATATAAAGAGAAAAGAAAAAATTTATTAGAAAAGTGCAAAATGCTTATCCACTTTAAACCTTTTAACTCATTCTACTCTATGGGAGATAGATTCAGCAAAAGGGGCTTGCTTTTTAAGAATTTTTTGTGCTTTGGGAGGAGAAGATATGGAGAACAGGTGAAGAGGCCAAAGAAAATTATGAATAAAAAGGATTTCATCACTTTATTTTCAGCATCGTAGTCACATCTGGGTGTTGCATGGTCATGCCGCTCCAACCCATGACTTACGTAAAAAGTCTTGGGTTCAATGTGGTCACACCGATTTTGGCATGATCACTCCACTGGTCGGCATGGCCGCGCCAGATTGTGGCACAATCTTACCTGATCCTGTTGTGACACGATAACTTTTTTATGCAACCTTCCTGGAGGTGGACGAACTACTTTGTAGAAGTGCAAGTACTCGATATAACAGACATTTCTAATGAGAAGTCACTCTAATTCAAATAAATCAAAAGACACACTAAAAATTTGAAATAATACAATATAGGAAAGACAACACTTAGTTTTCCTCCCAAGGTAGTGCTTGGTTTGATGTCCTGAAGCAGAAAAACTCTTAGGATATGTCTTAATGGGGTCTCCAAGATTAAAGTGTCAACTTAGTAATCCTTGATAATTTGTTTAGACTTCAAACTATCTTGGGGTATTTAATAATATTTTTTCCTCAATTTCTTCTCAATAATTTTAATTTTTTTCTGACCATTAATGAAAGTGTGTAAACAACCTCTCAGTTTCAATCATATAGTCATTAGTGGTTCCTATTAGTTGACTCAGATGGCTTCTTATCAAGTTTTTGTTTAGTGATTGAGCTTAACCACTAGAAGAGTAATGTCACCACACCCAATGGACCCTATGACTAACCTAATGGACCCTATGACTAACATAACCATGATAAGGTTAAGTAAGTTATCTTGGTCAACCTTAAACCTAAATTGGTCAACATTGGTCAATCTTGGTAAAACTTAGTCAAAAAGTCAACCTTGGACCAACTTCATGAGAATTGCTCAAATGGTCAACACCCAAAATAATTTTCTTCAATTTATGGGTTAATATTAGCATTTTATTTATTTTTAATTATATATATATATAATTAATTCAAAATGAAATTATAACTAAATAACCCTAAATTAAAGTTGAATTTATGAAATCATACATGACATCAAAAATTCATAAATGATTTCCAAAATCAAATTCAACTTATGTAGTGTCACCAATGGGTCAATGATACACCTAAAATATATAGTCTTTTATGCACATTTTTATACCCATTTTTAATGATATTGCACTTTAATGGAAGGTATTTTCATATTTTTTTTGTAGGTATGATTAAAATGAGTGATTGTGATGAAAGGAGCAAAAATGGATCAAATTTGAAGCAAACATGGAAGGTGTGCAAAATTAGCCTCTGACGCCTAAGTGTTGATCGCTGGCGCAAAGGGTGATAGTTAATAGTGGTGAATTAAATCAAACTTGGCACCATTTGGAAGGGGTGTTTGATGCAACTTTTGGATTAAACATTCATAACTTCTTTTGGCGGAAAATTTGAATGAAGAGATGCATCCTTTGGTAGATACATTGAATGTGGATATAATCTGAAGAGGCACTAAAGCACCTTTTGATAAATTATTAAAATGAACACTTGAAGATCATAAAAAGAGAAAAGTTTTTAAAGGAAATTTTGGCGGGAGAAGTTGGAGAAAAGCTTGAATTGGTTGAAGGGAAAGAGGAAGAAAGAGAGTCTTCTTCTTGCCATACTTTTTTTACTTTTCCACTTTACTTTATCATAGTTTGTATTAGAATTTAGGACAATAAATCCTTAGAGTTGGGCCTTACCCCCTAAGGAGTTATTTAGTGGAAAGAAAAGTATCAGAGGAACTTCAAAAGACTTGTGGAGAAGGTTTTCAGATAAGTTTTTATCTTTATTTTTACATTTGGTTTTAAAGTAAGACTTGTAGTGTTTTCACTATGATTTCTACTTTCAAATCAAATTGTGTTTGTGTTTTCTCCTTGAGTTCTAAGTAGTTTTCTTTATCTTTTTCCTTTCAAATGTTGAAGTAATTAAATATAGAAGTTGTGTGAAGTATAGATGTTTATTATTGGAAGAAGTTGTGATGAGTCCACTGCCTTGCACTTCATTTACCTCTTGATTTGGCCCATTGAGATGTTAAAATTTATTTTATGAACATGTAAGAACCAATGCGGTATTGTCTCAAAAAATAATTGGAGTGAATCACATGAAATTGTATGGGTGAGAGTTGTAGTCCATATAGTTGAGTGCAAATAAATAGAGTGATATGCTTTTTAATGGGTGTAGAATTAAAGGACTTCAGAGTGAAAGGCTAAAACTCCTAATTTGGTTTTATGTTTTAAGTTTTGTTATGAGATGTTAGCCCCCAGGTGAAGGGAAAAGAGGGAACTCTAGAGAGAGAGCTAGTATCTTCCCTGCCTAACCCATCTACAAGATTTCAAAACATCAAATTAACCTATGTTCTTTATAGAACCAAGTAAGGGTAAGGAATATAACTGCTCCTATTTGGCACAATACATTTAGATACTCCACAATGAAATTCCATAATTATTAGTAGTCATTGAAAGAGGAAAAATGTATTTTATTCTCATTTGCTTTCATTTCATTTATTAGTCTTGTTAAGTTTAGTTGCTTATTTTATTTTTTCTAAAAAATTAACAAAAAGAATTTAAAATTTTGAATTATAAAACATAACTTGCAAAATCATTTTTAAAAGTAAAAAGTGGTTTATCTGCTTTCTTTAAATTTTTAGACATTTCCCTGTTGGATCGATATCTCAGGGCTTAATCAGAAAGTCTTATATTACTTGATAAAAGATAAGTATACTGCGTAGAATCCTGTATTAAAAATAATTAAAGTTGATTTTTTATTTGCTTCAGAATCAAATTTTTTTGGTCTTTGTTGCAAAGAAAGAGATATTATCAATGAGAAGAAATATAAAGTGTTAAACGTAAGAAAAAATATTCAGAGATCAAGTTTTTGGTGTCGTTGCCAGGGAATTTAATTAAAATATTTTCTAAAGAAAATTCAAGAAAAAAAACCAAATTTTTACTTTTCCTTGCTTTTTTGGTGTGTTATATTTTATTTTTTTATAATTGTGTATGCGTATTTCAGGTTCTAAAGGACTTGTGCCTTAAGATTATGAATTAGAAAGAACTATAAGAATAATCATAAAAATTAATATTATAGAAAAAGATAAAAATATTCAGGAAATGGCAAATCAAAATGTTGAAATTCATCAAGAATTCAGACCATTAAGAGATTTTGCTAACCCTACAGTAGATGAACTTCATGGTAGTATTCAAAACCCTGATGTAGTAGCTAATTCATTGGAACATAAATCTGCTATTATCTAGATGATATTTAATAATCAGTTTGGGAGAGCACCAACTAATGATCCCAATTTACATCTTGCCAATTTTTTAGAATTGTGCGCTACTTTTAAATACGATGGTGTTTCGGACGATGCAATTAAAATTAGACTTTTTCCTTTCTTATTGAGGGTTAAGACTAAGATATGATTAAAATCGTTAGCACCTGGATCTATCAGAACTTTCAGTGATTTAGCACAAAAATTCCTTTTTAAAAATTTTCCACCTTTAAGACTGTGAAGCTTAGAAATGATATTACATCTTCTTGTCATTTTGAAGAGGAATTTATTTATGAAGCATTAGAATGTTTTAAAGATCTCCTAAGAAAGTGTCCACATCATTTAATACCAGATTGGTTAATAATGAAAACTTTTTACAACAGATTTGTTGGATCTCTGATCTATAAAAAAATACCTATTTCTTTATGTCTTAATTCTTATTAATTTGTAAGGATATTATGCTTTAATGAAAGGTATTTTTTGTGTTTTTGGATGTAGGTAATGTAAAAAGGTCTAAGAAGGAAAAAGGAGCAAAAAGGAGCAAAAATGGAGCAAAATATCAAAAGTATAAAAAAATATGTCGATACGAAAACTGTCAAGTTTTTGGCAACGTTTGATCAGTTATTTCGACGGAGTGAGCGGTTATTGGACATTCTAGAAGGCTGGCAGTTGTTCCTTGATAATAGGACATGTGATACATTGCATTTGGACGCTCCAAAACGGTTTTAATCGCGAAGAGGTGCGAGCCAAAGTGAAGAGGTGCGAAGAACTGGACGGGGTGTTCGGCGCCTAGGCGCCAGATTCCGGCGCCTAAGCGCCAGACCGACCTTCTAGAAGATTCATTGAATGTGAACATGTTTTGAAGAGGTGCCTCAAGGAAACTCTTAAAGCCTATAAATAGAGGTCCATTTCTTTAGAAAACATGCCCCTCCCATTGTACCCCTTTCTCTTATTTACTTTAGGATCTCTCATCCTTAGAGAGAGAATTAGAGAGAGAAATTTAGGGCCACTTTTGTTTAGTTTAGTGAGTTTATTTTCAAGTTATTGCATCTGGAGTTCATTACACTATGAAGTCAAAAGAAATTAGAAGATCTGTAGAAGAAATATTTGAGATAAGTATTTTTTTACATTTGATTCAAAGTTTAATTATCATGTTTTGTTATTTATTTTCAATGTGTTCTGAGTAGTTAGTTACTTTCTTACTTCAACTATGAAGAGATAGATAAGATAATATAAAGATTCGATGGAGAATTAAAATTCAAAATATTTTCAAAACATTGTGATGACATTAAAACCTGATCTTACTTTACTTTTTAAATTGGCCGTTTGAATTGTTAAAACCTGTTGAAGAGTTTAGAAAACTTGAAGGAGAAGAACTCTTAACTTGTAAATGTCACATGAATCCTTGGGTAGTCGAAGGCCATGTGCGGGCTATTCATGGTGAAGTGCAAATAAATAAGAAGATAATATTTAAAGGGCGTAGAATTGATAAGTTTTTAGAGTGACAGACTATATTTTTATAATTTGATTTATAGACTAGGAAATGGTCACTAGTAGGGCCGACCATAGCCACCCTTGGACATCTAGAAGTGTGAGCCTAGATTAACACATTCTACTAACAATACATCCGGACCTATTACGTAAATTGCTGATGTTCTTTGCACCTAGATTAAAGGGTAAAGAATAGGAATGCTTCTATTTGGCACAATACCATAAATCCAATTCTCCAACGAATATTAAATTATCTTAAAAATCTTAGATTAATTGAAGGAAAGAAAGTTGTTTATTTTATATAGAATTCATAAAATCATTTTCTTATTATTGTTTTCTTTAATTGCATATAGTAAATTAATAGTAATTTATAATCAGATTAAAAGATAAATAAAAATATTTTTACTATTTTATTTCACTTTCACTTCATCGAAAATTTATTTCTATAAATCTTCTTTGTGGGATCGATACTGGGTCTTTGTTTAAAAACCCAATATTACTTGAAACGATACGTATACTTACGTAGTACCCCTAGTGTGTAAAAATATTACTAAATTATATAATATTAATTTTATACACTAGCCGCTATTTATAAATCGAGTCAAAGCTTTTTGGATATCTTTTGGAAGCAAACATTACTGCGTTAAGCGTGGCGTTCGAGTCAAGTTTTTGGCGCTGTTGCCGGGGAAGAAATCAAAGGAAGAAAGAAATAGAATAGTTAAATTTTATAATTATTGCTTCTTTTATGCGAAGATTTGGTTCTGAAGGATTAATACCTTTAGATTCTAAATTGGAAAGAACAATTAGAAAAATTAAAAAGGGAAAACAAATTCAAAAATTTCAAGAAATGACTACTTTACAAAATCCAATTGAACTTAATGATCAAAATGTTTATAAACTATTAAGGAATTATGCTTAACCCTACGAGTTGATGAACTTCATAGTAGTATTCGAATACCCATCTGTAGATGCTAATTCTTTTGAACTTAAACCGTCTATTATTCAAATGGTGCAAAACAATCAATTTGGTGGATCACCGAATGAGGATCCAAATTTACATCTTGTTAGTTTTTTAGAACTTTGTGCTTACCTTTAAATATAAAAATGTTTCTAATGATGCATTAGACTTAGAATCTTTCCTTTTTCTTTAAGAGATAAAGCAAAGATGTGGTTAAACTCATTAGCGGCGGTTACATTAAAACATGGGCTGAAATGGCACAAAAATTCCTTGTTAAATATTTTCCTCCTTCTAAAACTGCTAAATTAAGAAATGATATTACTTCGTTTAGTCAATTTGACGGGGAGACAATATATGAAACTTGGGAAAGATTTAAAGAACTATTAAGAAAATGTCCTTATCATGCTTTACTTGATTGGTTGAGTATTCAAACATTTTATAATGGATTAATTGGATCTTTAAAATCAATTATTGATGTTGCTGCTGGAGGTTCTTTAATGTGTAAATCATTTGAAGAAGCTTACAGTTTAATTGAAGAAATGGCTAATACCAATTTTCAATGGCCTTCCAAAAGGATTAACCCTAAAAAGATGGCCATTATTCAAGATAATGAAGCCTTTTCTCTCTTAGCTTCACAAGTTGCAGCAATGTCTAAGAAATTAGATAATTTTGCAATTAATATTTCGCATAATAACTCTGCTAATATTGAAGATTCTCAAACTATTGAAACTTTACAAGCTATTGCAAGTAAAAATAATCCTTATTCAAATTATTATAATCTCAGGTGGAAAAATCATCCTAATTTTAAGCTGGAATAGTTCACAACAACAATGGGGTATTAATCGATCTCATCCCACTTGGAAATTGGAATAATCGAAGTTAATTCAAATTATAAACCTCCTGGATTTAATAATCAACGAGAAAAAGTTATCAATAGAAGAATTAATTATGCAAATGAATAATCAATTACAAAATCAAAATACTTGCTTTTCGTAATATTGAAAATCAAATGGGGCAAATTGCTACTTTAATTAATAATAGACACTGTAGGAACACTTCCTAGTAATGTTGAAATCAATCAAAGAAGCTGGAAAGAACATGAACAAGTTAAAAGTCTGTACGACTTAGAAGTGGAAAGGAATTAAAAGAAAGATTGCAAAATGAAATTGAAAAAGAGATTGAGGTTGAATAGATTGAAAAAACTAAAGAAACTCTCTCTCTAGTCGAGATCGGTATCGTTATACATGTTAATGTAGAAGTTGAAAAACTACCACCACCTTTTCCTCAAAGACTTAAACAGCAGAAACTTGATCATCAATTTTCTTAGTTCTTTGAAATTTTTAAGAAACTTACCATTAACATACCTTTTCTTTGAAGCTTTGGAACAAATGCCAACTTACGCAAAATTTATGAAGGATATTTTAAGCAAAAAATGAAAAATTGAAGCTTTTGAAACTGTTGCATTAAGTGAAGAATGCGGTACGATAATTCAAAAGAAATTACCGAAAAGCTTAAGGATCCTGGAAGTTTCACTATATCATGTGCTATTGGAGAAAAATTTTGCGGAAAAGCTTTATGTGATTTAGGAGCAAGTATTAATCTCATGCCATTTTCTATCTTTCGAAGATTGGATTTAGGAGATATTACTCCCACCACTTTGTAACTCTTCGGTTAGGTGATAGATCTATCACTTATCCTAAAGGAGTTATAGAGGATGTCGTTGTTAAAGTGGATAAATTTATCTTCCCTGTAGATTTCATAGTACTTGATATGGAAGAAGATAAAGAGATACCTATTATTTTAGGAAGACCTTTTCTAGTTACCGGACGAGCTATGAAATATGTGGAAAAAGGAGAATTAACCATGAGAGTCAATGATCAAGAAATTAAATTTAATGTTCTTAAATCAATGAAGTACCCAGATAAAGAGAAATGTTATCGAATGGATATAATTGATTATTTAATTGAAAAACATTATCGAGAAAATGTAAAGTTATTTACGAAGAAAAATTTGAATTTTTAACTGATGAAGATGAAATAATAGAAGAAGAAGAGACTCATTTTATTAAAGATAATTGGGAAACTTTAGACATAACTCAAAATGATATACTTTTACCCTCAATTAAAATAACACCTGAACTGGAATTAAAAATGTTACATTCCCATTTAAAATATGCGTTTCTTGGAAATTCGTTAACTTTACCTGTTATTATTTCTTCTGAACTGAGTAAAGTTCAAGAAGAAAAATTACTAGGTGTGTTAAAGAATTATAAGAAAGCTTTTGGTTGGACTTTTGCTGATATAAGAAGAATAAGCCATTCCATTTGCATGCATAGAATTTTAATGGAAGAAAATTTTAAACCTACTATAGAATCGCAAAAAAGATTAAATCCTATTATGAAAGAGGTTGTTAGAAAAGAAATTATTAAGTGGTTAGATGCTGGTATTATTTATCCTATTTTGGATAGTCAATGGGTAAGTCCTATTCATTGTGTTCCGAAGAAAGGAGGTGTAACTGTCATTGTCAATGATAAAAATGAACTTACTCCCACAAGACAAGTTACTGGATGACAAATTTGTATTGACTATAGGAAACTAAATAAAGCCACTAGAAAGGATCATTTTCCTTTACCTTTCTTGGATCAAATGCTTCATAAATTAGCTGGACACTCATATTTCTATTTTACGGATGGATATTACGGTTATCATCGATTACTTATTACTCACGAGGACCAAGAAAAGACAACATTTACAAGTCCTTATGGAAAATTTGCTTTTAGAAGAATGCCTTTTGGTTTATGTAATGCACCTGCAACCTTTCAAAGATGTATGATGTCAATATTTTGTGATTTAAATGACAAAGGAATTTAAATATTCATGGACGATTTTTCAGTCTTTGGAACTTCTTTTGATTCTTGTTCGGAAAACATAGCCAAAGTTCAGAAAAGATGCGAAGAAACAAATTTAGTTCTTAATTGGGAAAAATGTTAATTCGTGGTCACAGAAGGCATTGTACTTGGACACAAATTATCACAAAAATGGATAGAAGTACATCAAGCAAAAGTGAAAATTATTGCTGAATTGCAACCACCTACTACTATTGCGATGTGAGAAGTTCTCTAGGTCAATGCTTGGATTTTATAGAAGATATATAAAGGATTTTTCTAAAATTGCTAAACCTCTTTGTCATTTATTAGAAAAAGATGCACAATTTGAATTTAATGAAGAATTTATTAATGCTTTTAATATTCTAAAAGAAAAATTAATAAATGCACCTATCATTGTTGCATCTGACTGGAATAAATCTTTTGAATTAATGTGTGATGCAAGTGATTTTGCAATTGTGTTGACCTCATTTTTGATGAGGTCTTCTCCTCTTCTCTTTAGTACTTAGGATCTAGCCTTAGGCTTTTCCTTTGACTATCTTAGAGGACTAGAATTGGGACCCACCTTTTAGAAATTCAAACCCCTTCTAAACTCCCTGCAAACTCCACAAACTTGACTATAGACCCCTAATCACCTAGAGGGTTGAAATCGAATGTGAAAGTTTAAAGGATGAGTTCTATAGGACTCTTTGGCCTTAGGACTGCCACAGGTGGCACTAGTGCAGTGAAGGGTTGACTTGCACACACACTACACTTTCACACACCTCCTAAACCACACCTATACCTAACTTGACTTCTGACTCATGTAGGTGATTCACATGGATGGTCCTTAACCCCTAAGCGCTTGGCTAAGAGGGTTAGGAACAACATAGTGAGTGCCTCGAAATGAGTCCCTTCATGGCTCATGTGGGCTTGATATGGCTTCATGGCTCAACAAAAATGATTTCATTTCACTTACATCCACCCAATCTTCAATTTTCCAAATTTTCAATTTTTGACCCAGGGACCCAACACATCGACAACCTACAAAGCACTGAATAGCCCGAATTTCTCAAAAATTTTCAAATCACCCAAAATTCTCCAAAATCAATCCCAAACATTTCCACATCACTTAAATTGATCATCCATAACCAAAAATGCCAAAAATTCCAAAAATACCCCCAATACCTTCCAAATACCCAAAATACCCCTTTTGACCCAAAAATCCAAAAATTCAGAAAATTCCCAGAAAATTCCAGAAAATCCCAAATATTCCCAATTTCATTTTGTTCAACTACACCATGGGCCAATTTTGTCAATTTACCCCACTATTATCAAAACCCCCAATTTGACCCATTTTAACCCAAAGTAAACCCAATGTCAAACCAAAACTACCCAATTGACCCCAATTTTGGTCCAATTCAATTCTAAACTTCAATTCAACATCCCCAACACCAATCTAGACCAAATACAAGCCCAATTTGATTGACATTGGGATCCAATTTCACTTTTGGCCTTAAAGCCCGATTTGGACCTATGACCGAAACCTAACCCAAACTCACCCAATTCAACTCCAATTAACCCCAAATCTTTTCTAAACCTTCCTTGACATCCCCATAAACAAAACACTAACATGATTTGCCCAAAACTTTGGTCCAAACCCCACTCAAATTTAACCCAAAGCTAAAAGGCCCATTTTTGACCTAAACCCAAACCTAGCCCAAATTTAGCCCTAAAGCCCACATGACATTTCCATTTGCCATCCATTTAATCAAAGCCATTCCCTAAGTTATAATTCCATCATCAAACAATCCCAAATCAAGCCCCATACAAATTCACACCAAAATATCCAAAATTCTTAAAACCCATTTTTATGAAATTGACCCGACCTTTTCCCGAAGCCAAATGGAGCCATGGAGCCATGCACAAGCCATATGCAAGCCATGAGAGCCTCTTTACATGTCACCATGCCATTTTGGGCAAAAGGAGGAGGCTCTTTCCTTAATTCCTAAAGGTGATTAACCACTCCCGCGATTCCCTTAACCATGCTTATGCCTAATTGTGCTTGGATGGTGACTTGACCCTACTGATTATGCTTGAGCCAAATCACTTTTCCCTCAGCCAAAACCAAGCCTTGGGTGGTGCACCTAGCCCGAGTGGAGGGGTTGACCAATTTGAGCCAAAATAAGCTCTCTCCCATTCCATTCTAATCCAAGCCTTTTACACATGGCATTTGCCGATTGATTGCACCAAGTCCAGCCACGACCCACCGACCTTGAGGGTGACCCATGCACAGCCGGCCGGCCACCCGGTCAGCCGGAAAACACCATGCCCGAAACCTTGGGAGAAGCCGAGCTTTGAAATTCCATCTGCTGAGCTGCCCCACTCCGAATGGCCACCATGGCTGTTCTTCACATGCGAGAGCGGCTGATCCCGGCCCTCGACTCCCCCGGGAGGCCCTCCGACATCTCCTATTTAAACCCCTCACCTTCTCGGCCATGAGAGGTGCTTGAACCGAACCTTGCTTGAAACTGCGCAAAATTGTTCCGGACTCCTCCCCACACACGAGCACTTGATCCCCGGTGAGATCCCTTGCGATTTCTTCTCTGTGAGCTCGATTTCGAGTTGAAATTTCACCCAAAACCAGGACACTTCTCCACGGTGGACCAATCCCCAAATTGATTGGTCCTACACACTGCACCGAGACCGAGGGAAGGTGTCCACCGGCAAAAGCCCCATCTCCGGGTCACCCGAGTTGTTCCGGACTCCAAAGGTTGTGATCGGCTTTGGTGGAAATCACACTGAGCGATTCACCGCATCCCCAGGGCTTCATCCCCAGCCTCCTGCATCTCCAACGAACGTGCCGAGCATCTCGATTGAGGCTTCACCTCTCGGAGCTAAGGTATGAGTTAATTCTTCATCCCGAGCTTACGGAGATTCTCCATTTCAAATGCTTTAATTTCGATGCATGATAACAGTATAGATGTGTTCGTCTCTTGAAGACGAATCCGTAGAGTATAAGAACATGAAAATCCATTGAGTATCGAGTGAGATATTAAGGATTTAGTGTGGACGGCTCTCGGGTGAGGACACTTGGGGACGATGAACGGATGCGCGTCCATTTAATACACGCGCGGACGGACGGCGGGGATCGCGTTGGACCGAAGACGGAGCGATACGGCGGGTCCGGGAGCGCCGACTCGAGCGGCGGCGTCGAATAGGAGCGCGCCACGCGGCCCTTCGGAGGCTGCCGAGGTTGACGCGGCGCCGCGTGGATAAATAGAAAAATAGGGTATTTTCCTGTTTATTTAAATTCCCTAAACTTTGAAAATTCATATCTTTGTGTAGGAAAACAATAAAAATAAAATAAAAATACCCTCTTGCTCGAGTGAACGAGAGGAGAATAATGTGGAAAAGAAATTAATTAATTTTGTCCAGTATTTTATTTTTAATTAATTATTTACTCCCTGCATTGTTTTAATTCTCCAGTGCATGTATACAATTCACCATGGCATGAGACTATAGGGCTTTTGAAGCCTCTGAACTTAGGGACATTCCCTGAATTTTCCAAGGTCAGAGGCCATCTCTGTGAAAAGTTATTGATTTTTCAAATGCATGTTGCTGATTTAAGTATTTTTAATTTCAAAAATTAGCATGTTGTGAAATAAATTCTAGGAAAATTTGGTGATGTTCCTTATGACCAGAGAACCCTAGGAAAAATAGGATTTGAGTTAATTCACTTAGATTAACCACTAATTGGCTTAAACACCCAAAATAGGTTTCTAATTAATTAGAGTTAACCATAGATCAAATTGACTTGAAATCAATTCTCCACTGACCTTTAGGATCAGAGGAACCCATCATAAAAATTTGAGGTCGATTGGACTTGGTTAGCCCCACTAATTGGGTTAATTAAGCCACTTAGTCATTTTAAATTTTAAAAATTCATAACTTTCAAAATATCTTTCAAAAATTCACCAAATTGGTTTTAGAGTCTCTCTGATATCAGGAGAGTTTAAGAAAATTAAAATATCAATTTTCTAAAAAGTTGATTTTTAATATTATTTTAATATTTTTAATAATTAAAAAATAATAAAAATCACAAAAATAATAAAATTCACCAAAATGTCATATTTTGAATTTCAATCACTTAGGAACAAGTCCCATATTTTTCCTAGGTCTATTTAGTGAGATATTAATTTTTAAAGCTCTAGAGTAATTTTAAAATTAAAAAAAAAAATGTATTTTCTAGCATTTTCACCAAAATAATTATAATAAATCAAAGAAAAATCAGAAAATTGTAAAGTTTGGTTCTCTGGAATCCTTGATATCAGAGAGAATTTTAAAAATTATAAAATTTATTTTTCAACATTTATTTTATTTTTAAATTAATTAATACTCCAAAACTTAGAATAATTCTAATAAATAAAGTATAATTCAAAAAATTACAACATTTGGTCCAAGTGGTCCTCTGGTCATTAGGAATGTCCCCTAATTTTCTTAAGGACAGAAACTTTCCCTTGGTCATATTATTGAATTTTCCTTGGAAATTTCTATTTTCTACTAAAAATAATTATATAAATAGATTAAATACAGGAAAATCACATTTTCTCCTCTCATGTCTTTATTGACACATAAATGAAGTCACATAAAAATTTCAAGTTCATTTGAGTTCAATTTAGTGAGTTATGAAATTATTAGGCTTAAAGAGCAAAATGGTAATTAAAAATTTAACCCTTAATTAAAACTTTAGGTTTAATAAAAATTAACAAGTAAAATATTTGATCCAAATCTGATTTGGATGATTGAAATTAAATAATTAAAGGGTAGAAACCCATTAAGCAATTTAAAATGATTAAACTTTAATTAAATAATTAATTGAATTTGGAAGAATAATAAATTTGGAATTATTAAAATAGGGATATTATTAGGAAGAGATTTATTCTTTAATTTATAAATCCCTAAATTAATCATCTCATTAATACTCAACTCTTAATTAAAATGATAACTCAAATTTAAAATATTAAAAGACTTAATCATTAAATTAAAATTGAATCATTAAACTCTTTCAAAAATTTTCAATTAAATTAAATTAAATTAAGATTAAAAGTTGAATTAAATTAAATTAAAATTAAATTAAATTAAATAAACAAATTAAATTAAATTAAATGAATTAAATACATTAAATTAAATAAATAAAATTAAATTAAATTAAATTAAATAAAATTAAATAAATTAATTAAATTAAATTAAATTAAATTAAATTAAATTAAATTAAAATTAAATTAAATTAGATTAAGAAATTAAATCAAATAAATTGAATTGAATTAAATTAAATCAAATCAAACTAAATTAAAGCTGAAACAAATTAAATTAAATTAGATTAAATTAAATTAAGTCGAATTAAATAACCTCGCTTAAGACATGAAGAAATAAATCTAAAATAACTTGAACAACTATTCCGAACTTAAATCATTAATTTGAACTTAAATTTGAATCACAAATCATTAAATATCATTTTGCCCTTAGGAGCTTTAGTTATCATAACTCCTAAATAGAACATTAAAATGAAATGTTACTTCACTTATAGGACATTCGAATGTCTCAGTTCACATGACGAGTTAACAAAACTTGAAAACCTCGGACGATCGATTCATTTACACAATTAAATTCATTTGGACTTAAAACAATTCTAGAAATATTGAAAAGATGTTTGGGATCTCTCTAAGCACTTCCTCGATATGATAGGATGTTGATAAGAACAATTGAACTTAATTGTTCTTTGATGAAGAAAATCGTCTTGAAACTAAAAACGCAAAAGAACACTAGACGTCATAGGAAATGACTAGCTATAGGATTAGGAATTTGGTAGAAAACCATAAACCTTTCCTTTAGCTTTACCTAGGAACTCGCTTAAATATTCTAGCTGTGTTTTAAGTGCGGCTTGGGATGACGGGAAGACCCTCAGGGTACGCTTTTATTTTATTGCGGTTTATTTTATTGCAAAAGCACTTTTTTTTTCTTGTATGATAAACAACGAGTTGCATGAAAACCTACACCTTTAGGACGAAACCAAAGCTGAAACCCAAAATTAAAATAAAAGACACTACAAGATAAAATTCACCTCCATGACATTTCAAAATATAAGACAACTCAAAATTTAATCACGAAACGGAACACAAAACTACGATTACAACTAAATTAAAACGTCTTGTTGGATGATCGGGAATACCTCGGATGATGTAACCTACGTGTTGCTAACGGGATTTCCAGCGGTCTAAATGAAAGTGTGGAACTCATTCGGTTGAGTTTAGCAAATTCATACGGACTAAGTGAATCCGATAAAAATAATGATGCGGAAGGATGGAACCGTGGGATCTTAACCGGTGTCGTTATAATCAACTTTAAGATTTATCTTAATTAAAACACAAAAAAAAAAACACTTGGAAATTAAAACTTCTCTAAGCCAGAACACTTCTCTCATCTCTTGATTTATGATTTCTAAAACTAAACCTCTGCAACAACAAGGAGCTCGGAGCATGGTGGGCAGCACGGCCATCGTCGTCGGCGAAACTTGAACCTACATCGACAAAACTTTCCTAGAATTAAATAACAAAGCCATAGGACTTCGAGGTAGTATGCACTAGTGCAACATAAATCCTCGACTCTTCGTTAGGCATTTGCATTGCAAATTAAGCCCTAACCGGTCTTAGGATTCCGAGGTAGTCGTCCGATACGACATAAACCCTCATATCTTCCGAGCTATTTGTATGATTTTATCATATAAATATAAGCCCTAATTAACTAAAATTGGCAAGATTAAAACATTAAATAAACATTAGGACTTTCCTAAATCCAAACGAAACAATAGGATAGTCGGGAGATTATCGAAGTCGCTTCGGATCCGTGATCTCTCCTACTTTTCTTCCTTTGAATTTCGAAAATAAAAATGTTCTAAATTTGATCCATTCCCTATTGAAATTTCCAAAATTCAATCCTTTGAAAACTTAAACTTTGAAATTCTTGAGAGCGAATTATTGATTATTATCGAGAGTTTTCTTAGGTGATTCCGTCACTTAAGATGTAATTAACTATAGGGGCTTGCCCTTATAGGGAACTTTAAGAACCCGAGGTAATATAAACCACTGTTTAATATTTTCGATATTAAGCGGGGAATTTGTCGGCTTATAAAATTGGTTCGCGAGACAAATGGATGTCACAAATCTTCTAGTTTATTTAATCGAGCCCCATCATCAAGCGGTGTATCTATCCTTAGGGATAGATACACGGTTTGTGGTGCGGCGCTCGTTTATATAAACTATTTGGGATGTGAGATCGGTTTGATTTCATATCTTAAAATCTTCAAATTTAAAATTATTTTCAAAATCAAATACTACTTATTTCAAATTATTTATTTAAATTAAATTAAAATTCGCCGACAACTTCTGTTAGGCGACCCCTTTTTAAAATATCACACAACCTAAAAATAGTGCCGACAACTTCTGGCGACTCCGCTGGGGACTAGTTCCTCTCTCCATCTTAATCGAATAGTTGCCTCTCGAAAATCGGTAGTGCATCCATGTCCTTTATGGATCGAGCTACCCTTCTTTCCGTTGGGATACTATGTTCATTTCTACCTTGAACGAGTATAACCAACATTCTCTCGGATTTAGGAGCCATTGTTTAGACACCCATAAACGAGAGAGGTTCCGAGATCCTTTTACCTCATTTACGAGGTGGGGTGGACCCCGATAGGTGTTAGTTTAGGAGTGGTCCTTCGAGTCGAGAAGTCTTGCTTAAGACTCTCTTTTCCTTTCAACTCCGATTCGGATTCCTTACCTTCTCTACGCCTTTGAACACTCCGTTCTAAATAAACAAACCCTCTAATAAGTGATTCTTTTGATAAACGATTCCTTTTTATAAATACATGAACAAGAATGAGTTCGGACTCTTTTCAATTCCTTTCTTTTCGTCTAAAGAAAAGAAGCATAACTTAGGACGACAATCAAAATCTACCTACTGCGAAATGGAAGCCCCAAAGCGGTTTTCTCTTTCACCGATGAGTGGACCTCGGCGTATGCATAAGGATGAGTTGCCCGACAATGGAATCATCCGATTTGGACAAGGATTTGAAAACACGAACGTCAAAATCACCGACGTCTCCCTCTTCGCATTGATGAACAAGGTACTCGAAGTCGAAGAGCCGTTGCTCGAGTTCGACCTTAGGTCGACCCAGAATTCCCTCCTCTGCGAAGGATCCGGACTAAGAGGAATCTTTGTTACTGCGGGAGGACCTGTTCTTTCTACCCCCATTGGTCTAGTTGTTTCTGCACCTACCCCGACTTTTGCCGAATCGAAGGGAAAGAAATCCGAGATTATGATGGACCGTTACAGTGGAGGGTACGGATCTTCTGTAAGACCTTCGTTTTCGAGATCGGGTCCGGTTCGAGGATTCAGTCACTAACGAAGACCCGAGAGAAGAAACGAGAAATAGAAGGATCGCTAAAGAAGCCGAGTGCTGCTGAAATTGCTTTCTAGAAGAAATTCCGAAGCTGCCAGAATATACTGCCATTGCTGAATACATACCACTCTTGGGAGGAAGCGGATTTCATCCCCTCTCCGCCGCGAGAAGATGAAGAAAATATTCGCAAGATTCTTGCCACATTACCACGGCCGCATATTACAACGAAAGCCGCAAGAGAAGAACTAGAACTACGCCGTTTGCTCGACTGCAAACTTTGATAGAAAAGTTAGCAAAGAAGGAAAAGCGCCCGTGTCGAGAAATTCTACGAAGGATAGGGCGGGTGCCGAGTCGAATCCCGTCTTGGGCCCAGAGTAGAACCCGCCATCATGGCGGAAAAGCCAAGTAAAAGAATGAAGGCTAGTCGCTCTGTTGTCGTCTCGGGATTACGGATTAGGGAGGATACCACCTTCCGGCATTTGGCAGACGGACCATCCGGTCTAGACCTTCTGCGCCGAAAGGATGGTATGGCGTCCCACTCTTGGGCGAGTTGAGATTGAAACAACAACCGAGAAAGAAAGTCTCGCCGGGAGACTTGAATGCGAAGAAAGTGCTACCGCGATAAAGGGGACTCGTGAGAAGGGGACCGGCAGACTATCGCACGACAACCACGAAGACACACGAAAGCCCCGCTAGAAGATGCCATGGAAAAGTTGAGAACCGATATCCGACGGTTGGCAAAAGAAAGAGAAGAAAAGTTCGGAGACGAGATTGATTCATCGGAATTCATGGACGACGAATACGCGAGAAATCAACATGGTTGAGACACGAGCTTCATCGGCTTCGCAAGGTGCTCCTGCGGCCGCGGAAGAGAGGAGCCGGGCGATGAGGAAGCGGCTTCGAGAGAAGATGATACGATCGCTCGAATGGCGAAGAGGATGGAAGAGATGGCCGTAGCTGCGGCCACTCTCCGGAGTCGAAGTACGACCACAAAGGGAAACACCCCCGAGAGGTCATTCACATTGTAGACGGAGGAAAGGAGATTACGTCCGTCGATGGGGATGATCGGTGAAAAGGATACAACACGAAGTATGATTCTGAAAAGGATATCGAGAACTTGGTGGAACGGCGAGTGCGAGAAGCCTTAGCACAATCGAAGAGCGGGACATCCATTCGGACGGGTAGACCTTACCCGGAAGAGTTCGACGACGTCCGATACCGAAAGGCTTCGTACCACCTGCGGTTCGAAGACCTTCGACGAGGCAGGGAACCCCGACGGCATGTGGCACACTTTCGTGCCGGTTGTTGCAATGCGGCGGGAGCGATGCATTACTCTTCCGACGGTTCGTCGGCGATCATCGGGAATCGCCTTCGGCGGTATGCGGAATTACCCAATGGTTCGGTAAAGACATTCTCGGAGCTAGAGAACCTCTTCATCGAGCGATTCGCGGAGCTCGACACCACATCACTATAGGTGATTTAGTGGTAGAGAAGCGAAAGCCGAATGAAACTTTGGTGGATTACATACTTCGATGGAGGAACTTAAGTATGAAGTGTGAACCACAAGCTGCAAGAACAACATGCGATCGGCATTTTACTTAAAAGCATCCATGGCCGATAGCACTTCTCCTCGAGGGATTTCTTATTAAGACTTTTGAGAAGTTGTTAAGCGAGGCCGGAAGCTTGCGAAGGAGGCAAAGCAATTAAGTTTCACCGAGCAAGACGGATAAACAAAAGCACTGTAAAGACTTTTGAAAAGAAATCCGGGATTGTTGCGGCGGTTGACAAAGGCGAAGCAGCCGTCTGCAAATACCACCGGAACGGCCGCGGCAACCACAACGGAGTTACCGGCAACCGGCCCGGCTATCGGTCATCTCCGCGATATGAACAACCACCTCGTCCGCAACGTACATTAAGAGAGCTTTTGAGCGAGAGAATATCCGTTCAAGAATGAAGCGATGCTGAAAATGTTCCGCGATCGATGAAGACTCCAGATTTCCGAGCTGCAGGAGCTCAAAAGACCGAGAGGAAGTTAACAAGAAGGGTGATCCCGACTTTTGCCCTTACCACCAAATGCTTGGACACAAAATAGAAGATTGCATTACCTTGAAAAGTTGGCTCGAATGACAACTGCGGAAAGGGAATATAACGATCCCGAAGGAGTACATGAAGGAACCCCGAGAAAGGAGGTTCCGTCGATGTTATCTCGGCCGATCCCATCATTCCGATAGATCCCTATACAGCTGACGATGGATGGACTACCGCTTGGACGAGGTCTTCGAAAAGATTTTAGACGAGCATCCGGACCGCTTCGGTACGAGCTTCAATTCGAGTTTGAAACACTGTTAAGCCGGTACTATCACTTGCGATAGAAGAATCACCTCGACGGGAGACGATTGAAGAGAAGAAGAAAATTGACGAAGAAGAGAAGCGAGGCACCTAAGGCTAGACTAGGGGCTGCTTATCCTAGGATAGTTGTTTCCGATTCGGGGGAGAAATCCCTCGAACCCACGACTACGTATGATTATCTACTCACTTCGGTGGGATCATATAATGATAAGGGTGATGGCGTTGGCTACGTTTTGGTCATTTCTAACGATTACGTAACTAACGATAATCCGGATATCGATTTCGATACCAACGACAATTCTCGAAATCATACACGATCTCGACGAGCAAAATAACGAAGAAGACATCCATCGAGGAGGCTACGAGAGTTCAACAAGCAACGAATCTATTTGCGAGTTTCGGGAGCTCCGGTCGCGATAGAGTTAGAGCCTTCGGACTGCGAAGCTAATCCGGAAGAGCTGTCATTCCGATTCGAAGAGACACCGGCGAGCTCGACAATAGATTCGGAAGAAATTACGGAAGTCAACTTAAGAAGTGGAAAAGTTCTACCTCCGAGAATGGGTCCAAAAGACGAAGGGAAGCGGGTGGTTGTTCGGGAAGAACCAACCCGGCGAGAAGAAATACCCGTTCGAGAAGAAGCGAGACACATGAAAACAAAGTGGACTATAACGTGCTAGCCCATCTTAGGAAACTACCGACAGGCGAGCATCTACGACGCTCTCATCTTATCGAAAGGAGATGAGAGAAGCTCGATCGAGGCCTTACTTGATCCGGAGATTTGCTTAGCTCGAATGGCCGGAGATTCCTTAGATGAGGTTTGCTCGTTAAAGGAACGACGAGGTGTTACCTTCACGGACGACGACCTACTACTTGGAACGACGAGATCACGACCGACCGTTGTACATTTCGATTACTGATCGGAAGATTTACACTCTCCGGAGTATTGGTGGATCCGGGAGCATCAATCGATATAATGAATCTTCGAACGCTAGCATACTTGGAAATTGATGCTCGCGAGCTCGAGGCGGACAAAATGTTATTAAGAGGATTCGACCGAGAAAGGAGAAAGAGCCCTCGGCTCGATAACGCTATCGATGAAGACCGGTGACTTAGCAAAGACAACCGCGAAATTTCACATAATTGATTCGAAACGTCATTCGACGCTCTCTTGGGCCGACCATGGATACATGAAAACGGGATGGTACCATCATCTCTACATCGGTGCATCGAAATACTACGATGGAGGGGAACGGTGCATCGAAGGTGACTTACGACCATTCTCCGTACATGAAATTGGAATCCACGAGGATGCGGCTTATTATGCACCACGAAGAAAACGATCTTCTCCGGAGATACCATAACAAATGAAGCAAAGAAAGTTCGGGACAACGAAGAACTCGAAGTTCTAGTCCGACGATCGCTCACCGCTCCCTTACGGCGAGATGGTGAAGGTTTCTCCACAACTCGCATCCGAGGTCGAGGCGGGGACGAGGTCGTGGTAAAGACATTAGGACGATTGGACGGAGGAAACCAACCATCAATGTCGATTGGGAGGATAGTTCGAAGAAGAAAGAGAAATCGAACAAGAAGCGACGACAATAAGTCGAAAGAAGCCGCAATTCAAAATCCACTATTGAAGATGAAAGAAACGAAGAATATAAATCGATGTACGAGAAGATTAACCACTATGTACATACTATGACCACGACCCCGATCCATTCTAATAAGATCGAGGGTATGGAGGTCAAGAGGTACGTAGCGGTGGTGCAAAGCCCATCAAATTCTACCATTGTGCTTCTTCCTCCAAAACTGAAAATAATGTACAATTTGAAGATGCTACTTCATCGAAATTAATGGAATTGCCTTTTGAGTGGTACTCTCCCTGTGTTCAAAATTTAATTCAGCGTGGTTTCTTACCTCGACGAGTGGACGAAAGGTCGATCACAACGTTTTGAAAATTTATGGAATAACTCCGGTCGTTTACCCGACTCGAAAACATGGTCTCGGATTCGGCACGGTAGGATCGGTTGACGATGCGAATTTTGCTTGGTTGTCGCTGCGAATCTAATGAAACTGCATGGAAACTACGGACGAACTCGAAGATTTACAAATTGGAGACGCTCCACCAGAATTCGAAGAAGAAATCAAATCTACGATAGATGAGTTAATAGAAGTTAACTTAGGTACTAGCGAAGAGCCTAGACCTACCTTTGTTAGCTCTTTACTCAATAAAGAAGACTCCGAAGAAATAATCGAGTTATTAATGGAATTCAAAGCTTGTTTTGCTTGGAGCTACGATGAGATGCCGGGTTTAGCTCCGGAGGTCGCGGTCCATAAGCTAGGAGTGGACCCTGCTTCGTTCCGGTCGGACGAGGTCCCGGAAGAATGCGTCTAGAAATCGAACAACAAGTCATAGGCTGAAGTTAAAAAGTTAATAGACGCTAAATTTGTCCGTGAAGAACAATACCCGACTTGGTTAGCCAACGTGGTCCCGGTCGAGAAGAAGAATGGTCGGATCGGAATTTGTGTGGATTTCGAGAGATTTAAACAAAGCATGTCGAAAAGATGAATTTCCTCTGCCGATCCCGAGAATTAATGATCGACATCGCTTCGACACATGAAATATTCTCATTCATGGATGGATCTTCGGGATACAACCGAATAAAAATGGCTCCGAGAAGACGAAAAGCTTACGGCATTCGGAACGCCGATCGGAGTATTTTGCTTACACGGTGATGCCATTCGGATTGAAGAACGCGGGAGCGACCTACCGAAGAGCAATGACAAGAATTTTTGATGATCTCATCCACAATCGAGTCGAATGCTACGTGGACGATGTGGTCATCGAAAGCAAAGTAAAGGACAACCACTTGTATGATTTGAGAATTGTTTTCGAACGATTAAGACAATTTAACCTTAAGATGAATCCCTTAAAATGCGCCTTCGGCGTCACCTCGGGAAATTCTTAGGATTCGTTGTCCGACATCGTGGAATTGAAATCGATCCGGAGAAGATAAAAGCCATCTTAGAAATGCCGCCTCCCAAAACCTTAAAACAACTACGATCTTTTCAAGGGAAGGCGGCATATCTTCGACGCTTTATCTCGAAGCTCGTCGGGTAGGTGTCGGCCTTTCTCGGCACTAGTTAAAAAGGACGCCAAATTTATTTGGGAAGAGAAATGCCGGAAGGCCTTCGAGGACATTAAACAATATTTAATGACACCTCATGTCTTAGCGGCCCCGATCTCGGAGTAGACCGCTAATACTTTATACCGCGGCTTTAGACGACTCTCTCGGAGCCATGTTGGCAGGGTCGATGATGAGGGTAAAGAAAATGCTCTTTACTACTTAAGCCGTCGTTCTTGCCGACGGAAATAAGGTATCCCGCAATTGAAAAGCATTGTTTGGCCACGATCTTCGCCGCTCAAAGCTCGGGCATTACATGCTTTCTCATAAGGTCGACCTGATCTCGAAGTTTAATCCATTGCGATACTTGATGACTCGTCCAACGCTTTCGGCGGACTTGCCGGATGGTCGATGATATTATTGCAATTTGATATAACTTTCGTGCCTCTTCGTGCTTAGTAAAGGGACAAGCCTTAGCGAGACTTCCTTGCAGCACACCCTTTGCGGCGGAATCTCCTCTCGATGACGATGCGCAGATGAACAAATAATGAACCTAGAAGACCTTGATGATCGACGTTGGGAATTATATTTCGACGGAGCATCTTCGGCGCACAAAGACGAAGAATCGCAAGTGATAGTGCCGGTAAGGCGGGAATCGGGCTAATCTTTATAACACCGGAGCGGGGGATGTTAAGATACTCCTACCACTTGACGGAGCCGTGTACGAACAACGAAGCGGAATACGAAGCCCTCATAACGGGGCTGGAATTAACCATTCGAATGGGGATAACGGACATCGACATCTACGGGGATTCACGGTTAATCATTCAACGGATCGTCGGACAATACGGAATTTTAAAACCAAGGCTCGAGCAATACTTCCGGTATGCCATGCAGTTGTTGGAACAGATTCCAAATGTGACGATCTACAAAATTCCCAGAAGAAAACGCTTTAGCGGATGCGCTAGCTCGTCTCGCAAAAGAATTTGCCTGTTTGCAAGATGAATCAGTGGAAGTGTCAGTTCACGGACGCCAGGTCCTATCACAGCTTGACATTGACACGATACACAAATCAGAAAAGGAAAAAGGATCAGTTGCAGCAGTGACAGAAAACACGGAAGATTGGCGACAACCATTGATGGATTACCTACAAACGGGGAAAACTACCAGAGGATAGGTCGTTAGCCATCGGATCAGAAAAGAACTGCGTCTACGCATTAATAAACAACACATTATACGGAAGGTCTTTTGATCGAATGTGGCTAAGGTGCCTAAGCGGGTCCGAGGCCCGTGAAATTGTTAAAGAAGTGCATTCGGGACTCGTAGGCGCTCACCGGTCGGGTCCAAGATGAAAATGAAAATTAAAAGACTAGGGTACTACGGCCCTCGATGATGACCGACTTGCATGAAAATCGCCGAAGCTGTCACCGAGTGCCGAGTGCACGGAGTGGTTCTACACCAACCTCCAAATGTGCTACATCCGACAATTGCATCGTGGCCATTTGAATGTTGGGGCACGGATATAGTTGGTCCGATAGAACCACCATCGTCGAAAGGACATCGCTTCATTCTTGCGGCTACGGATTACTTTTCCGAGTGGGCGAGCGGTCCACTAAGAGAAGTGAAAGCACATCACGTACTACAATTTTCGAGAACCAAGTTGTTTACCGTTTCGGGGTGCCGCGCGGGATCATCTCGGATAATGGGTCGGCATTCGGAAGCACACAAATCAACAATTTTGTCGGGAGACACGGAATCGGCTGGCGATATTCGATAATTTACTACCCGAGAGCAAACGGCCTGGCCGAGGCTTTTAATAAAACTCTTGTTCAAATTTTAAAGAAGACTTTAGACGACGATAAGAGAAATTGGCACGAGAAGTTGTTAGAAGCCTTATGGGCCTACCGGACAACCTTCGGAACTCCTACGCAAGCTACACCTTACGCTGCGGTGTATGGGTCCGAGGCGGTGTTACCTTTAGAGGTTCGGCTCCTTCACTCGAATTGCGGTTGCAAATAAAATCACAATAGAAGAGAACGCCAAATTACGACTCGAAGAATTAGAAAGCACGGAAGGGAAAAGACTTGCGGCGCAACGGAATTTAGAATTATACCGAAGCTAAGATGATTCGGGCTCATGATAAGGCGAGTCGCCGAGAACCTTGAAAGTTGGTGATCTAGTTCTCGTTCTCGAAAGACCTATTCTTGCACACCGCAAGATAGGAGGAAAATTTGAACCCACTTGGGAAGGACCATTTGTAGTTGAGGCGATCTACTCGGGAGGCTCCTACCGGCTAGTGAATTGCCGGGGAGAACGACATATGCTTCCGATCGATGGACGATACTTGAAAAAGTATTACGCTACACGATGTTTCGAAGGAATGAACTTTCCATCCCTAGAAACACGGGTGAAGTGATTACTTATGAATGGGTCCGAACCCAAAAATAATAAAATGTGCTAAAATAAATAAAATCCGACAATAAAATTTTCCTTGTTTTCTTTTCCAAATCAAAATCTCTTACACGATCTTATCCACTTCATTCTGTTAAGTTTGAAGATATAAGAATAATAATAAAACAAGATCTCTTTAATAAACATTTTCTTGATGTTCTTGTTCTTAGTACGGCCCACGATCCTTTTCCTTGTCTTTTCGCGGGGAAATGTCGAGCGGGCGGTTGGTCTTGAACTTTAAGAATGGCGTAAGCCTTGCACTTGATGAAAAGAGGGTGAAAGATGGAGCGATAATCGAGATTGACTCGGATTTCGCACCGGCGGGCCTACGATACGAGGAAAGTGGCTCGGGTCCCGGTTGGCCGAGAAGAGCTGCCGGATATACGGTGATGAAAGTGGGTGGCCCAAGCCACCCAATCCGACAACAAGAAAAGAAAGACAAATATTGAAGAAGATAAGAAAATGAAGTACGTAGTCGCTACGGCGGAAGGCGAGCTTGTCGGTCGCTGCGCCCGCGAGAGATTCGAGAAGTTCGGAGAGCTACTCTCACGGCAACGCATGACGAAGAAATAAGAATCGCCGTATCAAGTAAGATGTTGACAAAACTAGGCTGCGGATCGGCACGACGAGGCGATTGCTAATGTCGGTGCATACACTTCGAGGACACCGGTTCACCGGGAACCGAGAAGAAAGGAGGCCGGCTCCTAGGATGACGGAAAGAACCGGAGAAATCTCACGAAGACCGGAAGAAGGAAGGCTACCACGCCACCGGATAGAACCACCGGTGATGCATGACCTTGTTGCGGAAGCAACCCGGGGGATGTCCGACGGACATCATCCACGAGGAGCCGAGGTATGCGGGGAGAACGTGAAGGGATTGAACCATACATCCCACAATATGTCACAAGGCCTCGCCATCTGCGGATCATTCGGAATACGAAGTGGAGAGAATGCGGAATGTTGAAAAGAAAACCTTTGAATACTTCGAAAGGATTAGAGGCAGAAGAATCAATATCTTGGAGGGCCTCGAATTACATACGGACGTATTCTCGGAGTATGAGCGGCAACAAATCGTGGATTGCATCCGGGATTTGAAAAGGCTGAGCCGAGCGAGCCGCTGAGGAAAACACATACTCGAGCCCGGAGATGGATGCCGGGGAAAGGAAGAATCACGATACAATGTGGATCTTTGTTACAACTTTGCTGAGGACGGGAAGGTAAACCCGCCGGGAATACTCCGTCATGGGCAAGTGGACCCGATGCCATTAGTCATCGAGAGAATGGTAAAGAGATTGATAACATGGAGGGTACTGCCACGGATCGCATACCCAATAGTTGCATCATCAACATCTACAAGCGGGGTGTTGTATACCCCCGCACATTGATCACCATGACTTTGTCGGGCCTTTCTGCACGAGTCTCTTTTACGAGCGAGTGTAACATCATGTTCGGATCGACCTCCGGATAGCGAGGTCCGGGTGAGTTCCGAGGGCCGGTGAAGATACCACTGCTGGTAGGTTCCGTCATGATGCGAAGGGTAATGGAGCGAGATATCGCCGAGCATTGCATACCGGGAGTACCAGTGAAGCGGATCTCGGTTACGTTCGGGAGGATGGACGACGAGAAAGATACCTTACCATTTCCGGCCGGACCGGAGCTAGAGAGCCTCCGGCCTTACGGTATGTGAGTTACATGGAAAATATCACACCTCCGATGTACATCCATACGGCATCCTTGCCAAGGATGGCTTGGAAGGTGATGTTATTGACCATGTACCCCACTATTCGGACATGGATTTTTGACGAGATGCTTCTTTAGATGGATCAACAAAGATCATACACGATCCGTTTTGAGTCGACATGGATTGTATGAAATATATTCCGGATCAAGTTGTACGATGTATCTTCAGCATGATTGGAATGAAAGTGACTATGTCATATTTTTGGCCTTCACCTCTTGTGTGCAAATTGATTGGGAAACGCCATTAAAGTTAAATGAACTTCGAACAAAGAACAGAAAAGAAAAAAAAAAAAAAAGATAAAAGAAAACTTTCTAAAAAAAAATCTGAAAAATGACAAACACCAAATTCACATGAACGTTAAACAAATAACAAAATAAAATTTGAATCATTAAAGGATAAACAAAATCAACAAGAATGTTAAATCAAATTCTCAATCAAATTTCGAATCCAAATCTTTATCAAATCCCAAATTCGATCTTTCCAGATCTCACGTCAAACATCACATCAAATTCAAACTTTTGGGTCGAGGATTTTACATCCAAGACTGCACTGCTTTAGGATTCTCTTCCTATTGCACTTAAAAACATCAAATTCAAACTTACGGGTCGAGGATTTTACATCCAAGACTGCACTGCTTTAGGATTCTCTTCCTATTGCATCTGAAATACATCAAATTCGAACTCACGGTTCGAGGATTTTACATCCAAGACCTGCTTGCTAGGATTCTCTTCCTATTGCCTTTGAAATACATCAATTCAAACTTTCGGGTCGAGGATTTTACATCCAGACTGCCTCTTTAGGATTCTCTTCCTACTGCACTTGAAATACATCAAATTCAAACTTTTGGGTCGAGGATTTTACATCCAGACCTGCTAGGATTCTCTTCTATGCCGAAATACATCAATTGAACTTGGGTCAGGATTTTACATCCAGACCTTCCTAGGATTCTCTTCTATTGCCGAAATACATCAAATTCGAACTTTTGGGTCGAGGATTTTACATCCAAGACTGCCTTGCTTTAGGATTCTCTTCCTATTGCCTCTGAAATACATCAATTCGAACTTCGGGTCGAGGATTTTACATCCAAGACTGCCTTGCTGCTAGGATTCTCTTCCTAGCTTGTACATCATTGACTTAGAAATTTTACATCAAATTCAGAATTCTCTTTGGGTCGAGGATTTTACATCCAGAGATCTGCACCTTGCTTTAGGATTCTCTTCCTATTGCCTTTGAAATACATCAATTCGAACCTTTTGGGTCGAGGATTTTACATCCAAGACTGCACTTGCTTTAGGATTCTCTTCCTATTGCCTTGAAATACATCAATTCAAACTTTTGGGTCGAGGATTTTACATCCGAAGACTAGCACTTGCTTTAGGATTCTCTTCCTATTGCACTTTGCAGAAATACATCAAATTCAAACTCTTGGGTCGAGGATTTTACATCCAGACTGCCTTGCTTTAGGATTCTCTTCCTATTGCCTTGAAATACATCAAATTCAAACTTTTGGGTCGAGGATTTTACATCCAAGTACCATTGCTTTAGGATTCTCTTCCTGTTGCCTTTGAAATACATCAAATCGAACTCACGAGGTCGAGGATTTTACATCCGAGACTGCATTGCTTTAGGATTATTTCCCTATCGCAATGAAATACATCAAATCAAACTCTTGAGGTTAAGGATCTTACGTCCAATACCGCATTACTCCGAGATCTTTCCTCATTGTAATGATCCAATCCAATCGATTCGATCTTCTTTTGGGGTTGAAGATGTTACGTCTAAAACTTGAAAATTCGATTTTTATTTCAAATCAAATCCCTTCAAATCAATCTTGACAAACCTCAATCTAAATTGAAACTCCAAATTGAAATCTAAACTCACAACATCATGACTTGAACATGAAACAAAATAAAATCTAAATCGAAATTCTCCCAGATCATGTGGTTTGGGATTCACCTCCTTTTCTTTTCCCCAGCGAGAGTTCAAGAATCTCCAGTTCTAGAGAAATACTTGACACTCCCCAGCGGAAATTCTTCTACTTCGTCCTAGGTTTGTTACTTGGACATCTG